>BSBN01001087.1:0-668766 GCA_027924645.1 Cunninghamia lanceolata | reverse complement strand
AGAAGATCCTTTTTGTGGTTGTCAAAAGTTAGCTATGAATCCTCCAAACAAAGTAAATTAGGCTTTCCTATCTTAGGAATCCATTTTAGTTGTGGAACCACCTTAGGAACAAAAGTCTTGGAAAAAAATACACCCATTTCTCTTATATCCCATATGATTATACCAATGAAAATAAAAATGCAATCTTTCATAATTTACAAATTTAATGCAAGAAGTTTGCACTAAACAACTAAAAATAGAGTGAGAAAGTGGTTTAGAAATGTTTACCATAATGAAAATACTGATAAAATAATTTTGGAAGCCTTCTCAATTTAGGTGAATTCTAATGAATTCAGAACTTATCTAACAAGAAGCCTTAGTAGTTTGAATTGTGCATGACTAGAGGAATTTATAACATAAAATATAAATAGGAACTCTATAGAAAGGTTTCCAAGGGCTCATGAAGACTCCCATTCTACCAAAAAATTTGGGATCATTGTTCCCAAAAAAATTGCAATCCTTAGGAGTCTAAAAAGTAAGAAATCCCTAGCAAGAAAGAAAATATAAAGACCCCTTATTACTAGTAATCTAAATTTCTTCCATCAACTATTAATCTCCAAAAGTGAAGTGCATCTACTAATGAAATGAAGAACAATGGATCTTCTTTCCAAATTATTAGAAATAGAATCAATGTTGTGATCAGAAATGCACAATTTAGGAATGTGCAAAGAAAAATAAATGGGAATGCCACCAAATATATGGAATTAGAGGTTTTTTGAATCTCCTCACCTAAATCTAGAGCTTTACCATTCCACTTAATACCAATATATTCCACCTGCTAGTTTTCACTAATTGAATCTAAACCCTAGGGAAATTTTGGCACCATATATTCTTTGATAAAAATAAGGAAGCATGGCATATCCTCTTTCATGGTTTTCACCTTACAAAAGGGACCACAAGAGTGAAAGGAATTTATGTGTATTTACGTGCATGAAAAAATCCCTCTACTTGGGCATGTACTAATAAATTTTGTTCACAATGCCCTCCTCATTTTAAGAAAATTTCTCCTTGAAAAACCCTTGATTTCACCTTTGTAAATCAACATGCTACAAAAGCTTGAGAATGATATTGCATGAGGGATTAAGAAAGACCATTCATAGGAGTCTTGAACCAATTGCTTATGGGTCGTTCCTCTAATGAGCAATTATTTTGTTACAACCACTAAACTTGCCTATGCCACTTTGCCATCATTATCTATTTCTTTGCCTTTGCACTCTATCATCATTCCTTTTTATAACTCAGATTAATTTACTATTGTTAAAAATTATGTTAATATAGCTAATTCATATTAATATTATTAAATTTTGAATAGATTGTGCTCAAATGGCAAGGCTATAGGGTTCTCATAATGTAGATCCATGTTTGAATCCCCCAAAGAGACATCTTAGCACCAGATCACATTTTGGAGCGATTTTCACACAAGTTGATAGGCCTAGATATTGGTATTGTTATGTTGGACATGTTGGTTCCTAGTGGACAAATTGTATAGGGTGTAAGCCCTAAACCAAATCCACACTAATTAATCTAAAAATAAAAATACTAAATATTTCCTCATTAATGGGGTGTATGCAAGAAATGAATTTTAACATATATTTTCAAACTAAATGTTAATGATTGGTAAGAGGGCATATGAACAAAATATCAAATTGCTTGATGTTCTGGAAGGAGTTGATGAGATGTCATTGAACCTCCTACTTTAAAAGATAATTAATTTATCAATCCTGGGGGGTGTCCAAAGGCTATCTATAATAGGGTAATTTGAAGTCTTTCCCTAGAAGTCTATCTACTCTATTTTGAAAGAAAATGCACATTAGCTAAAATTTAAAGAGCTAACTATGTCTAACTATGGAAATGAAATGCTTGAATTGAATTAAATACTAACTATGAAATGAAAATTCTCATGTTTTTTAAAGTAAAGAATACTAAAAAGTAAGTTCTCGGTGAACACATAATAGTGAGTCCCAAACTTGGGACAGATTTTATGCGCAATGGGCATGAACATTAGCAAATACCTTCATTCGAAGGTCAAGCCAAAATGGCCTTTGAATGAAGGTGTTAATCTATTGATTTAGAATAATAAAATAATACTTTCATTTGAAGGGGACCTTCAAATGAAGGTATTATTTTATTGTTTCTAAACCCTTTAGTCATAGTGAAATGACATTTTCACTATCATTTCACTTTCAAGCGGTAGTAAACAAACATTTTGACTATTGATTTTGAATCCACATGGCACAAAGGACTGAAACCAACCCTTATTCACCTATATTTTGCCATGTGGGTTTGAACAAAGGTCTCTAAAAGCTTGTTGGTGGCATGGACAACAACTAGGCCAAGAATAAATCACCAATTTGCCAATTTTTACTAGGTATTTCTGAAAAGAAATGGTTTCATTTACAGTAATTTAATTGAAAAATTGTAATGTGATAAAATTTTCTAAATAAAATTTGTTAGATACATGGAAATTAAACCCTAGAACATCAAATTTCAAACCCTAGAATGCTAATTTAAAACCATAAACATCTATTTTGAAACCCTAAATGTTTGTTTTGAAACCCTGGAATTATGTTAATTTGAAACCCTAAAACATATTTTTGAAACCCTAAACATCTATTTAGAAACCCTAAAATGTGGATGTGAAACCCTAAGTTCTAAATTTTAAACCCTAAAATTTATATTTGAAACCCTAATTTCTAAGTTAGAAATGTCTATTTTAAAATGTCTATGTAGCTAACTTTGCAACAATGTAATGGTTACATGGAATATCATAGGACATCTATTTTTTTTAGAAATGTAATATGGACTCTTATCTATCTACAACTAAGGTTTGAAGGTGTGATTCATCACACAACTCACCACATCAGCACATCTAGTGAGAAGTATCCTTAAAATAAATTTTTAAAGGTTTAACCAAAACTTTATCATGAAATCCCTAGTAGTTGAACAAAAAACTATCACTTGCTAGAACAACATTATAGTCTTATTTGAAATATTTAACTTATATGCAACCTTAACGATCTCAATACCTTTTGGTAACCACAAATCTTGTATCTCTAACCTTTTTATTAAACACATATGACCAAATAGTTGAACACAAATTATTCTAAATAATCAATCAATGCCTCTTAACAAGGAGGGATGTTAATGTATTTAAGTTAGTGTACAAGATGATAAATCAGGAATCAAGTAAACACTAGTTTGGGAACCATGAACAGAGACACCTTAATGTGAGAAGTATCTTGATAAAAGCCAAAGGTGGTTGTTCATGTGTAGCAAGTGAACCATGTGTAAAGGAGTAATAGTAGAATGTCTATCAACTTTGTCATATTCTCTCTTACATGGTGTAATGAAATCTAAGGATCCCTAATCATCCTCAAGATTAGCATGAGGTGTGAATGAGAGCTAGGAGTGTCTTCTTTGAATGAAGAAGGTGTGGTCAATCAATTATGAGATACTACAATATATCTAAGACTTTTATATGACATGGAAAAATTGATACCTGAGTTACCATCAAATTTCATGACATGTCATGTCACTTATTATTGCTAATGAACTTTAAATTTTGATGGAGTGTTGAGATTCCAACACCCATGATAGCATGTATCCATGGATGACTTAAGAGGATGTTATATACTTATGCATGTTTAGAAATAGAAAATAAAACATTGACTAGTGTTCATTTTTACCTTATGGTATCTTATTTATGAGCCAATCATTAAGTTACTTATGTTTTCATAGTAATCATATATGTGTGTGAATATTTACATGATTAAAAATGGCCTTGAGAAAGGAATGATTTATCATTATGTTAGTTAAAAATGCTCTCTTCCTAGCTCTTTATAATTGAATAGTTGCTTATGTAGATTAAAGATCCATAAATGTGTGTACCATAATTACTCTATCTCTCTGGATATTATACCATCTAGAAATAGAAAGGAAATCATTTGTATGCTTATGTTATTAGATTTAAGGATAATGAATGCAATTGACATGTCTCTAATGTTATCTTACTTAGGAAAAGAGAATGGAATAACTCATGTGTGCTTGATAATAATATTATTCTCCTCCTATTGTGTTTTATTGATAAAATTAAAAGAAATCAATTATGAATGTACATGATAATATCCATCTCTTTCTCCCAGTTGATAGAAGTGTTGCGAAAACATGAAGTGTGCTTTCATTAGGTAAACCTTATACCAAAGTGCAAGGCATCACATGGAACATTGCAGTTCAAGTGTGATGAGGCCCAAAGTGATGTGTAGAGGGATATAACATCTAGAGAAACTTGGACCATATTATCAAATCCTTTATCATGGCCTTGGATTTTGGAAAGCTACTAAAATCAACCTTACTTGGATATCCAAAAAAATTGTTACAAATATAATTTAATCTAAATTTGTTGTCAACTAGATCTCTCTTTTAATTTGAATGTCACCATGTATTTAACTATGATGTTTATAATGGTCCATGCTCTTGAACAAATTGAGTAGGAGGTAACTCATGAAATTTCTAAAAGAAATTTTAAATATTTCTTGATGAATTAGTTTAAAGATAATGCTAATCTTGTAAGGAATTACATGAAATGGTACTACCAAGTAGTTTGAGAGCTTGTTTAATACATGTCTATAGATTTTAGATGAAAACATTAGGTCACAAATCTAGATCTCTTAGCAGGTATTTGTAATTATATCAATCACATCATACCCCTTAGGTGCATTTCAAGTATGTGATCTAGTAAATGCATGAAAAGTGGGTATGGGAGTAGATAAATGTGGCCTACCATGAAAAGTAGGACATTATGATGTATAGACCATATTAACAAGAACATCATGACATATAAAGAAGTAATAACTTATCACTAGTCTTAATGGATATGTATCATGTACAATAATGGTTGAAGCAACCTCATGCTGGGTAACCATTCAAATCTTGTTATAGATATAACCTAAATATATCAATAATAACCATGAGTAATATATCAACAATAGGAGCCAGTAGTTGAGTGGCCTATCCTAAATTGTTGATATAGTTCTTGTGGTTATAAGATTTAGTCTTGCAACATATTTATACTATATATTTTCAATAATTATTCGACATATAAATAAAAAATGACCAAATGATAATCAATATGGACCCTTAAATGAACACTCTTGTATAGGAATGGAAAGAGTAGGAGCAATATAGTTCATGTACATTCTTGCAAATACTTTATGTTCCTTGAATTTTCTTAAATTAGATATCTATTATGAACTTATAATTTATGTTGATAATTTAAAGATTTTATTATTAATATAGTAATAAACAACTACTATTGAAACCATAGTAGTAGATGTATTATCATCAACTAAGTTAATAGAGATTGTTTAATGGCAAGGTCATGTTGTAGCAAAGAGATGATGGTGGTTATAGGTTATCTCTATAGGTCTTCTCTTCTCTAGAAGATGTATCTACTTTTATGATCTTCCATTGATTTTGCTAAATCTCAACCAATGTAATACCATATTCAAAATAATACTCCAACAATTCTATAAATGTGGAATAATATGCAACATTAAATCAGTGATAACATTCAAGAGAAGTTTACAATATCATATATAACCTTACACTTGTATCCCTTTTCACTTCAATAAACTTGAAATAGATTTCTCATGAGATAATATTTTGGACTATTTGTATAGTTATGATCTTTTCTCAAGCATGGATTTAGAGATGAATTTGATTCCCTAAATAAATTGAAAGTGAAACTTATTTCTATGTTTTGACCTAAGGGTTTAGTTTAGTTTTGGGGTGTTTTTTAATGTAAAGTTGATTATGTTTTCAAAATTATATGTTTAAAAAGATTAAATTTATTCTAGTTGACCACACTCAAATTTGTAAGTATTTGATAATGAAATTTAGACTTCTTTTAAATTCATTATGATATTACCTTGTACTTTAGAACTTGTGAGTTCAATTTTTCTTGTGTAGTAATCTTTTAGCCTATTATGTTAATTTGATGTATTTTTTTAATGTAGAAGATAGACAAGGCATGTTATTTTCTTATTAAAGTTAAAAGTATAAATTAAATTAGTAGAGATGTTAATTAGTATAAATCACTATTCTTATGCATACATTTTTTTTTTACTTCTCCACTTTATAAGTCTTTCACTTGTGTTTTTATAAGTGTGTTAACCACATTGTGATGCACACCAACTTTCATAGATAAAGGTGATGACACTCTCTACTTAGATATGTGTCTACACATATTGCATCATAGTTGTTGCAATTATTTTAATGTGAAAAAGTTGTTAGTGTTGTTTTCAGATTAAACTAAAATGAAGTGTCTATAGACACTTTAAAATGTCTTGGGCCTGTGAGCGACATTTTCACACATATTCCACCTTAATTCCACATTCTTCTATTAATTAAATAATTTCTAATTATTTAGTTAGTTCATTCTCTCTTGCGCTTGTTAATTAAATAAATTTCATTTATTTAATTATTTTAGCTACATTCTTCTAAATTCCTCTATAATTAAATAATTTAATTATTATTTAATTATTCACTAATCAAATACATATAGCCCCTTTTAATTTAAATAAATAGCCATTTATTTAAATTATTGACCATGTCCTAGATTAAATAAGTTCCCACTTATTTAATTTAATCCCATTACATTACCCTTTCCTTTAAAAAAATTAAATAAATGCACACCATTTATTTAATTTAAAAAATCAATTCCCACCTCACCATTTCATCTAATAAAAAAATATCTTTTGTCCTTTTGTGGCTGGAAACCCTAATCATTCTCAGCCCTTGATCTTGCCTCCAAGTCAACTTCTAATCATAGCCCTCCATTCACATTTCCTCTTCTATAAAATCACTCTTACTCTTTCATTTTGATCGAACCACTTGCATAAGTCAAGTTTGCCATTTGTGAGCTCTCCATAGCATTTGCAAACCTACAATTTCTGAGTGCATTAGTTAGCCATAGCTTCATAGGAACAATGGAGGATTTGCACTATTAACCAAGGGTTTCATATTTCATGCTCTATTTGCATTGATTCTAGGTTTTTAGGGCTCCATTGGGTAGTTAGGGTTTGAAAATACTGTTTGCAGGGCTTTAGCAGCTCATTTTTACTTGACTTCATCTGGTGAACCTGACATGAAGGACCGTACATTCCGCAAATTTTGTGTTTTTGAATTTGTAGGAATAGTGCAATGCATAAGTCAGTTTGTGTGACGCATAAGCATCTCAGTGTGACGCATGAGCCGTACGATGTGACGCTTCCTCTAGAGTCTGCAACACATACAACTATGTTTAGGGCATAATTTTTGTTATTTTGATTTTATAAACCTAACCCAGTTGATTTTGCAGGATTCTAACTTGTCCCTGATGCTCTGATTGTTTTGTTAACTCTCTAGTTCATACTGGTTATCTCATTAGGGTTTGTTATTTCAAGGGTTTTATCTAGGGTTTCTTGCTAACTTGTTTAAACATTTGGGTATACCTTGTCAATGTCTAAAAGTTTATCATCTTTTTTGGCATCCAAGAGATGACCTTACAGCCCTAGGGTTTGACATTTATCACTGGAGTATGTATTTCATTCACAAATTAGGGTTTTTTATGCTAATTTGTATTTGCAAAAATTGTGTGACGCATAAGCTACTTTGTGTGATGCATAAGATGCTTCGTGTGACGCATAAGAGATGATGACCATGTGATGTATAAGCTACTTTGTGTGATGCATGTGTTGATCAGTGTGACGCATGTGCTGAGTAGTGTGACACATGTGCTAATCAGTATGACGCATGTGCTAATCAGTGTGACGCATGCACTTGACTAACTCGCATAAGCATGACAGTGCACTGCATGCGCTTGGCTGACTCACATAAGTTTGATAGTGCACTGCTTGCGCTCTCTGTGTGATGCATGCGACTGGTATAAAACAAAAGTTGTTCAAAAAGTTTTTCATTTAGGTTTCTCTATTTTGAGTAGTAGAGTTAGGGTTTTCTGTTATTGATCTTTATGTTTAAGCCTATGGTGTGGAGAAACATTTTGAATTGCAAAACATAACTTGTTGCTTAGGGTTTCCTTTTTTCATGAATATGTGTATGGTTTAAGAACACTTTGCAATTTGGGTTAAAAAGAACAATACAATTTTTTGTTTGCAAACCTACATTCATTTTGGGATTAAAATGAACCTCACTCATATTGGTTAAAAATAACCACAACCCTTGCATTATTCACACTCATGAGGTAAAAAGAACACAACTTTGCATTATAATGCATTGGACTTAAAACGAACCACAAATCTTGCATATGTTTACTTGTTTGGGCTAATAAATTGACTTGCATCTCCACTCATCTAAAAAAAGATAAAAAATAAATTGCATCGTGTTTGTCATGTCTTGTGATTTTTGTTAGTGAAGTGGAAAAGTGTATGCTCTTCCCTCACACCCTTGGTGACCTTGGGAATCAAAAGCTCTCCACCACACTTTCAATAAATCACACCCCACATAATCCAAGACAAAAGGCTAAAAAAGAACATTGGTTAGGGTGGATAAGGTCAAAAATATGTATGCTCTCCCCTTGCATTTTCATATGAACTTGGGGATCAAAAGTATTTTTGTACTTAAGTCGCTTTTGTTTGAGCCTTAGAGTGGGCCTGCTCTTGAGACACATCCGCAAGGAGAATTCATTTACGACCCCAAGCGGTACTTTCATCTGGCCCATTATATAAATTGAGGATAAGGTGAAAGCCAAGTCTAACCAATATGAGCACTCACCACACAATGCTAGCTCGAAAGGAGGCATACCTTTGTGTATATTAAACTCCTAGTAGGGTTAGTTAGAGCCTTTAGTGGCTTGCTGGATGCTCATGGGGTGTCGGTCCCCTGGATATACACTAGAACCTCTTTGTTTAGTGGCCAAAAACCCTCTACTTGCTAATATAGGAGGTCAAAAGATCGAACTCTAATAGTCGTCCCACATTTTCGTAGCTTATGGCAGAGATAGCAAAATATCTTAAGATCTGTGCATCTTAAGGACTTGGAACTTGGTGTGCCTGAGAAGTGAGTGCACTGTAAGGGGGAGCCCGTGCCCCAAGTCCCTGGAGCTATACACCATAAGTAGGCACAGCTGGGTAACCAAGTGGAAACTCAGCAAGTATAGGCCTTGCCTAGCCTAGGGTTGTACATGTCTTCAAAGTGTTTTTCAAAACTCATCAAAATGCAAAACATCAAAAGTCATCAAAAATAGCCAATTGATTGCCAATTGTCTTCTATGATTGATGTGTGTGCTTTCTTAATCATCATTCAAAACACCCTAGTCCACATGTTCATTCCAAGTCATCAAATCATCATCACATTAATACCATATCCTCATCATTCAACCTTCATCCTATCCTAATCATTCTTACACAATCATTCCTAGTCACCTTCATCCTTATCACTCTTCCTAACAATCTTCCTTGTCATTCCATATCATTCGACCACAACCTATTCCTCATTCTTAATCACCCTCCTAAGCCAACCCATTTCATCCTAAACATCCCTCATCATATCCTAATCACATTATCCTAATCATCATTACACCTCATCATAATCATATCCTCTTCACCTTACTAATTATTGAACCACATCCTAATTGCATCCATATCATATCATAATCACATCTTATCATTCCTAATCATCATATTCTATCCATCCAAGTCATCATCCCTAATCATTAGACATCGTTATCTTCATCCAATCTCACCACATCCTCTTCATCATGTCTTCATCAACTCACCATAGCCTAATCACATCATATCCATCAATCCTAACATTACACATCGATATCTTCATCCAACCAACATCACCTAGTCATTCTCCTAATCATACCCTAACCATTTCCAACTCATCCTAATCACCTCTTTCATGCAATTCACATCATCCGAATCATCCCTAATCATTCCATATCAGACCATAATCATACCCTAGTCATCATTTCTAATCATTAGACATCACCTCTTTCATCCAATCACCATCATCTTGATCATCCTTGTCAAACCCTAATCACTTCTTTCATCTAATCACCATCATCTTAGTCATCCTAATCATTACACATAATCATCCTCATTCATAATCCAGTCATCATCATCCTAATCACTTCCTAATCCATCCAAGCCCTCTAATAATATCACTACACATAATCATCTTCATTCTAACCCACTCAAATTCTTCCTAATCCATCCAAATCATCTCCATCTCATCACTACACATAATCATCTTCATTCCAAGTCAATCATCCTAATCATTCCCAATCACAATACACCACATCCATAGGGGAACTTTGAGCATCTACTCTCCCTATTGAATGCAAGTGCAACCATGTCAAAACCTTATAGACCTATTGCTACTATTCACACAACCACACATTCAATTTCATTCCACTACATATTCAATTCCATTCAGCCCTTGACATCTATAGAGGTTCTCAAACATTAGTCTTCCTAAGGTTGAAACATAGGGAGAAACTATCAAAGTTTGACTGTATCACAAGTACAAATCTGTGGACAAAGAGACCTTGACATCTTTTTCAAATCAATCACAACTTGGGCTTAATACTCCAAGGCTAGTTTAAGTCCATCCTTTCAAGTGAATTCTGAAAATCATGGGTTCACTATAATCAATCATTTCGTTCACACCTCAAAGTCTCGATAAATCCAATTTGTGCTTTGAAAGGTCATTAGTAGACGAGAGTACCCTCTTGGAGCTAGACTTTTCAAAGACTATTATCATTAGCCTCTATCATAGTCCGAGCCCCATCGCCTTGCATTGACATCCCCATATCATTCTAAAAATTCATAAGTCTCATTTGGTAAAGACACGGTTACAAAAAAAGATAAAGGGAGTCGATCCTCCTAGTTATCCCTATTCATCCTTGTCATTCCACACCATCCTTGTCATCTAATAAACATCATTCTAATCATATCCCAATCAATTTTCATTCTACTCATACCTTCATCATTAAACCTTCACACCCTAATCACCCTTTCTAATCACATCATTCAACCTTCACATCCTAATCACCCTTTCTACTCACATTGTTCAATCAAATTGACCTTAATCATTTCCATCACCCCTAACCATACCCTAATCACCCCTAATCACCCATCCAATCATCTAACTAATCCCACACTCATCACATTCCTAGTCACTCCACATCATCATTCATCCTAGTCAAGCACAACATGGTCCTAATCCCACAAGAAGACATACAACGATATGAAGACATGTGTCATTCCATGCCAATCCTAGAAAACAAGGTTCTAGCACCCCAAGCCTATTCGCAAGCCCATCCAAGTCCACCTTGGCTGCAAGACAAAAGGCGTTCAAATTCCAATTCTACCTTTGACAAGGGAAACATAAGTCTACTTCATCCACCCCATAAGTACATGCTACCACCACACTCCTAATCCAAGTCCACATCATCTACCCTCATCATCCATCCACTATGTTGTCCTTCCACACATGCCCTTTCAAAGGATGTGATCCATTGACTACTAGCAAGGGATAGATCATCCCCATGTTAAATGCCCATTCATGAGCCTGTCAAAGAACCTTCGAATATCATGTCCATCCCTTCAACCCCATCATGTGGTCCACAAACCATCGAACCTATCTGAGAGTCATCCGCTTCCACTCAAAGTCACGAGCTATGTCAAGAGCATCATCCTAAGCATGAGGAAACATTACCCCCTCATCCACATCAAGATCAAACCCCTTCCATTCCACCCATCCATAACACACTTGCTCCTATCCATAATCAAGCTCCCATCTTTGATCAAGAGTTACTCCACCTATCCATGATCCACCAAAATCCACTCCCCATGATGAGACATGTGCCTCCCAAGAACACATAAACATAGAAGATCAAACCAATAACTTGGATCTACATGAACATAATAAAGATCCTAATGATCCTTCACCCACATCCACTATCGCTCCTATTTCAAATCCACCATCATATCCACTTGGTCTATCCGCTTTCATTCATGAGTGTTCTTCCTTAGGAACACAACAACCTTTATCCACTTCACCTTCTCCATCAAATAAAGAACTCAAGTCTAGTGTCCAAACTACATGAAGTCCCATTGTCCATCACATGCTCCAAAACATGAACTACCACAGTAAAGGCTTAGGCCTTCACAAACAAGGTATTTTGGAGCCCATCCATGTCAAAGTCCCTCCACGCTCATATGGCCTTGGATACACACCTCAAGGTCAACAATCTAACAATTTTGGTACTTCCTCCAGTCCTCCTAAGTTCACCACTTTCCATCGCACATCCCATCATATACCCAAAACATATGTTGCCATTCCACCCCCATCATCTTACAAATGCCAAAAGCATGTGACAATTCACCTTCCGCCATTCAATTTACGTCCACTCCTTCCAACTCCTAATTTCCCTCCATCCACTTTACCTTCATTCCTTCCAACACCTAACATCCCTATCATCCAACCCACTTATCCATTTATCCAAAAAAACATTCCTAATCATGACCAACAAAAGCACACATTGTCTAAACATAAAGTTTCCACTCATTCCACCTGCCACCTGGGATTCAAAAATAAACACTTGGATGCCTCTACCTATGAAGCCAAAAATCCTAAGGGTCCTAATGCCTTAGGGTACACTTACAACGAATCAAAGTCAAGTACATTCAAAAATCCATTCAAACCCATACTGTCAAAATCAAAGTCCAAAACTAAAATGGTTTGGGTCCCCAAACAAAAATAAATCAAGTCAAAAGAGGCATCCACCTCTCAAAAATCCCAACCATCCACTTTAATTCCAAAATCCCATTCCATAAACAAATCCCACATGAAAAGTAAAAGTCATAAAAATACTAAGTCTATGTGGGTCCCCAAATGCTTACATCACCCATCCACTAAGTGAACACCACCATTACTTCCTACACCACCATCCAATCACAAGCTTCCATGTTTATCACGGTGTGTGCAACCATTGGTCATGATTCCTTTCCATACCTCCATCACCCTATCATTCAACTATTATCCAACACATTTCACTTATCGTGTCCCTATGGTCCATTCTTTTACATAAGCCCTACATAATCCACATCATAATCCCCTTTAATCCCCTACATAATCCACATCATAATCCACTTTCATCCCCTACATAATCCACATCATAATCCATATCGTTCCCTCCATAACCCACTATCTGCCTAATCCATCTCACTTTCATGCACTCTCCCTTACCAACATCGATGAGCACCTTGACATGGTCCATGCGATGACTTCACTCTCCAATGGGACTATCACCTTTTATGGCACTAGACACTTGAGTCCCTCATATCCATACTCACATTAAAAAATTTAAAAAAAAAAAAGTCAAAAAAACAACAAAAAAGTTAAAGAAGTCACAAAAGTCAAAAAAATAAAGAGAAATCCCTTCTTCCAACGGTGAAAACCTGGCAAACAGGTGCCTTGGATAAGTACCGTGATGAAAACCTGGAAAACAGGCGTCATGTGTAAGTTGATCTTCTATGTCACCTACACTTAGGGGCACATTGTCTCATCCAACCTATCATTTTCCTTCTTATCATATTCTATCCATTACATACATATACCTATCCTATCGAGTCCATTCATTCTCCCTTCATCTTTTGATCGTGATAAAGATTGGGGGCAAAAATGTTGAAACATGCTTTAGTTATCTCTTGATATACCTCATCCTATCCAAATCAATCCATCTCATCATCTTTTTCATAAGCTTTGCCATGTCAACTCCTAAGCATACTACCTACAATGGGGCACATTATTCTGATGCGACATAGTCCTTGGAGATCACATCCTTGCCCTCTTACACATACATCCATTGCATTCATTATCCCCCATCTTTTCATCCAATCTCATCCATTTATCCATCACCTAGACTTGGTTTTCCCTTGTCATTGGTATCTAGCACAAAGGCTATTCAAAATTGTCAACCATTGACATTCCAAAACATTCCAAAAATACAAAAAAATCAAAACATGTCAAAATCCCAAAAAATCAAAATATTGTCAAAAATCCAAAAAAATCAAAACATCTTCAAAATCCAAAAAAATCAAAACATGTCAAAAATCCAAAAAATCAAATATCCTACAAAAATCCAAGAAGTAAACTCAATCAACTCATCATATTAATCCATTCGTTCAAACCAATTCAACTCATCACATAAGTCCAACCAAATCAATTCGTCAAGCAATTCTTCAAATCATTCACTTTCTCAACTAAATCACTCAATCAAATCTCTTGATCGATCCATTCCAACATCCTAATTAGTCATATCATCATATCATTCAAATCAGTTCTTCAAATCATCCACAGTTTGCATGGTCGAACTACGTCACCTCTAAGCTTTCACATAGGCAAGGCCATCTCTGATGCACCCCTGAGGCGTTAAGTCAGTCCCATAGGGCCTGTCCTGTCAACCATCATAATAAGTCATCCTTTTATGAAATGGACACTTTGATCAGACAATCAATCTTTCACAGCAACACGCATCTCAAACCAATCCCAAAATCAACAACACAAGTTATCCAATCAATCAAATCAATCAATCGCCTTGTGATAATCATATGTCACTATCCTTGTCAACCATCACATTCTCATATGGAATGGGGCATTGTCGAAACTAGGATTATGTTCCTTATACGACATGCGTCATTTATCAAACATCAGCAATCAAACCCTGGTGTTGCTTGTATGACCAACAACACTAGTGTCAATCATTCATATCACTTGCCTTAGACAGGTAGGGGCATTGTTAAAACCAGACTAGGCGTCTTATACGACATGTTTCTATCCTAAAACTAGGCTCCTTTTCCATTGAATCATAATCAATCAATCAAGCACATATCACTTGGTAAAAGGTCCACATGGTTGATGGTCTAGTCTATCTTATTTTTCATTTGGATTGTTTTGCAGTCTCGTTCTTATGCTTCTTGAGGAAGTCCCTAAGTGATGAAGAGAAGCAAGGATAGAGTGAGACCTTTTTCTTTGATTGTTGTTTATGGTTTGTCTTGGCAAAATGACTGGGGCAACTTAGTGCCTTGCGTGTGATCAGGATTCCATTGGGTGTGAATCAAAGACATCCTATGCATTGGAAAGAGCAAATGCTTCCTTGCATAAGGACTTGCACACCTCACCGTTATCTCATTGCATGTTCCAACAAGGTACCACAGTCACTAGTTTGAGTCAAGCATTCCTTGTCTGTTTTGTGCATGTTTCACAAGGGACTGCACTTTGCGCCTTGGCCTTTGACATGCCATGGTGATTGTCATCCATTGACACAATAAGCATTATGATGATAAGCAGTAACTGCATAAAAGAAGCTCACAATCTATCACAGCAAAGTCAGGATCCATTCTTCTAAGCCGATCTTCATCCTTCACACATTCTTCATCTCCATTTCTTCTGATATTTCGCCATCCTACTGTGACACGCCCAAAAAAAAAACCTTTTATGGTCATTTTCTCACTCCTAGACCACTTTGCAGCACTCCGCACAACTTTTCAGAAAATTTTCCAAATTTTTTGAAAATCTTTTTTAGAAAATTTGAAAAATTTCCCGAGGGGATATAAGACCATCACGCTTCACCTAGAATACACTGGGGCACGTTCAGAGCACATCTCTCAATTTTTTCTTTGATATAATGTCGAACTCGACATTATATCAAAGAGGAGCAAAATGTAGACACTTAAAAATGTCGTGGGCCTGCGAACGACATTTTCACGCATATTCCACCTTAATTCCACATTCTTCTATTAATTAAATAATTTTTAATTATTTAGTTAATTCATTCTCTCTTGCGCTTGTTAATTAAATAAATTTCATTTATTTAATTATTTAGCTGCCTTCTTCTAAATTCCTCTATAATTAAATAATTTAATTATTATTTAATTATTCACTAATCAAATACACATACCCCTTTTAATTTAAATAAATACCCATTTATTTAAATTATTAACCTTGTCCTAGATTAAATAAGTTCTGACTTATTTAATTTAATCCCATTACATTACCCTTTCCTCTTAAAAAATAAATAAATGCACACCATTTATTTAATTTAAAAAATCAATTCCCACCTCACCATTTCCTCTAATAAAAAAAATATATTTTGTCCTTTTGTGGTTGGAAACCCTAATCATTCTCAGCCCTTGATCTTGCTTCCAAGTCAACTTCTAATCATAGCCCTCCATTCACATTTCCTCTTCTATAAAATCACTCTTACTCTTTCATTTTAATCAAACCACTTGCATAAGTCAACTTTGCCATTTGTGAGCTCTCCATAGCATTTGCAGACCTACAATTTCTGAGTGCATTAGTTAGCCATAGCTTCATAGGAACAATGGAGGATTTGTACTATTAGCCTAGGGTTTCATATTTCATGCTCTATTTGCATTGATTCTAGGTTTTTAGGGCTCCATTAGGTAGTTAGGGTTTGAAAATACTGTTTATAGGGCTTTAGCGGCGTTTTTACCCGACTTCAGTGTCAATCATTATGATATTGATATATGTCCATGAGAATTAATTTGCTTGTGTAGTATATATGCGCATGTGCATTTATTTAAATTTTAAGTAATTTATTTAAATTGTACAGTAGAAATATGGATGATATTTTTAGACATACAAATAGGGTGATTACTAGATTATGATTAATTTAGAGGACCCACAACCACAGGGGTTTATAGATCAAGCTATGAGAGGATATGGGATAGTTTGGTTTGCATTAGAAATTCATTATGAAGTGTTAGTATTTTTTCCAATAAGACTTTAGCAGCTATTCTTTCCCAAATGTGGGAAAAGGTTTCTAGTGATGTTTCATTGAGTATAGTCCAACTAAATGTGCCAAAATAAATTATTAAAAGAGATTTTTTTACTTAGTATGCCCCCAAAACTAGGTTTAGGGTATATCAGGTGACTAGGTGTGTTTTCTCTCATATGACACCATTGATTTACCCTAGATTTGTTGCTAGAATGGTCATTATCCTAATAAAAACCAAATTCAATTATATTTTACACATCAATTATATTCTAAGGTTCATTTAGGCTTCAATGGCAACCAAATTCCATTATATTTTACACCACTTAAGTCGATTGACTTAATGATGTTCATAGAACATTATTTTAACCTAGTGATTGTTGTCGGTGTCAGAGATTTTCTATATTATTGCTTAATATTATATTGAGTTTTGTTATTAATATTAATTATTTCCTTTAAGTATATTTAATAGTGACATGGGGGAGTGAGTCTCAACCCCAAGTCGCACATTGATACCATCACTAATATGATTGATGATATCAACTTGATGGTATTTTGAATATGTTGATACCCTTATAATATCATATAGATCCCCATGATATCTTTTAAGCTATAAATGATATCCACTTATAGTGGAATCAAATTTTGTTAAATTTATGAGTGTTATGCAGTCGTGGGAACATGTCATAATCTACGAAGAGTGGAAGAGTGGACAACACCATGATGACTCTATGTGTTATGCCTTGCAAAGAGCCGCGAAGGCAGTGGGGAATTGTAGTGGATTGCTATCCACTATGGAAAGGGAATAACAGTTTTACTTTGCTCAACCTTGTGGAAGAGGGAATGGGGAAAGGTATTCGAGAAAGATAGGAAGAAAGGCTCTCGAGAAAAGAAAGAGGAGAACATAGTGAGGTCTGTGGAAGACCAGTCGATGGCTTATTCAAAGGGTTCTACGTCGAACTCAAAATTTTATCAAGTATCTATGTCATATATGTAAATCTCATATCAGTATTAAATGATACTTCTATGTATCGATGGTTGTGATAGTTCTTATATCACTGTTGTTTTAAACTATTCTTTACTGGGTCGAAAGACTGATATTTTTTATGCACTGTTGTAGTAGTAGAAACTATTCTTTACTGGGCCAAAAGGTCGATAGTTATTATGCACTACTATAGCAGTAGAAACTATTTTTTATTGGGCCAAAAGGCTAATAGTTATTATGCACTATTGTAGCAGAATAAACTATTCTTTATTAGGCCAAAAGTCTGACAATTATCATGCATGGTTGTAGTAGTAGAAACTATCTTTATTGGGCCAAAGGTCTATAGCATACTTTGTACTACTTAACAGTCTAGTTAAAATAACCCCTCGAGTCGTAAGGCCGAGGGTAAATAGTGGATGTTGTGTTGACATATTCAGAGGCCACGATGATGGCCAATGCGTTTGAGCCTAAGCTATTTAAAGCACTTGGTATTGTTGTCCTATTTTGTATCATAGCATATACAATATGTATTGTTATTGTTCATAATTGTGTTGTGGCATGATATGGAATAATTACTACATGTGTTCAACCATAATTTTGTGTATACATCTTAGGTCTGCAAACCTATGTTGAAAAGATAATAATGAGTGAGTCATGTATAGAGGGCTACATTAAATGTGGTTTAGAGAAAACCCATCTCTATGAGATACTTCTTGATATGGCTATGAAATAATGTCTTGAAAATAGAAACCCTTGTTATTGTGTTGCAAAACTTAAATGGTTAGTAACCGGGATTGGCTAAAGAGTTGATTTATCAACTAAATGTGTATTATTTGAATATTTCCTTTACTTATAACAGTAATGTTTTGGAAAAGAGATATAGGGTGAGATAACCCTTCTTGGACATCTAGACTTTAAGTCTATTTTATATAGTTCATTATTGATATGATCAAATATAATGGAAAGATGTTATTCCCAATATTGAATTGTCAAGAACATTGTTATAAGATGGACATAGAGCCATAGACTGGAAAAAGGTCTTAATAATTAAAACAATGAATCTTTGAATTATTTAAAAAAAGAAAGAATGGCAATAGAGTGACATGGAGTCACAGTTTTCCTATTAGATAGGTAACAAGACAAATATTGAATGCACTCCTAGATTAGGAGTCAAAAGTCCAAGTTAGATGGAGGGCGGGTGGAAAAAGTTGGGGGGCCAAAAAGTGGCCAACTTTTTTTTAAAAAAGTTTTATCCATAATGCGAGCACATTATAACGCGCTCATGTTATGGCTTGGTCATGCCAAGCCTAACACCAAGCCATAACGCGCTCACATTATAATGTGAGCACGTTATGCTCTGCTACATTGAAAAAACAAACTACGTTTCATATCATAATTTGACAACATTTCACAGCAAACCCACGGCTTGGAGAGAAGGGAGAGCACACTCACATTATCGAAGGCCATATCATCAACTATTTGTCACTGATTCATCGTCAAAATGCCGGCACAATGTTGTTGTCTCTCAGATCTGCACCCTTGCTGAGTTTGCAAAAAACTTGGCAATCTAGAGAAACATGGGAATGATCTCGAAGTGTGGGACCTTGCGAACTAAGATCAGACCTCCAGAGAAGGCTGGTTCCTCTTTCTATGCCTATTACTTAGAGCAATGTATCTAAATCTAGTGCTAAAACTTGCTGGGAAAAGGGTTAGAAGGAATGCTTTAAAAATGAAAGATAAAATTGGAAAAACTTAAAAATAAGGGTGATGCACCAAATTCATTGAGCGATGGTGATCTTAGTGTAGACACAACAATGATCTCAATCATGAAGGGAGTTCACATAGACTTATAGGGTTGATTGAGGCTTCGATATGAAGATCTAACCTATAGAGGAGCCATTTTACTCATAGAATAAATTATCACTTCAAGTAAAACATAGAAATCAAGACATAAGAGAGGCAAGAAATGATGCATATATTGATCATGAAGGTCAAAAACTATTACAATACAGAATATTCAATAGCAGAGGTATACCAGCATAGTTAATCACATTCATTGGTGGATAAAAGGAAGATAGCAGAGGCCAGATTCAGGCACAGTGAGTCACATTCCCATACCCTTGCAATTACACTAAGAGGTCTGACTACATAAAAACGGTAGCATAATAGCTCCAAAAATACAACCATCCTCCTCAAATAATGAGGTTACATTGCCATTTATAGGTCAAGCTCCTGCGCAAAAAGGCATGAAGTCGCTGCTCCACAAGATCCAAGGTCAATAATGTAGGAACAAGGGCACATGGGTAGGCGCGTGGTGAAAAGACAGGAACCATGCCGCTGGTAGGTCTGAAACCACAGAAAATGGTTGCCCAAATGCAAGATAGGATAGGGCATTGAAGAAGAAACCCCCAAAGTCATCCAACACATGAAAATCGGCTAGCAAGACATAGAGCCCATACACATTGAAGAGTGAAGCCATCCGCCATGAATGCACCCGCAAAACTCACCAACTGAAGCTACTATGAAAATAAACAGCCTCTGCACACACCAAAAAGGTAGCTGAAATGTCTAGTCGACCAAGCATGCAAAGCCAGATCAAATTTTGAAAGTGAGAAAGTTCCCCTTAAAATCTTTCCAGATGAAAGAGGAGGCAAAAACAAGCACTTTTGCCTTTTGAAGCATGTTGAAATTCACCAGGATGAGGGAGATACGGGCTGTCAAAGCTATGGTCAACTACATCTGTATATCACTTTGCATCTACGACTTGTATATGAGATACAATCGCCTTCTGAATGACCCTTTGAATCTACCCTTTGCATATGCAAACTACTTTGTATGTATCGGGTTGTCGGGGTGACCTCCAGCTGAATCACCGATATACACTGTCTCACCGAAATGTTCATTGTATGTGCTTTTGCTTTTGGCATTTTAAACGGCCCTTGAAATCACCCTTGTGTATTCATTTGTATATGCATTTGCATATACAATACAATGACTACATACAAAAGTGGGTCTTTACCTTTTGAATCGGCCCCTATTCGCTGCATTTAAATCGGCCTTTGGATTTGAATCGGCCTTAACACGTGGCACCACCTGATTTGCCGTTGAGTTGAACCTGGGACTCATCGCTGAACAATTACATGCTTTATCAGCCGTCGAAAAGACTTTAAAATAAGCCACCGATAGACACTGTCTCACCAAAAGACCCCCTGCATGTGCCTCTATATATGCGACTGTAAATGAGATACAATCGCATATACAAACAATAGGCAGACCCCAACTTTTATAAAGCAAATTGAACTTAACATCGGGTCCGGCCTCTGCATGTTACCATCTTGTATGTATGCACCCTTTGACCTTGTATATGCAATAATTGTGGACTTCAAATGATTATCCACCATATTTGATTCTCCAGTCGCATCCAGATTATATGTTTCTCTTTGTATATTGCCTTGTATATCGCACATACAATGTGAATATACAAGCAAAACTGCATACAACCGCACCTGCACATACAAACATTGCATCTGACCTCAACATTGCGACCTTGTATCTACCCTTTGTATATCACATATGCAATGTAAAATATATGTACCAAACTATATAAAATCACTTCTGCCTGTATCAACCAGAATGCATATTCATTTCAGGTCTGGGCCTTGTATGTCAGAAATGTATATTGCAATGTATATACAAATTGTATGTTCAAAGATACAATCACATATACATGCAAAAGCGGGCCCCACTTTTTGTATCTTCATTGTATATAGACTTTGCATATCTCTTCTTTGCACCTACGACTTGTATATGAGATACAATCGCCTTTGTGTGCACGGACCCCACCTTTTCTATCACCACCCTTGTGCATTGCCTTAGCATCTTCCCTTGTATCTTTTCCTTTGCATATCGCATATACAAAGCAAATATACAAAGGAAACCCGATGCACATTTGCCTTTGTTTGCTACCTATGCATCTCCTTTCATGTATATGCACTTGTATGTCTGCCTTGTACATTGCCGATGTACATTTCCTTATGCTTCATCGGCCATCGGAGGGACTTTAAAATGAGCCACCGATATGCAAGTCTCGCCGAAGACACTTGTATCTTTGCATTGCATAATCCTTTGTATCTACCTTTGTATATGCGAACATACAATGGCGAATGTATATGCAAATATACATTCAAAAATACATACACAAATACTAAGCATGAAACTGAGAAACCCTACGATGGAAAATACTTGAAGCTAAAAGATTTATGGGTTTTTCTAGGTTTTTTGGCAAAGATTCTTCAAGCAAGATTTTGGGATTTTTGGCAAAGCACAACATGAGTATTTGAAGGATTTAAGCTTTCTCTCCTTCTATTTAGGCTTTCTCTGATTGGATTTCTTTGATAGGAGGGAAACAGGAATATTTTGGAGCTAGGCAAAATATGACATCTTTGGCGACTTCTCAGGGGTGTTTGCCTACTAAACAAATTGATCAGTGGCCTTATACATCCATTGGGCATGGGGTCAAAAGAGACTTAAAAATAAACCTTTAGCAATCAATCTTGCCCTCAATAACTCAACATATCAGTAACGAAGAACATAGGAAGACCAAAACCAAAACAAAATGTTGAAAGCAACCCACAAACTATGCTAGACAACACTTAGGGAAAACAAAAGGCATCTAAACTATTGTGCAGCAGCACTTATTGAAAGCAAGAAACCTAATCTATTGCTTTATAAGGCAACTCATACCTCAAAACACCTCTTCAGGTGTATCCCATTGACTGGGATAGGCAAACCTTCTCCATTCATGTTTGATAACTGAAATGCATTGTGCTCCTTGCATTCAATAATGATAAATGGACCACTCCGCATGCTGTCAAACTTGGACTGCTTCCCTGGCCTGCTTTTCAACTCATCCCATTTAAGTACCATATCACCCTCCCTAAAATTTCTGGTAGTGGCCTTGTTATCAAAAACTCTTTTTGTTTGAAGCTGATGATACTCCATAGCTTTCTTAGCTTTATCTCTTATTTCTTCAAGCTCCATAAGTTGAGCATATCTGACAGCCATAGGATCTTCTTCTTCAAACATCTCCAGTTGATTCATGATATCAAGAACTGGCAGCTCTATAGATACAGGCAATCTTGCCTCTTTTCCATAAACTAACATATATGGGGAGTTTCCAATAGACCTCTTGGGAGTTATTCTATTTGCCCATAAAGCAGATTTCATATTGGTGTGCCAGGTCCTCTGGTTGTCCTCCATTGATCTTTTGATAATCCTTATGAGATTCTTATTTGTAGATTCGGCCAAACCATTACCCTGTGAGTAATAATTTTCTGAAGTATTCAAATAGATTCCATTCCTCACAGCCTAGTCAATTATCCTCAATCCAACAAAGGCTAAAGCATTGTCTGAGATAATTGACTCAGTTACTCCAAATCTGGATACCAAATCATGATATAAGTTCAAAATAGCATTCTCATTGGATTCCTTCAAAGCCACTGCTTCAGTCCAATTTGTGAAATAGTCTATTGCTGTAAGTACCCACCTATGGCCTGCACTTGATGGTGGGTTAATGGGACCTATAAAATCAATGCCCCATCTCATGAAGGGCTACTCTACTTGAATTAGTTGCAGAGGTAAAGCTGGCAGCCTTTCTTTGCCTGCAAAAATGGCACATTTTACACACTTTCTGGCCCATGCATGGGCATCCTTGAATAAGTTGGGCCAGTAATAGCTAGCTTTCATTATTTTCCAAGTAGTAGTTCTTGGGGCAAAATGACTCCCTGTTGTTCCATCATGAAACTCATGTAGCACTTTGTCAGTTTGATCGTTATCAATGCATCTTAACAACACATCATTAAAATCCTTTCTGAAAAGGATATCATTAATTAAAACATATGGAATAGACTATAGCCTAAAATATCTTCTCTTGGTTCTATCTAAACCTGCTGAACATTCACCAGTTTGTAAAAAATGAGTCATGTCATTGACCTAACCTATTCCAACTGATGTTGTATCATCCTGATGTTCATCTTCAATGGTTAGAAGCACCTCTTCTTCCTTCTCTATTTCATTTTTAGATCTAGTAGCAAGCTGTTCACTGAGCCCTCTACCTCTGATGAGCTTGGTTATCTTGGTGTCCACGTCATATTCCATGATTTTGGTAATCCAACCAGCCCTTTTCTCATTAACATCCTTTCCTAACAAAAATTCTTTCACACCAGGGTGAGCAACCATTAAATGTACCTTATTGTTAGAAATAAGATGCTTAAACTTCTTGAGACTCTTTATCACTGCAAGCACATGTTTTTCAATGAAACTATACCTCAGTTCATACTCCTCCAGTCCTTGACTAAAGAAAGCAATTGGCTGCCCAAAGCCTTCATTTTGTTGTTGTACCAGAATTGTAGAAATTGTATCTATACTGCCATAAGCATACAAAATGAAATCTTTTGAGAAATCAGGATTTACTAGAGTTGGTGCTGCTGATAACACTTCTTTTATGGACTCAAAGTTGATTTTGCCCTCTCTCATCCAACTGAAAACTACATTTTTCTTTAACATAGAGGTCAATGGTTTTAATAAATTTGCAATGTCAGGTATAAATCTTCGCAGAAAATTAATTCTGCCAATAAAACTTTGCAATCCTTTCTTGTGACTGGGTAAAGGCAACTCCAAAATAGCTCTTACTCTTTCTTTATCAATGGTAACTCCCTCCTTTGACACAATGTGTCCTAAAAGCTTGCCTTCATGCATAGCAAAAATACATTTCTTTAGATTGAGAGATATCCCAAACTCTTTACATCTCTCAAATACTTGTTTGAGGTGGGATAAATGTTCAGCTGCATCTTTAGAGAAAACTATGATATTATCAAGGTACACAAGTACCAATTTATAAAGCAAACCTTTAAAATCCATATCCATAACTCTCTGAAAAGTAGAGCCAGCAGTTGACAGACCAAAAGGCATCCTTCTGTAGGCCATGGTGCCCCATTTTGTGGTAAAAGCAGTTTTAAACTAATCTTCTTCCTTGACTAATACCTGATTATAACCTGAATATCCATCAAGTAAGGAGAATCTTTCTGAACCAGCTACTACTTGCAGAATTTGCTCCATTGACGGCAGCAGGTAGTGGTCCTTCAGGGAGGCTCTATTAAGATCTCTAAAATCAACGCATAGCCTAATCTCTCCATTCTTCTTTCTCACAGGAACAAGATTGGAGACCCAAGAAGTATGCTTGATCAAAAAAATGATGTTTCCCTTGATCAGCTTGGTTAATTCCTTAATCATCAGAGGCGCAGTTTTGGATTTAAAGGTCTTTTTTTCTGCCTCACAGGTTTCGCACCTGGCTCTAACTCTATGGTATGCTGGGCAATATGAGGGTCAAACCCTTTCAAGTCTGAGTATTCCTAAGCAAATACAGCCTCAAACTCTTGGCAAAGAGCAATAAAAGCTTCCCTATCCTCAAGTGAATAGATTTTACCAATTTTGAGAAGTTTACCTTTGAAAATTTACAGCTCCTCATAATGTTCCTCTTTGACCAACATGCTGGTTTTGCTATTTTTCAGCTGATCATTAGTACCAAAAATGGACTCCAAGGTTACCAACCCTCTTGGCAGCTTATTAGTCCTTAACTGAACCACTTGATCATCATCATATTGCTGTTTGAATTTGTTCTGATTCATCACAGAAAACTCATCCTCTTCTAACAGGAAACGTAGAACCTACTCATCACTCTCAAAAACCTATCAATGAATGTTATTGTCAGGAATAGAGGGCCTATCAACTATTTTCACATGAGGCTGTATCTTTTCTCTTTGAATATCACTGGGGAAATCGAACTGAGCCCCAATTGCAGCTAACCCATCTGCATGATTGTTCTGATTTCTTGGAATAGAGATTAGATTGAAGGCATCAAACTCCTCAATCATATCCCATACCCTATGTTTATAGCATTTCAAAGCATCATTCTTCGTAACATGTAGTCCCCTCACTTGATTTACAATAAGTTCACTATCCCCAAAAACTTGCAAATAGCCAATTTTCCTCTTCCTTACCCACTGCAAACCTTGAATCAACCCTTCATACTCAGCAGTGTTATTTGTACACAAAAATGCAAAACAGAAAGCAGAATAATATCTGTCACCTTGTGGAGACACAAGCATTACACCACCACCAGATCCATTCCTATTCCTAGAGCCATCAAAGTATATTTTCTATACCTCATCTTGTTGTTCTGAACTCTTTACAAGGTTTGGAATTTTTGTTTCAGGTTCGTGTAGTATGTAAACCCCCATATCAGTTTCTTGGATGTGTCCCTCAGGATCATCAACAATATTTTATAAGGCCCACTCCTTTAACAGCATTTCGGGTATACTCTCAGCTTGCATTTGTTGAGCAACAACAAGCTCAAACTCATCAGAAATAATACAATTTGTGTTAACAATACTTGGGACATAAGGCTCTATGTGATGTTTGGCAAGCAAGTTGGATTTTACGGTCACTTTTGTGCCATATCAGGTCCTAAAAAACATATGGGACCAATCCGAGGATAAATATCCTCCTATCTTGGCTGTGAACTCTCTTGACAAACACATAGCAAAATGAGGAGGTAGATCTATGATGAACACCTCTTGAGAAATGGAAACGTTTGGACAGGTATGCAAAGTGAGACCTAGGTCTTTTATCACACCTACAATGTTAACAGTTGTGCCATCTAGCTAGAGCATACTCTTTGTTAGGGGCTGGTATTTCAATCCTAATTGGTTTGCAATCTATTTTGGCATTACAGAACTACTTGCACCACTATCCACCATGCAGTTATGTACTAACTTGTCTCCTATTATCAATGACACATAAAATGGAAGTGGTTTAGCACTCTTGTTTGGTTGTTTGCTGCTGTCTTGGGATGAATTGGTAAGAACAACCCTAGATGAGTCAGCAGTTGCATCATTTGACACTTTTAAATCAGATAAGGCAAATTGTAGCATGTCCTTTTGACCTGGGATCACTAAGGAATCCCACATAGATATTGTCACATTCATTTTCTTCATATTTTCAATGATATTAAAAGGTGAGGCAACATTTACCTTCTGATGTGACTTTGCAGCAGCAATATTAGCCTGTAAATGAGGTTGTTCCCTGGCGGTTGTTTGAGTGTTCCTTTGCAAAATATGGGGAATCTAGGATGTAGAAGGATCGGTAGGTCTTTTTTCTTTGTTTACTGCTTGATCTATCTCATAACCCCTCTTTTTAGCTCTTGTATTCGTTGCAACTGAAGTATCATCTCTATTTACGCCACAGAACTCATCCCCCTGCTAGTTTATGAAGGTAGTATCATTCTGGGGTTGTTCTTGTTGTTGTACAGTCTCGTCATTAGGTGTGTTTGGCTGTGAAACTGCAACATTTTGCACCATTAGAGCCTGATTTATTGTTCCATTGGACAGGTTGCCTGATTGTGTGGCTGATTGCATGGAGAACACCATTCATACTTAGCTACAAGGTTGTTCTGAATAGGGATGAGGTCACTAACAGCATTAATGGGTGCAGGATTGTAAGGCTGGAAAGGCCTCTAGTTCACATTCTGCCTAGCACCCTGGTAATTACTTCGATAAGGTGGCCTATTAGCTTGGTATGGCTGGTTTTGCCCCTAATAAGGCTGATTTTGCCCTTGGCTGTGTGGCTGATAAGGTTGTCTGTTCTAGAACTGCTATTTTTTGATATTCGTCTGCTCATTACCAAAAGATTGCAACAATTCTTTAATTTCTTGTAACTCAAAAGACTGAGTTTGAGCAGCATTTTCGGCAATTTTACCAGCCTGTATGAGGCTATTTTTAGCTCTTATGGCTATGGTATAAGCTTGTGGTAAGGAATTTCCTCCCATGGATTGAATCATGACAGAAATATCATTGTTTAAAGCTATCAGATAATATACGAAAGCATGGTCAGTTGTAGGCCTTACCGTTGGTGGGATTCTGTCCCACATCTTTTGGAAATGGTGGTTGAAGTCTAACATAACTTTGTAAGGAGCTCTTTTAATTGTAGACAGTTGTTCCAGCAGCGACAAATGGTCTGACTTGTCTTCAAAGAAGTTGCACAACTCTTCTCCCAAATGATCCCATGAATCTATGGAGTTCACCGGCAGACTTTTGAACCACTGCAAAGCCTTCCCTTTGAGGGAAGCTGCTAATAACTTGATTGCAACATTTTCTTCTATCACATGATGGACAACACACAGGTTTGCAATGTCTTTTATGTGTTCAGCTAGAGTAGTCTAATCTTCACCATTAAAATATGGTAAACTTTTCAAGGCAATGACAGGAATATCATCATGCTGAGCTAAATTCAATGGGCTGCCTTGGTTGAATGCAACAAACAGCTGATTTCTATCTGTAGGAATCATTGTAACTGGGATTCTTGGGACAGTATGAGTTCCAATAGTAGGAGTAGACTTAGCTCTCCTAGAACAGACATGAGTCTTCTTGGGTTTCTTAGCTGTTATCCCTCTTCTTCTACGTGGGGATAATTGTAAATATTCAAAAGATGAAGAAGTACTTCTGGTATGTATTCTTCTCATTAGCAGAAATATACTAATTTTGCTAAACCAAAGTTCAGAGTCGCCAGATATGCAGGTTTTAACCTTTTACAAGTCTAAAAATCACTAGCTGCACATCAAAACCAACAATAAACTGTGGTATTTAAACTATTTCTAATCCACAATGTCCCACCGGGCGTGCCAAAAACTATTGTCTCTCAGATCTGCACCCTTGCTGAGTTTGCAAAAAACTCAGCAATCTAGAGAAACATGGGAATGATCTCGAAGTGTGGGACCTTGCAAACTGAGATCAGACCTCTAGAGAAGGCTAGTTCCTCTTTCTAAGCCTATTACTTAGAGTAATGTATCTAAATCTAGTGCTAATGCTTGATGAGAAAAGGGTTAGAAGGAATGCTTTAAAAATGAAACATAAAACTAGAAAAACTTAAAAATAAGGGTGATGCACCAGATTCATTGAGCGATGGTGATCTTGGTGTAGACACAACATTGATCTCAATAATGAAGGGAGTCCACACAGACTTATAAGGCTGATTGAGGCTTTGATATGAAGATCTAACCTATAGAGGAGCCATTTTACTCACATAATAAATTATAACTTCAAGTAAAACATAGAAATCAGGACATAAGAGAGGCAAGAAATCATGCATATATTGATCATGAAGGTCAAAAACCATTACAATACTGAATATTCAATAGCAGAGGTATACCAGCATAGCTAATCACATTCATTGGTGCATAAAAGGAAGACAACAGAGGCCAGATTCAGGCACAATGAGTCACATTCCCATACCCTTGCAATTACACTAAGAGGTTTGACTACAGAAAAAATAGCAGCATAACAGCTCCAAAAATACAACCATCCTCCTCAAATAATGAGGTTACATTGCCATTTATAGGTCAAGCTCCTGCGCAGAAAGGCATGAAGTCGTTGCTCCACAGGATCTGAGGTCAATAATGTAGGAACAAGAGTGCATGGGCAGGGGCGTGGTGAAAAGATAGGAACCATGCCGCTGGCAGGTCTGAAACCACAGAAAATGGTTGCCCAAATGCAAGATAAGACAGGGCATTGAAGAAGAAACCCCCAAAGTCGTCGTCCAACACACGAAAATCGGCTAGCAAGGCACAGAGCCCATACGCATTGAAGAGTGAAGCCATCCGCCATGAATGCACCCGTAAAACTCACCAACCAAAGCTACTATGAAAATAAACAGCCTCTGCACACACCAAAAAGGTCGTTGAAACATCCAGTCGGCTGAGCATGCAAAGCTAGATCAAATTTTGAAAGTGAGAAAATTCCCCTTAAAAGCTTGCCAGATGAAAGAGGAGGCAAAAACAAGAACTTTTACCTTTTGAAGCATGTTGAAATTTGCCAGGATGAGGGAGATATAGGCGGTCAAAGCTACGGTCAACTGCATCTGTATATCGCTTTGCATCTGTGACTTGTATATGAGATACAATCACCTTCTGAATGACCCTTTGAATCTGCCCTTTGCATATGCAAATTGCTTTGTATGTATCAAGTTGTCGGGGTGATCTCCAGCTAAATCACTGATATACACTGTCTCGCCGAAATGTTCATTGTATGTGCTTTTATTTTTGGCATTTTAAACGGCCCTTGAAATCACCCTTGTGTATTCATTTGTATATGCATTTGCATATACAATACAATGGCTACATACAAAAGCAGGTCTTTACCTTTTGAATCGGCCCCTATTCGTTGCATTTAAATCAACCTTTGGATTTGAATCGGCCTAAACACGTGGCACCACCTGATTTACCGTTGAGTTGATCCTGGGACTCATCGCTGAACAATTACATGCTTTATCAGCCGTCAGAAAGACTTTAAAATGAGCCACCGATAGACATTGTCTAGCCAAAAGACCCCCTGCATGTGCCTTTGTATATGTGACTATATATGAGATACAATTGCATATACAAACAATAGGCGGACCCCAACTTTTATAAAGCAAATTGAACTTAACATCGGGTCTGGCCTCTGCATGTTACCATCTTGTATGTATGCACCCTTTAACCTTGTATATGCAATAACTTTGGACTTCAAATGATTATCCACCATATTTGATTCTCCAGTTGCATCTAGATTGTATGTTTCTCTTTGTATATTGCCTTGTATATCACACATACAATGCGAATATACAAGAAAAATTGCATACAACCGCACCTGCACATACAAACATTACATCTGACCTCAGCATGGCGACCTTGTATCTACCCTTTGTATATCGCATATGCAATGCGAAATATACATACCAAACTGCATACAATCACTTCTGGCTATATCAACCAGAATGCATATTCATTTCGGGTCTGGGCCTTGTATGTCAGAAATGTATATTGCAATGTATATGCAGATTGTATGTTCAAAGATACAATTGCATATACATGCAAAATTTGGCCCCACCTTTTGTATCTTCATTGTATATAGACTTTGCATATCTCTTCTTTTCACCTATGACTTGTATATGAGATACAATCGCCTTTGTATGCGCGGACCCCACCTTTTGTATCACCACCCTTGTGTATTGCCTTAGCATCTTCCCTTGTATCTTTTCCTTTGCATATCGCATATACAAAGCGAATATACAAAGGAAACCCGATGCACATTTGCCTTTGTTTGCTGCCTATGCATCTCCTTTCATGTATATGCACTTGTATGTCTACCTTGTATATTGCCGATGTACATTTCCTTATGCTTCATCAGTCATCAGAGGGACTTCAAAATGAGCCATCGATATGCAAGTCTCGCCGAAGACACTTGTATCTTTGCATTGCATAATCCTTTGTATCTACCTTTGTATATGCAAACATACAATGGCAAATGTATATGCAAATATACATTTGAAAATGCATACACAAATACTAAGCATGAAACTGAGAAACCCTGCGATGGAAAATACTTGAAACTAAAAGATTTCTAGGTTTTTCTAGGTTTTCTAGGAAATATTCTTCAGGAAAGATTTTGTGATTTTTGGCAAAGCATAGCATGAGTATTTGAAGGATTTAAGCTTTCTCTCCTTCTATTTAGGTTTTCTCTGATTGGATTTCTTTGATAGAAGGAGGGAAACAGGAATATTTTGGGGCTAGGCAAAATATGACAATAGACGTCAGGGAGGTTGAAGGAGTAAGTTCTATTTGCTTTCTTGTGTGAATTTGTTGCTAAATAGGTAGGTTAAAATAGTTTTTTGATGAAAATTTCTCTAATTCAAAGGAATTGATAATGCACCTCCTCCTTCTCCTAAAAATCCACAAAATCCTCCATCACCTGAATAGGAAATACCTACTGAAGAAGAACCCCAACAACAAACACCTCCATTCATTCCTCAATATGCCCCTAGAACACAAGAAAATATAATGGGGCAAATTGAAAACAATAAAAAACAAATTGAGGACATAATTGCAAGGTTGAAAGAACCTGCAACTTCAACCTTGCATAGATCTACCCTTGCTCAATCTCTTGAATCTATGTTATCAAATGTAGATTCAATTAGCAAGAAAATCTCTAGTTGGTCAAGAAAGAGGAGAGAATTTAGAGAGTTCTATGCAGATAAGTTGTCCTATGAACAAGTTAAAAATGAACAAATTACAAAATTAGACTTGTGTTCTATTTTCACAAACTCACAAACAAATCAACCTCTACCCCTTACATGCAAGAGGTTCCCCATCCATTGGTGCAACAACCAAGTGATAAGGGACAATTTTGCATAGAGGTGGTGGATGGTTTTTGACCATCCTCCATGCAACAATAATGAGGTCCCGCAATATTTTTTGAGGAAACTCTACTGTAAGTTTGTCAAAAATAAAGTGCTAAATTATTTTGATATGTGGGAGTTCCAAGGTAGAGGTGGGGGGTCAGCACAGGATACACCAAGGGCACGTGTTGACCTATAGTGACCAGTGAGATGAGCACTCGCCAGACCATCCCATGAGCATGTGTCTATCCCTTCCATTGTGAAGGAGAGTGTTGAGGTCGAGACACTTCAGTCCATTAGTGCCTTGACCTAGAGCATCATAGAGCATGTTAGTCTTGTAGCACAGCATGGGCTGGAGGAGAGTTCGAGTAGGGTTCCACCCCATACTTGTTAGGCTTGCGGGTCAGCATGTGGTTATGACCCCACGGATAGTCGGGATGTAGGTGTGCAGGCTACATCTGCAGCTGAGCAGATGGTGATTACAAATACCCTCCTCAGTGAGACTTTTGGCTTTGATACTCAGGTAAATCTTAGCAAGTTCATTGAATTTAATTTATTAAATTTTATTTTTGAAATGCAAGATTAACTAATTTAGTTTGATGATTTTAATGAAATTTTAGGGTCATAGCGTCGATGTAGTTTTCAGTGATTCTCCAGCTGCATATTACACTACATCATCTACTGTCAGGGTATGTAACTAGTAAACAATTATAAATATTACATGTGAATAGCATCATTATATGAATGGTATTCTAATATCTGATTTTAGATGTTGAATAGGTTAATATTGGAGATTTCACGGCAACACCTGCCAGTGGTGGTGGACTTCAAAGCTTCACGGAGGTAATAAAATAAATAGTTTAATGAATGAATTGTACTTACTAGATTTTTGTATTTTATATTCATATCGTTGGTTACATTTCATTGCACATCTTTCGAACTCAAAGCATTACTATACATTGCATAACTAATAACTAGATGTTGATAGATGACAAAATTTCAATTACAATATAGTTATTTGAAAAAATGCCTCAAAGAAATGTGGTCTCATGGAATATCATGACAAGTAGATGCATAGACAAGGACATCACCATGAGACCACATTTCTTTGAGGCATCTTTTCAAACAGCTCATTGCCTTGTCTATGCTACCACATTTTCCATACATGTCTACCAAAGCTTGTTGATCCACTCCACACTATTCTTTGACAAATTATCTCTAATAAACTCATCCAATTACCACCAAGTAGGCCCCAGGACATGACACCAAAGAGGGGTATGAGCTTATGACATCTTATGTAGCATATGATTGACTCTAACATCATCTAGGTCCCTCCTTTGTTGACTCTAAAATTCCCCATGATGGTAATGTCTTCACCATTTATCATAGCCCATACCAACTAGTTGTTACTTTAAGACACTTCTCCTTAGATTATTTTTTGTCAACCCCTTCTGGTCCACCTCAACCTCATACCAATTCCCTGTTTCACCTTTACCTATCTTATGCCTCTAAACGCATTTTTGTCCCAACCCCACAACCTCTTTCTATTACTTCACCTACTCCACTAGCTATGCCCCCTATCTTCCCCACCAAATATCCACCTATTACTACTTCACCTTCCTCATTGACTTCTATCTCCCCTCTACCCTACCTATTTCCTTATATACCCCAACCAGACATCCTAAACCTAGTTTGCTTCTAACCCACCCCCTAACAAACCTCAAGACAAAGAAAATGATAAGAAATTTTTAAAATAAGGTTTTTCTTCTCCTATCTAGTATCTTTCCTCCCTCATATTATCCAAGAAACTCTTGATATTCCTCCTTCCCGTAAACCCATAAAATTACCTAATGCCTATGAGATTTCTAGTTTAGACATTGTCCTATAAACCCACAAACTCTATCTTAGGCATTGTCCTAGCTCCATGACTACCAAACAAACAACAATTTGAGCACAACCCTACCCCACCCTACAACCAACCTAAACCTAAACTAACACCTTCACTCCCTCTCTAACTTCTTAAACCTAAAATTTGATGCTACTATGGTCCCTCCTTTGTTGACCTTTATACCACACAATAGTCATGAATCTTCGTCTAATTTGTATATATGCATGTGACTTGTGTGCCTTATTGTGTGTACTTCCATGTTTAGGTGAACATGTGTGTATGTTAGGAGCCATGACTTGCATCATTATTATAGTTTTTGTAATTGAATAATGTTGTTTTATTTCAGATGATGCAAGCTATGAAGACACCTCCCGATGTTCATAGGGCAATGGAGCATGGTGTGTCCTTTGCGATTCATAGCTCCATGCCTTTGATGGGGGTATGAGGCAGATTAGTAAATTTCAAATTACATTCGTTGTTATAGTTGTTTATTTTTGAAAAAACAAATGATTATTGATTTGAAGTTTAATTTCTATATGAATGGTTTCTATAAGACATGACATTGCCAAAACCTAATCCTAGTACTGAGGCAAATGAGGAGATAGATTTTCAGATAGCGGTAAGTGATTATTTTGTTAAATGTTTCATTTTTTATAATGTAATTTCTATATTTTAATTTCTATACTTTTTTATTGTAATAGCTATAGACCCATGAACAACTAAATAGGAGGAGCAGCCCTTGGGTTCATAGTAGACCACCCTCATATGCATCTCCATCCACTCAAAGATCAAAGGCTGCCCATGATCTATTCTCTTCACCAGACAGAAGTGAATGAATTTTTATTGTGTTCCTTTGTTGTATGCCTATATGGCATTTGTGAACATATATTTTGTATTGCATATAGTTGACATTGTATGCTTATATGGCATTCTTGTAAGCCCATATGGCTATTTTGTATATGTTATACTTATAGATTAACAGATATTGTTGTATGCCTATATGGATATTTGATTAATACAAATCATTTTTGTTGATCATTATGTAATATGGATAGGTGCAGTGTAGATCATTTTTGTATGCCTTTAGGTTTCAAAGTTCAATTGTCAAAGAATCCATCCCAATTGATGATAAGAGAATTTGAGTTTTGGGTAGAAAGTTTTAGTCTCTCAAAACTAGACATGCTTGAGAAAATAGAGAAAGAAAGATTGGTCATGTGTGCTTGTTTTTTTAATGTTTGAATTGTATGTTGTTGTATGGTATTGTTTTTTTGTGTGTGTGTTCAAATGCGTATTTAAATTGTTATTTTATGTATATTTGGATACTTGTGTTGTACTAAGGTTAAGATTCTTTTAGTATGGGATGCATATAGTTCTACCTTGGGCATGTGATCTTAGTAAGACATATATGTTGGCAAGAGACACTGCTTAGCATTGATAGGTGTTGTCATTGATGGCAACTAAGATTGTTCCACACATCCGTAGTGCAATATCTGATCATACTGGAAGTCAGAATGATAATCTATCTAAGTCTAAGAGCCTAAAATAGAGCATATAGCAAAGTCCAATATTTTGGTCAGCGGATCTCTCTAGTTAATCATTATGTGTTGCGGATCTGAAGAAGTGTATAGGGACACCAAGACAATCTAAATCCAAGTTTTCAGCTTCCGGTGATAAAGGGATCAAAAGTTATGAGCATCTGAATACTGGGTCTTGTTATGATAGAACAGTTCAGTAAAGAACAAGCAAACTTATGATATATCCTTGTATGGACCTAATAGAAGTGTTTTGTTAAGTTGTGTATGAGATATAATGTTAGTGGCCGACATGTATGATGATCTACATGTGTTATTTTTGATACGCATTAATACTGGTGTATGGATCTAGCCGACAGAGCAGAAAATTCTTAAAAGGTTCCAAGTGTTGTTGATTGTTGCCGACTGGCAAGTGATTACAATTCATGATAAGGATTTATATAGCTGATGATTGTGGATATTGTGGGTGGGTGTATTGCGATGATTAAGAAAGTGTAAAAAGAGCAAAAATCTAATATCTGAATGAAGGCAGAATAGAGAGAAGAGCAGAATAAAGATGAAGTGTACACAGTCAGTATTTGCACTTAACTGGAGTTGATCTCTAGCATTAGTAGATGCATCTTACCAGTTCAAAATCTCTGTAAATATCTTGTAAACTTTTCTATAGGCATTCAGCCTCCAAGCTTGAGCAGTGAGCTCGGGGAAGTGAGCCCGAATGCATGTACATTCCCATTTGTAAAATACTTTTAACAGGGTATTAATTTTTGTGGGTTAACCCCCACCGTGGTTTTTCCCTTAACCAGGATTCCACGTCAAAATCTTGGTCTCAAATGTGTCATTCATGTTTTCTGCTCATATGTTATTGTCTAATGCCAGAAAGTTTATATCATTGATTTAATTTTAAGTTGTAAAAGGTTAAATAGAACAACAACTGATTCAACCCCCTCTCAGTTGTCTGGACCTATTCCAACAATCGGTATCAGAGCTAAGTTCCTTTGGAAAAACTTAACAGCTTAAGGAAGATTTGGGAAGACAACAGAATGGATGAATATGGCCTTAAAGGGCAACTTAATCTTGCCCTAGATGATCTTGAGCAATCCAAGGTAGAAGTTCAAGAGCTCCAAGACAACCTCAAAAAGGTTGAAGACTTCATTAAAGTTTTAGAAGAAAATTTGAGTAAATCCAATACAAAAGGAAAGGAGCCACTTCTTCAATTGGGAAAACCTTATGAAGACAAGGCCCTAGATGAGAAGACAAAGGAATGTGAGAAGTTAACTAAAGAAGTTACTATTCTAAAACATGAGATGGAAACTAGAGTGATAAGACTAACCAAGGAAATTGAAGATAAGAAGAAAGCTGAAGAAGAGTTAAATCAAAATCTGAAAAAGAGTTCTGAAGAATGTTGCAAATTAGATGCAATAGCTGGCATTCTAGAATCTAATCTACAAGAAAGCACAAACAATGAAAGAGAACTTGAGAGATAGATTATCACACTTAGACATAACCTAGAAATTGCAAATGAGTATAAGGAGAAGTTCAAGATAAGCTCAGCTAAACTTGAAGCACTCATTGAAGGGCAGAAAAAGGATGTTGATAAGCATAATCTTAGGTATGAGAAAGGTGAAAGCTACATATCTGGACTGAGAAATTTTCAACCTAGGAATGAGAGAAACATATCTAGAAAACCTCCAGTAAGACAACCAAATGCTCAAAGATATCCATCATTCAATGGAAATTGTTTCAACTGCAACAAATTTGGTCATAGAGCTACTCAGTGCAGAAGCAGAGTAAATCAAAATGGTCTATCCTTCTCCAGTCAATGCTTCAAATGTAACAGGTATGGTCATAGATCAAATGAATGCAGAAGTATGACAATGAATAATTCCAATAATAGAAGAATTAACAATTCTTTCAATGGTTAATGCTTTGTTTCCAATGGGTTTGGACATATGGCTAATCAGTACAAATCAAGAGAAAATCAAGTTTATAAGAAAGGAAATGTTGTATGCTATAACTGCAATAAATCTGGTTATATTGCAAGATTCTGTAGAAGTAAAAACAATGGAAGAAAAGGTCTAGTAAATAGAAAACTAGATGAGCAGAAACAAGATAGAGGAAAAAGAAAAATTGATGTGGATGGGATACAGAGTGAAATGAACAAGATTTGGATAAAGAAAGATACAGTAAACAATGATAATGAGTCTGCATCAGAATCTGGTGCTAACAACTCCTCCGAGAATTAAGTCAGAAACTCTAGCTTAGGGAGACCTGCATAGAACATCAAATTCCCCTAGTCAATAAGTGGGTGCTTGAATTTGGTAGATTAATATAAAATACTCTAAATTGGTCTAGAACCTATGGAAGGATTTCTGAAAGAAAAGATGTTGATATATAAAGAACTGTCAAAATAATGTAACTGGATACAATTAGGGCAACACATTTATTGCAAAGGCAAATTAGGTAATGCGGAGCTTTAAAAGGTCACTTGATCACTCATTTGAATCACCTTGCATTCGAAGTGAACAAGAAGAAGAGCATTTGAGCTACAAAGTCCAGAGTTTGAGGTAGAGAACGAATTCAATCGGCAAGTGATCAACCCTAACACCACAAAAGAAAAAGGTACCTCTATGTAAATCTTTGAAGCTAAAATCTGTTGAAATGGCTACCCCTCATGTTATTGACATTACTGAAAGGCCTCGACCCAAATTCAAGAAGCATCCTCACAAATCAATTCAAGTCGATCCATTAGGTGCTTTTTCAAGTGTCCCCTATGGGGTGCTACATGTAGAAGACATTAGGGTTTACATTCATGCAAATATAGATGAGTTTGGAGATTTAAGGTATGTAGATTTGTTTGAAAAACAACTCATGGATGAAAATAAAGAAATTAAACCCGAATATAAGGCTCTACAGGATAAATACTTTGTTCAAGTTATGGGGTTTCCAACATTCAATGAGGATGAGTGGGTCTGATACATCTTAAGTCGAATACATGATGGATTCATTTGGTTGTTAAAACTGTTCAAGATTACCAGGGATACTATCAGAAATGTAACTAATTTAAACTCAACCGAAGGATTGCCCATGCTGAAAGCTTTGAAAAACTAGATAGTAATTGATGCTACCGGAGCTAAGTTTGACAGAAGAGAAATGACCATAAATGATATTATAGAACCAGATGCCAAATTCACCTTCATGGTGATTGGATACAAGATTTACCACTCGAGCAGAGAAAATTTTGTTCCTGGAACAGCCATTTATGCTACATACAAGATGCTAAAAGAAAATGTTGATTATGACTTGTGTCAACTATTACAAAATCAATTGATTGAAAATCTGAACAAGATCAAAAGGGATAAGAACACCTTCAAGTATGGTACACTAATTTTATGTCTATTCTTTTACTTTATGAATGAGGTACCTGGGGTAAAAGGTGTACACTGGACTAAGGATGAGCCAGTTGCCACTCAAATCAAAAATCATCTTCACAACATTGGTGATTTCAATGCTCAGAAAATGACAATATGGGGTCACTTCAAAAAATTTCAATATGTGATGCACTTAAGGGAAAGAATCCCCAATTCAATTGTTGATAAATACAAAAATGAAATATGCTTCATGGTTGATACTAATAAGTGTTTAATGGAAGCGGTGGAACCCAGAACTATTTGGATCATGCCCATGGGGTATGAGGTAGATGAAAGGATCTTGGATATGTATGCTCAACATCTGCTAAGCAAGCCCAAAGACACAATTGTTAAAAGATTTGGAACTTATGAGGAGCTGAGTTTAAAGTTGTATACTGAGCTCAGAGAACCTGAAACAAATAGGAGAGTAAGAAAAGAAGTTGAGCAGCTAGCTAAAAATCTTGGCCTAATAAAGGAAGCTATGAAGAAATTCAGAGAAAGAACAGAAAAGGATGAGAAAGAAAAACAAGAAAAGAGAAAAACAAGTGATCTGGTGGAACCTTCTTCCACTTCAAGAACTACTAGAATTTCTACTACTGCCTCTGCTCCTTCCAAATCTGTAAAATCAGAAGCAAAATCATCTAGAAAATGTGAGAAAAGGAAGAAAACAAAAGCTTCCCGGACCTATGAAAGCATAAGAGAAGATGAAGTAGATACAAACTCTGACATTGAAATCAAGGAATCAAAAGGCATTGGAACAAAAGCTGCAAAGTTAACCAAAGAAAAGTCCTACAGAAGCAAAAGGACTAGCAAAAAGTAAAAGACTGAAGAATGTGAAGAGTATGTTGAGAAACCCATACTCTCACTAGAAGATGTGATAAAATCAGTCATTGTGGATGGTAATCTAAAACCCATGATTGAATTCTATGATGAATACAATGATATGGATAAAAGGGTGTTGGAGGAAGCAATGGTCAGATATCTCAACATCTACAACAAGGCACTAATTGAGATAACTTCTGAGTTACCACAAAGTCTAGAAAATATCTTGGAATTTAGAAAAGAAAATGCCAAGTGCAAGGATGTGGAAATTAGAGAACATGAGCTGATAAATTTGTGTCCTCAAATTTCTCCTGAACAAATAAATATGATACTTAAGGAAGTCAAAGATGATTTTAAAAGCAAAAGGAGAATGAACAAACTCATGCTTGGAGAAACAAGTGAAATAGTTGAAGAAACTCAAGAGATTCTTTTGAAAGCATTAAAGAAGTATAATTTTCACATAGTCACAAAAGAAGTCCTAGATGGTGAAGAAGAGAATATTATTGAGCAGCTATCTAAGTTGGGTGGAGCCTCTATTCCAGAAGTAGAACAAGCAACTCAGGAGGATACAAAAATGTTGGATAAAATATTTGATGCAAAAGATACTCCCAATCCATTTGATACAATAGGGAAAGAGGATAATGTTATTGTTTCACAGAGCCCTCCTGATCAGATAGCAAGTGATAAACAAACAAGAAAAAGTTCCTTTGTAGAGAACATAGAAAAGGATAAAGTAGAGTTAGAAGAAGAAAGAGATAAGAAAGATAGAATAGAAGAAGATGGTGCAAACGTTGAAGCACCTAAAGCAGAGACTGAGAAATCAGGAGATCAAATGGTTGATTCTAAAATGGCTACAAGAGACACTACAGAAGGTCTTCTTGGAAAAGAAGTAATTAAACTTGATGAACCAGAACTACTCTGAGGTCTAGCCAATCCAGATCCTCTCTCTCCAATTCAACTGATGAAGATAGCATCATTCACCCAAGTAAAGGCTAGAGAGAAGATGTTAAAGTTCCACATGGAGGAGAATGAGCTATTGGGACTTGCAACTGGAGTTTTGGAGAAATTAATGCCAACCTATTAGAAGAATCAAAATGATTCCCCCTTTGGACATCTAAAGAATCTTGTAAGTTCAGTAAATTCACATTTTGAGTCCTTTGAGAAGTCTGCAGAGGTAAAAGTTCAAAAAGAATTCTTAGATAAGAAATTTTGTAAAATAAAGAACCTAATAGGAAATGATAGAAGAATACTTGGTATTAGCATAAAGAGTATTTAGAATGCTCTAAATGATGCAAGTGATATGTACAAATTCTATCTATCATGGCCCAAAGATAACAAAGGTATTGAGAACAAGATAAAGGAGCAAGAACATAATTTGTCAAATCTCTCTCAAAATTTTGATCCCCTATCAGTTTCGCCCATAAGTCAAGAATGTCAAGTAATTAACTTGACTAAGGAAATAAAGAAACTTGTCAAAGAGAAAAGCAACATTATGAAAAGAATTTGTGAGCTCCGGGGATTAATTGCCCCTAAGTTAGAAAGAATGTATAATGCCTTATCTGAAGCTCAGACTGCAGTTCAAACCAGTGTTCCATAAGATTTGTCAAAGGCAGAAGCATACTCATTTGTATTAAATGGGCACATTTCAATTTTGGATGGAATAAAGGGTACTTGGGCCTCCGAACTTGTGCAAATAAAAGCTAGTTTTACAGACATCCTCAAGTTCATGTGAATGGAATTTAATGGTCATGTGTACATATGCGGCAATGCATACAAAAATTTTGGAAGAGTTTTGATTTGCGGATCCCACCCTTTGCCATTGATGTCAAAGGGGGAGTGAAGGGAAATGAAAAATGAAGTATTCAGCAAAGGGGGAGCACCAGAATAAGTAAAGTACATGAATGTACAGACAAAGGGGGAGTTGCACAAAGACACTTAGTCATTATTCACTAAGTGTTGTCATCAATGCCAAAGGGGGAGATTGTTGGCAAGAGACATTGCTAAGAATTGATAGGTGTTGTCATTGATGGCAACTAAGATTGTTCCACACATCTGCAGTGCAGTATCTAATCATACCGGAAGTCAGAACGATAATCTAAGTCTAGAAGCCTAAAATAGAACATATAGCAGAGTCCAGTATTTTGGTCAGTGGATCTCTCAAGTTAATCATTATGTGTTGCAGATCTGAATAAGTGTAGAGAGACACCAAGACAATCTATATCCAATTTTTTAGCTTCTGGTGATAAAGTTATCAAAAGTTATGATCATCTGAATACTGGGTCTTGTTATGACAGAACAGTTCAGTAAAGAACAAGCAGACTTATCATAAATCCTTATGCGGACCTAATAGAAGTGTTTTGTTAAGCTGTGTATGAGATATAATGTTAGTGGCCAACATGTATGATGATCTACATGTGTTATTTTTGATACGCATCAATACTAGTGTATGGATCTAGCCGACAAAGCAGAACATTCTTAAAAGGTTCTAAGTGTTGTTGATTGTTGTCGACTAGCAAGTGATTGCAATTCATGATAAGGATATATATAGCTGATGATTATGGATATTGTGGGTGGGTGTATTATGATGATTAAGAAAGTATAAAAGGAGCAAAAATCTAATATTCGAATGAAGGCAAAATAGAGAGAACAACAGAATAAAGATGAAGTGCACACAATCAGTATTTGCACTTAACTGGAGCTGATCTCTAGCATTGGCAAATGCATCTTACCAGTTCAAAATCTCTATAAATCTCTTCTAAACTTTTCTGTAGGCAGTAAGCCTCCAAACTTGAGCAGTGACCCTGAATGCATGTGCATTCCCATTTGTAAAATACTTTTAACAGGGGTATTAATTTTTGTGGATTAACCCCCACTGTGGTTTTTCCCTTAACCGGGTTTCCACGTCAAAATCTTGGTGTCAAATGTGTCATTCATGTTTTCTTCTCATATGCTATTGTCTAATGCCATAACTTTTATATCATTGATTTAATTTTAAGTTGTAAAAGGTTAAATAGAACAACAACTGATTCACCCCCCCCTCTCAGTTGTCCAGACCTATTCCAATAATTGGTATCAGAGCTAAGTTCCTTTGAAAAAGATTAACAACTTAAGGAAGATCTGGGAAGACAGCAGAATGGATGAATATGACCTTCAAGGGAAACTTAATCTCGCCCTAGATGATCTTGAGCAGTCCAAGGCAGAAGTTCAAGAGCTCCAAGACAACCTCGAAAAAGCTGAAGACTTCATTAAAGTTTTAAAAGAAAAATTGAGTAAATCAAATGCAAAAGGAAAGGAGCCACCTCTTCAACTAGGAAAACCTTATGAAGACAAGACCCTAGATGAGAAGACAAAGGAATGTGAGAAGTTAACTAAAGAAGTTACTATTCTAAAACATGAGATGGAAACCAGAGTGATGAGACTAACCAAGTAAATTGAAGATAAGAAGAAAGCTGAAGAAGAGTTAAATCAAAATCTGAAAAAGAGTTCTGAAGAATGTTGTGAATTGGATGTGATAGCTGGCCTTCTAGAATCTAATCTACAAGAAAGCACAGACAATGAAAGAGAACTTGAGAGACAGATTATCACACTCAGACATGACCTAGAAATTGCAAATAAGTATAAGGAGAAGTTCAAGATAAGCTCAGCTAAACTTGAAGCACTCATTGAAGGGCAAAAAAAGGATGTTGATAAGCATAATCTTAGGTATGAGAAAGGTGAAAGCTCTGGATCTGGACTGAGAAATTTTCAACCTAGGAATGAGAGAAACAGATCTAGAAAACCTCCAGTAAGACAACCAAATGCTCAAAGATATCCATCATTCAATGGAAATTGTTTCAACTGCAACAAATTTGGTCATAGAGCTACTCAGTATAGAAGCAGAGTAAATCAAAATGGTCTATCCTTCTCTGATCAATGCTTCAAAAGTAACAGGTATGGTATGACAATGAATAATTTCAATAATAGAAGAATTAGCAATTCTTTCAATGGTTACTGCTTTGTTTGCATTGGGTTTGGACATATGGCTAATCAATGCAAATCAAGAAGAAATCAGGTTTATAAGAAATGAAATGTTGTATGCTATAACTGTAATAAATCTAGTCATATTGCAAGATTCTTTAGAAGTAAAAATAATGGAAGAAAAGGTCTGATAAACAGAAAATCAGATGAGTAGAAATAAGATAGAGGCAAAAGGAAAATTGATGTGGATGAGATACAGAGTGAAATGGACAAGATTTGGATAAAGAAAGATACAGTAAACAATGATAATGAGTCTGCACCAGAATCTGGTACTGACAATTCCTCTGGGAATTAAGTCAGAAACTCTGGCTTAGGGGGACCTACATAGAACATCAAATTCCCCTAGTCAGTAAGTGGGTGCCTGAATCTGGCACATTAATAGAAAATACTCTAAATTGGTCCAGAACCTATGGAAGGATTTCTAGAAGAAAAGATGTTGATATATAAGGAACTGTCAAAACAATGTAACTGGATACAATTAGGGCAACGCATTTATTGCAAAGGCAAATTAGGTAATGCAGAGCTTTAAAAGGTCACTTGATCACTCATTTGAATCACCTTGCATTCGAAGTGAACAAGAAGAAGAGCATTTGAGCTACAAAGTCCAGAGATTGAGGCAAAGAATGAATTCAATCGGCAAGTGATCAACCCTAACACCACGAAAGAAAAAGGTACCTCTCTGTAAATCTTTGAATCTAAAATTTGTTGAAATGGCTACCCCTCAATGTTATTGACATTACCAAAAGGCCTCAACCCAAATTCAATAAGCATCCTCACAAATCAATTCAAGTCGATCCATTAGGTGCTTTTTCAAGTGTTCCCTATGGGGTGCGACATGTAGAAGACATTAGGGTTTACATTCATACAAATATAGATGAGTTTTGAGATTCAAGGTATGTAGATTTGTTTGAAAAACAACTCATGGATGAAAATAAAGAACTTAAACCCAAATATAAGGCTCTATAAGATAAACACTTTGTTCAGGTTATGGGGTTTCCAACATTCGATGAGGATGAGTGGGTCTAATACGTCTTAAGTCAGATACATGATGAATTCATTTGGTTGTTAAAACTGTTCAAGATTACTAGGGATGCTATCAAAAATGTAACTAGTTTAAACTCAACCAGAGGATTGCCCATGCTGAAAGCTGTGAAAAACTAGATAGTAACTGATGCTACCAGAGCTAAGTTCGACAGAAGAGCAATGAACATAAATGATATTATAGAACCGGATGTCAAATTTGCGTCCATGGTGATTGGATACAAGATTTACCACTGGAGCAGAGAAAATTCTATTTCTGGAATAGCCATTTATGCTACATACAAGATGCTAAAAGAAAATGTTGATTATGACTTGTGTGAACTATTGCAGAATCAATTGATTGAAAATCTAAACAAGATCAAAAGGGATAAGAAGAACACCTTCAAATATGGTACACTAATTTTATGTCTATTCTTTTACTTTATGAATGAGGTACCTGGGGTAAAAGGTGTACACTGGACTAAGGATGAGCCAGTTGCCATTCAAATTAGAAATCATCTTCGCAGCATTGGTGATTTCAATGCTCAGAAAATGACAATATGGGGTTACTTCAAATAATTTCAGAATATGATGCACTCAAGGGAAAGAATCCCCAATTCAATTGTTGATAAATACAAAAATGAAATATGCTTCATGGTTGATACCAATAATTGTTTAATGGAAGTAGTGGAACCCAGAACTGTTTGGATCATGCCCATGGGGTATGAAGTAGATGAAAGGATCTTGGATATGTATGCTTAACATCTGCTAAGCAAGCCCAAAGACACAATGGTTGAAAGATTTGGAACTTATAAGGAGTTGAGTTTAAAGTTGCATACTAAGCTCAGAGAACTTGAAACAAATAGGAGAGTAAGAAAAGAAGTTGAGTAGCTAGCTAAAAATCTTGGCCTAACAAAGGAAGTTGTGAAGAAATTTAGAGAAAGAACATAAAAGGATGAGAAAGAAAAACAAGAAAAGAGACAAACAAGTGATACAGTGGAACCTTCTTCCACTTCAAGAACTACTAGAAGTTCTACTACTGCCTTTGCTCCTTCCAAATCTGTAAAACTGGAAGCAGTATCATCTAGAAAACGTGAGAAAAGGAAGAAAACAAAAGCTTCCTGCACCTATGAAAGCATAAGAGAGATTTCATAATATGGGATGTGATTAACAATTCATGTCGATTTGGATATGATCTTGGATGTATAGAATAGTGTCAAACTTGTAGGATTAAAATGACTTGTGGTTACTATCAATGGTCATATTTGGCTTGATCATGTACTTGTATTTATTTATGTATTAAATGCTAGAAAGGATGTGTTGATGTTAGTTGAGAAATCTATTTCCATGCATTTGATATGTTTTGGATCCATGAATTTATGTGTATAGTTATGTGTTAATAAGGAAATGAATTAAATAAGATAATCACCATTCTACCACACTTTTGAATTATGGATGGTGCTTGATCACCTTGATTTATGGATGGGGAGGAAAGAGAGATCCACATGGTGGGTTCAACCCCTTCCTCAATGACATGGGCTAGATGGCATACCTTCAATCGAAGATGGAATAGATGACATACCTTGAGGTTGAGGTGGGAACGATGGCATACCTCCTTTATCACATGTGAGTTATGATGTACTGTCAACTTGAGATGAGGTAGATGGTGTCCCTACATATTGACTTGTGGTAGAGGACATGTCTCCAACTACAATATTTAAATCTCTCATAGTACATGAAGTTTATGGATTTTTTCTCTTTGTGCCACCAATACCATATCTCTTTTTGATGGTTACAGTTCCTCTTCAATTGGCATGTCTTCATTTATCATGTCCAATTTCCTCTTCTCATGAAGTTCCCTCATAGCTGCTGCTTTCTTTGCATTCTTAGCTTCTATCTCTTCCTATATTGGTTTAATTCTTGATTGTTTCCTCAGCATGATGGAGAATTTGTTTGTAGCATGATAAAAAGACTAATATTGGTTCCTAATAAATGAATCCATACAAATAACTAAAATATATGTCATTCAACCCTTCATAGAAAATGTACATACAATCATCATGTAGAAGAGTAAATGTCACTCAACCAAAGCATTTTTGCAGTCATACAAAGCATTATGGTACAAAGTTCACTTCAGTCTTATGAGGATAAGGACAAAGGAAAGTCACCTATTGAGGCTACAAGTGAAGAGTACGTGGGACTTCATGTTGACTACAAGGTTGAAGATGTGGGGGAGGCCTTGGTGCTAGTGGCATCAAACTACCTACACTTACTTGCAGATAGAGATCATCTCCTCACTCATGAAGATTGAGCTTGTAGCCATGGGATAGAATTTAGGACACATGATACACTTGATTTTCACTTGGAGATATCTCATGGGCCAGCACTTGTTGATAACCATCTAGTCATGAAAGGAGAGATGATTAAGATCATGGGAGACATCACACTAGGGCATGAGGTAAGGACTAATTTTCTGATGTGTGATAGAAGTCCCTTATCTTCACACTATCATGTTATGACAACCAAGAGGATCAGCCTTAAGGCTTATGATTTTTATGGAGACACTCATGTTCAACTTTGCACTTTGTTGTGACTGAATTATCTTGAGACCCTATATCAATTCCATGGTAATGTGACTGATTTGTAGTATTTAACTTGGCACATTGTCATAGATATGGGAATGGAAACATTTGGTATACAAGGTTTTTATGAACTATCAACATGAAGAATAATGTAGCATAGCATGGATCATGATTGGATTAAGCCTATTGGGATTTACTTGTATGATCTTGGCACCTATTCATTTGTATTTTAACTTGTTATGACAACATAATAGTATTTCATTATGCTTAAGGGATTTGCATATTTATATGTTGTAAGGATTTATTCTTGTATAGTTTGACATCACAATATGTTAAGGTCTGTTTAATTCATTATTGCACATAATTATTAAAGAGCCCAAGTGTAGAAAATATACATGGCACCATGTGAGATTGTAGGTTGCTTTCTTGATTGTGATTGTGTCTATTTTAATTAATGTTGACCTTTGAGATATCTTTTATTATGCATACCATGAACTAATTTAAAACATAGTCTATTATATAAACACAAAATATGTATACATAGTCTTTTATTATGCATACCATAGTGATATAAACATGTATGATAAAGAATGATAAAGTAATTAAAATAGAATTAAGGAAACATGCATGTAAAGACTTGACATACCTAAAAAGCAAAGATTCAAACAGAGAGAGTACCCAATTATGTAGTGTTTTTAACTTCTTGCATCAAACTCCTCAACAAGTTGAGTTTTTCGCCACTTGCTTCCTTTTCAATGTTAAATTGAATAACACTCAAATAGAATTAGTAACAACAATACTATTAACCAATCTATAATGTTAAATTCCTACAATTCAATCACAATTAACATTGCAACACTACAAAAATTAAAACTTGAATTGATATATATCAAATTCAATGTGAAAACTACATTATTTCCTCCTTCTTAAGTTGGCAAAGCAGAAAAAGGTGGTGGAAAGTTCATGCAAAGGTGGTAGAATGTGCAAAATGTGCATGTGAACTTCCCAACAACATGAAAACACTTTTTTTTTGTCAGAACATGCACATAAATAGAAGAAAATAGAGCAGGTGGGCCTAGATCATAGGGCTCCAGGCCTTTTTACCATTTGTACAACAAGCCAAAACGTGAGCACATTATAACGCGCTAGCATTATAACGTGAGCACGTTTTGTCCTGCTATAGATTGATCCATAGCAAAATATGTGTCTAAAGCATAAAGGAGTTTGGAAAGTTCATGTGTTACTGAGGGTTCCTTGATCCAAATACTAGTAGATTGATGCTTCAGAAGTGGAGGGATTTGCATGTCCATAATTCAAGGGATCATCATCCTTCTTTTTGTAGTGGTCTATGTATTTTATTTTGAAACTTATGAAGTGAATTAACTAAATGTAGTCTCTTTATAATGTGCTACTGAGTTGTCATGGCAAAGAAGTGCCAAGTAGCTAGAGGTGCGATATATTGCAAAATATGATAGAAAGGAGTGCCTATAAATATGTGTGCCTATCTCACCTTTGATAGCAGCTTTGCAATATCTCTCACCTCTAGTTCCATTAGCTCAAGTTCTATCTCTCACCTCTCTATATCTCACTTATCTCTCCCCCTCACCTCTCTACCTCTCCCCTCTCTATTTCTCTCAGTTGCTCCTTGTCTACCTCTCCATCCATCCTTAACCATATAGGTCTCACTTAACCCTAAACCCTAAAGCCTCAACCCTCAATCCTTAAACCTTCAACCCTAAACCCTATCCCTAACCCCTCTACCCTTGACACTCTACTTTAACACTAATCTCTTGACCCTCAACCCTATCCCTAAACCCTCAAACCTTGACCCTCAACCCTCAACCTTAAACCCTAATCCCTCAACCCTAAACCCTAATCTCTTAACCCTAAACCCTATCCCTAAACCCTCAACCCTCAACGCTATACCTTAAACCTAAACCCTCAACCCTAAACCCTAAACCCTATCCCTCAACCCTTAATCCTTAAACCTTAAATCTAAAACCTATCCCTAAACCCTCAACCCTTGACACTATATCTTAAACCCTCAGCCCTAAAGCCTTAACCCTCAATCCTTAAACCTTCAACCCTAAACCCTGTCCATAATCCCTCTACCCTTAACACTCTACTTTAAACCTAATCCCTCAACCCTCAACCCTTGACCCTCAACCCTCAACCTTAAACCCTAATTCGTCAACCCTAAACCCTAATCCCTCAACACTATACCTTAAACCCTAATCCCTTAACCCTCAACCCTAAACCCTAAACCATATCCCTCAACCTTTAACCATTAAACCTTCAACCCTAAACCCTATCCCTAATCCCTCTACCCTTGACACTCTACTTTAACCCTAATCCCTCGACCCTCAACCCTATCCCTAAACCCTCAATCCTTGACCCTCAACCCTCAACATTAAACCCCAATCTGTCAACCCTAAACCCTAATCCCTCAACCCTAAACCATCAACCCTCAACACTATACCTTAAACGCTAATCCCTCAACCCTAAACCCTAAACCCTATCCCTCAACCCTTAACCCTTAAACATTAAACCGTAAAACCTATCCCTAAACCCTCAACCCTCAACACTATATCTTAAACCCTAATCCCTTAACCCTCAGCCCTAAAGCCTCAACCCTCAATCCTTAAACCTTCAACCCTAAACCCTATCCCTAATCCATCTACCCTTGATACTCTACTTTAACCCTAATCTCTCAACCCTCAACCCTATCCCTAAACCCTCAACCCTCAACCCTTGACCCTTAATCTTAAACCCTAATCCATCAACCCTAAACCCTAAACCCTATCCCTCAACCCTTAACCCTTAAACCTTAAACCCTAAAACCTATCCCTAAACCATCAACCCTCGACACTATATCTTAAACCCTAATCCCTTAACCCTCATCCCTAAAGCCTCAACCCTCAATCCTTAAGCCTTCAACCCTAAACCCTATCCATAATCCCTCTACCCTCGACACTCTACTTTAACCCTAATCCCTCGACCCTCAACCCTCAACCTTAAACCCTAATTTGTCAACCCTAAACTCTAATCCCTCAACCCTAAACCCTCAACCCTCAACACTATACCTTAAACACTAATCCCTCAACCCTAAACCCTAATCCCTCAACCCTAAACCCTAAACCCTATCCCTCAATCCTTAGCCCTTAAACCTTAAACCCTAAAACCTATCTCGAAACCCTCAACCCTCGACACTATATCTTAAACATGAATCCCTTAACCCTCAGCCCTAAAGCCTCAACCCTTAATCCTTAAACCTTCAACCCTAAATCCTATCCCTAATCCCTTTACCCTCGAAACTATACTTTAACCCTAATCTCTCAACCCTCAACCCTATCACTAAACCCTCAACCCTCGACCCTCGACCCTCAACCTCAAACCCTAATCCGTCAACCCTAAACCCTAATCCCTCAACCCTAAACCCTATCCCTAAACCCTCAACCCTCAAAACTATACCTTAAACCTTAATCCCTCAACCCTCAACCCTAATCCCTTAACCCTAAACCCTGAACCCTATCCCTCAACCCTTAACCCTTAAACCTTAAACCCTAAAACCTATCCCTAAACCCTCGACCCTCGACACTATGTCTTAAACCCTAATCCCTTAATCTTCAACCCTAAATCCTCAACCCTCAATCCTTAAACCTTCAACCCTAAACCCTATCCCTAATCCCTCTACCCTCGACACTCTACTTTAAACCTAATCCCCAACCCTCAACCCTCAACCTTAAACCCTAATCTGTTAACCCTAAACCCTAATCCATCAACCCTAAACCCTATCCCTAAACCCTCAACCCTTAACACTATACCTTAAACCCTAATCCCTCAACTCTAAACCCTAATCCCTCAACCCTCAACCCTAAACCCTATCCCTCAACCCTTAACCCTTAAACTTTAAACCCTAAAACCTATCCCTAAACCCTCAACCCTCAACACTATATCTTAAACCCTAATCCCTTAACCCTTAGCCCTAAAGCCTCAACCCTCAATCCTTAAATGTTCAACCCTAAACCCTATCCCTAATCCTTCTACCCTCGACACTCTACTTTAACCCTAATCCCTTGACCATCAACCCTATCCCTAAACCCTCAACCCTCAACCTTAAACCCTAATCCACCAACCCTAAACCCTAATCCATCAACCCTAAACCCTATTCCTAAAGCCTCAACCCTCAACACTATACTTTAAACCCTAATCCCTAAACCCTAAACCCTAAACCCATTAAAGCACTCTTTATCATGGTATTTGGGATGTTTTAAGCCTAAAAAAACTATAGAATCCTAAATTAGCTACACCTATCATGTATCATGAATTAGATCTATTTTGTAATCAAAAGGCTTACACCTATCATGTATCTGTTATGTCAAAAAATTTCCCCTTGGGGTCTTTTCCCTCTTAAGGTTTAGCTCCCAGGTCCTTAGAATGCATTTAGAGCATCTTACATGTTAATTTCGAATCCTGATGAGAAAAACTTGAATTCTTACAATTTTTAAAGTTGAAATAAATTAAATTAGACTTACGATTTTGATTTTCTTCCATTGCCTCAAAATCATTGTCGTTTTCCCCATCAGAAACTAATTCATTCAGCAACTTGTTGCCCATTGGTTGACTTGAACTGCATACGCTGTTAGAAGAAGGGCATCTTTTATCTGTATCAATGTTGGTATTCATAAGCTGAAGAGCATTGATATTTTTCACACACCCTATTCTTTGAAATATCTTAACATTAAAATATGACTTGGATATGTACTTGAACATAGCAAAATCTCCAATCTCTAGCCCATGATGATTCACAAAATTTTCCCAACCCTGCCTAAGTTCTAATTTATTTATGGTACCCCCTAATTGTACATCCCTAAACCCTAAAACCTAATCCCTTAACCCTAAACCCTAATCCCTAATCCCTAAGCCATAAACCCTAATCCCTAATTATAATTTATGGTACCTTAATCAATAATTATAATTTATGGTACCCTAATCCCTTATCCCTAAACCATAAACCCTATCCCTAAATCCTCAACCCTCAACACTTAAACCTTAAATCCTAAACCCTATCCCTAAACCCTCAACCCTCAGCACTATACCTTAAACCATAATCCCTCAACCCTAAAGATTTAAAGCCTCAACACTTATCCACCCCTCTCCTCCCCTATCTGCCTCACCCCATCTCTCCCCTATCTCTCAACCCTTAGCCATCTAGGTCTCTCTCTTATCCCTAAAGCCTCAACCCTCAACCCTTAAACCCTAAATCCTAAACCCTATCCCTAAACCCTCAAGCCTCGACACTGTACCTTAAACCCTAATCCCTTATCCCTAAACCCTAAACCTTCAACCCTAAACCCTATCCCTAATCCCTCTACCTTCAACACTCTACCTTAACCCCAATCCATTTACCATCAACCCTAATCCCTCAACCCTAAACACTATCCCTAAAGCCTCAACCCTATACCCTAATCCCTTATCCCTAAGTTCTAAACCCTATCCCTTAACCCTCAACCTTAATCCCTCAACCCTCAACCCTATTTCCTTATCCCTAAACCTTAAACCCTTACATCCCTCAACCCTAAACCCTAAATTCTATCCCTATTCCTAAACCCTTAACCCTCAACACTATACCTTAAACCATAATCCCTTATCCCTAAGAACTCAACCCTAAACCCTATCCCTAATCCCTCTACCCTCAACACTCTACCTTAACCCTAATCCCTTGACCCTCAACCCTAAATGCCATCCCTAAAGCCTCAACCCTAAACCCTAATCTCTCAAGGTCCTAAACCCTAATCCCTTATCCCTAAACTCTAAATCCTATCCCTAAACCCTCAACCCTCAACCTTAAACCTTAATCCCTCAACCCTAAACCCTAATCCCTCAACCCTAAATCCTAATCCCTCTTGACCTTAAAGCCTCAAGCCTTAAACCCTCAACCCTTATCCACCCTTCTCTTCCCCTATCTACCTCACCCCCATCTCTACCCTCGACACTATACATACATACATACATACATATAGGCATACATACATACATACATATAAGTATACATACATACATATAGGCATACATACATACATCAATACATACATACATACATTTAGGCATACATACATACATGCTTAATAACCTTCAACACAAAACATTCCAAGGGAGACATAACGCAAGCGCGTTATAATGTGCTTGTGTTATAATGTGCTTGTGTTATATATTAAACATGACAAACATCGGGCAAACTTTTGCGAAAAAGGAAAAAATGCAAAACAAAACATAACGCAAGCGCGTTATAACGCAAGCGCGTTATAACGCGCTCACGTTATATTTTGCTTTGGGAATCCCAAGCCTTAGGCTTGGGATTTACTTTGGATTTCCAACCCAAAGGCTTGGAGTGCCTTCCCAACATCCATAGACATGTTTTTACAAATTCTACAGGATTTCACATAATTTCATTCGTGCTAACCCTCAGATTTGCACATGTTTCAAGGTCAAACAAATCAAACACCTGGGTAATATTAGGCTTTCTCTTAGCTATTTAACGATGTAATTTTTTTAACATTTTAACAATGTTAAGCCTTTCATCTTTAATTTCTTTTGTTTGTGTGTCCGTTTTTGGGCAAAAACTAGTGTTTGGTCTTTTTACATTGTAAATTAACTGTTCATTGAAATTTCAAAAAAATTACATTTTTAGAAACTAGACTCCATTCTACACATATTAAAAAAATTTGATTTTCAATTAGTTTTCAAAATTTATAGGGGTAGCACGCCAAAATTCTATTTTTTAGGATGTGTCTACTTTGAAAATTAGTAAAAATCAAATATTCATTAAAAAATTATCAGAAAAATCTGGCTTAAACTACATGTTGTTAGCTAATTTCTCACTGAAGTGATTTTAAAAATACCAAAAAAAATTTAACCTTTTGAGGGAGCCACAAAATATGCTATGTTATGTTATTTTGACAGAAACAACACCAATTTCTGTGGCTCCCTCTTTTGAACCCCTTAATCTATACCATTTTCAAAAAAAAATTAGTAGTTTGGAAAGTAGACTCAGAGCACTATGAACATTGTTTTGGTTACATCTTCAAATTTTGATTGTAACTATGCTCAATTTTTTATCCAAGGCCAGCATTTCCTGATTTCAAAAAAAAGTGGCCACTTAAGATCCCTTTTTGGCCCCCCATCTTCTTGCACTTACCCTAGACCAATGGTGAATTGAACCTATCTATACTATGACCTAGAGGGGTCAACTATGATCAATGTAGGATGAGATATCTTCTAAGTCAAATCGAGGTGTGTGAACATTTGACTATGTTCATTGCAAAACGTTTATGTATATAAATCTTTGGCCAAAGTAATACATTCATCTCTGCATGCATTAGTCAATTCACTATGCTCTAGATGGCATAATGCTTCCAGTAGCATCATACATAGTTAGAGTGGATCTATACTTGTATGACCATGAAGTATTATGAAGGACACAACACTAGATACTTAGATGGAAAACCTAATGGTTCCTTATATCTATTCCCTTCGTGAAGGGTAGGTCCACTTCAAGGAAGGAAGTTGTGTGGGGGACCGTCAGTCTGTGGTTGGAGGAAAAGCACTCGGGTGATGCTCTCCTTCCCAAGCAGAAGACAATCCGAAACTTATGAAGACAAATGTCAAAGTTCCAAATACAATACATTTTTTTATATGACGTGATAGTCAAATATTAAGTATAAACTTATCATTGATGCTATGAGAAAAATATTGTAAATGTATAGTGAAATGAATTCACTAGTTTGTTATCTTTGGAATTATTATAAATTTCAGTTTGAAATATTCATAAAAGATATGCATATTAATTTTGATCATGATATTCATTATTTCTTTCTTAACTAAGATTATGTTAATCATAACCTTGTACTTAATGGTAATTAAGTTGGTTAAATTAGGTATTAAGAATTGGCATGTTACATGAAGGCTAGGGAGACATAAACAAAGAGAAAAATAACTGAAAACATGTCGCCAAGAGAGAAGTTGTTGAGAGCTCTATATATTTCATGCTTACATGTGCATGATTAGGACTATATCTTATCATCGGATTTCCCTATAGACTTGTGCTTTTTCATACTTACAGGCACACAACTTGCAAGTGCAATGGCCTAGCGAGGGTTTGAAACTTGGTGGCCACCACAACAATGTTGTGATAAAGCATTAAATTATGACCTTTATCAATATACCTCACGCTATGTATAGTCAAAATTCATATCATTATATAATACTATATTATTATTTTTATTGATAAGTTGCTATCCATATGACAACTAATATATTAAAAACGTAAGTAAAAGTGTGCTAGAATCGCTAAATGAGCATTGTTGAACACAATGAGAGGATGAGAGGGGGCATGAATTAGCATTTACAAAAGATTAACTACTTTATTTCTAGAATAAATCAAATTACTTCAAGAGAAAAAGGTAAAACATACATCACATTAATCAACACATTGACACTAGGGAAAAATCCAAAAAATGGGAAAAACCACGGTGAGTGTTAGCTCACAATATAATGATCAGTGCTTATAAAAGTCTACAATATTATTTTAGGGCTACAACCCAAGGGAAGATACAACTCCTGCTGACTTTGTTTTACGGCTACAACCCAAGGAAGCTACAACTCCCTAAAGAAAGCTCACTACTACAAAGAATTACAATGATAACATAATTATGAATTGTTATGAAAGAAGCATCTAACTCATGTTGATATTGCAATCCTCTTTTCTACACAATTACTCCATCATACCGACTTTGCACACTTCATAATTCTCATTCTAATTCAGCACCAAAAAGACCTTTAGACGAAATGTGTAATTCTCCATGAGTCAACACCAAACATATTAAATATGAAAATAAAATAGGTTGCGGATCACCACACATCAAAATGGGACCTCAAACATATCACAACACATCCTTCAATGCCAAAATGACTGATCAGGATCCACCGCATATGAAGGAAACCAAGTTGTCAGCTCAATCAACACTACCACTGCTAACTATCCATCTTCACACCACTAGCGAGAATCCAAAACAATATACATACCAAAACTTCAACCATGTATCTTCTCAACACTATCCATACACCATTCTCCTAAAGTATCTAATCAATGCATGCATCCGCAAAACAAGAATCATGTTAAACTCGTGAAAACAGGGCATTCCAAACTAACTATGACACATCAAAACTTAGGATATTACATTGCGGACCACCAAGTTAATTGAAATACTCATCAATGAACTTGTGCAATATTATGAACATATTCTTACATCTACACAATCACATCTATCATTTCCAGAGAAATGTGGAGACATTTGACTCAGCTGGACTATGATCAGAATTTATGTATACACATAACTTAAGATGACTTGAACACCTTGTGTGGTATCAGAAGTAAGATAAACTTGCATGCACTTCAAACCTGAGTCACTATGAGTCATGGGGAGTCTCCGCAAACACTCATATAGCTGATCTATACCTTCTCCATCTTCCACAAGTACTAAAACATGTGTTCTATAGAGTACTTCTGCATCTAGAACTATTTGTGTTGCTTCTATCACTTAAAATCTAACCTTGTAGACCATAAGAGCACTTGATACTATAAGGTAGTGTGCATTACACATGTCTAAACATATTTGCAAAATTGCATGGGCACAACTTCTCTTCTGGAGGAATGTGGAGCATTCCAACAGGTCTCCACCATTGTTTTACATTATCAAGTCACAGTCTGGAACACTACCACTTATAACTTTCTCTGATGAAGGTGTAATGAGATTAAATCTTGGATATAGCATGTCCATATGTCAATCAACTTATCTTCTAAATTTTAATACTAAATCTTGCATTGCAGAGGAGTGCAGACCAAAATGTTGTAACTTTGCCTTAGGATATACACTGTGAAGGCCTTAACCAAACTTCTGCAACTTTTCTCTAAGTGTGGTACTTTAAAATGATAGGATATCATTGTGGATATATAGAAAACATGTTAGATTACACACCTCCAAAATGAATTTAGATATAATGAAGATTACCATTCTTATAGTTGGACAATTTGTCTCCATCCGCTAGGTTTTCTGGACTACCCTCCCTTGAGCATGTTGATCCTATGTCTTTAACTTAGTCAAATAATCTCTCTCAAATATTCCACTATCCATCAACTTCAACCATCTTTGACCTCAAGTTGACACACATTGATTTGACATCAATGACAATGCATATTGCCAACAATCTCCCCATTTGTCATTGATGGAAACACCCAAAAATAAATATGTACAACCACTCCCCCTTAGATGTATATTCATCTCTCCCCCTTTGACATCAAGGACAAAAGGCTTAACATCTCATATTATCCCAAAACTATATAAACTCCCCCTTACTGTATAATTTTTACAAACAGTACTCCCCTGAGATGGAAATCTATCAAAAATAGATGTTATATACTTAGTATGACTTTATTGGCCTCCACAAGTCTATATACATCCAAAATTTTCTTATCTACAATACTCTTACAACTCATTTAGAAGGTAGAATGGTTTTGTATATTATCTTCAGTTGTGTTAGAGTAGATGCCCAAATTGCTTTCTCTGAGGTAAGGATGTGAATATGGCACTCAAGCTGCACATATAAGTCCTCAGCCTCATCTATGCTGCTAGGTGTCTTCATCTTCTACTCAATCTTTTCAGCTTCACCTAGCAATCTAGATAATGAAGCTACTCTCAAATTTACTGCTTCTCTCAGCTGACCAAACTACTTCTTTATCTATTCTCTTTGGTCATGTAGTTGTGACATTTGTGCATGAAGATTTTCAACTTGTTCCCTGGTTGCCCCATTCTTGTCATTTGACAAGTCATATACTTCAGCCAATTTGGAGATCTGTGACTCAATGAAGTCAATCTAAGCTTTGATGTTCTTTGTGGAATTAGGCCATTTCATACAAAACAAGTATAAAGCAGTGACTTCATCAATGCATCTTTTAAACATCTTTATATTTTCCTATAGTTTAGTAGGTGTATGTGCATTGGCACATTTATCAGACATATCAGCCAGCCTTTTATCGTTCATCTTCCTCAAGGCCTCTTGTTCTACCTTTTGTTCAATGTGTGAGGAGTGAATCTTGAAGGAATCCATTAAAAGCTTCAATTTTTGCTTCGAAGACAGAGAGGATTCAATGTTTACCTCTGGTAACCCTTACTGTATAAGCTTCACTACATCTTCAACCAAATTGGTTTTCTTTAGGTTTTCTTGCAAGAACTCCTTTCTTGCAAAATCATGCAAGATGTCTCCAAGCTATAGTTTGTGAAGGGGTCAAATGTTTGACAAGTCTACTTGCCCTTCATGAGTAAGAATTTGCAAAAGTTGTGGGGTAATCACTGGTTGAAACTGCATCTGCAAATCTAATAGGTCTTTGAAGGAGTCTGGCCCTAAAGAACTCTGATCTATGTCTTCCACTCTTTCATCTTCCTTCATTTTTTATTCATCCTTATCTTTTTCATCTTGATCTTTCTCCTTTGTTTTATCCTAATCATCTTTATCTTGTTTCTCCTCACTCTTCCTTGGAGCTTTCTCTTCTTGTTCCTCCTCAGGGTTATCTTCTTTCCTTTGTTCATCCTTCCCTATATCTTTCAGAGGAGGATTGTCATGTTTTGCACCTACATTTGTGTTCTCTCGAGGGGATATATTTGTTTCACCTTGATCTCCTAAGTTTTGTGTTTCTGTCTCTTCTAAAGGAGGTGTATTCACATTACCTAGCTCCTCTACATTTTGATCTTCCATGTTATGTTTTTCAATCATGTTACATCTATCCCCTTTATCATCAAAGGCAGATAGATCTATATCCTAAAGAGGTACATCTAGTATATCCAGAGGAACTTGTTCCTCAACTGTCACCTTATAATTCTTCATTTCTTCAAGAATTTTTGTAGTTTTCTCTAGAGTTTCCTTCTCCAGACTCTCTATTTCTTCCTGGTCATTTCCCATCAGAATATTTATTCTTCTTTTTGTTCTGAATTATTTTGAGCACTTATTTTTGAGAAACTTTAACTTTGTTTTCATCAGAGATAGAAGGATCAACCATTTCAACTGCTTGTTTTCTCATCCCAACCTCTTTTCCTATGGCTTCATTTCTCTTGTTGGTGAGTAAGCCTGCAAGGCTTATAGGAAGTTGATCAATGAACTCAATTAAGGCCACATTAAAGGCCATCATATTCTTGATTATTGATTCCATAATTGTGTCTTTATTATCAATAGGCATCTTATCATAGATATCTGCAACTTGTCTCAGAGCACCATGTTGTACTATAGCATTCATAGTGGCTTGAAGCTATAAGGGCTCATGCTCTAGTTCTTCTTGAGAAGTTTCTTTTGATTTCTTTGTTTTTCCCTTTCCTTTTCCTTTGATGGTTTTTTCTTCTTCCTCTCCTTCTCTTGCTCTTTTCTTTTTCCTTTCAAGCATACCTGATTCTTCTTCTTCATCTTCATCATCTTCTATGTTCACCGAATTGATCTTTCCTCTCTTTGCTTGAACCTTAGGTCTATGCTTCTTTGTCTCTGTAGTCTTGGTTTGTACCGGCACTTTAGTAGCAGGTTTTTTCCTGCTGGGAGGTGTAGAAATAGGTTTGGAGGATTTTGAAGAGGTAGTAGCAGTAGAGGTAGACCTACTTGTCCTTTTAGGAGTTTGGGAGGAAAAGGAGGTTGGGGCTTGTTCTGTTGAACCCTAAAGAGTATTAATCATTTCTTCCAATTTTGACTTCATCTTTTCTGCTTTTTCCTCCATATCCTTGCTAATTATTTTGTTGGTGATTTCAAATCATATGTTCCAAATCTTTCAATAGTGAGATCCTTGGGCTTGCTGAGCAGCATATCTATCCAAATCATATTCAGACACCTCATAAGGCAAGGTGGTTATCCAAAAGGTTCTTGGCTCTATTGCCTCCATTTAGTAGTTGTCTTTGTCCACCATGAAAGTTATATCATTCTTGTATTTTTCAACTACTTTTCTTGGTATTCTTTCCCTCTTTTGCATATCAGTTTGAAAAGTTTTGAAGAACCCCCAAAATAATGTGTCACATGTTTATGATTAGAGAAAATGCAAATATAGTCCTTAATTTGGTGTGCAACAGGGGTATCACTTTTCCAAACCATAACCTTCATTGAAGGTAGTTCCCTTAGGAAATAGAACATAAGGCAAATGACTGAGGAACCTGTTACTAGTCGACTTTTAGGATTCCAAATTAGGCTTATAAGCAAATACCTAGAGTATACCATTGAATCATTTTATTTCCTTTCTCTACAGCCCAAATTGGTAGAGCTGGAGTACATTCATTTCATTGTAGATGAGAAAGTTTTTGAACATTTGCCTGATATCGTGTTTGCATAGTTGGAGTGTTTGAGATATTTAATTATGTTGCAGTTCAGTTGTTCAACAGAGGAGAAGAATTTTTAGATCATCATTCATTTGCAGAAGTTTGCTTAAGAGATAAGTTATTTCATTTCACTACAATGATTATTCATTTTGTAAATGAGATACATAAAAGAAATAAACATTGCATTGAATGAAAACATGATAGATCAAATGTCCCACACAAGCCGTGAGAATAGCTAAACAAGTACATATATAAGAAATATACTATGCATCTAGAAATAGGAGGGGGAAGGATCATAACCATCATTGCCTTTTTAGTGTCTTTGATTTTTGAGGTTGCCTTCTGTCCTTGTTCCTGACCTCCAATTAGAACTTGTGAAGATTGGAAGAGACTTGTTAGAGCTCTGGATATGAGTTCCCTATGTGCCTATTAGTAGAGGCATAATACATTGCCTATAGTGCACTAAATCAGATACAAGTCATTCACATGCAAGAGAGATTGAAAAGAAAAAATCATTGTACTTCACTAATTTTATCTAACATGTTTGTTTCATGTGTAGGAATAGGATAAGTCATGTAGTTGTTTGAAGACATATTAGCATGTGGTGTAAAGTGGGCTCCCACAAGGGTTGAGCCCAACATGCTTCCCCTGGCCCTCAGAGGGGATGGAATGCAAATTATATTCATAATTCTCAATTGAAACAAGTTAACTGAAGGGGTACAATATCAATCTAATGCTTACAGTTCAAGTAATGATGAAATGAAAGCATTAAAGTGACCTGAACTCATATAGGACAGCATTCAATGTGTGAGAATAGTATCAAGTATATGCATGATTAAACAAACTGAGGAAGTCATGATTATTCAAATGAAGGTATGTGTGATTACATTTGATATAGTGAATTGAATTAACAACAAGTGTGCTATGATACAGATTGTACATGGTCATGTCGTACAGAATAAACAAAAGTGCCATATTTGAATGACAACTATTAGAAAATATATGAGAACACATTTGAAATGGAACAATAGGAAATAGCAATGCAAATACTATCACAGAGAAGCAATCTTAATGACTCAACAGTCAGGGGGTAATAAGAGAACAACAATACACAGTACATCAGGTATTTATCCTTTGATGAGGTATGAAGTATGCATGAACAGTTATAAAAGATCCAACATTAGTCATGTTGCCTCAGCTAAGTGAAGTAAAAGAGTCATTATCATTCCAATATGGTAAGTATATGAATCCATTTGAACGGATATACTATTGGAACAACAAATTATATATCACATGTTACAATGAATAAAGAACCATACAAATACAATAAGCTCAACTGAAAACAATCAATGCCATGTCATAGTAGATCATTCAAATGTAAACAGATAGAGCACAAGTCACATCAAATGCTTTTTCCATCATAAGGAAGAGAATTTTTGTTGCTCTTGTCTCAAGAGTGGCAGGAAAAGAATCAAATGCATATTTGGAATAGCAAGAATCATAGAGTACAAGTGTCAAATGAAAGGACAACTACTGCAACATTAAGCATGCTTCTTAGTCTTGAAAAGACACAACACAACTGAATAGGGAATGAGAGGGCCTACAGTAGGTATATGAAGTGATTGTTCAATGAGAACAATACAACAGGTACAACTACAGTGATCACTGCCCAAGTCACTGTCATGAGAAAGAAGTCTTAGGACTGCCTTCGATATGTTTGATATCAATTATCAGTTTCAAAAATGAACATGATCTCATGATACAGCTATATGTGGAGTAGCAATTAGAAAATGAGCATCATTGTCAGACATGAGTGATCCAACTGATGAGCATCATAGTCAAAGTTATACATAGAAATACCATGACACAGTAAAGTGAAAAGAGTTACAACCACTTCAAAATGATGTGAATAAAACTGCATATATTCCTATCTCATCCATTAAAGTAAGGTAGCCTCCAACACTCAATATGATATATAGGTGGCATAAAGGAGTAGTATGTGTGCTATCATTACAGAATGCAGAGAGTAAAGGTTCAAGCTCATGAGAAGTACTCAGCCCGCAGTGCAATAAAAAATATTTTATTGTTGTTTCCAGATCCAGTGAAACACTATTTTTGCAAATAAGGGTTTGGTATGGCCGCGGGCCCATAATTAAGTTCTCTTTAATAGCAGGTCAAACCCATTTGGGTTTTTAGGATGACAAACTCATATATAGGGGCTGAAGGGTTTTGACAATAATTAGAAAGAAAAGAAGGAATGCATTATAACAACTATGGCTTTCATAAAGGAAGCTTTAGAATTGAACATTTTACAGTTATAACCTCCAAATGAGCAGTCATCAGGTAAAGAGCAATTGAGTATATGGTCACAGCCCTATATTATGTCAGAGAGAAGTTTAGTTCACATAAAGGGAAGAGCAATATAATTTCATTATTTTCTGTATATAGGAAAATGGCAAAAAAAAAAACCATTTATTTTGTCATCAACATCATGGCCAGAGGGAGTCATCTTCTCACAATAAGCCTTTGAGGTTTCAGGTTTGAATTGCAGTATATAGAAGAATAAAGAGTTCGAGTTCATACAAAGAGAAATACTCAGAATGGAGGAAAATGAATGTGGTGCAGTCACAGTAGGAGGGTTCACAAAATGAACTGTCTGGACCATGCAACAAGAGTAAACACAACAAAAACAACTCAAAGAAATAGAACAAATGCAGATTCAGTCAGTCAATATATCATAGAATTCAAATAGAGATTGGCTAACAACATGCAGGCTTATAATTAGGGCTCACAGGCCTGATTACATACATGCGCAAGATAAAGCTTTTAAGCTCCTTCACAAATAATTCAAACTATCAATCTTCTAAATCATGAGAACTATCTTCACTGCTTTCCTAAGGATCTATTACATCAATAGATTACAATCTCCAATGAAGAGCTATAACATGTGTACACAGATAGGTTAGACCTAAATGCATAGAACACTTCTGAAAAATGAATGGAATGATATGCAGATCTCCTAGGAAGGTCAACCAAGAACCAAAGATCATTGAATGATATGTCATTAGGCTCCATAGATCGGGAAATGCTTCCGCAAGTTTCTCCTTCAGTTGATTGTCTATGATTATCTGGATGCTCTGTTCTGAGAAACAGTCAAACTTCTGATAGCGATATATTTCTGGTATTGATGTGCGGATCTCTAAATTTTGGATATGATGTAAATGAATGAATGTAGATACTAAATCTAGTTCCACAAGATCTGAAATGCAATTGTGGTGAAATGTCGAACCAAAAGTAGAAACTACTTTTGATTGAACTGCCTAAACTGAACTAGAAAAGAAACAAACTAAACTGTAAAAAAATTCAAATGCAAATGTTTTTGGTTGATGCAAGATTTCTCTTGAACTAGGGATGCTCCTGCATCAGACATCTAGGGTTATTGAAAAAGTGAGTCCCTCACTTTGCTAGAGCTAGGGGAGAACCAAGATGGTCCACCTCAGCCTGAGAAATGCATGATGAATCTTCTTCTATTCTTCCTTTCCACTTCACAAGATATTCTTTGTATTGTCTTCCTCTAGTGTTGCATCCAACTCTATTGTCCAAAATGTCTTCAATCTGCTATGGTGCTTGTTGTGGTAACTGCTTCTTCAAGTCTTCTTCCATGTTGTCACTAATCTCTGCTTCATGATACTGATATAGGTCTGCAATGTTGAAAATAGGTGAAATACCCAATATCTCTGGTAATTCCACTTCATATGCATTTCCTGAATCAAATTTTGTGAGTATCCTACAAGGTCCAAACTTCTTCATCTTCAACTTGTTATAAGTCCCAACTGGAAATCTTTCTTTTCTCAAGTATACCATCACTTCATCTCCAACTTCAAATTCCTTATGTCTTCTCTTCTCATCTACCTGTTCCTTATACTTCTTGTTCATATCCTCCAAATGCTTCTTAACCTAATCATGTGTTGTCTTCATATGATCTACAAATTCTTCTGCTTCTGTACTCCTCTTTTCTTCCATATTAACATCTCTCAATTCTGCAACTCCTTTAGGATTTACTCCAATAAAAATCTCAAAAGGTGTTCTTATGGTACTCCTGTTCACTGAATTATTGTATGCAAACTCTGCTTGTGAAAGAATCAAATTCCAACTTCCTGTCTTCTCTCCAACCAAACATCTCAACAAATTTCCCAAACTCCTATTCACTCCCTCTATCTGTCCATCTGTCTGTGGATGAAAAGTAGAACTAAACTTCAAATCTATCTTCATCTTCTTCCAAAGTGTCTTTCAAAAGTATCCAACAAACTTTGTATCTCTATCTAAAACTATACTCTTAGGTAATCCATACAATCTCACAATCTCCTTGAAAAATAGGTCAACTACATGCACTGCATCAGTTGTCTTCTTGCAAGGTATTAAATGAACCATCTTTGAAAATCTGTCAAACACTACAAATATTGAATCATGTACTCTCTATGTCTTAGGCAATCCCATCACAAAATCCATGCTTATGTCTTCCCAAGGTCTCTCCTATACTGTCAAAGTTTTATACAATCCAGTATTCTGACTACTTCCTTTTGCAACTTGACAAACTCTACAACTCTGCACAAATCTCCAAACATCCTTATGTATCTGAGGCCAAAAGTAATTTTCACTCACCAAGGCCACTGTCTTATCAATGCCAAAATGTCCTTCCAATCCACCACTATGCTTCTCCTTGATCAAATTATCTCTCATTGAACTTCTAGGTATGCACAACTGATTTCCTTTGAACAACATATCTTCTTGAATGAAATAGTCCAACCACTTGCTCCTATCTGTCACAATAGGTTCCTTACATGCTTTCCAAGGTTCTACAAAATTAGTGTTTGGACCTCATACATATCCTTCAATTCATCAAAACCCAACAATTCAACTCTCATTTCTGTCAACAAATTTCTTCTCCTACTTAAGGCATCAGCAACTTTGTTTGATTTTCCGCTCCTATGCTTCAACACAAAAGTATAACTCTGCATGAACTCTACCCATCTCATATGTCTCTGATTCAACTTACCTTGACTATTCAAATATTGCAAAGCTTGATGATCTGTATACAACACAAACTCCTTAGGCAAAAAGTAATGTCTCCACTTCTTCAAGTCTTGAATTATGGCATAGAACTGTTGATTATAAATTGAATATCTTCTCCTTGCATCATTCAACTTCTCAACTTAACACTTCTCCAATTGCATTTCCACTCGCATCACAATCAACTTGAAATACCTTACTGAAATCTAATAATGCCAAAACAGGTTGCTCTGTCACCTTCTACTTCAACAACTCAAAACTTTTATCTGCTCCTGATGTCCACTTAAAATCTTTTATATCACCTCTCATTGTCTCTGTCATAGGGTTACAAACTGACCTAAAATTTCTAATGAACTTCCAGTAGAAACTAGCCAATCCATGAAATGATCTAACCTCTCCAATGCTCTCTGGTGTAGGCCATTCAATAATTGCACTCACTTTCTTAGGGTCCATCTTCAATCCTTCTGCAGAAATCACAAATCCCAAGTATACCAACTCTTACTTCATGAAACTACACTTCTTGATGTTTATCAACAATTTCTCTTCTCTCAACCTCTACAAAACTTGTCTAATATGCCACAAATGTTTCTCTTTTGTCTTACTGAAAATCAGAATGTCATCCAAATGTACAATCACAAACTTATCCAAGAATTTCTTCAAGACTTCATTCATCAACCTCATGAAAGTACTTAGTGCATTTGTCAATCCAAAGGACATCACTAACCACTCATACAGTCCTTCATTTGTTTTGAAAGCAGTCTTCCATTCATCACCTTCTCTGATTCTGATGTGATGGTATCCACTCTTCAAATCTATCTTTCTGAAATATCTTGCTCCACTCAAACAATCCATGATATCATCCATCCTAGGTAAAGGAAATCTATACTTAACTGTGATCTTATTTATTGCTCTAAAATTAGTACACATTCTCCATTCTCCATCCTTCTTTGGCGTGAACACTGTAGGTATTGCACAAGGACTCAAACTTTCTCTAATCAAACCTTTCCTCAACAATTCTTGTATCTGTCTATTCAGTTCTTCATTCTCTATCGGTGTCATCCGGTGTGCTGCTTTGTTAGGCAAACTTGCTCCAGGTGTAAGATCCATGTGATGACTGATACTCCTTATAGGTGGCAATCCATCAGGTACATTGTCTGATATGATGTCTTCATATTCTGTCATTAATTCTCTTATCTCCTCCAGTTGTGATTCTTCAGTCTCCTTCAATTCTTCAAGCTTCTTAGGAATCAAGGCATAACACATTCTCATGTCTCAAACTATCTTGAAATTTTCTTCCATCAACCAAACAGATTCTAGAATTTCCACATACCACATCTTTAGGATCATCTTCTAAAGGAATCAAAGTAATTCTCTTTCCATTTGTTGTTATAGTATATGTGTTCTTTCTCCCATCATGTATAGCTTTTCTATCATACTACCAAGGTCTACCCAACAAGATATGACATACATCCATAGGCATAATATCACACAAGACTTCATCATGATAAGATCCAATATGAAATTTCACCAAACATTGTTCACTCACCAATACCTTATGATCATCCCGAATCCATACTATCTGATAAGGCTTAGGGTGTTTCAATCTTTCCAACTTCAGCTTAGTCACCATCTCTTCTGAAACTAGGCTATCAGAACTACCACTATCAATTACAACTTTACAACACTTACCTCCTGATTTGCATCTGGTTCTAAACAAACTCTTCCTCTGCGGTGGTTCCTCATTTGCCTATGCTTGAAATAGTGCTCTCCTCATCACCAATGATTCTCCTTTCTCTGGTTTACCAACAGAACAGGGGTCATCAAGTTCAATAGGTTCTTCTTCAATATAGGCTGTTCTTCCGCTATTTTATGTCCTCTTACTTGTACTACCCTAATTACATTCAAATGCTCTATGTCCTTCACATCCACACTTGAAACAAGTACCTATGAATGTTTTCTTATCCAATCATCTTCCTTCTCTTCTGTATCCTTCATTCTGGTATGCACTAGGGTTTCCTCTCCGGTAAAAATTTTTGTCATCTCTCCAGTATGCAATAGTATCTCTATCCTCCTTAAATGGGTTGTCAAACTTGTTTTGCTCCAGAAATGATCTGTCTCCTCCAAAATAAGTCCTACCTCTCTAAAATTTACCCCTTTGCCTCTCTATCTCTGATCATGCCTCTTATTCAGCTTCTCTTCAACTTTCAGGGGAAACTAATATGCTTCTTCCAAAGATGTCATCCTTACCAAGCTTAGTTCCTCTTGAATGTTTAATCTCAGTACATTGATGTATCTAGCCACTTTCTCCTTGCTTGCTTCACTATGTCCTGTTCTTATGATCATCTTGTGAAATTCTTCAATGTAGTCCTTCACAGATTTCTTCTTTTGTCTCAGGTTTTGGAATCTTTTCAATAGTTCCAACCCATAGTCAATAGGTATAAATTGATTCTTCAACTTTGTCACCATCCTATCCCATTTTGTAATCTTTTCTTTTCCTCTTCTATTTCTTTCCAATTGAACTTCTTTCCAACATATAGCAGCATGTCCTTTCAGCTTTGTATTTGCAAATTTCACCTTCTCTCGATCTTCAATCTCCTCATACTCAAAGTATTCTTCCATGTCATTTATCCAGTCAATTAATTCTTTAGGGTTCAAATTACCAGTATAGTTCAGCACATCAACACTAGGTCTTTTTCCAATTTTTGAAATAGCTCACAGCATCTTTACTTGATCTGATTCTTCTTCTTCATCACCTCCTAGGGTTTCACTAGTTTGTTCAACAGATTGAAATTCTTCTTCCTCATCGCTTTCAACATTAGTTCTCAGTGTCAACCCTCTTCGCCTATCTTCTTCAATAGCATCCAATCGAATTCGCATTATTTTCATTATCTCCATCATCTCATCTATTCTACTAGCCATTGTTCCAACAGCAGCAATTCTCCTTGGCAGCATTCTTCCTAGGATCAAGTGTAAACTACCTCAGGTTTGGCGATCGGGCTACAAGGTGACAACTACCTCTTAATCGGCGATCGGTTGCAACACAAGTAACCTGCCTTAATTTGGTGATTTGTCCACAACAAGATCTTATGGAATCTCCTCGCCAACTTCTCTCAATTCACTCCCAAAAGATTCAAACCTTCGCTCTGATACCACTTGGTGCAGTCATGGTAGGAGGGTTCATAGAATGAACTGTCCAGACCGTGCAGCAAGAGTAAACACAATGGAAACAACTCAAAGAAATAGAACAAATGCAGATTCATTCATTCAATATATCATAGAATTTAAATAGAGATCGACTAGCAACATGCGGGCTTATAATTAGGGCTCACATGCCTAATTACATACATGCGCAAGATAAAGCTTTTAAGCTCCTTCACAAAGAATTCAAACTATTGATCTTCTAAATCATGAGAACTATCTTCACTCCTTTCCTAAGGATCTATTACATCAATATATATCAAGTTCGGATCAATAGATTCCTTTGCATCGGCCAAGGAAGATCACAAACTCCAATGAAGAGCTGTAACATGTGTACACAGATAGGTTGGACCTAAATGAATAGAACACTTCTGGAAAATGAATGGAATGATATGTGAATCTCCTAGGAAGGTCAGCCACGAACCAAAGATCATTGAATGATGTATCATTAGGCTACAAAGATCAGGAAATGATTTCGCAAGTTTCTCCTTCAGCTGATTGTCTGTGATTATCTGGATGCTCTGTTATGAGAAACAATCAAACTTCTAATAGTGATATATTTCCAGTATTGGTGTGTGGATCTCTGAATTCTAGATATGATGTAAATGAATGAATGTAGATGCTAAATCCAGCTCCACAAGATCTAAAATGCAATTGTGGTGAAATGCCAGACCAAAAGCAGAAACTGCTTCTGACAGAACTGCCTGAACTGAACTAGAAAAGAAACAAACTGAAATGCAAATGTTTTTGGTTGATGCAAGATTTCTCTTGAACCAGGGATGCTCCTGCATTAGAATGTTACAGCCACGACTCTCATACACAAAAAGAAACCTTCAAAAATGAGTAAATATTCAGTCGTAGCCGCAACAAGAGAGGTCATTTTCCTCACGTCTCATTAGGATTTCAAGCAAAATGGTGTATATAGAAGGAGAACATAAGGTTTCAAACTCATTTCACCTTTAAAAATGCTTAGAAATATTAGATTGGTGGTGGCCTGTAAATGCTCTACCAAAACTCATATATCAATAGAGAGATACCAAGGAGATAAGGCATAGATTGAGAGCTGAGAACTCACCTTTATCGAGTGAACAGGGCCGTGGGGTTTTAAACCACATTTTGTTTTTATATTACCTCTGAATAAGATGAAAAGTATCATGGTGGAAGCATCAAGATCCAAGGAATATACAGAGAACAAGAGTGCATCAGAAAAGTGGAGGTGGCCACGGCAAGAAAGGCCCATAGCCTATATTGAAACAAAGAATGTGGTTCAATTTTGAGACAGAGACATTTACCTTCTTTTTCTTGGAAGAATCTTTACAAAGATCATACACAGACAACAAGAAATCAAAGGGATGAGCTCCAAAACCCTAGCTTGTCAGTGGGATGCAGTGAAGAGCATTTTCTTTAAAGTTGCAATTGTCAAATGAGAACGTGAAAAGTTAGGGCTGAGGCTTTTGTAGTTAGGGTTTCCATTCAAGCCCTAAATGGTGGCATTTGATCACATTATTTTCATATTCTTATAACTAATGCCCCATTGTGGTATCTTTCGTCGTCTTCATGTTTGTCTAATCATATAACCTAGAGTGTTTAATGCCTTGGGTCCCTTTAGCATACATTGCTTAGGCTTTGAGTGCTCATTTAATCCCTTTTAGCCTTCATGCCTTTAGAGCTCTCAGTCACATTTGAAGGATAAGCCACATGTCATATACCTCAAAAGCTTTTTATTTTATGCAAACCATACATATGCCTTTAAGTATTTTTATGTTTTTTTTATAGAAAAATGAAATGCTTGTATATGCATATACTTGGGAAAATAAGACAAGATATAAGCCTTGTATTTCATTTTTGTAAAAAATCAAATCTAGGAAGATTAGGAAAAAGAATAAAACTGCAATCTCAATGTAAAGTTTTGTTTTAAAGAAATGATTTATAAATTGCTTTAAAATAAAAACTCTTTTATGCAGTTAAAACAAATAAAGCAAACTATATCTTGTTTTCTTTAGTTTGCTTTATTTTGGAGCAGATATGGACAAAAATAGAAATCTTTTCAGCAGACAAGGCATATTTTCCAGTGGGGCCACCTTCGAGGGCTTTTTGGTAGTTTGTTTCTTCATTTTGGAGGCATTTTAGTGGCTCATTTTTTGGCTTTTCTGAGGAGCTCAAAAATGGATTGGCATGGCCATTATTAGGAGCTTTTTCTCATCCTTTCTTGGAGATCTTTTGGAGAGGATATATGGGAGATAGCCAGTTCTTTCTTGAGCAGAGTTAGAAGTTAGAGATCAGAGTTCAGAGATTTTGGCTTAGTCTTCCTCTCACACTGAGAGAGTTGTATTTCAATTTTGTACTCATTATTGCTTACAGTTTATAAAGCAGCAGTTTTCCTTCCCATTTACCTACTCATTTGCAAAGTTGATTTGATATTGCATTGTGATAGTTATTTATCCTCTATTTTGTCTTAATTTTGTGATGGGTATGTGAATATTTTATTTGATTCAAGTTGCATGTTGTGTTCAAATGAACCTTCATGTGAAATATTAATGAATTGAGTATAATCAACGGGTTGTGAGAGTTATAGTTCTGTGAACTGATTGTGAGTAAGATCTGGTAGGAGTTTAATTATTGGTGCATCACCTTAGGAATTAATTTCAGTTATTTGTTTCATTTCAGTTCACTTTCTTACCTTTTTCCCTCTGCAAATCATTTAGATTAGTAAAATAATTAGGAGAGGCAACTCACTCTAGAGGTTCACTTGAATCTTTAGGCAACCCACAGGCCTAAGAGTGTTCCCATGTTACAACAGGATAGCTAAGTTTATCTTTGCTAAGGGTGCAATCCTGATTGTTAACAATTTTTGGCACGCCTGGTGGGACTCTGAAAGTTTTTTCAGAGAAGTTTTCAATTCTTAAAGCTGTTGTTCTAGTATATGCAGTAGTGTTCCAGCCTTTGGAAGTTTTTTACAAGTATACTTGGCGACTCAATTTTCTGGTCTTGCATGTAGAACTAGTGCATTCAGCTTATGAAAACAAGATCAGGACAAGTTGGACTAACTCAGTCCAATAGCATGTTCATACATCACTGATATTAGGTGTGTGTATCAGTGATCTCAACCTTTGGAGGCAGAAAAACAACGCATCTGCAACTCTGAGCTTAAATTTACTAGTTTCGATATGATCAAGCGCTGGTATGTTACAAAAATCATCAATTCACTCTATTTTCTAGCTTTCATATGAGTAAAAATGTTGACTTTTCATAGTCAACATGTATACCCACCCCCATACTATGAGAATGCCACTTATCCATCTCCAGGTCAGCCATATCAGACCAATTATGCTGTTGTTTCTAAACCCATGGCTTTCCAAAAAGTTGGTGACTGAGCTTCCAAAGAGTTCTTTCATGCTCTTTGTGCTTGTCATTCCTCTCTCGGCATCAAAAAAATTAAGGAAGGTCAAAGGCTGCTCTCTAAGCTTCCTGATATTCTCTAGGCATTTGTCTACCATTATGAGAAAGTGTTTACCGCTCAGACTCCTTTTGTTGAGCATGACCAGACTCTCCAGGATTGCCTTCGATTTGTCTCGTGTAGCCTTTCTCATCCCCAGTGAGCCTTATATGATCAACTTCTCACTCTTGAGGAGCTCAAGGAGGCTATTTAATCTATGGCTGCTAACAAAGTACCAGGTTGTGATGAGTTTCCATGTGAATTTTACAAAGCCTTGTGGGACTGTATTGGTTCTGACCTTCACAATGTCTATCTTGAGGCTTTTCATATCATTGTTTAGGTAAACTGATAAATAAAGGAAATATTAAATTCATACCTAAATCTAGGGACCCTAAAGACATTTGCAACTGGCGGCCGATTACATTGCTCAATGTGTCCTACAAATCATAGCTAAAGCCCTGGCTCTGAAAATTTGGCACATGTTGCCTCTTATTGTTCAACTCAAGAAAACTAGTTTTATCAAGTCTCAGTTCATCCTTGACAACATCATTGCAGTTTGGGAAGGCATGGAATGGGCCCGACGCTCTCACCAACAAACCATTTTTCTGAAGATTGACTTCATCAAAGCTTATGATTGCATTGAGTGGCCTTTCATTCTTGCCAAGCTAGGAGCCTTGGGGTTTGGTACTTGATTCCTTCAAATGGTCAACATGCTTTTTGCTAATGCCTCAGCCTACATCACCATCAATGGCCACCATTCTCAGGCCTTTGACCTTTTTTGGTCAATTTTCCATGGGTGCCCTTTGGCTCCTTCCTTGTATGTTCTTGTTGCTGAAGGATTTGGTTATTTGTTGGCTAACTTTATTTCCACTGGGCTTTTCAAAGGAATTGCTTTGCCTAAATCCTCACATCAGCTAGTCAATGGTCATTTTACTAATGATTCATTTCTCACTCTCATTGAGGAAGAATAGAATGTCAAAGAAGTGCTTTAGTGTCTTGATACCTTTTTGCTAGCCTCTGGGTTGGCTATTCAGTGGAATAAGACTCAATGATATCATCAGTCTTTCCTTCCAATGCCTCCATGGATTCTTAGCTATGGTTGGAAGTGGATTGACCATGGAGAAATTTTCTGCTTTCTTGGCATTCCCTTTGCCTTTCAAGTGTCTCCAGTTGATCTTTAGAATGCAGTTTTATCCAGAATTAAGAAGAAGCTTTCTTTCTGGATTACCAAACCACTTTCATTGGCTAGGAAATTCCAAGTTTACTCCAATATTTTGGTAGCCACCCATGTGTATTACTCCTCTTTTTGGGCTCCTTCTAAAGCCTCTTATATCAAGTTGGAGAAACTCCTTCATGATTTTCTTTTGGCTTCCTCTGAGGATCATAAAGGATTCCATCGCGTGGCATGGGAATTCTTCTACCTTCTGCGAGAATTTGGAGGGCTTGCTCTTCTTTCAACCTAGAGACAAATCTTGTCTTTATGTGTCAAATGGATTTTGTGAACCATCTCTGGCAATGAAGCCTGGAAGATCCTTCTCTAAAATTGCATTTGTTCTGGGTTTCCAATTAACCATCTAGCTTGGAAGGGGATTGGCTTTGAGACCCTTCTTTTCATGAAAGAACCAGTGCATATTAAAGGGTCCTTTTTTGTCAAAAGTCTTTGGAATGCCTAGGAAACTGTTAAGCCCTAGATTTTTGGGCTGGAAATGGTTTTCGATATGGTCTCTCCTTCGACCAACACAATCTCTGGTGGTCCCCTCTCATTCAACTTCAAGGACTCCCTCTCGTCCATCTTCCTAGGGCCAAGGCCTTGTGCTTTCACAAGAAAGGCATTTGTACTCCTCAAGATTTGTTTTCCAGAGCCACCATGAGTCTTCACTCATGGGAGGATTTGCATACTTGATTTCACCTTTCTCAGGTGGATCGAGAGACTTTTGAGGCCATCAAGGAGGCTCTCCCAGTTGAAATGTTGCATAAAATTGGTATCCATTCTTCCAAGACCTGGTGGAAGGACTGGCGCTGGACACCTAATATAGGCTTTTGTAACTACAAACCATGTCTGGAATATTGATGGCTCTCTTCGTACCTTCCCATGGTGCCCAACCTCAATTTGAGATGGCATTTGCAGTCCTATATTTCAACCTGGCAACGCAAGTTTCATAATGTTTGGTCTGTTGTTGTGGAGCCTAGATTAGCTCATTTTGCTTGGTGTATTCTCTTCCAAGGCTTACCAATGGGTTCTCACCTTTGCCACATGGGCGTCCAGGATCCCCATTGCCCTTTTTATGGGCAACCAGAGTTCTTTATGCACCTCTTCTAGTTTTGTCACTATGCCCAACATCTTTGGAGCTGGATTCATGATTTTTTTGCCCCTTCTGCCTTGAGCCCTTCTCATGGCATATGGCTCTTTGGGGGGATTGGCCTTGTATCCCTTTAAAGTATTCTCAAATTTGGCATGCTTTCAGGGTGGAGATCCTCTTCCATTTATGGAAGGATAGAAATTTTGTTATATTTGCTCATTGCTCTGTGGATACAAATGTTTCATTTTTTATTAAATCTACTATTTTCTCCAATGTTATGTTACAGATTCAAGTGCAGGCCAACAAGGTGGCCCTAGAGGTGGCTCATCTCTAGGAGCTTCCTGATCATTGGGGTAATGCCCCATGCACTATTGCTTGAGTGCCTCCTGATTCTCCTGCCTCTCGTAGTCGTGCTCCTTCTCGTGGGTGCTAACGAGGTTAGAGTTTTTCTGCTCGACGCTCCTGCTCCCCCAACTCTTAGGCTCATCGCCGCCACTCTGGTGACCATCCAGGATCTTCTCGGTGGCATTCTACTTCGCCTCCTCTAAGGGCTAACACTTCTGGGTGGCCTTCAAGGGGTGCGAGGTCGTCCACTAGTGGTGGTAGTGGTTGGCCGGTTGATTCTTCTTCTAAATGGCTCCCTCGATTGGCTCTAGAAATTTTTCCACCCCGCCCTAAAGACAAAGATAAAGAATAATATGACGATGGTTGGTCTATTATTGATGTCACTCTAGACCCCACTGATGTTTGGGGGAAACCATATGACCGTGACCCTCCTCTACCTCCATTTGTTATATCTCTCGCCGCATAGGCAGCTTTGTTTTTAATGTTTGTTGTTTTTTGGGCTAGGCCCGTTTAAAACTTTGGGGTGTGATCTTGTATCCATCCAAACCCTTTTTTGTGTAATAGTATTCTTTTATTAATTTATTTATAGATGCTAACGCCTTTACATCAAAAAATAATAATTTTCTAGTAGGGTACACTTTCCTATTAGTGTCATGAACTAAGAGCACATACAGATTATATAAGATCAGTATTCCCCTTATGTTTCAAAAAGTTTTAAGACATCCATAGAGGCCAAGCTAGTTATTTCCAATTACATTTATGACAAAGGAATAAGCTTGCAATGCTCCTCTAATCATCACTAGTAGTTTCATCATCATGCTGCAATTTGCACTCTTGAAGTCCAAGGAACCATCTGAATCATTGGTTTTTCTTCTATTTTTAGAAATACATCTTACATTAAATCATGAACTAAAAAATACATCATTCTAACAATATTTTAGGAAATTTCTCTTCCTAGATTGATCAAGGAAAACACATATCTAACACTAGACCCTAGGAAGCATTGACTCAATGTCCTTTCAAATACATTTTCTTTTAATATTAACAAGCTACGCCAACTCCTACATGAAAAATCTCAAATCCCCTAAGTTGAGAGTGAAGGATCCTCATAAGAAGTATCCTTGCATAGAAATCAAACAGTAATCAACCAAATTGTGTGCCATAAAAATTTATAGCTTTCCCTAATTGTCCAAGTACACCCAAGAAGAGGGCCTCACCAAAAAAGGGGAGACTGAGTAAATAACTAAATTCATCTTGAAGTGAAGATCAAAAGGTTTTGGCAAGAGGATATCTCCAAGCACAAGAAACGTGACCAACAATTTCCTCTATACCACAAAACCTACATTAACAATATGTATTGCCAATATCATGAAGACTCATCTTTGCTACCAAACCTTGGTGTAGTAATAATCATCCCAAAACATTTTTCTTGAAGGAAGATCAAATTTCTAAATAGATTGATATAGTCCCCCCATCTCTTGTTCAATTATGGAGCAAGTTTAGAAGTGTATCTCACAAAATCGTAGAGATCCTTCACTACATAGTTGTTGAAAGTCTTTCCATTAATCTATATTCAATCTCTCCAATAATGACTTGACTATTGGAGCTACATTTGAAAAAGAAAATTTTCATGGATTATTCTATTAAGTTCTTGGTGAATATATTTATTTGATCCCTTTAAATTTTAGGATTTTTTCATGTTGTTCCTTGATATAGATACTCAGTTTGGTTTAATCATGGACTATTAGTTGTTTACTAGAAACCTTGACATGGGCCAATTCAAAAATGACCTACTTCTACTCACATACAGATCTAGTCTAAAAATGTATTGTTAGAGAGAAACAATATATGAGAGTAGACATGTAAGTAGAAATAACAATAATTAATAGTAGTGGAACACAAAGCTATTACATATGATCAGTTATATAAAACATGGAGATGTATATCCGTTTGTATAAAGCTAAAACTAAATGATATAGTCTTTCATCACAACTATCACTTTATAACTACTTTTAACTCCACAATTTTGTTAGTCTTTAACTTCTCTTAATGTCTTCAAATAATCCTTCAAGAAAATAGCAAGGAATGAATCCTCTTGCAGTTGCAACTTCCAATATAGTATCCAGAAAAGGTATAGGGTATTGGTCTTTCTTTGTAACTGCATCAAGACTCAAGCATTCTAAAATCTCTACATACTCTCATTTTATCCATGTTTTTATTTGGTGCAATAACAACTAGTGATATCTATTGTTGCTCAAATATTGCATCCACCTATTGGAATAGCTAGCTACACCCAATACCAACGCTATGTGTAGAGCACAACATTGGGAATTCCTGCAAGTGATGTGACTCAAGACTCGGGATGACCTTTGGGATTAAAAGCACTAGCAGAATTTTGGCAAATAAATGACTAAGTGACTAAAACTTTTAGTCACAACAACTAAAAATGACTAAATTCTACTAATTTTTTGTAACTCAGCTATAAATGAGTAAATAAATGACTAATTTGGTCATTGACTAAAAAATTATTTAGTCACAAATAAAAATGACTAAATAGTTAGTCATTTATTTATCACAATCCATTTGAATAAATCATTTAAGGAATCAAAAATCAATAGCCCACCAAAATACTCTAAAACTTTAATAAACATACTCCAAAACTTTCGTCAAAATCTTATTTTCAGGCGTAGCCCGCCAAAATGGAGTTTTCATTTTAATAAACATACTCAAAAACCTTCGTCGAAACCTTATTTCTAGGTGTAGCCCGCCAAAATGAAGAAGTGTTTTAGTAAAGAATGACAGAGAATGGTAAAGAGATGTGCGTGATAGGAGGCATAGGATTCACTGCTGCTTATCTCATTCCTGCTTTGCTCAACAAGGGTTACATTGTTTGCGCTACTGTTTGTAATCCAGGTATTTAATTGGCATATATTTGCATAATCTCAAATTCCTAATTCAGATGCTTTTGAAGTATCAATGTATCCTATATAGGGTTTAGAATGATTTCTTTTAATTTAAAAAAAAAAAAAATGATGTATTTGCCAGTGATTAAATAATGTGGAAACTCCTAAATCTACCCTAGCTCACTGTCCTCTTTGGCACTGTATTCATTACTCCAGCTGCTAGGGTTTTCCATGTGACATCTTTAATATCTTCATGACAATGGCTTTTAAATAGATCTTAGTCTTTGCTTTAATATTTAACATGGTAACCCTTGAGTTCCATAATCCACCTTCAATCTCTTCTAAGAATGTTGTCTTAAGCTAGACTACATAGTATGCATAGAAAGCAAGTACTTCATACCTACCATTATTCCAAACCACCACTCACTACCTTGCTTAAAATGTTGCCTCCATAAGCACAATAGCATGTTTTAAAATCATGGTCAAGCCAGTGATTGACCATTAAGGTCACTACTTTCATCAAGATATAATGATATTTTTGTCTTCAAACTCAAGGCATTATGCAAGATAACATTGTGAATTGTTTACTGTGTAGGGTTTGATTTTCTTGCATATTTACTGCTTTGCTAACTGCCTTTAAGACTAGATATTACACCCTCAACTGCAATCTCAAACAGCTCACTCACTGTCACTTGAAGATTCCTTTCATGAGCATCCTTCTATAAAATCAAACCATGCCCTATAGACTACCTACTTACTACAGGGGACTCATTATTTCATGGTATTGTGGATCTTAAGATCCTTCAACCTTATTGTCACTACTTCACAGTCCACAAAGTATTATTCAGTATTCTCCCATCTTTGATGAGTCTCAAAACACTGCTCAAACATGCAATCCACTACCTCCATTATACAATGGCTAAGAAGAAACATTGAACCTATGATTACCACTGTTACTTCATTTGGACAGTCATTCCCTTATTGCATTTGCCTTGTCTAACACTATCAATATCATTTGAAAAACCCTTAAGGTCAGCAAGGGGGTAAGGAAACTCACTGTTAAAATCTCCACTTTACTATGCAAGGTTTGAGCTTTATTATCTTGTCACTGCTCAGCCTCTTTTTGATTGTCATACCTCAAGTGACTATCATTCTTCTTACACTAGATTGCATTTACAAATGTCACTGAGCTACATAGTGTGCTTGTTATTGGCTACAATCTTTAGATTGCAATATTTTGTTATTGGCTACAATGTCTCAATCTCTCTGGTGTTGCAACCTCACTAATCCACTAGAGTTATGGTTTATGTTTCTACAAAGGCCTAGGGTTTGTACCCTAGTCATGCTCTTACCAATGCTTTTGTTGGTATTAAAAAACAACCTTAAATCTTGGGTTAGAAAATTAGTTGTCTTGACACGGTGTGGTATGATCTTGGATTGTATCCTAGAGTGTGTGGGAAGCTTGTGTTTCATCATTAAGGTATGTAAACCTGATTAGGGAAATGTATCCTATATAGCATGGGTCTTTCTTTAATACTTCCCATAATGGTTATTAACAGATCACATTATTTTAGTTTGTGGTAACCTAAGATTGCATTCAAGTATGTAACAAACTTGGTCTGTAGTTTAAGGTGTACACTTTTAAGTAACATTCATAAGGTTTAGAAAATCTTGATCACTCTCTAGAATAGCCCATTAAACATGGGTTGTACTTGAATACACTACATAATTGATATAACACAACCACTCTACATATCAACCAGAGTTATAGGCTCTTTATTGCAGCAATAGGTAATCGCTCTTGGATCACGCTATCATTACATTGTAAACTATTAAACTTGAGTCAACCTGAATGCACCCAATGATGATTGACACCTACTTGTGATGATAGTGATTAATTTGTACATGAATTGTGCTCATATGAGTGCCTCCATTTCTATCACAACATAGCCACATTAAACTTGGGTCACACATGAATGCATCCTATATTTGTTATAGTACAACTGTGCCACATGACCAATAGAGTTATCGATCACATAGTTATAGTCACAAGAATTTGTTCCTCAGTTGTGCTCTTATAGTGATTCCATTACCGTTACAACATAACCCTTTGGACTTATATTGCTCAAATCCTTACATTGTTTATTTTCTCTTTGGATGGATGGCAATTTAATGGCAGGGATTTGTATGTAGGTCATGCTCATAGAAGTGCCTTCATCACCATTACACAATAGTACATTGGAATTTCCTTTCTTGAACCTTTACTTCATTTTTTATTGTTAGGGTTTCTTAGTGATTATTCCATTTCCACGTGGCATATTGATAAAAGAAACCAAGCAAAGAATTATTTTGTTTTTAGTTAACATCTGCTAACATACTTTTGGAATAAATGTTTGACTGCATTACTTTGAGTGTGAAGAATTTTGTTTTCTACTTATAATACATTCATTGAGAGTTGTAGTAGAAAGATTCTTATGTTGAAACCCATCCTATAAACTTGATTTAAGATACATTTATGAGGCTTCATGGATTTTTTGCGATTTATACAACTTTTGTTTTGATAGTAAATGACATTAGATTCTTTCTGAAATTGAAATGATTTATTAATTATGGTTTTATGATGATCAAATGTTTTATTTAGAAGGGATTAATATGTGGCATTTTTATGTGTAGGAAGAATAGACTATGATGCAACATTTGGGTATGGATAGTTCCGGCAAACTTGGATTGCTATCAATGACATAACCAGGTTGGAGAGTACTTTGAGCTAGTCTGAAACACTTTCGGGTGTTTTCGCTTGGAAGCAGAACCTGAGTATAGGAATACAAACGTTAGTAGATAGATAAAATCATAAATCTACTGGTTCAATTTTGGATCCAATTTGAGATCCAATTTGAGGTCGTGAATCTCCGATAGAGAAAGTTCCTACATTCTAAAGATAAAATCATAAATCTACTTGGTCCAATTTGAGGTCCAGTTGTAAGGATTTGTCTTTTTAATTATACTTTCCGACATTTGTCTTGATACAAATTGTTACTTTAGAATTATGGTATTTCTTTTCTTCTAACGTTTTCAACCGTCATTTCAGGGAAGAGCTCCGAAGATGGTTCCTTTAGATGGAGACTACACTTTTTGCTATAGGTTTCATCTAGAAACACCAGAAGCTCAGGTACTGTCATACTCAGAGAAAAAGTAGGAGTCATGCAATGACAAGATACTCATTTTTGGAGCTTTGGTTAAGAACTATAAATGTTTGGCTATGTGCACAGAGCATGTTCATGGAGTGCAAACTTTCTTACAAAGCAATTACCACAATAGAGTTTGAGGTGAATTGCACCTGCTATTTTATGCTGATATGGATATGTTATAACCTATAGTTAATTGTTGTAGCATAACAGATAGGCTAAATAGTTGTTCATATACCATTGTTTCTAATTCAAAATTGCTATACCTTATTCTAGGAGCAAATCATAGGGGGAGTCTATACATAAGACACCATTGTTTCAAATTCAAAATTATTGGTTATTTCACAATTGTTTGCTTCATTTATTTGATCTAAGACAGCCTATTGTATAGAAGATGCTCTCAAAATCACAGTAAAATCCTTTATTCTGGGAAGACTGTTTGGAATCTTCCCATCATAACAATGAATAAAAGCATCAGTCATTAACCTGAACTTTGCAAGAGTTTCATCAAATTCTACTTTTCCACTCTCTTTTCCATTCTAAATTTTATTCCCAATTTCATCCATGAAGAACTTCCTTAGCCTGTAGATCCTATTGTTAGCCATAACTTTACTAGGTGTCGAGGATAGCTTCAAGTTTTTACCAAGCAGCAATTGACAAAATTCAGCCTTACCAGATATAATGTGTTAAACTCTTTGAAGTTTTTCTAGAGAAGAGTTCCTAAGAGTATAATGTGTAGTTTTGAATTAACCTTTTTGTATGAATTCCATTGTATCTGGTAAGGCCAAATTTTGACAAAAAGTAGCCTTACCAGATACAATGGAATTCATGCAAAAAGGTTAATTCAAAAATGTGCATTATACTCTCAGGAACTCTTTTCTAGAATAACTTCAAAGAGCTTTTCAACACATTGTATTTGGTAAGGCCGAATTTTGTCAATTGTTGCTTGGGTAAAATCTTGAAGCTATCCTCGACACCTAGTAAAGTTTTGGCTAACAGCAGGATATACAAGTTGAGGAAGTTCTTCGTGGATGAAATTGGGAATAAAATTCAGAATGGAAAAGAGAGTGGAAAAGTAGAATTTGATGAAACTCTTGCAAAGTTCAGGTTAATGACTGATGCTTTTGTTCATTGTTATGATGGAAAGATTCTGAACAATCTTCCCAGAATAAAGGATTTTACTGTGATTTTGAGAGCATCTTCTATACAGCAGGCTGTCTTAGATCAAATAAATGAAGCAAACAATTGTGAAAGAGCCAACAATTTTGAATTTGAAACAATGGTGTCTTATGTATAGACTCCTCGTGTGATTTGCTCCTAGAATAAGGTATAGCAATTTTGAATTTGAAACAATGGTATATGAACAACTATTTAGCCTATCTGTTATGCTACAACAATTAACTACATGTTAGAACATATCCATATTAGCATAAAATAGCAGGTGCAATTCACCTCAAACTCTATTGTGGTAATTACTTTGTAAGGAAGTTTGCACTCCTCCATGAACATTCTCTGTGCACATCAGTATGTTTGTTATTATCTTGATCTCCTTTGTGATCAAAAGAACAGTGAAGTTCATTGCATAACTCATGACCATTTTGCAGTGCTATGATCCAATGCTCTTTTGCTTCTTACTCATTATGTTCTCAATCACCATGTGCAAATAACTTAGAGGACAGATCTTTGATTTCAATGGCCTTGCATAGCACTTAAAGAAATTTCCATTCATGCATTAGCATTTAACAACCATATAGGGCATATGAAACATAGCTTATTGAAATCACTGTTGATGGCATGGAAGAATCTACAGCATTGTCTTCCAACATTGAAATCGTTGACCTTCAAAACAAAGATACTAGGACTGTCCCTTCAACATTTGTGAAGTCACTGCCTTAATCAAATTGGTCACTGTCCTTTCATCATCTTTGTTTGGCATTTTACTGTATTGACAGTCCTCTCACAATGACCACTATATTGTGATTGTGAAAATTTTGAACCCATCACTTGGACAGTCAAAACTTCCACCTCACAACCACAAGAATAAGATACACTAAGAATGCACAGTCCCAAGTAAGTGTATCAAACTTGGTGATCCTTGTTTTCTGTCATATGTTGTAGTTACAAGTGCCCTGCTAGACATACATGAAAATGTGGAAGCATAGACAAGGCAAGTGAACTGTTTCAAAAAATGCCTCAAAGAAATGTGATATCATGGATACCCGCTCTCCCGCAAGCACTTCAAGTCATGCCTGTAGTGATGCAGGGATTTCCCGCATCATCGCAAGCATGACTTGAAGTGATTGCAGGAGAGCAGGTGATGTGGGGCTTTTACAAAAATATGGCTTTGCACAAATATATTATGGAAATTTGGCTTGCTTCTTCGTTTATCTCAGGAATTAGATGGGAGAGAAGCTAGACTAGCAGATTATTTCACATAATGGTAGGTACTAGCACTGGAGGTCTCATCACCACAATGTTAGCCACTCCAGACCCAAATGATCCTCACAATCATCCTTATACTACCCAAAAGATTGAAGAATTTTACCAGAAGAATGTGAATTTGATTTTGGTCCCAAATTCAATGGCAAACATCTAGTTGATATCTTAGAACAAGAGAAATATCATGAAAGACGTCTATGTGACACAGTAACTAACCTTGTGATACCCACCTTCGATATCAAGATGCAGTTTCCAACAATTTTTGCCACTAATGAGGTATTATATTGGATGATCTTAGATACTTGAATTACACAGATGAACTGTAGACTAGGATTCTTAATATCTTACTATACAATGTACATGCAGGTGATTGATACCCCCACATCACCCGCTCTCCTACAAGCACTTCAATTCATGCTTGCAGTGATGTGGGAAAGCCCCACATCACTACAAGCATGACTTGAAGTGCTTGTGGGAGAGTGGGTTTCCATGATATCACAGGCAGGATGCTGGCAAAGGTTGTCAAATTTGGATTTACACCTGCTAATTGCATTTTCTTGAAAGTTTATAAAGCCTTTTCAAAAAATCCATTTTGTGCTTTTCCTGCAATAATTGCATTCCAAGAGATGACATCTCTTTGAGCCATTTCATCAAATAGTTCACGTGCCTTATCTATACTTCCACATTTTGCATACATGTCTACCAGAGCATTTCCAATTATAATATCTAACAAAAATCCCCCTTCCATTATGTTATGATGGATGTCCATAGCTTGTTCCAAAGCTCCCATTTTGGCACAAGTAGGGAGGATGCTGGGAAAGGTTGTTGAATTTGGCTTTACACCTGCTAATTGCATTTTCTTGAAAGTTTCTAAAGCCTTTTCAAAAAATCCCTTTTCTGCATATCCCGCAATCATTGCATTCCATGAGATGACATCTCTTTGAGGCATTCTGCCAAACAGTTCACATGCCTTGTCAATGCTCCCACATTTTGCATACATGTCTACCAGGGCAGTTGAAACTACAACATCTGACAAAATTCCTCTATCAATTACTTTTTGATGGATGTCCATACCTTGTTCCAATGCTCCCATTTTGGCACAGGCAGGAAGGATGCTGGCAAAGGTTGTGGAATTTGGCTTTACACCTACCAATTGTATTTGCTTGAAAGTTTGTAAAGTCTTTCCAACAAATCCATTTTGTACATAGCCAGCAATAATTGCTCTCCCTGCATCCCTATGCACACACCAAAGTTCCTTCGCGAGGATGTGGGGAGAGCCCGCCATCTCGCACCCTCATGCCTTGGCTCCTTGCGGGGCTGTGGGGGAGCCTGGACTACTTCGAGATAAGTAGGTGAGGTAGCAATCACGCCAAATGAAATACCCAACAAATGTCTTCCCTAAATTTCTAAGCAGGTTCATCTTGCACAGCTTTATTACTTACACCTCTCTTCATTCTTCTTTTGTCCTTTATATTGCAGTCGATCAGGAGGCTAACAGTATGAACACACTACCATTCAAATTATTGTACATACCATGAAAGTTTCATGTCACCTTCTCAATCATATGAGCTCTCTCTAATCTCTCTCTATGCAGTCCATGAGACCACAATTTTTCTCTTCCCGCATCCCCGTGCACACACAAAAGTTCCTTCGCGGGGATGTGGGGAGATCCCCCCATCCTGCACCCTCATGCCCTGACTCCTTGTGAGGCTATGGGGGAGCAATCACGCTAAATGAAATACCCAACAGATGTCTTCCCTAAATTTCTAAGCAAGTCCATCCTGCATTACTACATTACTTACACCTCTCTTCACTCTTCTTTCCTCCTTTATATTACAGTCGATCAGGAGGCTCTCTCTAAGCTCTCTCTATGCAGTCCATGAGACCACATTTTTTTAGGCATTCTATCAAACAGTTCATGTGCCTTGTCCATGGTTCCACATTTTGCATACATGTCTACTAGGCAGTTGCAACTATAACATCTGGCAAAATTCCTCTATCCTTCATGCTTTGATGGATGTCCATACCCTATTCCAAAGCTACCACTTTGGCATAGACAGGGAGGATGTTGACAAAGGTTGTGGAGTCTGGATTTACACCTGCCAATTGCATTTGCTTGAAAGTTTCTAAAGTCTTCTCAAAAAGTTCAATTTGTGCATATCCTGCAATCATTACAGTCTATGAGACCACATTTCTTTGAGGCATTTTGTCAAACAGTTCCCATGCTTTGTCTATGTTTCCACATTTTGCATACATGTATACCAGGGTAGTTGCCACTACAACATCTGACAAAATTTCTCTATCCTTTATTCTTTGATGGATTTCTATACCCTGTTGCAAAGCTCCCATTTTGTCACAGGCTGGGAGGATGTTGGCAAAAGTTGTAGAATTTGGCTTTAGAACTGCCAATTACATTTTCTTGAAAGTTCTGAAAGCCCTTTCAACAAATCCATTTTGCGAATATCCTAAAATTATTTCATTCCATGAGATTACATCTCTTTGAGGCATTCTATCAAACAATTCACAAGTTTTTTCTATGCTTCCACATTTTGCATACATGTCTACCAGAGTATTTCCAACTACAGTATTGGACAAAAATCCTTGTTTCATTATTCTTTGATAGAGGTCCATACTGTGTTCCAATGTTCCCATTTTGACACAGGTAGGGAGGATGCTGGCAAAGGTTGTGGAGTCTAGCTTTACACATGCTGGCAAAGGTTGTTAATTTTTTATTGATAATGTTCTATAGATTTTTCATTATGGTCCAACTGGGAAAACTTTAAAAAAAATCATTGATCGAGTACTGAAAACTGTATTGATAATGTTTGTTGTTTGAAAGGACAGTCTGTGAAAGAGCTTCCAACTATGCATGAAGAAAACCTACAAGTGACTATCAAGGGGCAGAGATTCATGCAAAAGACAGTGATCATGCAAACATTAAAAGATAATCTTAGAGTTAATGAGAAGAACTATGCAAAGATTACAATCTTGTCAGTGTCTCAAGAGGCATTTAAAGGGGTAAGGAGACAGCCTTCTAGTATGCATTTGACAGTGCCAAATCTCATTATAGTCAAGAGTCTTCATGTTAGATGCATGAACACCCAGGACAGTACCATAGAGTTGGTACAACTGAGTAGCAACAAGGTTGAGGGTTATCATGAGCTATATGCCAAGACACAGATATTTTGCAACAACAGTATCATAATGGGATGTTGATTTCTATATTAGAGGTGATGATATGATATGACAGTTGTTCATGATAGTGATGTGATAAGTGACAGGACCAATGATGGACTGTGTGAACTTGTAACAGTCTGGTAGATGACATAGAGTGCATACTTAGGTAACAATAGTAGTGATGAATTGTTTTCAAGGAATTTGGAAAAGATACAGTGATGTCAAAGGTAGTCAAGGCATTCAATAGAGGGGCAGTGTTCTATGTTGATGGGAGGCAGAGTACAAGTGAAAGCATGCCAAAATAATGAGCTAGGTAGTGGCAGTCATGAGGTATTTTAGTTTATAAAGGGAAAATGCATGACAATAGGTTGAGAAGTGATTGGACAATGCATTTCAAGAAGATACCAGTTTGATTAGGACAATGCATAGCCTAGTCATAAGGCAATATTTTTGAATAACAATCCATGACAATCAAGGCATCCTACCAAAGATGACAGTCATCAGAGGCATAATCATCAGAGATAAGGACAGTTTATTGCTATAGATAACAATTCACAATGGCAGCTTATGAACTAGAGCAAGTTGGGTGCATGAGACAGGATCTCTACAGAGATGACAGTGTGATCTTGAACTAGGACAGTGAGCTTCATGGGACAGTCATGGATTTGTGAAGAAGACATCTATGAATGTCTTTGTGCTTCTATGCTCAGTGATACTCAAAAAATTAGTTTCTTGCTCATTCTTTGAGATATGTATTGTAACCATGAAGGTATTTTTAGCAAAGAGAAAGCATTGTATCTTATTTTCAGATCTGTGTGCTATTTGTAAGCATTTTTTATCAATAAAATAAGTTGTTTTACCTTAAGTTGTTTCATTGTGCAAGCTTCAAAATATACTACTAAATATACTAATGACTAAATGCAAGCTTCAAAATGACTAAATATACTACTAATTGACGTCAATTAATAATTAAATTGACTAAATATACTACCAATTGATAGAAATTAGTGAACAGTGAATAAATATGACTAAATATATGACTAGTGTTAAATCAGTGAATAAAAATGACTAAATATACTACCAAATTGATCAAAATGATGATTAAAATTAATGACAAAATACACTACCAATGGACAGAAATTAGTGAATAAAAATGACTAAATAAGTGACTAGTTAACAACAATCAATGACTAAATTAACGACTAAATATATTAGTGAATAAAAAATGACTAAATAAGTAACCAGATTACAACAATCAATTACTAAATCAACGACTAAATATACTACCAAATCGATCAATCAAAACAACCAATAAATGACACTAAAAATGGTATAGTCATCAATTTGGTCGCATTATAAATGACTGGCAATAAACTACTAATGGTCACGTGACCATGTTTGGTCATTTATAAGTAGTTTTTAGTAGTTTTTTTAGTAATATATTGCTCTTTTTGTACTAGTGAAGGTTGGCTCCTTATAAGATTTTCAATGAGCTCTCACTTGTCACTTGAAGGGGGGGAAGGCAAAGGGGAGAACGTGAAAATAAAATATTAATCTAGAGGGACATTGTGTCAAGACAAGGAGACTTTCCATGGCATGAAGATTATAACACATGATCTAATAGTCCATGGGAGCAAGGAGACACATTTAAAGCAATGAGAGGCAAGAACGAAAGTATGCATGGCCATTAGCATGCACAAGGTCAAGAATTAATCACAAGAGATTAGTGCATCCTAGACACATAAATCAAGTCTACCTGAATGCAAATGGAAAGGAAGAAAGTAGAAGACTTCCAAGCAAAGCAAATGAACACAAAAACAACAATATCTCAATCACCAAAGTGAACACACTTAACCACAAAACAAAAGGCAAAGGAAAGTTACACATTTGTATTAGCTATTAGAAGTTCAAGAATAAGAGAGATACAATATTCCCTTAGGCTCGAGTTTGCAAAATGGTAGGGCTTCGCCCAAAACTTTCCTCTAGTCCCCCTTTTAGTTCATAAGAGCTCATTACATCAATGTTCCTGAGAATGCATCCCTATGGGGTTTTCAAACATTTTTTGAAAAGGGGACATTTAGGGATGGAGGGATGGGGACAAAACATCCCCACCCCATCCCCTTTTCCTCTATTTTTTTTTGGATATCCCAAGTATGCCCCCTCACTATGGGGGATATCTCCCATGAATGACCCCTAAAGGGGGATAATAGGGGGATGCCCTGATGTCCTCTTGTAATGACCCTTAGCTAAAATATTCTTATAAATTGCTCAGATCTGAAATAATGCAATGAAAATCAACCAAAACATTCATACAAAATACTTAGACAAGAAAATCCCACATAAAATAAATAAATATACACATATAAATTGATTGGAAAAGAGTATTTCATTTACACATTTCATTCAAACATGATTACATAGATTTGTTTCTATAAATATTTTTTTTTTATTAAAGGGGTAAAATAGGTTTTGAAGGGACCCCAAAACCCTACAACAAAATGTTGCTCAATAGATTACACATTACAAACCGACAACCGTCAAACAGAAAGCAAAAAGCAAACACTAAACCAACAACAAACCACCAGCACGATCACAACTTCTTTAAGGTCCTGGTGGCCTCTAGTTCCTATTTATAAAACTACAACTTTACGAAGCCCAAGAGCTTGTCTTTCTCATCTTCAAATGATTTCTCCTTGCTTCCTTGTGTACGGGAACTCAGCCCACCCTGCTCGATGTTCTTGCCTTCTTTACCTTTTCCACCACACAATTGCTCCTTATCCCCAATATCTTTCTAACCAGCCTTTCCCGTGATCTGCTCCTCTCTGAGCTCCTTCATCTTATCGGTAAGGAACCTAATTCCTTCAGCACTATTATGAATAGTGCATTTACTTATTTCAACCACCCTCTCCAAGTTTTGCTTAGTTTCTTTCAATTCATTCTCCAACACAGCAATGCAGGTTTCAAAGTCATGGTTGAACTTCTCCAAATCCTTTTCCATCTGACCCACCTTCGGGATAGCATCCCAACTGAGTTGGATTTCCAAGTCAAGCCTATCACCTATATCTACCCTACTGCCCATTTTCTCCTATAGAGAACTCAACCTAATATTAATTCTATTGATTTCAATGAAAAACCATTTTGTCATGCAGTGCTGACTGGCCACAGCATCCCTGACCAAACCCAGAACCTCTGACAGCTCCTCTCTATTAGCAGCCTTAGATAATAAGAAAGAGAAATCCTCAAGTAAGTTACAAGAGGAGTCGGGAATTGATGGGAAAGGCACACCAATGTTCACCCAGCTCTTCAGTGACAAAGCCTTTGGTCTTCTTAAACTTATCTCTGGGCTCTCCATCCACCTCCTCCTGGCCACTCACCTTACCCTTCCCTTTCTTATTCACAAGAGCAAGCTCCCCTTCCAAATCTCCACTAGTATTCTGGCTAAGGGTACCCCTCTTATCCTTAACATTTCTTTTTTGGGAATCCATCTCTTTCCTCTTCTCTTTCTCATTCCCCTCACCTGGGTGAGACTCAGTAGACCAAGAGCCCCTTTCCTCCATACTCTATTTCTTAGGTATACCCTTCCCCCTGCTTCTCGTCCTTTTCCCAGAACTCTCATCTTCCTTAGCCTGAGAGGACCGGGGACTAGACAGAACTTCTACGGAATCCTCCTCCTTAACCCAATCAGATTCATTCTTCTTCTCCCCCGTATTACATTCACTAGAATCAGAATATTCCACCATGAGGGATTTACCCTTCTTCAAGCTACCCTTAACCTCCAAGTTGGGAACTTGGGATTTAAGATGTTCCATAATTAACAAGATCATCCCATTGTGCAGAATGGGGAGCTTGGGGTTTCTCCTATTCTCCTTGATGGAAAAATCCATAGAAGATAACAAATAGAAGGGAAAGGAAACCACCATCTTGTGCCTAAAATGGTTCAACAAAGTGAAATGGTAGCTGAAGATAGTAGTAAACCTACCCTCCAAGGAAATGTATCTCATCAACACTTTGGCCACCTCCGCCCAGATGGGTTTGATCGACTTGCGCTCATAGCCGCTAGAGTGAAACTTCACCAACTGGTTTCTCTCTTTCCCTTTGAAGAACACCTTGGGGCTCCTTCACCTGCCTTGCGATCCTTGAAAACCTTCTTACCAGCATCTGAGAGATGAGTGATATGAGCAATTAAGTCCTCAATAATCTCTGTCTCCACACTATAAACTTTAATATTTATGTCTCTCCAACCCTTAACAAAGAGATTGGTGGTTGTCGGATCCATGCCATGCAATCTGTCCATATAGGGGACAAGCCCCCGTTCCTCCATCACCTTCCAAACTTGAGACTTCCTGCGGACCCCATCATAGGACAGGGGCTCCACATAGTTCCTATCCCCACCCATAACTAACACAGTAACTCTACCTTTGTTAATCATCCAACACTATGTCTGCATAAAGTAAAACACTAACCAACAAATATTGAGGAGGAAAGACCTCGAAGCACCCAAAAAGCGTGTGGACTTTTGGGAGGTAATCATGAACATAGCCCCAACAATAAAAACAATTAAATCATCCCCGTTGGATCTCATGAGAAATAATGGATTGAGCTTCAAAGGGTAAATCAGAGTACAATTCCCATTGTTTAAGATCATGGATATTAACTCCCTCATTTGCCATGATGTCAGCTACACCATTTCCCTCTCAATATATATGAGATATATGAATTTCTTCAAAGGAGTTGATCATAGTGATCGAGTCTTTAACAAGCATTTGTATAGTCCAACTAGGATTTTGGACATCTTTTAGGTATTTAATTATGTTTAGGGAGTCCCCCTCTATCCACACTCGTGTATCCTTTGGTATGGGCAAGTTTGATTCCATGGTAGGTCACTGCAGCTTTAGCATAGTAGTTAGATTGGATACCCAAAGGGAGTGCCACTGCTGAAATAAACCTACCTTTATCATCTCTTAACACTCCCCCACTTCTAGCCAACTCAGGATTACCCCTGGCCACCCCATCAAAGTTGACCTTAACCCATCCCGGCAGAGAAGCTTTCCAAGCAACTTCATCTCTGGAAATTTTCATCTTTGAAAGGAATAGAAATATCATACTCCAAGTTCTAACTCTTTAAAACCTAATTATCGTAATTAGAGACATCCACTTTCGGGCCACTACATCTTTTTTCAGCCACACCATGAAGAAAGTTTTCCTTGATAGATCTTATTATCTTCTTCGACACCCCATTAACACTCACTAAAGTCCCTCTAAAAATCCTATTGTTTCTCTCTTTCCACACACCCCACACCACATGTGGGATAATAAGGGCCCATAAGAACTTCAAGGGAGGGTTCAAAGAGGGGGCATACCATTGATCAATCAACTCCTGAAAGGAGTTGGGGAACACCCAATCAAGGTTCCAAAGAGAGAGAATCTTGCCCCAAATACCCCTAGAGAAATCACACCCAACTAACAAGTGGAACGCCAATTCCAATTGATTAAAACATAAGACACATCTGTTAGGAAGTGCAAACCCATGTTTGCAAAGATTATCTATAGTGAGAACTTTGTTTTGAACAAGGAGCCAAAATAAGATATTAACCTTCGAGATAAGATCCAGGATCCAAAGTTTTGCCCAAAAGGGGAGAGAAGGTTACATAGGAAGCAATAGCTCAAAACCAAAAGCCACCAAGTAGTTTCCCAAGGGAGAAAAATTCCAAAACAATTCATCTGCCATAAGCGAACAAGGCAAGTGGAATCAAGATAGGGCCACTTGGAGATCAGTCAAGATGGGATCAATCTCGAATAGGTTATTCCAGACCCCTTTTTCAACATAATCAGTCACTCGGTGGCCTAGCCTACTAGTGCACAAATCTTTAAGAGGCCTAGCCCACTCTAGATCAGATAGAGGGGCATTACCAAGCCAAAGATCCTACCAGAATCTTATGGAGAAACCATTCCAAACCTTCCATTTGGTACAAAGTTTAATGATACTCCTGTTGTCCACTATATTTTTCCATAGACTAGAACCCACTGGTAGAGATGCATTGTCAAGATCCAACAACTCTCTAAAGTTTTGATAGCCAACCAGGTATTTATTTTTGAAGATATCAGTCCATTCATTCTTCTCGCTTATCAATCTCCAAGCATTCTTTGCCATTAAGGCTTGATTGAACTCTTTTAATTTCCTAATACCAAGGCCCCCTTTTTTCTAGGTTTACACACCAAATCCCAGGCCACCAAAGAGATCTTCTTCTTCTCCTATATTCCCATCCATAGAAATTTCCTTTGAATATGCTTGATTTTTCCATAAACTTACCAGGCATTTTAAAGAGACTCGGCATACACCGGCATAGTTTGAAGTATATCTTTAATCAACTGAATTCTACCAACCTAGCTCAATAAAGCACCCTTCCAACCCGCAAGTTTGCAATAAAAACAATCCACCAATCCTGACCAAAATGATTTAGGAACCTTCTTCTCATACAGAGGCAGGCCTAAGTAGAAGGGAAGGCCCCCACTTTACACTAAAGAATTTTCACAATTTTCACTCGCCTTGTTCTAGGAGTATTCATAAAAAATAAGGTACTCTTGAGGAGACTTATTTTCTAACCAGAGGCTTCTTCATATCTATGAAGGATTTTCTTTATGTTTTTATCTTCAGATGTAATGTGCTACCCCAAATTGTAACTATTTTTTTCAAAACCCACAAATATTTCTAACTTCTAGTGAGTTGGCATTTCGTCATACATTTTGTATTCTACTCAAACTGAATTTTCTGAGTGTACTGATGTTGGATGGTTTGTTTATGAAGTTTTCAATGATATTTCCATTATAAATTGAACACCAAACATAAGAGATTGCAAAGGCATTTTTTCAAACAGTTTGTTGTCTTTCTCTATTGACAGAAACAAAACTTCAAATAGTGCAATATGTTGCTACAATTCAGAAATACATTAATATATGATGTTCAGGGATTTCTAACCTCCAAATGAAAATGGCAATGTATACAAATGCTCCTGAATTGAATATGAGGACTCTTGGGAAGTGCAGAGGTAATTTTGATATTTGAATATGCCTCAGATCTATAACAACACATCTGAAATATAATTTTCTACTCTCTAATATTCCTGTTGTAGCAATTTATCTTCCCCATAAACTCTTTACAACCTTGAAGAAATAGAGATTTATGGATTCAATACTTCAATGATCCCTTATACTCCCAAATGCCATACCCAAACACTTATTAATGGAGCAGCTGAGTCTAAAGTGCCATAGTATTTGTATTATAAGCAACACCTCTTCCTTAATATCTCACGTGCCCCCTTCTAAACTCCACACAATCCTTCAAAAATTCACCAAGCCTTCAAACAACTCACGTGACTCAAAACTCATGTGGATTCTAAGACAAGGCGTCCAAGATTTTGGGCCCACCAACTCCTAGCAAGTGTGCTTCCTCAAAAAGCCCACAATTCCTTATTTTTTCATACTCTAAAACATAAACTCATAAAAAGTACAGCAGTCACAAAAAGGGTATGATAGTCACAAAAAGGTATAGCAGCCAGTAAGCTTTCAAAAAACTTTCCAAGAGGTTGTGCCAAACTTCATGGATGCACAATAATTACATGCCAATGATGGTGGTAGGGTTTAAGCATAAACCCTTTAATCTCCTTCATTAATCTCCATAAAATCTTCAATGAATCTCTCAATAAACTTCTGTTATAAACCCTGCAAATACCTCACTCTAAAAGATAAAATATTCTGACGAATTCCTGGTAGATACTTCTAACCCTGAATTTTGAAGCCTTTCCTGCAATTAATTGAAGCACAAGCACCACCCCTAAATGAAGTTGTCAGCTAGTAGCCTTGGGAGATCTTTCACTCCTGTAGCATGTTGTTCTTCATGAGGGTTTCCATCCTCAATGAAGCCAATATTTTTAGACTTTCTAGTCCAACCAATAGAACCCTTAACAATTTTCTTCTCAACATGAATGTGCAAATGAGCTCACAAATGGGCTTTTATATTCCCCTCCAATTCCCATGCCCAAGTTGGCAATTTAAATTATTTTATTTAATTTATTTCCCACCTTATATCTCCCTTAAGTTGGTGTCCAACTTTATATTATAAAATAATCTTTTAAAACTCCTTATAATGCCTTTTTATCATAAGTCATTAAAATATATAAATAATGCAATAAGTTAAATATTTAATTTAACTTTATTATTAACGTTATTTAAATTTAATACTCATGACCATGATAAATGCCAAGATACTTCATGGTAAGAATCTACCAACTTTCCTGAAATAGAAATATTACCAACTGACCAAGATGCTAACCCCCTGTGACTTACTAAAAATAGTATGTACAAAGTGTCCAAATCAAGCTCCAGAAGGTACACAACAAAAACCTTGGTAACACTAAGCTGGGAAACACCAACTGAGCTCAAATGGTTGACTAACCAAGTCCACAAACGCCCTTAGAGGGCCCCCTAACCACCCTGTTAGCCCACAGGGACCAAGTGATGGACTAACCTCTGCAACTGATAACTGCCTAGGAGAAGGGGACATTACAGTCCGCCCTCCCCAAGATTGCATGTCCCCAAGCAATCCACACCTGAACACCCTAGCCTGTCATCCAAATACCAGGATCCCAAATAGACCTGTAGAATGCCCCACTGTATGTCCTTTGTATCAACCAAATAATGATAAAACCAATCTCAACAGTCATGTCAACCATTGCCCCAGTTTAAAGCAATCTACCATACATTGAGATCCCTGGATCCCATAGCCAAAATGGAACTCCACCATTTCCAACATCCACTGACTTCCACTGTGCCAATCTGATAAAAACATCATCAATGCACCGAGAGTTGTGAAGCAACTCCTCAAGGCCCAAACAAAAGGAAGTGCCAAGAACATCACCACCTAGATCCCAAACTATCTCATCCTCACATCCATCAAACATGAGAAGATACAGGTATCTCGAAGTGCCAGCATCACAAAACCACTCCCCAACTTCTGCAGATCACCCATGGATGTGACGAATACCCCACACGAGTGCAAGAAAAAGTATAACTCCCCCCTCTAGGTTGCTAATATGGAACAGATCAGTAGCCTCAAGACTGAAAGTCCGACCTATGGAGATGAACATAATTCTGCTAGGGTCATAGGGTGACAGAGTATCAGCCCCCTAAGCCACTCTCCAATGGTGAGGAGATGATGCAACTCTCCTCCAAACTCATGTGCAGTTGTTGTCCTCCAAAAGTTATGAAAGAAGTCTATGTTCCATGAAGTAGGACAGCCATCTCCGAACAAATTATGGAGTAAAACTCCATAACTGCGAGTTGGAACACCAATGCCATCATGCTCGCCAAGGCCATAGCTCCCCTAAATCCACATTCCCCCAATTGTATGCCACACAAGGGTAAGTGTCTCCATCAGAAATCCCTGAAGAAGGAAAGCTACAAACTCTACCCAAGAGTCATTTACATGATGAGACTCTAATTCCTATACATGTATACAACCATATGAAGGAAACAGAGTAGGATACCCGTAGGTTCTGGTTCCACCTTCTAAAAATGGAAACACGTCATTCTAAAGTGGATTATATATAATCCCTCAGCCAACCCACAATTATGCATCATCAAATCATCTATGTGTGGGCTGAAAGAGAAGTAATGAGCACTCCTTATTACGCAGTCAAGGTGAAATTCACCCGCTTGTGCCAAAGGAAGACCTGCATAGTCACTGGGATTCCATGCCTCATCATTCTCATCGCACAAATTGGGAGGTGGCTCACATCTCCGATCATGAAAGGCAGATTTGGTATTGGATCTATGAGTTCCCTATGTAAACTTGATGGCTAAGTCCCTATCTGAGAGAAAATGGAGGTATTCTGATTTAATTTCTTCTAGGGCATGCTTGATAGTTAGCAAACTTGATATAGTGGTTCCAACTACTCCCCCTGTCTACCTTCCTTCCAATTGAGTTGACCACAGGAGGTACTCAACAAACTTCTATGTGCTATCAAAACAGTCTAAGGTTTGGACAACCTTATCCTCGGTGACTTTCAGTTGTTCCTTAAGTTCTTGTGACTCACTAGGCTCATGTCTACAATCACCCTCAACCAAAGCCTTACCTGATTTGCTAGCAAATGTAGGAGACATGCTCCCACTAGATGAAGCCTTACAATCCTCATGTGAATAAGATGGAAAAGCGTGATGATTCAACACACTAGTCACACAAGAATCTGCCTCCTCATCACAAGACTCACCAATAGCAATCTCTACATTGCCAATATAGAGACTTGTGCCCCTATCACTCGTGGATGCATGCACTTCACTGTTGCCTAGTCCACAAGGTGTATGCACTACTACCTCTATCGTATCTATGTCTTGATCCCTCAATTGGCTCCTCCACAAAGGTGACTCATGATCTCCATGATGTAGGTTGTGTGAATACTCAGAAAATTTTAGAATTATTCCGTTCCTCAAACCTATGCAAATATAAAACCTCCTCATGCTTGACCACCATAAGGGGTTCTCTCTTCAAACCATGAGTTCCACTCTTATCCACAGGTGTTATGATAGTCCTAGAAGACTAAATTTTTGTTGTGGTTGAAGATGAATGAGCTAGGCTCAATTCCTCACAGATCTCATCAATCTAAAACTCTGATTCTTGAAGGGCCATTTAAGTGTTCTTCAAGACATACTTGGTAACCTCAAGCTTGTTGGAAAGCTTGTCAACCTCCTCCTCTTTTCCTTTCAGCGCATCAAAATAGATCTCACCCAGCATGAGAAGGTGATCTCTATCGAAGAGTAGCTATAGATAATTTGACTTAATTACCACTAATGCTTCTCTAAGCACCTATGAATCTCAAAGGGAAAGTTCTCCATCAAGTTCCATATGTGCCCCTGAAGACCTCCAACAACATTTTTCCATCAACTTACGAGTGTCATAAAAGTGTCTAATGGCTGCAATAACCTCGTCTATATTAGCCTTCAGTTGTCCTGTCACATGATAGGACTCCTGAGACCTATCAATCTCATCCAAATTTTCTGATTTGTAATCAGCATCATGCAATACATAATCAGATTTGTTATCAATGTTCATAACCATACCGCCAATGCCATCAATGTTGTTCCTCATGCTCAACTATGTAGATGAAGCAAGAATTGCAGTATGGTCAAAAGTAGATCCAACCCAAGCGGAATCCACGTGAAATGTAGGGACCATCACACCTGGATCCCACGTGCTAAAATGTTGTTTGTTCTGTTTAGGGAAGATGTGATCACCGTATTCCTCATGACTTGTGCCCTTTGTGAAAAAAAAAATCTCCAACTCCCAAGTACGAGCATCATAACTGTCACTCCCCTGCATAGGCTTAGTCAACATCTCTGAAATTGAATGTAGAATCATCATCATCAGCTGATTTCAAGGGTCCTGCATAACTGCTCACAATATGCCCATCATTAGGTGCTGACCCATGAGGTGTATCACACTGAAATCCAATCTCAATACCTGTTGCAACATTTGTCCCATGACTGAAAATTGCACTCAAATGAAGATTTCTCCTCGGATGTGGTTGCGATAGATAACTCATTTTTATCTTCCCCACGATCACATGTAGGATCACAAACAAGAGCTTCTTCTTCCTACTCTAACCCTTCTTCAAGGGTAACTTCTGAGTTTTCTTCCCACATTTTTCTAATGTACTTGACCAAGCCTGATTTTCTAGGTCTCAAGTTGTGATGTCCCCATTTTTAAGTAACTTAAAAAGGTTCTAATTGTAATTTAATTTTATAAAGTATTTTAATTGCTTTATAAAATTATATTTTGTAAGTTACTTAAGTCAATTTTTTAAAACACTTTATAAAATAAAGTGTTATTGTGTACACAAAAACAATCATTAATAAATTTCAGCTATGATCGTGTACACAAAAACTTTCATTTAATAAAGTTAGGTCCGTCCTAATTTGTGAAAGTTTTAAAAGGATACATGGGAGTTATTTGAAATCATGTATGGAGTTTATGTGTTTTGACAAGTTCTTGTTTCAGCTGTATTCAAGGAGATGTTGCCTTGCATTCAAGATATCAAGGAGATGATCCCTTGGTAATTAATGGTTTGGAGATGATCCTTTACCATTTAGGAGGTGAATTTACTACAGATTTCACAATTATGCTTCAAAGTCTTTGAGTTTGTTGGGTTTTTGATTTTTGGTCAGAGACCATTTGTTTTAGTTTCATTGTAGATCACTGTTGTGAATTACTTGAGTTCACGATACATCATTTATCGAAGATTGTTGAAGGCTTGTAATTTGAACTTCCTTTGAAATATTTATCCGTAGCTGTTGAGTATTCATGCAAAGAAGATTCGGAGTTTCTTTGTATTGTTTTAAGGCTGGTATGCAGACAGAAAATATTTGTGAAGTCTAAAGGAACCTGCATAGACTAGTTCTAGCAGTTTGTATCCTCACAGGGGACAAGTTTTGACGGCGTGGGTCCCTCATATCTCAGACACCCTCTCTAAGACAATACAAAGTGATTATAAGGCATTCGCATCTGAAGAATGGTCGCATCTAAAGGAAATCGGCGTGTGAGGAGGTCTGCGTGAGATTTGAAGACAAGATACTTTGATCGAGGGTCCCAGTGTGGGCTTGGTTTTATTAATTTGTTTATCATCGATCATCTGAAGAATATTTTGTGGTTTTTGGATTTATATTGATCGCTGGTAAATAAGAGACAACCTCTGACAGGTTTAATATGACTGCTAAGTGAAACATGGGCCCTTTGAACCACTCAGGAATTTTACAAAGGAGTTCAGTTTAATAGAAAAAAAGCTTGTATTTGATGAATCGACTCTGTCATAGCAGTGAAGGCGTTGTGAACACATCGTGAGGCCAGTTGAATGACGACGCAGCTTCATCAGGTGATAGGCAAATATAAGAATCTTAGGTCAAAGTCTAAGGAGCGTATAACTCCCAGCATTGAATTGTTTACTCAAGAGTATCACACCATATAAGGAGGAGTCGGTTTGATTGAGCCACGATCTGCATTTGGAGATTCATTGAAAGTTGGAGACTTGGAGCGCTGGCTGTATGTAGACTGACTTGTAATTAGAAAGCAGTGATAAAACATTAATAGGGAATCAGATAGCGTCGACTCCTATCAGATTTGCATAAAATACCAATATTTGAGTTAAGTGCATGTTGGAGGGATCCCTGGGTCTGAAAGAGGAAAATAGTATTCATCAGCATCTCAATATATAGCTACACAAAATCATACTGAGGCATTCATCAGAGTTGCAGTGATAGATCTGATCAGAGATATATATTATTACATCTGGTTGTGTTCAAAAGGTTAGAGTTTGATTTAATGTTGTTTCTATTTTACATTGAATGTAATGTCTTTGTAACTTGATTTGAAACAATAATATGATTGTTCAAATCTTTAATTTGAACACAACTATTTTATTATACAGTTTGTATGTAGTCAGTAACTACTTAGATTATGTTTCACATTGGTAATGTATATGATATGTTCATCGAAATATCTTTGTAAAGAGACTAAATTTGCATGAGAAAGCATCAGTCAATCTGCAAGATACTGAAATTATATCAGAACTCATATAAGAAATCAGAGTTTGACAAATATCCTAGAAAGGGATATTACACAAGGTCACAACTAGACTTAAGAAGTCATTAAAGGAAACATGTGTTTCAAACCCATCAGGCATACTTTGATACTATTCAAAGAGTTAGACAACTTCATGTTCGTAACTCCTCTTAATCTGGACTTCAACCCCGCTAGAATCCATTGTCATACTCTAAATTTTTATTGAATCACCCAACACGATGGCAGGAACTTAGGCTCTAATAACATTGTAATGTGCTACCCCAAATTGTAAGTATTTTTTTCAAAACCCACAAATATTTCTGACTTCTAGTGAGCTGGCATTTTGTCATACATTTTGTATTCTACTCATAAATTGAAATTTTCTGAGTGTACTGATGTTGGATAGTTTGTTTATGAAGTTTTCAATGATATTTCCATTACAAATTGAACACCAAACATAAGAGATTGCAAAGGCATTTTGTCAAACAGTTTGTTGTATTTCTCTATTGATAGAAACAAAACTTCAAACAGTGCAATATGCTGCTACAATTTAGAAATACTTTAATATATGATGTTCAGGGATTTCTAACCTCCAAATGAAAATGGCAATGTATACAAATGTTGCCAAATTGAATATGAGGATCCTTGGGAAGTGCAGAGGTAATTTTGATATTTGAATATGCCTCAGATCTGTAACAACACATCTGAAATACAATTTTTTGCTCTCTAATATTCCTGTTGTAGCAATTTATCTTCCCTGGAAACTCTTTACAGCCTTGAAGAAATAGAGATTTATGGATTCAGTACTTCAATGATCCCTTATACCTCCCAAATGCCATACCCAAACACTTATTAATGGAGCCGCTGAGTCTAAAGTGCCATAGTATTTGTATGATAAGCAGTGCCTCTTCCTTAATATCTCACGTGCCCCCTTCTAAACTCCACACAATCCTTCAAACATTCACTAACCTTCAAACAACTCACGTGACTCAAAACTCACGTGGATTCTAAGCCAAGGCGTCCAAGATGTTGGGCCCACCAACTCCTAGCAAGTGTGCTTCCTCAAAAAGCCCACGATTCCTTATTTTTCATACTCTAAAACATAAACTCACAAAAAGGGTACGCCAGTCACAAAAAGGGTACGGTAACCAACAAGCTTTCAAAAAACTCTCCAAGAGGCTGCGCCAAACTTCATGGATGCACAATAATTATATGCCAATGATGGTGGTAGGATTTAAGCATAAACCCTTTAATCTCCTTCATTAATCTCCATAAAATCTTCAATGAATCTCTCAATAAACTTCTTGTCATAAACCCTGCAAATACCTCACTCTAAAAGATGATCAATATTCCGGTGAATTCCTGGTAGATACTTCTAACCTTAAATTTTGAAGCCTTTCCTACAATTGATTGAAGCACAAGCACAACCCTTGAATGAAGTTGTCATCTAGCAACCTTGGGAGAGCAAGAATAACCCTTAACAATTTTCTTCTCAACATGAATGTGCAAATGGGCTCACAAATGGGCTTTTATATTCCCCTCCAATTCACACGCCCAAGTTAGCAATTTAAATTATTTTATTTAATTTATTTCCCGTCTTATATCTCCCTTAAGTTGGTGTCCAACTTTATATTATAAAATAATCTTTTAAAACTCCTTCTAATGTCTTTTCATCATAAGTCATTAAAATATATAAATAACACATTAAGTTAAATATTTAATTTAACTTTATTATTAACGTTATTTAAATTTAATACTCATGACCATGATAAATGCCAGGATACTTCATGGTGACAATTTGCTAGCTTTCCTAAAATAGAAATACTGCCAAGTGACTAGGACGTTGACCCCCTGTGACTTACTAAAAATAGTAAGTATGGACAAATTGTATGAATCAAGATTTGGAAGGTACACATCAAAAACCCTGGTAACACTGAGCTGGGAAACAGCAACTAAGCTCAAATGGTTGACTGACCAAGTCCATAAACACCCTCAGAGGGCCCCCTAACCACCCTGTTAGTCCACGGGGACCAAGTGATGGACTAACTCTGCAACTGATAATTGCATAGGAGAAGGGGACATTACATCAAACAAAGAGGCTTCTCCCATGATGATGGTACACATCAAAAACCTTGGTAACACTGAGCTGGGAAACACCAACTGAGCTCAAATGGTTGACTGACCAAGTCCATAAACACCCTCAAAGGGCCCCCTAACCACCCTGTTAGTCCACGGGGACCAAGTGATGGACTAACTCTGCAACTGATAATTGCATAGGAGAAGGGGACATTACATCAAACAAAGAGGCTTCTCCCATGATGATGGTACACATCAAAAACCTTGGTAACACTGAGCTGGGAAACACCAACTGAGCTCAAATGGTTGACTGACCAAGTCCATAAACACCCTCAAAGGGCCCCCTAACCACCCTGTTAGTCCACGGGGACCAAGTGATGGACTAACTCTGCAACTGATAATTGCATAGGAGAAGGGGACATTACATCAAACAAAGAGGCTTCTCCCATGATGATGGTATCGTCAACAAACTAGTGGTGGGTGCAAGGTTGGCACATCGATGAAGGATGGATGCCCTTCAAGACCCCATTATAAGCAACCTTCAAAATGTTCCTTCCCAGAGCTTCCACCATAATGATAAACAAAAATGGAGAGATCAGATCACCTTGTCTAATCCCACGTGAAGAGATAAAAAAGCCAGAGGGAGAACCATTAATGAGCACGGAAAACTTCGGATAGGAGACCATCTGAGAAACCAAATCCAATTTTTTTTATGAAAACTAAATCTAGTTAACACCTTCAACAAGAATCCCCAATTGACTCTATCATATGCCTTCATGAGGTCCAACTTGAGAAAGAACCCGTCCTTATTTTCAACTAACGAGTGGATGTTTTCATGCACTGTGATGATTGAGTCCAAAATTTGTCTCCCTGGCACAAAACCACTTTGCTGAGTAGAAATGATCTTGGGGAGAACCGATTGGAGTCTCAACGCAAGCACCTTAGAGAAGATCTTATAAATAGAATTACATAAGCTTATTCGTCTAAAGTCCATGAAAGAGTTAGCTCCTAGTTTCTTCGGAATGAGAACAAGGAAAGTCATGTTCAACTCTTTAAGCAACCTTTTGCTGTCGAAAAACTCTTGCATGGTCTCCAGCACGTCTTTAGCCACAATTTCCCAAAAGGATTGAAAGAAGGGGGGAAGCCATCGGGACCAGGAGCCTTATTTCCCTCACAGGGAAAAACAACTAGTCTAATCTCCTACTTCGTAGGGCTACTCGTTAGGCTTTTGTTATCCTCCACAAACAAAATGCTCGAGATCACCTCAAGAATTTGGTCTTTAGAACTCATAATCAGAGTCGGATCCAACTTAAGAATACATGAATAGAACCCCATGGCGACCTATTGAAGCTCCTCCTCTTTCTTAATCTCAGTGCCATCAGCCTGAATGATACTAATTTTGTTAGCATCTCTGTGTTTCATCGTGGACAAGTGGAAGAACTTCATGTTGCGATCTCTGTTTTTAAGCCAAACCACTCTAGATCTTTGCTTCCAGAATTCTTCTGAACCTTAGAGATAATATCATGGAGGGTAGATAAGAGGTCATTTTCTTGAGCCCATAAAGAGAAATCCATCCCATCTGCTTGAATCTACTATTGAATAGCGTCCAATCTACTTTTGGTCTCCTCCTTGAAAATCTGCGCAAAGGACTTTTTATTCCATTTTTGAACATTAATCTTGACATTTGCCAGTTTCTTCGCCACCCTAAACATAGCTAAGCCCTCAACTTGGATCTGCCACCATTCCTTGATTTTGTTCTACAAATCCAGATGTTTAAGCCACATTTTTTCAAATCTAAACAGGAACTTCTTCTTTTTTCCCATCTTATCCACAGAAAAAGAAATAGGGAAATGATCTGAGCCTAATCTAGTAAGGGCCGATAACGAACAAGAGTAATCATTGAACTAGTTCATAGTGATAATGGCTCGATCCAACTTGACCTAGATAAGGTCCTCTCCCACTTCATGATTTGACCAAGTGTACTCAACTCCATGGAGATCCACATCAAACAGTGCCTGATCACTGATGAATTCCATCATGTCCATTCTATTATCCAAGGACGTTTGGGAGCCACCCCTTTTTTCATTCTCTTTGAGAGGCATATTAAAGTCCCCCATGACCAACCATTTAACATCAGCATGACAGCCTTTGAAATGACCCAACTTATTCCAAAGCTTTTTCCTAGCATTTTCAATTTTGGGCACATAAATATTAGAAATAATCCAGGAAGACCCATCCCTAATATGAACAAAGCGCGTAGCAACATGATTCGAATCCTCCATGAGAGCCTCTCCCCTCACAATCTGAGGGTTCCAAAAAGTAGTTATCCCCCTCGACGCCCTATCAACATTAAACCCTTGAAAACCAATATCTTTAAAGACTTTGTTCTTCAAACCACTAATTTGTCAATTTACATTTTCATTTCCTGAATGAACACAATATCAGGTTTATGATCATGGACTAGATTCATCAGGAGGTCCTATTTATGAGAATTGTTCATCCCCCTGATGTTCCATGAGACAATCTTCATAAAATCTGATTGGGAGTGCCCACCGAGTACATATCAAATAGGGTTTTCTGAACCCCTCCAGCAATGTCTCTCTTACTTTCGCTTTCCCTGATCTTAGTTTGGGATAGTCTTCCTAAGGTTTTTTGTTCCGACCCACAATCTACTTTGATCCTATTCCTAGTGGTCATTCTCTAGTTTGCTGTTGGAGAAGACTGACCTTTCTTCTTCTTTTTCCCTTTAACCAGAGTAAAAGGTTCCTCTGTTTGGTGCTCCTTCCCTATACAAGCAATCAACTCCTTCCTCTTACTCTCATCGATCGTACATTGGGCCAAAGAAACTGGGGATCCTCCTCCCATATCTTGGATAGGGTCCTCCTCTATGGGAGCACTTACCTTAGTCAAAACCTCCCCTCTTTTCACTACACAGCTTTGATCATCATGAGGGATAACTACCTGGGATTCCTTCTCAGATTGGTCTAGGATTTGCAGTACCTCCTAATTCTCACCCTCAGAATTATCTGAGTCGTTTATCTCCATCTCCTTCTCACTATTGAAGACTTCTTGAAACTCACCCTCAACTCTATCTAAGACATTTATCTCCTTCTCCTTCTCACTACTAAGGGCTTCATGAACCTCCTCTTCCTCAAGGGTTAACTCAGAGGCTTTTTCTACCTCCAAAAGCTCTGCATGGATTTCTTGTTCTTATTAGGGCATTGCTTTGCCCAATATCCTGCCTTCTTACAAAGAGAACAAGCAAAGGGGATGGACTCAAATTCCACTGATTGGATCCACTCGCCAAATTTAAAAATATGCTTAATAGAGGTAGGCAAGTTTGTTGTCTGCTCCACACACAAAAATCCTGGCGTAAACCATTCGTCGTCTATTAGCCATCATAGAGTCAATGGTAAGGAGTTGACCAAAAGCACTCACTATACACCTGAAAACTTCTTCATCCTAGAATTCCAAGGGTAACCCATGCAACCTCACCTAGGCCGGGGCTACATTGAAAGAACTCTTAGACACATCAAACCTTGGTTCCCTTTTTTCAGAGCTAGGGTTGATTTCCCAAACAACCACAGACCTCCCTATAAATATTTGTTGATAATCAAGATTGCAATGATTACAAGATATTCTAAAAATGACCAAATTGTTGGAACATCCAAATATTGTAGTTCTCTAGGTTGAAGTGCTAATGCAACCTCCCTATGAAGCTGCCCTCTAGAAACCAAAGGGTTTTTGTCCTCTAATCTCCAATTCTAAGGATTTTGTGCTTAGATCCAATTGTTGAACACAAGTTCTCGAACTAGGGTTGGGAATTGTTGATGTGATAATGAAGGATGATCCAAATTGACAAAATTGCCCACCTTATATAGGATTTGAAGGCCTAGCATGGGCCCAAACATGTTGAGAGTTGTTTGAAAGTTTCTTTCCATTTTACGTTGAAATTTGGGCCCATTAATGGCATCCTTGGTTCGCCCTAAAGATCAATGAATTCCTCTACTCGAATGGTGGGATCTCGTGGAAGTGTGTGCCAAAAGTCAGGGGTCTAGGGAAATGCTTACCAACATAATGAGTAGATAATACTCCGTAGGCGTAACGTTGGGGGTTTGGGAAGTGGGATTCTAGCATGGCAAGATGCAATACAACAGGGGTTTGAAGATTCACATGCTAATAGGAGCAATGTGGCGAGGGTCTGGAGATTTGGGGGTTAGAGTACCCTACTGACACTTTCACAAACGTAGGTCATCATCAAAAGCTATGAAGGTTCGAAGATGAATTTGTGGGTGGAGAAGAGAGGATCAAGGAATCGCAGCGCTAGGTCAATAGAGAGGTGAAAGTTTGAAGGCCTGTAGAAGAGGAGGAAGGAGATGTTGAAATTAAGGAACACTGAGAGGGGGGGTGAATCAGTGTTCTACAAAACTTATTATTATGTTCCTTTATTAATTTACCACATACATTCAAAAGAAAGAAGCATGAACTTAAGAACAACAACAACAAGATCATCACACATGAACACCAGTATTTTTACGTGGAAACCCGGTTAAGGGAAAACCATGGTGGGGGTTAACCCACAAGATTTTATACTCTGTTAAAAGTATTACAAATGGGAAGGCACATGCCTGTGGGTGCACTGCTCAAAGGAGGCTCACTGCCTACAAGATCAATTACAAGAGTTCACTAAAATATTTGAACTGAAGAATAGCATCTAACAATGCAAGATTACAGTGTTGGTTAGGCACAATATACTGATTTCACACACTTCATCTCTCACTGCCCTGTTTCACTGATCCGCCATGATCTGGAGCTTAGATCTCTTGCTTCGCACTTGATACTACCACACTTCACACTTATCACTTCACATTTGTACTTCCATACATCAAAATTCTCAAACCCATCGAACATATATATCTGCAACATGGAATTTCATCAACTGCAGTTGGCCTCAAAAAAACTTAAACTTTTTCAAGATCATTGTTCTGTATGCTGAATCCATGCACAAACATCAATGTGAACCAAAACCTATGTGTTCAAGTCACCACACATGTTGGCCAATACCACTAGATCTCATAAATTACTTAACCAACCACTTCTCTTAATCCACACAAGGATCAAACACCAAGTCAGCCTGTTCTTCACCGGACTGAACTGTCTAACCAAAACCCGATACTTAGATGCTTGTAACTTTCAATCCCTTCATCATCAAAGGCTAAAACTTTAGATTTAGGTAGTCCTGACATCCCTTAACATTTCGTCAAATCTGCAACACAATATGTTTACCTGTGCAGAAATGCGGACCAAAATGTTGAAACCTATCATATGTTGTGTGCCTATCTATCCGGACTTAGACAAATCTACAATCTGACTTCCGATATGATCAAATGATACAATGCAAATGTGTTTGCCATCAATGACAACACCTGACATGCCTAGCAATGTCTCTTGCCAACAATCTCCCCCTTTGGCATTAATGGCAACACTTAGTGAAAAATGACTAAGTGTTAGAATAGCTCCCTCTTATTATGTACACGTGTGATTTCCAATGCTCCCCCTTAGATGAATTCCTCATTTTTCACTGCTTTCCACTCCCCCTTTGACATCAATGGCAAAGGTTGAGAACCACATACCAAAATTCATGCAAAAACTCTATGTACATGGGCGCATATATACAAACAATCCTTATATCTTATCTACATGAACTTAAACACATCACCAAAAATGGTTTTCAATAGTGCCAATTCACTATCCCATCTTTTCTTCATGCTATCCAAAACTGAAATATGACCACTGAATAAAAATGCCTGTGACTCTGCCTTCTCTAGACCAGTGGGATCACTTGTTAAAGCAGCAGCTTGAGCTTCTGTCAATGCATTGAACATTGTTTCTAACTTAGGGAGGATTAGTCCCCAGAGTTCACACATCCTTGCCATAATGTTTTCTTTTTCTTTTACCAGCTTCTTTATTTCATCAATCAAGCTAATTACTTGACATTCTTGACTCGCCGCAAATACTGTCAAAGGATCAAAGCATTGAGATACATTTGACAATTTTTGTTCGGACTCCTTTATTTTCTTCTCAATCTCCTCTACAACTTTTGGCCAAGATAAACAAAATTTGTACACATCTCCTCCTTCAGTGAGGGCATTTTGAATACTCTTTTCACTAGTATCAAGAACTGATCTATCATAACTAATTATTCTCTTTAATTCAGCAAACCTCTTCTCATTAAATTCATTCTGGACTTTATCTTCTATTGACTTCTCAAAAGATTCAAAATGAGTACTTACAGAGTTTATCAAACTCTTCAACTAACCAGAGGGGGATGCTGATGAATCCTTCTGAAATGTGGGCATGATTTTCTCCAAGATGTCGGATGCAAGACCAAGCAACTCACTGTCTTCTATATGGAACTTCAAGATTTCCTCTCTGGCCTTAGCTTGTGCAAAAGAGGCCAACTTCATCTTCTATACCGGTGATAGAGTATCAAAATTGATTTGACCTTGTATTATATACCCGGATCTTCTACAACTTGTTTATCTTTCTCCAAAATTTCTTTCACTGCTTCTGCAATGTCTCTTGCCCAATATGATGTTTTTGTTTTATGCTCTTTATGGCTTGCATCTTCTCCCTTTCCGGAGTCAACCACATTGTCTTGCTTATCATTTTCATTCTTTTTCTCTGCTTCTGCTCTCTCTGCATCATCAGCAAAGGCATCCTTCTTTTTGTCTTTATTAGAAATGTCTTCTGCAATCTTTTCTGGGGAATTTTGTGTATCCTCAGCAGCAACATTATCATCATTTCTATCAAATTCCTCAACATCCAGAATGGAGGAATCAATTCCATCATCAGTTTCTTGATCTTCCTTGTCCTTAACTTCATCTGCTTTCTTCTCTTTATTCTTCTCAGAATCACCTTTTGTAGGAGCATTTATTTCCATATTCATCTCTGTATTTTCTTCACCAGATTCGTCCAGAGGAATTTGAGTATCCTCTGCATAATCAACATTATCTTCCTTCACCATCTCTTCATTATTTGGAATGGATGTATCATCAGCATCAACAGGTTCTTCAGTGACCACATAAAACTTGTTCTTGTCCAGGGCTTTCTTCAAAATTTGTTCTATTTCTTTGACCACTTCATGAATGTCTCCAATCATCAGCTTATTCATCTTGATTTTGCTTCTGAATTCATCTTTAACTTCTTTGAAAATTTTATTTTCTTCCTTCCTAGAGATTACCGGACACAGACTGGACAACACATGTTCTCTTATCTCCAAATCCTTTACTTTAGCAGCTTCTTTTCTCATTTCCAAAATGTCACTTAGACCCTTAGGGATTTCTGACAAAATTTCCACAAGTGCTCTGTTGAATGTATTCAAGTACTCGACAGTAGCATCCTCCAAAATCTTCTTGTTGACATTATCAAAGTTGTCATAATGTTCTGTTATGGGCTTCAAATTCCTATGAACAGTTACTGCATTCACAATATCTTCAACTGACAAGGTGGATTTTTCAACATGAGTCCCAGTCTTTTGTCTTTTGCTCACCTTTATACTTCCGGAGGGCTTGTCTTTGGCAACCCTTGAAGCTTCTGCTTTCTTTGATTTTATGCTTTCAGAGGGCTTCTCCTTAGACACTTTAGCAGCCTTAGTGCCTAAGGCCTTCAACTCTTTGACCTCATCATTTGAATTAGTCTCTTCTTCATCATCTTTCTCCACACTGACATATGACCTTTTGCCCATTACTTTTGTTCTTTTTCCTTCCTTACCGGTAGGTTTTTCTTTGAATTTCTCTGCAATAGTAGAAGGTGATGCACCGGAGGTTGTACCAGAACTCCTAGTAGTCCTTGATTTAGAAAGGGATTCTACCGAAACACTTCCCTGTTCCCTGTCCTACTTCTCCTTCTCACTTTCTCTATCCTTTCCATGTTTTGTCTCACAGCTTCTTTGGTTATTCCAATATTTTCTGCATACATTTCAACTTGACTTTGGACCTTTCTCTTAGATTCAGGTCTCCAGAGCTCAACATGCAGTTTCAAATTAAGCTCATCATATCTACCGAATCTCTCAACTGAGGTATCTTTTGGTTTGCTCAGAAGGTATTGAGCATACATTTCCAGTATTTGTTCATCAACTTCATACCCCATGGGCATGATCCATACAATCCTTGGTTCAACTGCTTCCATCAAGCATTGATTTGTTTCCACTATGAAGCAAATTGTATCCTTGTACTTTTCCGCCACAGACTTAGGGATTCTTTCCCTTGATTGCATCACATTCTGGAAATTCTTGAAATGTCCCCAAAGAGCAATCCTTTGGGCATTGGAGTCACCAATATTGTGCAAGTGCTCTCTTATTTGTAAGGCAACAGGTTTGTCACTAGTCCAACACAGGCTTTTTCTCCCAGGCAACTCATTCATGAAATAAAAGAACAAGCACAGGACCAACGTACCATACTTGAATGTATTCTTCTTATTTTTCTTAATCTTGTTCAGATTCTCCATTAGCTGGTTTTGCAGCAGCTCACACAAGTCATAGCCAGCATTTTCTTTTAACATCCGATAAGTAGCATAAATGGTTGTACCAGATATGGAGTTTTCCCTACTGGAGTGGTATATCTTATACCCAATCACCATAGATGCAAATTTGACATTCGGATCAATTATATCATTTATTGTCATTGCCCTCTTATCAAACTTTGATCTGATAGCTTCAATTACAGTCTAATTCTTCTCTGATTTTAGCATTGGCAGTCCACCGGATGAGTTCAATCCTGTTATGACCTTGATGCCATCCTTGGTGATCTTAAAGGGTTTCATCAACCACATAAATTCATCATGCATCTGACTCAGTACATACCAGACCCACTCGTCCTCATTGAAGGACGGGAACCCTATAACCTGAATGAAATGTTTGTCTTGCAGTGCCTTATACTCAGGTTTAAGACCATGAATCTCACCCCTCAGGTGATTCTTAAACAAATCCAGTAACTTTGAATCACCAAACTCATCTATGATAGCATGAATGTAAGCCCTAATATCTTCTATGTGCAACACACCATGTGAAATACCAGAAAGGGCACCTAATGGATCGACCTCTACAGATTTATGTGGATGCTTTTTGAATTTAGGTCAGGGCCTTTCGGTGATGTCAACAACCAATGGAGTAGCCGTATCAAAAAGATTACAAGTTCAAAGCTTCGCAGAAAATACCTTTCTACATGGGATTAGGGTTAGCTGTCAAATTCACTTTTCGTACTCCAAATCTTTGAGATCTCAGCTCAGGCGCTCTTCTCCTTGTTCTCTTGGAATGCAAAGTGATTAAAATGTTGAATGAATGACCTTTTATGCTCCGTAAAATCTAATTCACCATTGTAATAAATGCTTTGTCCTAATTCATTCGGTTACACTATTTCTGAATACAGTCAATCTTCAATTGCTCCACAATCAATCGCATTAGCTTCTTTTCTTCTGGAATTTGCTTCAACAGATCTATAATAGGCTTCTTTATCTTCATTCATCATGCCAGATTCAGGACCCACTTATTGGCAGGGAGAATTAGATTTTCAATGTAGCTCCCCCTGAGCCAGAGCTCCCATTTCAATTCTCAGAGGAATTATCAGCACCGGATTCCGGTGTGGACCCATCACCCTCATTCATTGCACCTTTCTTCACCCATGTTTTGTTCATTTCATTATGGATCTCATTCACATCTACTTTGCCCTTGCCTTTATCTTGTCTCTGTTTGTTGGACCTTTTCTATCATCATTCCTGCTTTTGTAGAATCTTGCAATGTGATCGGATCTATTGCAATTAAAGCACATAACTTTCTTTGCTCATTTACTTGATTTTTTCTTGATCTGCACTGATTAGCCATGTGCCCAAATCTATTGCATGCAAAACATTTGCCATTGAAAGAATTGGCATTTCCTCTGTTGTTAGAGTTATTCATCATCATACTTCTGCATTCATTGGATCTATGACCATACCTTTTACAACTGAAGCATTGACTGGGGAAGGATGGACCACTTTGATTCACTCTACTTCTGCACTGAATAGCTCTATAACCAAATTTATTGCAATTGAAGCTATTTCCATTAAAAGATGGATACCTTTGAGCATTAGGCTGTCTGACCGGAGGTCTTCTAGGTCTATTTCTCTAATTCCTTGATTTAGGATTTCTTTGACCAGATCCAGAGCTTTCACCTTTCTCATATCCCAAACCTTGCTTATCATCTGCCCTGTTTTGACTATCAAGCAGCACCTCAAGTTTAGATGAGCTTATCTTGAACTTCTCTTTGTATTCATTTGCAGCTTCTAGGTCATGTTTGAGAATGACAATTTGCCTTTCAAGTTGTTCCTCATTACACCAGTGATTTTTTTAGTGGCTAATATTCGCCAATTGGCTAATAGTTGAAATTGAGGATTCAAAAATTGGCTAATAGTATAAGCTATAAGGTGACCTAAATCGCCACATTTTTACAAAATTTTATTTTAGTCCTAGTTAAATCGCTAGAATATTTATTTTATTAAAATTTTAAACTCAAAAATTTGCCACAATATTCGATACCTAATTAGATTGGATTTGCCTAAATTTTATAAGTTTTATTAGAAAATGAAATTAATTCGCCAATAATATTATATAATTATCGGTTACTTTAGACCATATCACCAATTTTTAATCACCATCATTGATTTTATTTATAATCTAACAACTATGGTTGTATTCCATGGGTTAAAATGTACCCATGGAGCTCCAATGTCCATCGAGCTTGAAATTGTAGTTGGGTCGCTGATCTCAATTTATAATCTAATTGTTAGGGTTAAATTCCATGGTTCAAAATGTACCCATGGAGCTCCAATGCCCATGGGGCCCGAAATTACATTTGGGTCATTGATCTCTATTAATAGCATACTCCCAAATGTAATTTTGGGCCCCATGGGCATTGGAGCTCTGTGGGTATATTTTGGTCCACAGAATAGAACCCAAAACATTAGATTATAAATAAAATCAATGGTGGTGAAAAATAATTTAGGGCCAATTTAAAATATTCAATGTTTGATTTAAATTATTAAGGAAATGATATTTCCACAATCCATGATGATAGATTTTAGTGCTTCTAGAAAAACTATGTTGCTTTTCTTGTCTCAAAAAAAGCAACACAGTTTTTTCCAGAAGCATTAAAATCTATATTAAAGAATTATAGACATGATCACTACATCTTAGACTAGTCAATCACTGCCACCTTCAGGCCTTTACTTTTACATAGGAATTTAATTTGTTTTTTAGGAAGGACTCACCATGGTAATTAATGCATTTTCCTATTTTTTGTCAAGATTCGCCAGGATTTTCTACAAATTTCTAGTGATTTAAAAAAAAATTGCCAATAAAATTAAATATTTTTTTCAAAAAAAAGGAAAGATTTGCCAATAGAAATTAATATTTTTTTTCCAAAAAAATGGAAGATTCGCCAAGATTTTATATCTTTTTTAGGAGGGGTTTCTTAAAGTTATCACTGCATTACACCTAGTTTCTTGTAGATCAGACTCTAGATGGCCAATTATTCTGTCCAATCTGCAGCACTCTTCTGTTCTTTCTTTCAGAGACTGATTCAGGTTTTCTTCAGTCTTCTTCATTTCCTCGATTTCCTTGGTTAGCCTCATCACCCCAGATTCCATCTCATGTTTTAGAACAACAACTTCTTTTGCCACCTTCTCACATTCCTTTGTCTTCTCCTTCAGAGCCCCATCCATGCCATTGTCTTCCTTCTGATTTGCTAACTGTTGAAGTAGCTCCTTCCTCTTTTCCATAGATTGGCTCAGTTGCCCTTTTAAAGTCTCAATGAAATCCTTAGCATCTTTAAGGTTCTCTTAAATTTCTTTGACTTCTGCTCTAGACTGATCAAGATCTTCTAAAGCAATTTGAAGTTGTTCATTGATGCCATCAGAATACCTGAGTGAACCCATTGAAACACCTTCCCAGATCTTCCTCAAGCTATTAAACTTCTTCCAAGGAACCTTGCTCTGATACCAATAGTTGAAATTAAGGAACACTGAGAGGGGGGGTGAATCAGTGTTCTACAAAACTTATTATTATGTTCCTTTATTAATTTACCACATACATTCAAAAGAAAGAAGCATGAACTTAAGGACAACAACAACAAGATCATCACACATGAGCACCAGTATTTTTACATGGAAACCCGGTTAAGGGAAAAACCACGGTGGGGGTTAACTCACAAGATTTTATACTCTGTTAAAAGTATTACAAATGGGAAGGCACATGCCTTCGGGTGCACTGCCCAGAGCTCACTACTCAAAGGAGGCTCACTACCTACAAGATCAATTACAAGAGTTCACTAAAATATTTGAACTGAAGAATAGCATCTAACAATGCAAGATTACAGTTCCGGTTAGGCACAATATACTGATTTCACACACTTCATCTCTCACTGCCCTGTTTCACTGATCCACCATGATCTGGAGCTTAGATCTCTTGCTTCGCACTTGATACTGCCACACTTCACACTTATCACTTCATATTCATTCTTCCATACATCAAAATGCTCGAACCCATCAATCATATATATCTGCAACATGGAATTTCATCAACTGCAGTCGGCGTCAAAAAAAACTTATAAACTTTTTCAAGATCACAGTTTTGTCGGCTAAATCCATGCACAAACATCAATGCGAACCAAAACCTATGTGTTCAAGTCACCACACGTGTCGGCCAATACCACTGGATCTCATAAATTACTCAACCAACCACTTCTCTTAATCCACACAAGGATCAAACACCAAGTCGGCCTGTTCTTCACCGGACTGAACTATCTAACCAAAACCCGATACTCAAATGCTTGTAACTTTCAATCCCTTCATCACCGGAGACTAAAACTTTGGATTTAGGTAGTCCTGACATCCCTTAACATTCCCTCAGATCCGCAGCACAATATGATTACCTGTGGAGAAATGCGGACCAAAATGTTGAACCCTGTCATATGCTCTGTTCTTGTCTATCCGGACTTAGACAAATCTGGAATTTGACTTCTAGTATGATCAAATGATACAATGCGGATGTGTAAGATAGATTTAGTTGCCATCAATTACAACACCTGACATGCCTAGCAGTGTCTCTTGCCAACAGGAGACTAGGGCGCAGGGAATGAAAGGAAGGCATGACAATATGAGAAAATCTGAAATCCCACCAAACCAAGAAGGTGACCCAAACACTTTCAAAATTAAATAATTTAGAAAGGGGACATTACACCTCTGCAACAAAACTATGCAAAAAAAACTTTTTAAACATGAAAAAAAGCTTTGATTTGACTATTAAGGTGCTTGTTTCTACCATTCTATCATTTTAAATTTCTACTAATGCTCCCCAAATGCCCTTTTCTACTCTTTGAATATTACTTCTACTATCCTACTATAGAAGATACCTCTATGCATTCAGAAGACTGAAACAACTACCTTTATTCTACCATTTGTTGTTGTAACTACTTTTATTTTGTTGTTACCTGTTGTAAAGGGCGAATGAATGTGAAATAATGGTGATTTTACTTTGTATATTGTTGTACCCATACAAAATTTTCATATTGTGTCAAGTTTCAAAGCTAAAACCTTATCTTTCTATCCATTCAAATGGTCATATTCAAAGTCTTGCCCTATTAGTCTATGTTGTTTTTGGTCTTTTCTACTAAAACTTTTGTAGGGTTAGATGATGACTACAAGATCGATAAAAACTAAACAATGATGATGTTCAAGGATGGGCTAGGGGAGAAAGAATAGATTAGCATGTTAGAACTGCTAGCAGGCATATGTTTGAGGGTTTTTTAGTCATAAAATCAAAATAAAGGTGCTTTAGTCCTCAAGGAAAAATGGAAAATAGCTTGAAAAAGTCCACCTAAGGCATGAAAGGCAGTCAAAGATCATAAGTGCAACACACATATTGGTGGCTTGAATGCAACAAAACTCTACCTAAATACAATAGACAAGCTATCTTAAGTGTGGCGCACAAATACTTGGCAAAACAATATAAAATCAGTGCCAAAGGCAGTGTAACATGGCAAAGTATGCTTGGATCCATGCTTAGCAAGGAGGCACAACAATAGGTTAAGGCGGCAATGTTCCAAGTGATCCATGCTAGCAAGAAGAGGGAAAAAAGGGACATATTGCCCTAAAGTCATGTTTGAGTGCTCTCTTTTAAGTGGCATTACTATGTCAAACTTGCCTTGAAGGGGTTTCAAACAACAAATTAGGTGCACTTTTTAGAGATTTTTGCCATCTTCAAAACCAAGTTAAAAACATTGAGGTAGGCACACCTTTTTGGTGGCTATACTAAGATAAAGTTCCGCCATAGAAGTTAAAATGTGGCAGTAGTCCAAGTGATGTGCACCCACTATGAGAAGGAGAAAAGAGGCAGAAAACAAAGCAAACTTTTTCCCTAGCCATGCCTAGTCAAATCCACACAAAGACTTAAGTGAATAATGGTAAAGAGCTGATGAAACCTCGCCCAAGCTTGTGGTGCACAAAACAAGTGACATTAGCAACTAAAAAGCATGCCTCCAATGATGGCAAAACTGTTCACCCAATATGTGAAAGGTTTTCAAGAAAATATAGAGCACACCTTTTAGTGACAAATGTCACGAAAAGTTCCTCCAAGCACACATTTATTGTGGCTTTGCCACTTAGTTTCTCTACTTCATCTTGGAGCCCTAAGACAAGTTCAAGATAGTAAAGAAGTCATCTTTCAAGCATGAAGTTGTTACCACAAAAAAATCAAGTTTGAGTGTTACACATCATCATGACTAAAGGTTTCAAAGTGTTTTCAAAATATCCACCATAATTAGAATAGGGGAAAAGCTTCATTAGAATCAACCAAAGCCTCCTATCCAAAGGTTTGTTTTTAGCCTACACTAAAAATTAGCAACCACCTTTTTCCAAGAAAAGAGCATATTTTGAGATTCGTTATTTTTAGCCAAAGTTATTTACAGTTTGTGCTATTTATAGAAATTTCTATTTTTAATACGAAAACCTTTTTGAGGAGTCGGCTATTTTTAGATCATCTACCTTTTGATCTCATCATGCAAGAGATGAACATAAAGTGATAGTTTGTAATAATTTATACTATTAATCTAACTAGCAATCACATGATTTAGTTTTATTATTAATGGATAAGATAATTTGTAATAAAGCTTGAATTCATTCAATCAAACTATTCCTAGAGTAGAAGTTCAATTGATTTCCTTCATTCATTTTCATGCAATGCTTTGTAAACAACATAAATGTCTTTTTTCATTTAGATTGGGAATTAGATTGGGAATGATAATTTTCACCCCTGTATATTGTTGAAATTGTTGTTCATTGAGTTTTAAGTTTCAATGTTCAATTGTTTTGTGTTAAGCACAATTTGATAATTATTAGAAGCTTTGTATTATAATTATTATTGAAAGAAGTCTTGCAACTTTGTAAAGCTTCCGTGCTTAATGTATGTGTGTAATGCTTTTGTACTTAATGTTTGTGTGTCTTCAATCTGATCTTGTTTCACTTATGGTTTTTTATCTTTGCATAAATGTCCTTTAGTTGTGTTAGATTATTTTCTACAGTAGATAGATTTATATACAAAATCATTTGTCTTAAGTTGAAGAGCGTCTCAAAAAATTTCCCTAGACGAATCCAAAAAGACACTCTTAATTTTATTCAACATAAACGTGAACCTGATGGTGACAAGTTGTCATTGATGTCAAAAGTGTGTTTAGTTGCCTTTGTTGTTGACAGAAGCAGGAGACATCATCTTGTGTTTTCTTTCTATTGTTATATCATAGTTTGTGTTTATCTTGTTATCATGTTGTAGTTCACATCATGCCTAATAAGGTCAGAACAGGTTGTCAAGATAAGTACATTTGAGGTTGGTTGTGCTCAAGACAAGATATGTGATGAGATATTGATTCATGGTTTACTTGGTTTATAAAGATTGTCTTCACAAAATCTTACTTATATACAGTGACATCATGTTGGTTACAAGTGACAGTGGCTTGATACAAATAACACGGAATGGTCTTCATTTGATCTCAGTTGTGTTGAGGTGTCTTTCAGGTGGTCATAAGATGATAGAGTTACTGATGTTTTACACATAGTTTGTTAGTGGTTGATTGATCATGACAGGGTGTACTAATGCAGATTATAGTGTTGTTTAAGGTTGAAATGACAGTGAGCTCTAATGATGATTGATATCATTTACATTACAAGATAATTTGGTGAAAAAGTCTTCAAAGCACCAAACCATCATAAGCCTTCCTATCTTGTTGCAAGAAGTTTTTTTAAAACTTTGGAAAACCTTGTTAAATGAGCACTATCATTGAAATTATCTTTTTGATTTAATTCACTGGTGACCTGTTATCATAGGTCTGTCACTTAAATGTGACCTGCTAGAGGGTTTAAGCTTAGTGGGCAACCGGCCCTTCTCTTTCTTCCACTGATCTTATATGGAGCGCTTGAAATATATGAGGAACATATTGTTTAAGTGGAGAGCACGATTTTAAAGTTTTTTTTAAAAGCCTTGTGGTCATCATAAGTGGGGAATGCTTTGTTTATAAAAAGCTTTGAAATATTTATAAACTTGTTAGAGGAAACCTGATCCCCAAGCTTTTTATGGCTTTAAGTTTTATTTAGAAACTTTACATAAACTCTAAGTGGTCGGCCCATACCACTTTTATGAGTTTTAAAATGAGTTTTATTTGGTGACAAAATTATAAATTATTTTTTAAGAGAAGATTTTTTTAAGGAGTTTTCTATTTGCATAGAAGAAGTTGAAAAGATATTATTAGTGATGTTTTTTCTATTTGTGCTTTTCACAAATTGAAAGTGAATGATTTTTTAAGAGGATGAAGATTTTGAAGACTAATTTTTTGAGGAGATATTTTTTTTTGTATGAAGATTGGAGATTGTTTTTGAAAGATTGTTTTGAGAGAATATGAAAAAATATAATGTAGAATGATTATATTTTTTAGAAGAGAACAAAATGTTTTTTTTAAGAAATGTTTTTATGAGATCTTGAAAAAATATCAGATGATTTTATTGGAATTTAGTGAAGATGTTTGCAGATTGAAGAGTCTTGTGAAGGAGAAGATATAGATTTTTTATTTGCAGAGGAAAATGAATAAGGCAGATTGAGAAGATTATTTTTGAAGAAGAATTTGAAGAGGATAATGAAAAATTTGTTTGAAGGAATTTGCAGCAGAGAAGATAATCAGATTGAAGGGTTTTGTAGAATATGAAACATCATGCAGAGATTGTAGATATGAGCAGAGAATATGAAGAGTTTTCAATAGGATTTGATATTATATGATCCTATTTTTAGATGGTTTTATGCAGGTATTGAAAAGGATTTCATGGAGAAGATTTGTCTTGTAAGAAAATAAAGAATTCTATTTTATGAATCAGGGAGGAAATAATGTATTAAAGTTGGTTGTTAATATTTTGTGAAGATAAAGAGTTTATTTGCAGGGAGATGAAGAAATTGAAATGAAAGGTCTCAAATATGAAAAGATATTCTTTCATCTCTAAAAGGAAATATAAATAGGATTTTGGTTTCGTGAATCTGAAGAATGTGAAAGGTTTTGGATTAGATATATGTTCTTTTATTTTTGCAGGTGACAATATAAGATGCATTGTTTTTTAAGACATTAAAAAGAGAAGATGAAAGGACAAAATGATCTTCAGTGAGAGCAAATGACTGTGCAGAATGTGAAAGGTGAAAAGACATCCAGTTTACATATAATAGTTTTTCAGGTGCATTGATGGTATGACTTGTGAGACAGAGATGAAACATATAGAGAAATGCAGTGTTGTTGAGTATATCCGGATGTAGGATTGATTTTGAACAGAATGGACATTTGACAGACACATGAGAGAAGAAATGTTTTATATTGAAACAGAGAAACCCTCTGAATTCTTGTTTTCAGTTTGTTCTGTATTAGGGGTTGGTGCTCCTTGAAGCTGGTGCTTCTAAACAGTATGCCAGTGAGACTTACAGGTCAGTGAGACCTTAACATTTGTCAGTGAGACACATATTGTAGCCAGTGAGGCATGTTTTATCAGTTAAGCCAGTGAGGCAGTTCTGGAGTGGTTTTTCTACCCCTGGAGGGTTTTCCACTCGTGCAATTCTTGTGTCTTGATTCATATTGATCATCTCTCTATGATTGTATGTTTTACTCATGAGTTTTGTTTATGTGTTTGACAAAGTTATGTGCATATGTGTTTGACAATTCAATGATAACTTTCTCACCTTTATGCTCTGCAAGTTAAAGTTTGAAAAAGATTTGAAAATTCACACAACACTGATTCACCCCCCTTCTCAGTGTTGTCCTTGACTCCTACAGAACCACCCTAGAAAACCACTATAAAGATTGTGAATAGCAAGTACATATTGTTTATAATAGGCTAGTTTTTATTTTACAATGATCTTCCCCTTTTAATTCGAATAGCAATTCTACTACGCATCTCTTCCGTTTTGTGTTGCACTAAAAGGTGCAAAGTTAAACTCTAACATACATACATATGTATGTATGTAAACATTTTAATTTGCACCTTTTGGTGCAACACAAAACGGAAGAGATGTGTAGTAGAATCACTCTTTGAATTAAATGGGGAAGCTCCTTGTAAAATAAAAACTAGCCTATCATATATATAGCATCTCCTCCTTACCAGTACTGCTTATGGTAATAAATTAATGTGATGAAATCACAATGTAGGTGGTACTCCTTCCAAGTCTTTGCATTTCCATGCAAAACATTCCTTATTGCTGCTGCGGTTAAGTCTGCATCTAATCTGCTCCTGATTTAATATTTTTAAGGTCTTCACTTGTCCAAATTGACCTCTCTTGCTGTTGCTCTAGCATAGTTGATGGATTCCTCGTGTAAATTCAATGATCTAGTTGAATGTTCAATTCTGTTTCTCCCATACTATGATTCCAAAATATGGAGCATAATAAATGTGTTCTGTCCTACCCCTTTGGATTCACTTTGAAATTCTATGGGGTTTATCTCTTTCACTTCAATATCAATCAAGCATGGTGGATGAACTCTTCCATTTATAGTAGACTTAGTTTTTACTCAAGGTTCCATCTCAAATATATGCTGGCCCAAACATTTCATACTTCTCCATTTGCCAGTATAGCAGTTTTTGGTTTAAGTAATGATCATCTTCTGAACAACCATGTATATGTAATACTACAAAAATCAGGTTCAAATTGCTCTTCATCTGAATCTGACCCAACATTGTAACTCAATTGTTATTGACCTTTTACTTCATCTATTATTGTGTCCAGCATCAATCGGGCACAACCAATTTTAATGGCAATGTCTTCTATTCCCAATTATGTATGGCCTTGATTTTTTACAACCATGATCTGCCCCAAATTGCATCATATTGTTGTAGAACACTTCCCATTTTTATAATTACATGACAACTGTTTTCTTGCAGCCACAATGTCTTGACTTGGTAAAAATCAGTTGGGTCAATACTAATTCGATTACCCATTTTCAATCAAAATCGTGTTGGTAACAATGGGAGTTTTCCCAATTTCTTCCATAACTCTTCTAAAAGTATGTCCATCCCTATTCCTCTGATTATAGAATTTTTTAATTCTAGATCACCTAGCTTAACCATGATTTTTGGCATCACATCTTTTCCTAACATTATGTTGATGTATGGCACATATACATCTCTTTCATGTTAAGTTTCACTAAGGTTAACATATGAAAGTGTTACTTATTTGATGATAAAGAATTCATGTGCCAAAACATTTATATTTGAACTTAATGTAGACTATGCTATATTCGATACAAAACAATGTCTTTTTTCTGTCATAATATTTCCACCACAACACAAGAAAGCTGCTAGAAGAATAAATTTTAAAGGTCTGGAATACAGCCAAACAAACAATTAAGTTATTAACTTAGCATTTATCAACAAAGACTATTATACATCAACCATAAAAATAAATACCTCCTACAGATAAATACAATGTCAGTCCAAGAAAAATGATACACTATGATTACCGTCACCATTGCTCCCAAGGCATTTTACAAACCATGTACTATAAATCGACAAACAAGTAAAATACACCAGAATTAACATACAAAGCACTCTAGTGGTAGGCCGTAGCGCCTTCAATAGAAACAGTACAGATAGTCATGACTGTATCAAAATTGGGCATATATATCTCATCAATGTAGACTGATCTTGCATCAGCATATAAGAACTGAATGCATTCTCAATATATAAGTTAATATAAATGCATTAGTTCCTCTCACTTCAAATATTTCTCAAACCATTCCAACATCTTTTTATGTGCCATTTCAGCATTTGTTACAGCAATTTCATCATTCTCATCATATCTTACAGTCCAGCCATGAGCAACTCCAGGATAGATGTTCACAAAGCTATCTACCTGCAATTAAAAAAAGGATGCAAAGAGTTACCTATATACATCATCTGTTAACAACTAAACAAGTTTCTCTTCAAAAAGGCCAAAACATTGCACATAAGATATAAAAGATCTCTCCTCTAAGTGATATATTGAGTCACCCTCCAGGGGATCAGGTGGCTGAACACAACTTTGGAAGTAAACTGGGACGTTATGAGCTGTTGTCATTTTTTTAATCATATGAACCACTTCATTCATAAAGTTTCATACAGGGACTCTCAGCATGTTTAAATTTTCATTTTACTAGAAGATAATGCATACTTGTACTCTATACTATATAAAAGCATTTTTTCATTACAACTTACCTAGATTCATTAACAGGCCAATGCCATCCTTAAACACTCTTTTCAAGACATGCAATTTCATGTGATATCAATATCATAATTTTCTAGTAGGGTACACTTCCCTATTAGTGTCATTAGCTGAGAGCACATACAGCTCATATAAGATCAATGTTCCCCTTATGTTTCAAAAAGTTTTAAGACATCTGCGTAGGCCAATCTGGTTATTTCCAATTACATTTCTGACAAATGAATATGCTTGCAATGCCCCTCCAATCATCACTTATATTTTCATGCTACAATTTGCACTCTTGAAGTCCAAGGAACCATCTGAATCGTTGGGTTTTCTTTTATTTTTAGAAGTGCATCTTACATTATGTCATGAACTAAACAAATACATCATTCTGACAATATTATAGGAAAAGTCTCTCCCTAGATATAGACCAAAAAAAGCTAATATCTAAGCCTAGACCCCAAGAAGCATTGATTCAACGTTCTTCCAAATACACTTGCTTTTAATATTAACAAGCTAAGCCAACTCCAACATGAAAAATCTCAACTCTCCTAAGCTAAGAGTGAACACTTAAGGGTCCTCATAAGAAGTATCCTGGCACAGAAATCAAATAGGAATCAACCAAATTGTGTGCCTTAAAAATTTGTAGCTTTCCCTAATCATCCAAGTATACTCAAGAAGAGGACCTTACCAACAAAGGGGACATTGAATAAATAATTAAATTCACCTTGAAGCCAAGACCAAAAGGTTTTGGCAGGAGGATATCTCCAAGCACAAGAAACATGATCCACAATTTCCTCTCTACCACAAAAACTGTCTTAAAAATATGTATCACCAATATTATGAAGACTTGTCTTTACTGTCAAACCTTCGTGGAGCAATAATCATCCCAAAACATTTTGCTTGAAGGAAGGTCAAATTTCTAAATAGATTGATATGGTCCTCCATTCTCTTGTAAAACTGCTGAGCAAGTTCAGAAGCGCATCTCACAAAATCATAGAGATCCTTCACTACACAGTTGACAAAAGTCTTTCCATTAATCTATAATCAGTCTCTCCAATAACGACCTGACTGTTGGAGCTGCATTTGAAAAAGAAAGTTTACAGCGATCATTCTATTAAGTTCTTGGTGAACAAATTTATCTAATCCCTTTAGGCTTTAACTTTTATGTTCATTTCATGGTGTTCCCTGATATAGATACTAAGTTTGGTTTAATCATGGACTATCAGTCATTTCCTAGAAACCTTTACATGGGCCAATTGAGAAATGAGCTAGTTCTACTCACATGCAGATTTAGTCTGATAGTGTGCTGCTAGAGAGTAAACAGTATATGACAGCAGATATGTAAGCAGAAATAACAGCAGTGGAACACAAAACTATTGCATAGGACTGATGACAGAAGATATGTACACAGAAATAACAGCAGCGGAACACAAAGCTATTGCATAGGACTGATGATATAAACCTATGTTATCGGATCCTTGTCTTGGGCACCCGGATCCTGGTCCGATTCGTATCAGAGCCGGATTCGGATCCGATCCTGCATCAGGAGCATCTAGGAATCGGCTAAGCACCTATGGATTTGTCCCGGGCAAATCGTGGCTGAATCCACGGTGTTTGACAGTCAAACCGGCTTTTTATGCATTTTTTTAATTTTATAACTCTTTTGACCACCGCTTGACTTTGCCCTAACCCTAGAAAATGCCTTCCAATGCATTTTAAAGACCAAAAACACAAGTATTTACCTCATTTTGAAAGCAAAACATAAAACTCATTCATTTTGGCTGAACTTTCATTCTTGCTTGGCAACAAACAAATAGAGTTGAAGATTGATCAATGAAGGTTCCCAAGTGATCGATTTGCAATTCCTACATGTGTGCAACAACTCATTTGCACAGGAGATTGTAGAGGAATATTTCTAAAAGAAAGGTTGGTTTTTTAGTTTTTTTTCCTTACATTTTTGTTTTGTTTTAATTTTTTTTTTCATTTCTAAGTTTCTTCTATGCATCAAATGGCATATGCTTAAATTTTTTAAACTGAATTAGGTTCTATATAATTTTTTCTGTTTATATTTGCTTCAATTTTCAAATATGTTGTGTATTCAATTTGTTGCCATAGGGATTACAATGGCAACTAGTTCATCCTCCGTGGACAAACCCCGCTTCAAAACAGACCCAAGTTCACCCCTTTGGAAATATGTTAATATGGTGCAGCAAGTAAAAGGTGGTGGGTGTTATATTTGGATTTACAATGGATGTGATGTCTAGTACTGAAGCTCATACAATCGAGTGAAAGCCCATTTGTGTAACATCCCCAGGAAAGGCATCAAAGCTTGCCCAAGAAAAAAAGATGCACCCATTCCACCAGAGCAAGTATTAGCCTATATTGTTGAGCAGGACAAGGCAGATGAAGCAATAGGTCGTAAAACAAATCATCCTTTGGTAAAGCAAGGGTCTCGAGGAATGAAGCCCCCTTCATTGCCATCTAATCTTCAACTTGCAGAGGGCCACCCATTTTTAGACACACCTCAGGCCCAAAGTGAAGATCCTGTTGCACGTAAGAGATCAAAGGGCCCATTGGAAATGGCATTTCAAAATGAGTCTCGTGAGATTGCCAATCAACACATTGCAAGATGTGTGTATGCAAATGGATTGGCTTTCAATGTTGTTCGCTCACCATATTGACAACAAATGGTGAAAACAATTAATGAGGCTCCAAAAGGGTACAAGGTCCTAGGCTATGAAAAGGTGCGCACTACCTTGTTGGAAAAGGAGGTGTAGTTTGTAGAGGATTCATTGAAGCCCATAAGGGATTCTTGGGTTGAGACAGGTGTATCCATCATTTCCGATGGATGGAAGGATGCAAAAATTGGCCATTGATCAATGTTATTGCAATGTCCCCTAAAGGGGCAATGTTTCTGAAGGCAATGGATTGAGGAAATGGGGCCTCGAAATGTTGTTCAAGTCATTACGAACAACGCCAAAAATTGTAGGGTAGTTGGTTTAATGGTTGAGGAGCGTTACTCACACATCTTTTGGACACCTTGTGTGGTCCACTCCCTCAACCTTATGCTACAAAAAAATTGGCACCAAAATTGATTGGATCAAACAGGTGTACAATGAGGCTGAAGACATCCAAATGTCCATCACCAACCACCATATGTAAGCATATTCAGATCATTCTCAAAATTGGAGTTGTTGAAGGTAAGTGAAGTAATAAGATTTAGATTTTTAATCATTTATCATTTATGTTTCAATTTAGTAATTTTTATTTTTATTTTTTGTTTATGGTTTTTTTTTTCTTTAAGATTCAATAAGTTAAGAATCTTTATTTTCTAATTTTTTAAATTTTGAAATCAATGTTGAATAGGTTGCTAAGACTCATTTTGCCTCCACAATTGTTTTAAGACGACTTGTGAAGGTTAAAGAGGCACTTTCTAGCATGGTCATCAATCAAAATTGGTCCATATGGAGGCAATCTGGCATTGAACGGGCAACAAAAATTAAACAGATGATCTTAGATGACACTTAGTGGGCTCACACTAAATATCTCCTCAGTTTCACTGAGCCCATATTGAGTATGATCCGTTATACTGATATGGATAGGCCTTGTTTAGGAGAGATATATGATGGCATCGACTCAATGATTGAGAAGATGAAAGCCATCATAAATGCAAAAGAGCAAGATCCTCAAGAAATTTTCTTCAAACAACTCCACAAAATTATTGAAGAGAGATGGAACAAAATGAACCACCCCATTGCATCTTCTTATCTTTGCATTGAGTCCCAAATATTATAGTGCTGAGGCCCTTTTTGTGCCAACAAGGATTGCCCCATATAGAGATGTTGAAGTCAGCCATGGGTACAAGGTAGCGTTTCGTAGACTCTTCATTGATCCTGACATGCAGGCTGCAATTACACAAGAGTTTATGGATTTTGTATGCTCCAATGACTATAGTCTTGATGCTCTTCGGGACAAGTTTAGGGTTGATGCTACAAGTTGATGGTGCTTCCATGGCCAATCATTCAAACACCTACAACCTCTTGTGATGAAAATTTTATCACAAGTAAATTTTCTAATATTTATAAAAAAATATCTTTTACAAGTTTCATTTATAATTTTATATTTATAACTTTAACTCTCCTATTTTTTCTTAATAGGTTGCTAGTTCATCTGCATCTAAGAGGAATTGGAGCACATACTCCTTCATCCACTCAGTAAAGCATAACCAACTGCACTCCAAAAAGGCAGAGGACTTAGTGTAATGTCCCCTTCTCACACATGAGCAGTTTGGTGGCAATTAGCCTATTTCCCCAAGTCTTCCCATAGGCTAATTGATGTGGTAAAGGGAAAATAGTTTTAAATAATTATTTAAGTTGTCAAAAAATAACTTTACTTTATATTTTCCATTTGACAACTTATTTAATTATTTAATAAAAGTGACTTTAAGTTGTGCAGTTAAGTGGTGCAAAGCTCAAGGGGGCAAATGGGGACTTCTACACATAATAAAAGGTTTATTTTTATTATTTTGAGGAGAATATGGGGGAAAGTGGAAATTAATATTTTATTCTCACTTGAGTTGCCCTAAAAGTGCCTTTATAAGGAGTTGAGCTCATTTGTGGGGTTAGACTATCATTTTGCATTTGCTATTTGCTCTGAGTGAGAACTTGAGTCTCTTTCATATTTCTTGAAGACGAAAACCCTCTTGAAATACCAGTTTCAAGGACAAAATCCCTCCTAGTTGGATTTAGTGATTTCATCCAAAAGTCGCATCTATGCTGCAATGGATTTTGACAAGTTTGCTAATATGTTGAGTGTTTTTTATGTCTTCTGAAGGGTAGTGGATATTTTGTTTGTAACTGTTGACAAGTTTGTTGTGGTCACTTGGGTGATATTGTGAAGTTAAATTTTTCAAGGGGTAGTACTATCCTACCTGCTGCAAACCATACCTCTTCTTTGGCGCTGAGTTTGTGAATGATCAAAGACTAATTCCTAGGTGTCGTTTCCTTTCTTGCTTGCTGGCCGCCTGTTTTCCAGAGGTTTTGAGCTCATGTGACTGAGTTTAAGTGATCAATCTGTCCATTTCAAGCCATACAATTTGCAGGTACATGTCGTACCATCCCTTGTGAGGGGCATGAGTATTCTAGGAAGGAATAGCCCTCTTTTTCTGGTGTTTTTGGTGCTGAATGGTGGCACTTTAACTTTCCTTGTGCCAACTGGTCAGTTTGAAGGTGTTATTCCAGCTCTATAGTAGTTTTCTAGCAACCGTACAGTTGGGAGTTGAGGGTTCAAACAGGCAAATCAGTCTAATTCAGAGTTTTCCAGTGTTTTCAGATTTCCAGTGGTGTTTTCAGTTTGCTTGGGATTTCATCATCAACCATCAGTGGTCAAACTTCAGTGGTTGTTTACTAGCATTGGAAGCCTAATTTCCTTATGATTTAATAAGCTGATTTGTTGTTGCAGCAATATTTATAAATCAGATCAGAATTAAAACTTTACGTTGCAGCAGTTATCTTATATTCTGAAATATTGTATTGCATTCCATACTTGTCTTGTAACCCCGAATGGTAGTACCACCAGAGGGATTATATTGTTTGCATTCATATTGTAAAACTGGATGGTTTTCCGCTAGTTCATATAGCATTTAAATTCTGGCCCGTTTGGCATTGAACAAGCTTGATGTTATTGATCATTTTGGTCTGAATCAGTGTAGACATTCTGCCAGTGGCTTTGCCTGCATGCACACATCCGCTGAATAAGTGTTGGTAAGGTCGGCTCTGTCGCCTTGTGTGCTTCATTATGTTTGCATCAAACACACTCCACTGAATAAGCGTAGATAAGATTGGCTCAGCCACCTTGTGTGTTCATACTGTGTTGCATTGGCACGCTCCGCTGAAGAAGTGAAGATAAGGACAGCTTGCTGCCTAGTGTGTCAATCAGTGATTGCATTCCTAGTAGCTATGTGTGGTCCAAAACACCGTATGCTTGCACCTTGCCCACATTGGGAACTGGGTGATCAAAAAGTCTCTGGACATTGCATTTGCATTTACTTGTTTCAAAAAATCAAAAAAAATTGGGTGTGCATATTACACTTACTGTATGTGCATTCCAATTTGCGCTTGCTTACACACAAAGAAAGTGGCTACAAGGAAGGGGACACAAAGAAGTGGGATATCGAACCAGAGCATACTGACTTGGATTCTACCACTTGCCACCTTGTTGCACTTGATGTTGACGACGAGCGAGCTAGCGAGCATGAGAGTGCTAGTGCTAGTGCTAGTGCAAGTGCCAGTGCGAGTGCTAGTGCAAGTGCCAGTACCAGTGTTGGTGCCAATATTTGTGGTTCTTCTAATATACCACTACCTATGTCATCTAATATGGATGATGACGATGATTTTTTTGAAGACTCATATCACACTGATGCTTGATCAGTGATGGCTAATTGTTGACACTTGACATTATTATTTTTAATTTTAATATATATCATGACATTCAAGTTTGACTAATTGACATTGTAATATTTTTAATTTTTATTGTTTTATGGAGGTTTTGTTTATTATAATTAAATGATCATGATGCTATGTGGTATTTTGAACTTAAATACTGTTGCAAATTAGTGTATATTTCTGATTTTTATATGTTTTTGTATTAACAAATCCAAAACGAATCCACATCAAAAAAAAATTTGACCAAATCCACGAATCAAACCTGTTGGGCCCCAAAATAGCTGCAACCCTAAACTCTAAAACATTCCTAAATCACCAAGGCCGGGAATGTCATCGGGGCGATTTGGAAGAGGTTTATCAACAAATTAAGGGCGATTTTGGCCAACTAACAGAAGTGGGTAGGCTCCTCTGCACTTTGAGCTCAGCTTAGACTCTGGAGGGATATTCCAAGGGGGATACCTAAGCAGGTATTAACTTTAAAACCAGATGAACAACTAAAAATCAAAAGACAACCAAACCCAAATCGTTCTCTAGGCCCCAAAAACTGTCATAGACCCAGAACAACCGGTTGTCACTAAGAACCCCTATATAGCTGATGAAAGGCACTCCCATTAACGATGGAAAGCACAGGTATGTTTGTTTGGTCTGCAAAGAACTGATACTTTAATGACTCATTTACAATGTTTCTTGTTTTCATAAAAGAACCACAACACATACAATACTAACTACTTAATTCACACATGATGAGTTTGTTTTAGTTTTTTAAAGAGGTGTGGGTGATCAAACATCTTAGACTGGTGCCTATTATGATGGGCTACAGAGTCAACGATTCAGCAGAGGGTAAAGACAACATAAAAATGAAACATGCACTTTCTGGATATTCAAATGCAAGAAAAACAGCGATCAATGAAGAATATACTTAGTAATCCTTAGTCAGAATACAATCATTCATCTATAACCACAAAAAAGATCATCACATAGCATGTAATGTTTTAAGAATTTGTCATATTCATCTAATCAACCGTTACAGTCATACCACGAAGTGTGGCAAGAGGAAACCCTAGCTGAAACTTTGGATTTCCTTGAACAATTACATAAGGAGAAGTTCATACACTGATCACTAAAATCAATATGAGAACCTTTCATAACCTGTCTTATCCGCTGGAGAACTGGAACCTTTTGCTCTTTGAAACCCTAGCGAGCTTTGCACTTGGTCGCCTGAAAATGCCAAAACACCAACCCTTAAAAAGAGTTTAGATCTTGCCTTTATAGCCTTCACATGCAGGTCTGAGAATGAACTGGGGGTAAAATCCATAACAACCCCACCAACTGTATTAAAATCATTAATTTCGGCCACCCACTTTGCATTAATGGTGTTCCTGGAAGTAGTCGGCACGTTCCTAGGCAGTTGGAGGAGTTTGGAAGGCAAGGAAGTCAACCTCCGACAAATCGGACTTCGAGGGTCGGGCCTTCGCTTTGCATTGTGCACTTTGAAGGAAAAGGAGAGAACACCCGACCCCAAAATACCTAAACAAATGAAGAGTGTCGGAGGTCGGGCCTTGGGCCTTCTTCCGTCCGCCTTCCAAAAGCAAGAAAGAAAAAAAGGAAGTCGGACACCGAAAAGCAGAGATGCTTTTGAATAGTTCGGCGGACTTCGGTCTTCGGGCCTTCCACCTTCCAAAAGAAAGAAGGAAAGGGAAACGCCCACCTGCCAATGCCCGCAACACTAAGCACACTTTTGAAACCATCGGGTAACAGCCGCCGGACCTTCTCCCTTCTACCCTCCAAAAGAAAGAAGAGAAAAGAGATAACTCCTGCCCGCCGATACCCACCACATTTAGAAGATGCTGGCCTCGTCAGACTTCAGCCCTCAGGCCTTCGCCGTTTAGCCTTCCTTGAAGCAAGGAAGAAGAGCCAACCTCCGCCGTTCGCCGCCCACTTCATACTTAGAATAATTTGAACAAGTAGACCCATCGGACTTCGGACTTTGGGGCTTCTTCCTAACACCTACCTTGAAGAAGACCGAAGGCCAAAGGCTCGAACTCCAACCTCCGATACACTTAGAGAATTTTTCAATAACTTAACACTTAGGCAATTTTAGCCTTGGAGGATTTCGGAGCCAAGAGGGAAAGAAGGACAAAAGAAAGAAGCCCAAAACTCCGACCTCCAACAAATGTAAAAAACACAAGGAAACACTTAGAATTTTTGACTCGGTCATTTTTGGGCTTTTTTTCCTTGTATTTTTCAAAAGGCGAACATATGAAAACCTATGAAAGATGTCTCTGATCGGTTATAAACTATAGGTTAAGGTGGGATTTAGATGGAATTTGGGGCAAAATGAGGCATTTTGGGGACATGTTTTTCAAGTCCCAACAGAACCCACGAATATGAATCTGAATCAGCATCGGGATTGGTAACTTAGATATAAACCATAGATATGTATTTCCATTTGTATAAAACTAAAACCAAAAAGATATTGCCTTTTGTCACATATATTACTTCATAACTACTATTAACTCCATAGTTATGTTAGTCTTTAACTTGTGTTATAATCTGCAAATCAGCCTTCAAGCAAACCAACAGGGAATGAACTCTCTTGCAGCTGCCACTTCCAATATAGTATCCATGTAAGGTATAAATAATGGGTCTTTATTTGTAACTGCATCAAGACTCAAGAGTTCTAAAATCTCCACATCCTCTCAAGTAATCCAAGTTTTTCTTTGGTGCAATAACAACTAGTGATACCTACTATTGCTCAAATATTGTCGATGCCTATTGCAATGGCCAGGTGCACCCAATACCATAACCGTGCATAACGCACAACAATGGGAAGTCCTATAAATGATGTGACTCGAGACCCAGGATGACCTCCGAAATTTAAAGGCTGGCTCCTTGTAGGATTTTCAATGAGCTCTCACTTGTCACTTGAAAGGAAAAGGGAAAAGGGAAAAGAATATGAAAATAAAACCCTAATCTAAAGGGGCAATGTGCCAAGAGGAGGCCTTTCGATGGTGTAGGGGTTATAACACATGATCTAATAGTCCATGGAAGCAAGGAGACACATTTGCAACGACAAGAGGCAAGAAAGAAGGTATGCGCAGTCATCAACATGCACAAGGTCAAGAATTGCTCACAAGAGATCAACAGGTCCTGGACACATAAATCAAGGCTACTTGAACATAGATGGAAAGAAGGAAAAGAGGAGAAGACTTCCAAGTAAAGCAAATGAACACATAAAACAATAATATCTCAATCACCAAAGTGAACACACTTAATAGAAACACAACAGGCAAAGGAAAGTTACACATTTGTATTAGCTATCAAAGATTCAAAAATAAAAGAGATACAATATGCCCTTAGTCTCAAATCTGCAAAATGGCAGGGCTTTGGCTAAAATTTTCCTCTAGATCCCCTTTTAGCTCATAGGAACTATTAGATTTATAGGATAGAGAGAGAGAGAGAATGTTGAAATCAATGTTGTGACCTGCACCAAATCCTACAATAGAAGAGCATGTTGCATGACTAGGACACATGTCACAACTTTGGAGTTATTTCATGGCATTTCCTATTAAATTATAGGAACAATCTCTCTTAGGCATTGAATCCTCCACTTGCAAAGAACGCACCATCAGATTTGATTTTGGAATGCAGGTGTGGGAACCATATTAGATTGGATTTTGTGGAGAAATGAGGAAATCCCCCCTTTCAATCTTACACACAAACCATCCAGATTCACTAGAAGAATGTCAACTTGTACTGAAGCTTGCAAAAGAGTTGTTGAGCTTTGAATGCATTGGCAGGAGATTTGATTTTCAAATCTGATTTGGCACCCAAATTCACATTCAAAAGCCATGGCGCACAACCTTGGGAGAGTCATGGGCTGCTAGAATGAATAAATGCTAGTCACTACTCATGGCAGCCACCTAATTCCCTTTTGCAAAGCAATTGGACTAGAAAAAACCTTTGAGATATCGTGGACCATTGATTGGATTCAATCAGATGACTAGCAAATGCTTTGTCATTGAGTTTTCCCTTTGGCTCCTATAGGTTGTTCAATCAAAGATCAACAACTGGCAATGCACACAAACAAATATACCATCAACTACCTTTGCTTTCTTGTCGAGACTACCACACCACCCAAACAAACCATTAGCACTACATGAGCCTAAACACTTCCCAAACTACCACCACAAAACCCCATGAACCACATGATTGTGAAGATCAGCAATTGTCGGTCATGTAGAAACATACGTGCAGCCTTCCTCGATGATTGCTAATTGGTCAAAAGGACCAATCAAAAATGTTGTTGCCACCAACCTATGACACTAACCAATGAGACTGCACATAACCATGAGCTTGTACCAAACAAGGAATAGGGGCCCACCATATTGCTTCAACAAATAGGAAGTCACCCACACAACACACTTGGCGTTTAAAGAAGAAGATTTGATGACCTGCACATGCCCCTTGAATATGATCCAATGGCTCAAGGAACCTAGGACAACATTTCCCATTGACACACTGAGAACCTCCATGGACCAACCAATGTGCCACGCCACCACTTGCTAACCAATAGCGGGAACTCTTCCCTTTCCTCCCACAAATAGCTACAACTCCCAGCGACCGTCAAATCAAAGTGATGGATGGTTGGCGGAAACCCAAGGCTCCGATAGCACAAATATAACTCAAACTTTCCTGTAATGTCCCCATTTTCCGAGTGATCACCTAATGGAGTTGACTAGCCTATTTTATTCCCGTGGGCTAGGTCAAAGGAGCAAGGGAATATTCTAGGTGGCCAAATGACGTATTTGACTAATTTTGCCGGGCAATTTGATGATGAGAAAAGACTTTCCATATTTTTGTGATGCCATGGGAAAAAAGAAATAAATAGAATAAAATTGTTTTCAAGGTGGGCGACCTAGGAGAGGTCCAAAAAAGGAATTATGAAGCCCTAAAAGGTGGTCTCCCAAGTTGGGAAAAATAATAAAAATGAAATAAAATTATTTTTATATTCTTGGCACCTAAAGGGAGGTCGGCCCTATGGGAGAAAAGAATAAAATAAAATAAAAAGGATTTGCCAAGAGGAGGTCGGCCTTGAGGAGGTTATTTTGGAGGGCTATAAATAAAGGATGTTTTGGAGTCATTTGAACATCATTCATTCATCATTTCTCGTTGAGTTTATCTCATTTGGTTGCAACGTTTGTTGGGCACAAATCCAAGGATGAAAACCCTTGTGATTCTTGGTGAGTTGGACGAAACCCTAGCTCATCATTGTGGTGGACTCATTACAGAGTTCAACTTGCACTTCATTGGAAACCTTTGGAGGATTGGAGCGTGATTGCATATTCAGATTTTTAGATCAGCATTGGAGGAGGATTTCTTTGTGGCATTGTATGTTCATTTGGCACTAGGGTTTTGCCCTAGACTTGAGCGCCACACTCGGAGGATCATTATTGTGGCATTTTAGTGTGCACATTGCATTAGGGTTTACCCTAATTGGAGCACCACACTTGGAGCAGCATTTTTGGTGGTTTTGTGTTGGCATTGTCCTAGGGTTTTACCCTAGAATTGGAGCGCCCCCATTGGAGAAGGGTGACTTGGCTTGAGGGCGATTTTCATCATTGTAGGGTTTTCTCAAACCCTCATTTGCAGGCAACATCATTTCTTGTGAGCATCGCCCTTTGGAGGGTTTGCTTGATCTTCATTTGCCATATTTTGGTATGTATAACCCTAGGGTTTAGGACAGACTTGGACAGCAGTAGTTTGGGCCATGTTTTTCATGTTTGAGCCCTTGTTTTGGATATAATTTTCAGACTTCATATCCTGATTTATAGCAGTAGACTTCTATTCTAAAAATCAGACTTGTTGTGTGACATTTGATGAGTATATCTTGTGTATTTCAAGGTGTAATTCATGTTTGATGTAATCTTCAACTGGTAGCATCAATTGGCATGTTTATTTGTCATATTTGGACACTTGTATGCTCACTGTGACAAATTGTTTGAGATCAGAAAAAAAAAATCAGAATTCAGAAAATTAGGGTTTTATAATAGCACTGTCCTAGTAGGGTTTTATGCCAATGTTTTTTCCATTTCTCACTGATGCTTGTGTTTAGGGTTTTGTGTATGGCTTTTGCATATGATATTTGCAGTTTAACAAGGAAATATAAAGCATGCAACGAAACCCAGAAAAAACTACAATAGATATGCACAAAATAACAAAGACCTAGTTCATAAATTCACTCAAAATGAATTACAGTGACATACCATTTGCATTTCTTCAATTTGGTATAGCTGTTGTACTTGAACCAGCAATACATGCTAACAGAAAACACCTCCAAACATCTACAATTGATTGGTCTTTGTCATACAAAGAGTAGCAATAACATTTTCAATCTTAGGCGACTCCCAAGCAAGGAAATGGAGCCCAAAATGAGAGGCGTTAACCCCTTCTGGAAGACCCACCCTTTCTGGAAGGCCCACGATTTACCAAGGGAATGTACGGCCAGCTGAAGGTGAATACCAAGAAGAAACCCACGCCTAATCCCTCATAATATCTCTGTCTTCGACTATATGTTGCTGTTTGATAAGGGCGACCATGAACAAAGGAAGATATGCATCAAATACCACACCAAAGTCACAACAAGAGGTACGGCCTGTCAAGTACAGGTACGACCAACAAAGAAAGTACAGTCCCAACAATCACTTTCAAATCTGCTCAAGTCTACAATTGAAAGATATGTTCTCTGTTGTTCACAAAATCTGCATTAAAATGTGTGCCATAACTCCTCCAAAATCTCATACAATAAGTGCAAATACAAAGCCCCTGGATGAGACTTTCGGCAACCCTCCTGATGCTGTCTCACAAGCACGAAGAGAGTGATCTTATAGAGGTTCTCGTCCCTGCAAAACCCTTGTTTCAAACCCCAAAGCAAAATGCTCCAAGTTCACGAAAATGTTCAAGAGTGAATGAATAATTAAAATGAGCTCCCATTCTTCTTTTTGTTCCTTGGCTTCAACGCCCAAGAGGAAATCTTTTATTTATTTTATTTAATTTCTTTTGAGTCCCATGAGTCCTCATGAAGGGCGCCCACATCCTAGCACTTTACTTTAAACACAACTTATAACATCATATAATCACTTTAATAAATTAAAGGTCTATAGCCATTTAATCTATTATAAGTTAAATATTCAATTTAACGTATACTTCGACACTTAACTTCGTGGCCATCTCGAAATCCAAGTACTATGTGCTAGGTGCTCCAACTGGCAGTGCTAAATATGGAAAGTCAGGTGAACTTCCCCCGGTGATCCTCCTGCCTAACTTACTCTAAATAGTAAGTCCTAGAAAAATGACCCAATTAGGTTCCCTAACCAATTCCATTAACCTTCGAAAACCCTGCAATAGGCTAATCACTCCATCTATCTGCATGGGCTAAGAAGGGGACATTACAGGTTTTGAGCAGAAAACTAAAGTGCAGAAATTTAGGGCAGAATTCAGAAATGTATTTTCAGAATTTTAGGGCAGATTCCATTGGGGATATTACAATCCCACGGGCCATCAGATCAATGGCTGGTAGAGGCCAAGACCTTCACAAATAGAGCACTTCACTCATGCTAACTTAGAGCACAAGAATAGGGGAGCCATGAATATGAACTCAAAACTTAGCCATGGCATGGAAGATCAAACAATTAACACAGTGGGGAAAGGACCTCGGTGGGGGGGGGGGGGGGGGGGGGAGACAAGGCATAGTCATAAAACAATATCTCGGATCAGTTATTAACAGAGGTCTAGAGCAAGAAACATGGAAACAATGGAGCTTAGCAGATACACAAGAGCATAGCCTTAGTTGAAATAATTTAGATAAGTTATCAACACTAAGGCACTAGGACACCATGGAGAGCTGGAAAAGGGAGAAAATAGAGATGAGGGGAAATGGAGAGAAAAGTTTGAAAATGGAGTGCAAAAATTGCACTACAGTTCTTAGTGACTCAAGGCTTTTCCCCTTTCAGGAAAGAATGAACTCAGAAGCACAAAAGCACTAGCCTTAATCCATTGGGCGGCGGAGTCAGGGAAATAGAGGAAAAGAACACCCTGAATTTGAAATTGAAGTACACTATTGCACAACATCAACCTTCCCACATGGAGACCATAGGGATAAAACCCAAACATGAATGCAGCCCCAAACCAAACCTTTGCAAAACTTATTTACAAAGAATAGAACTACCACGATTGTTGCAAGCAACTTATTTATTAAAAAACAACTAAAGAAAAACTTTACAAATGGCAACCTACAAAACAAACACATCCATGGACAAGGAAAAGTAACTACCCCTCCTTATGAATGTGCTCTAGGAAACCAACCTTGAGGTAATAATCAACCAAACAAACTACATGAAGTAGAAGAGCAAAATCTTCTACCTCTTTGCATTCCAATGTTCTGTTGGTTGAATATTTGGCTTGCATTGCCTTTTCACATGATCTGAATGCTAGTTTGAAAAAGGAACCTAGAGAACTGAAGCTCTCTTGTATGCTCAAGAGTGAGCATGTCTAGGGACTCCATGTCGTTGGTTGAATTTTCATACTACCACTCAACACTCATTACTTTGGGGAATGCCAAAATTTGGCTTGAAATGGACTGCAATCCCCAAAACAAGTTTGAATACCATAAGACCCTCCCTATGGATGGTGGGTGTCAAATGTTCATACAACAAAGTCCTCTCGCCCTTACAACAACCAAGTCCACCCCACACTAGTTCTTCCTCACAAGGTTAGACATCCTCTTGATCCAGGCTATTTCTATGATCTTCAATAACATAGGGGAGTTTGTCAAATAAATCAATGATTTCATTGTCCCCAAGGCCTTCAAGGATATCTTGCCATGTCTGCTCCTCAACAAGTGATACAATGTTATCCTTTTGGGATGAATATTCTGGATTGTTTTCCATGGCCTCGAGAAATCCTTCAATGTTTTCAAACTCTATGAGCTCCTTAAGAATTTATCTCTTCTTTAAAGGACATGGCCCTATCTGCATCCTTTGCAACAAAACGTTTGCATCCTGAAAGAATTTTCTTTCAACCCTTTCCTTCATATCTTCTCTTGCTAGGTAATAAATCATGGCCTTAGGTTGACAGAAAACCTAAGCATCAGCCTTTTGTGTATACTTTAGCTCAATGGCTGGAATTTCAGAGGCGCATGTGTTGAAACTATTAAAGCCGGGTACCTTTGTAGGATGGATGTGAGGAGGTAGGGCTTGGCTAGCCTGATATTAGGGATATCGCTGCAACCTATTAGACTTGAGGCCATTACCTCCATTTTAATAGGGCTTGGGAACACATGAGGTAACAAATGGATCTTGGGCATGCTGAACTATACAATGTTCTTGCCTATTTTAGACAGGCAATTGTCCTTTAAGTGCCATGACTTCACTTTAAAGCTCAGTGACAAGGCCTCTCATTTCAGCTGATACTCAATAGAAGAGGAGAAGGATGGGCTCAATATTTGCATGGAATTTCATTGACAAGATGTAGTGGGATCGCAAGGGGAAGGGAGCAAGGAGGCTACAAGCATAGGAGCTATTTTCCCAACTAATATAAGATAATGCTCAGCCTACCAACTGGATTAAGGCATTAGGAAGGGTCTCACCACCCAACATTTTAATCATTAAAGCCACTTCATAATCAACAGATTTTAAATAGTAAATGAATGCAAAACTTGGTGGAGGGCACATGTTAGCAGGGATCCTCTCCCAAGTCTTCGTGAATTTGGAGTTTAAATCATCCATAGACTCCATTGTAGCTCACTTTATAGTGTTTCGATGTTGGCTTAAAGTTTTAAACAAAAGCTATCCACCCTCTCCTTGAACTACTCACACAACAAATTTCCCACCTAGTCCTAGATTGCAATAGAAGCAAGTGCCAAACCTTGGAACCATTTAAGAGCTTTTCCCTTGAGCGATGTAGCCAGCAATTTGAGGGCAGCATTTTCAACCACGATGCCATGGATCTGGCACAAATTTATCACATCTTGCATGTGATTAGCAAGAGGCATAGATCCATCTCCATGGAAACTAGGGAGTTCTCTTAAAGTAGATTGAGAAATATAATCCCTTTATTGAGGCAACAATAGAGGGCTACAAGAATCCCTAACAGCGAAGGGTAGACTCCTTGAGGCAGCCATCATATTTGGAGAAATATTGAGGTGGACATAGAGTTGCGAGCATGAAATGGTCTGCAAAAATGAAAATATGGGATTTTATGACTAGTAGAGTTGCCATGTGGATGATATATGCTCTTGAGAGCAGCTGATTTTCCTATAAATCACAAAATATAGAACTGAAATTTGTAGCATAGGATGAAATAAAAGGCTAAAGCCTTGGATTCACCCCACCAAATGTGCCAAAAAAATGTTTCTTAATTATTGCACCCACCTATTGCAATGACCAAGTGCACCCAATACCAGCATCACATGTAGAGCACAACAATGGGAAGTCCTACAAACGATGTGACTTGAGACTCAAGACGACCTCTAGGGTTGAAAGACCCGCTTGTAAGATTTTCAATGAGCTCTCATTTGTCACTTGAAAGGGGAAAGGGAGAAGAACATGAAAATAAAATCCTAATCTAAAGGGATGGTGCACCAAGATGTAATGTCCCCATTTTCCGAGTGATCACCTAATGGAGTTGGCTCGCCGGAGGGCTAAGGGAATGACCTAATTGGCTAGATTTCATACTTAGTCAATTTTGTAGGGCAAAATGATCATAAAGGATGGCTTTGTATATTTTTGTGGATTTATTGGAGAAGTCAAAGTAATTAAAATAATTTTCCCTAGAGATGAGCGACCCAAGGAGAGAAAAGGAAAATGAAAAGGAAGAAAAAGAGGGGAAATGCCTTGGAGATTTTGAGGAAAAATAAGAATAAATTAAGATAATTTCCTTGGAGGTGGACGACCTAATTGAAGGTCAAAATCATGATGTATGAGATGCCTAAGTGGTTCGCCCCACTTGGAGAATGGAAAGAGAAAATAAGAAAAAAATAAAATAAAATATTTCTCTATTCTTGGCGCCTAAAGGGAGGTCGGCCCTATGGGAGAAAGAAATAAAATAAAAATAAAAGAATTGCCAAGAGGAGGTCGGCCTTGAGGAGGGAAGAAGAATTGTGTATAAGTACAAGGTCATTTGCAAGTCTTTTCATCATCATTCAGATTCATATTTGCTCAAGTTTTATCTTATTTGGCTGCAATATTGCTAGCCTTCATTCCAAGGCCGAAAACCCTTAGGAATGTGGTGAGTTGGACGAAACCCTAGCTCATCCTTGTGGAGGTTTCATCACGGAGACCTAATTGTGCTTCATTGGCGACTTTGGAGAACTTGATTGCATATTCAGATTTTTAGATCAGCATTGGAGAAGGATTTCGTGGCATTTTTGTGAGCACATTGCATAAGGGCTTTGCCCTAATTTGGAGTGCCACACCTAGAGAAGGGCGACTTGGCTTTTGGAGGCAATTTCACCATTGTTGAGGGTTTCTAAACCCTAACCCTAGCAGCAGCCCAAGCGCCACCATTTTGGAGGGTTTGTGAAACATCATTTCATCATCTTTTGGTATGTACAAACCTATGTATTAGGTCTATTTGAAACCCTAACCCTAGCAGCAGCCCAAGCACCACCATTTTGGAGGGTTTGTGGAACATCATTTCATCATCTTTTGGTATGTACAAACCTATGTATTAGGTCTATTTGGACAGCGGCATTCCGGGCTATGTTGTCATATTTTAGCCCTTGTTTTGGATGTAATATTCAGACTTCATATTCTGATTTATAGCAGCAGACATTTACTCAGAAAATCAGACTTGGATGTTGTAATTGGTTGCCCTACATTGTGTATTTCATGGTGGATTTCATGCTTTTGATGATTATCAACTTGTAGTATTATTTGCCATCATTATTTGTCATGTTTGAGCATGTTTATGTTCGCTGTAATAATTTGTTTAAGAGCAGAAAATAAAATCAGAAATTAGGGTTTTGAGCAGAAATCTAGGGCAGAATTCAGAAAATAAAAATCAGAATTTTAGGGCAGATCTTGTTAGGGATCTTACAGAGAAGAAGGCCTTTCCATAGTGTAGGGATTATGACACATGATCTAATAATACACAGGAGCAAGGAGACACATTTGCAGCGATGAAAGGTAAGAATGAAGGTATGTGTGGTCATCAGCATGCACAAGGTCAAGAACTATTCACAGGAGATCAACAGGTCCTAGACACATAAATCAAGGCTACCTAAATGCAGATGAGAAGAAGGAAGAAAGGAAAAGGATTCCAAGGAAAGAAAATGAACACAAAAAACAACAATATCTTAATCACCAAAGTGAACAAACTTAACAGCATCACAAAAGGCAAAGGAAAGTTACACATTTGTTTAGCTCAAAGGTTCGAGAATAATAGAGATACAATATGCCCTCAAGCTCAAGTCTACAAAATGGCAGGTCTTTGCCTAATACTTTCCTCCAATCCCCCTTTTAGCTCAAAAGATCTCATTACATTTATAGCCCCAAAAGAAGAGAGAAAGGGGAGAGAGAGAGAGAGAGAGAGAGAGAGAGAGAGAGAGAGAGAGAGAGAGAGGTGGGAAGGAATGCTGCAATCAATGTCGTGACCTGCACCAAATCTTGCAATAGAAGATTATATTGCATGATTAGGACACATGTCACCACTCTAGATTTATTTCATGGCATTTCCTATTAAATTATAGGAACAATCTCTTAGGCATCAAATCTCCACCAGCAAAGGATGCAACATCAAATTTGATTTTGCTACGCAGTTGTGGGAACTATATCAAATTGGATTTTGTGGGGAAACCGAGGAAACCCCATTGTGATCTTACATGCAAACCATCTGGATTCACCAAAAGAATGTTAGCTTATACCAAGGCTTGCAAAAGAGTTGTTGAGCTTTGAATGCATCAGCAAGAGATTTGATTTTCAAATATAAAATAGATTTGATTTTCAAATCTAATTCAACACCTAAATTCACATTCAAAATCCATGGTGTGAACCCTAGGAGAATCGTGAGCCGCTAGAATGAACAAATGTCACTTATTGCTCATGGTGGCCACCTAATTCCCTCTCACAAGACATTGGGCTAGAAAATGGCTTTGAGATATCATGGACCATTTATTGGGTCCAATTGGATAGTCAGTGGACCTTTACAATGCTCTGCTGCTAGGTTTTCTCTTTTGCTCTTGTGGGTCGTTCGATTAAAGATCAATGGTTGGCGAAGCACACAAACACATATACCATAAACTACCTTTGCCTTCATGTCAAGAATACCACGTCGCCTAAATGGACCAATGGCATTACATAGCCCAGACACTTCCCAAGATACCACCACAAAACTGCAAGAACCACACAACCATGGAGATCAACAATTGTCATGCGTGTGGAAACATCATGCAGCATCCCCCGATGATTTGTTGTTTGGTCCAAAGGACCAATAGAAAACGTTGTTGCCACTAACCTATGACATGGGCCAATGAGAACACACACAACCATGAGCTTGTGCCAAACAAGGAGCAAGGGCCCACCACACTGCTTCGAACAATAGGAAGCTAGTAGCACAACACACTTGGCATATAAAGAACTGATGATCCCATGCACCTCTTGAAGATGATCCAATAGCTCACGGAGCTTGGGACCAACATTTCCCATTGACACGAACCTCTTTGGACCAACCAGAGTACCAAACTAGCGCTTGCTAACCAATAGCAAGAGCTCTTCCCTTTCCTCCTATAAACAACTACGACTCTTGCCAACCTTCAAATCAAAGCAATGGGTGGTTGGCAAAAACCCACAGCATCAAGAGCACAAATACAAGTCAAACATCCCATGGACCGTTGAATCAAAAGATCAATGGCTATCAGAGGTCGAGACCTTCACAAATAAAGCACTTCACCCATGCCAACTTAGGACACAAGAACAAGGGTGCAATGAATATGAACTTAGAGCTCAACTGCAACATGGAAGATCAAACAATTAACACAATGGGGAAAGAACCAAGGCACGGGGGCACATGGTATAGATATATAATGATATCTTGGATTGGTAATTAACGCAGAGGAACAGAACAAAAAATAGGGAACAATGGAGCTCAACAAAGGCACAAGAACATAGCCTTAGTTGAAATATCTTAGATCGGTTATCAATGCTAAGGCACCAAAATACCATGGAGATCTGGAAAAGGGGAGAAAACTTAGGAAATGGAGTGCAAAAATTGCCTACACTACCAACTCACTTGTGATACCTAAAAACTGATACTAGCATCTAGCATACATTCATATTGATCATGTATCATGTTATGTATCTTGTATTCATTCAGTAGGATCTCCTCCTTACTGGTACTGCTTATGGTAATAAATCAATGTGATGAACACACAATGTAGGTGGTACTCCATCCAAGTCTCTGTATTTGCATGCAAAACCTTCCTTATTGCTGTTACGATTAATTCTGCCTCCAATATGCTCCTGTTTTAATAATTTTAAGGTCTTCACTTGTCCAAATTGACCTCTTGTTGTTGCTCTAGCATATCTGATGGAATCCTCTTGTGTAAAGTCAACAATCTAGTTGAATCTTAAATTCTTCTTCTCCCATACTATGATTCCAAAATATGGAACATAATTACTCGGGTTCTGTCCTACCCCTTTGGATTCACTTTGAAATACTGTGGGGTTTATCTCTTCCACTTCAATATCAAATGAGTATGGTGGATGAACTCCTCCATTTATAGTCAACTTAGTTTTTATTCAAAGTTCCATCTCAAATATAAGCTGCTCCAAACATTTCATACTTCTCCATTTGCCAATATAGCAATTGTTGGTTGAAGTAATAATCATCTTCTGAACAACTGTGTATAATACCCCTACATCAGGTTCAAATCACTCTTCATCTGAATCTGAGACAACATTGTAACTTGATTGTTTTTGACCTTTTACTTAATCTATTAGTGTGTCCAGCATCAATTGGGCACATCCAATTTTAATATCAATTGTCTTCTGTTCACAATTATGTATGGCCTTGATTTATTGCAACCATGATCTGCCCAAAATTGCATCATACTGTTTTGTATTCATTTTTATTATTACACATGACAACTGTTTTTCAGCAGTCACAATGTCTTGACTAGGTAAAAAATCAGTTGGGTCAATACTAATTTGATTAACCCTTTTCAATCAAAATTGTGTTGGTATCAATGAGGATTTTCCCAATTTCCTGCATAACTCTTCTAAAAATATGTCCATCCCTATTCCTTTGATTTAAGGTATTTTTCAATTCTAGATCACCTATCTTAACTGTGATTTTTGGCATCACATCTTTTCCTAACAAAATGTTGGTGTATAGCACATATATATCTTTTTCATGCTAAGTTTCACTAAGGTTAACATATAGGCATAGGCTCATTTTCATTCATTATTGCAAATACTTGAGGATAATTCTAGAATATCCCAATTACCCTAGTCAAGTAAGTAGGTCTAATTATATACTCGAGTAAATTGTTCTTACACCCCAATCTCAACTAGATTGATTAGAAGCTATTAGTTGTTAGACTACAACTGATTGATTGGTTGAATGAATGTCACTCAAATGACTTGTAAGCTTAACTTGGAGTCTCATTTAACACATCAGCTAGTACACTTGCCTATTTGAAGTGTGCACATTTTATAATAATTATTAGAGTTTGCAGTTAGTTTTTAGGTATATTTCCATATTGTAACTGTCTTTTTTAATACAAATTGTCTCCAATATTCTATTCCAATGTGAGGTGTTTATTTGTGAGTTAGTTCTAGGACATAAGATCTTGTGGCTTGTTTAAGAAGTGTCTAAAATATCAACATATCAGAGATAGTTCAACTCCATTTTTCTGCCCCATAGGTGCTTTCTAGACTCTAGAGCAGTTCTGACCCTGCCATTGACTGAGAGCATGGGATTTTGCCTAGGAAATGTTAGAATTGGTACAATAATTGTGTTAATTATGGGAACAACTATGCCTAACCACCTTTAACAATACAATTTAGATTCAGTAAATAATTGTTATAATAGACATGCAACTATCTATTATGCTTACAATGAACTTACTAATACAAACTATGACGAGCCTAAAATGAGCTTGCCCATGCCCTACAAGGCTCATTACTAAAGTGCATGTACACTTTTTATTTATAGCAGTAGAGGGCAGTAAAGGAGACCATTGTAAACACACTTAAGCCTCCATATGAATAGTAATCTGACATGCAAAATGCATACATCAGCCTCCAACTGAATCATGGTGAGCACACCTACGTAATTGACTAAGTGCACATTACAAATGAACATGTGCGCACTCAAACCATGGGTTAGGAAACCAAGGTTGAGTTTATCTACCCAATTTAACTTACACTAGTTAAGCTTGCCTAATTAAACTTAACATTATTATTACACCCAGGAAAACTGTAAGATCCCTAATCAGGTCTGCCCTAAATTTCTGTTTCTGAATTTTAAATGGTTTTGGACAGCGAACAAATGTATGCCAATTGCTCAAATATACATGCCAATTATGTACCCTTGTGAAGATAACATCAACCATGAATTCTACTACATAATATGACCATTCAAATGCAAAATAAATGCCATATAATTCTGATTTCTGAATCTAAACAACTGCTGCTACAAATCAGATTATTCGGAATTGAAATTACATCAAGTTTCAAGGCTCAAACATGCCCAAACATAGCCCAGATCTATGCTGTTACAAATCAGACCTTTACATTGATAAACAAAGGCTCATACATACCAAAAATGGTGGAGAATGATGTCTTATTGCAAACCCTAGATGGGCGAACTGGTTTGGCACTTGATCTAACACCCACGAGGCTCAAAAAGACCACAATTTCTCCTCCAAAGTATGCAGTGCTCCTTGCTGATGAAAAATGGCATGCAAATGAAGGGCAGGGGCTAGGGTTTGACCTTTAAATGCTCCATAAACTGAAATCGCCCTCCTTGATGTTGGCACTCACTTTAGGGTAAAACCCTAGCAAGAATCTTCACTCAAAACCCTCCAAAATGTGGCGCTCCCAAGCTGATCTAAAAATCTGAATATATCTTCAATCTTCAAAATTGTAATTGGCCACAAATCTCACAATTTTGGCCCTAGGTCTTCTTCTCCAAATCTGCAGATATAAATAGGTCTTTGAAGCTCAATCCTCTTTTCCAAATCACCAATGAAGTGCAAATGTGAACTCCGTATGAATCCACCTCAAGATGGAATTGGGTTTTCGTCCAATCCACCAATATTCCTGAGGGTTTTCATCCTTGGAATATGATGAACCTAAGTTGCAGCCACAAGAGAAAATCTCCAATGCAAATGACAAGACATGAATGATGGAAATGAATTGCTTTTTGCCTTCTTTTATAGCCACCAAACAAACCTCCTCTTGGCCGACCTCCTTTTTGGCCAACCTCCCTTTGGGCAATTCAGTTTATTTTATTTTATTTTTTCTTTCAATTGACTCACTTTTATAATAAGTCATTTTATACGTCCAACTTAATTAATTAAATATAAATAATCCAAAAATGGCATAGGATTACTTAGTATTTAATTAATTAGATTATTTCCTTGCAACTTCGACCTAGCCTACAGGAATAAAATAGGCTAGCCGACTCCATTGGGTGATCACTCGGTAAAAGGGGACATTACAATCCTCCCTTCTTGGAATTGCTTGCCTTCAAGCAATTGCAAACCTAGATGCTACAAAATCTGTTCACCTTCCCAAGTAGCATCCTCAAGGGGCAAGTCTCTCCATCTAACCAAATACTCTTTGATCACCCTATTCCTCAACCTGTGCTCCCTAACATCCAGTATAGCATCAGGAACAAGTATCAATTTCCCCTCATCCAATGGTGGAAGCTCTGGAGAAGATGTAATGTTCTGCCCAATTGCCCTTTTGAGGCAAGATACTTGAAATACATTATGAATTCGGCTAACCTCAGGCAACTCCAACTCATATGCAACCTATCCAACTCTCCTCACAATCCTGTAGGGGCCATAGAATTGAGGTTTTAGTTTTTCTACACCACTCTTCTTCAGTGTAGACTATCGGTATGTTTGTAGGCGCAAGAAAACTAGATCACCAACCTCAATTGCCTCTCCACCATGTGCCTATCTGCATACATCTTCTGCTGATTCTGTGCATGGTGTAGATTATCCTTAAGTGCCTTAAGGATATCCTAGCTATCCTGCATCATCTCTCTAGCTCTGGGAGCTCTACTGTCATCAAATGCTAAGTCTACAAAAGACATAGCGTTGTAACCATACAAGGCTCTGAAAGGAGACATGCCTGTCGACATGTGATAGGTGGTATTGTAACAATGCTCTCCTAAGTACAACCACCTGATCCAAGCCTTCTGTTGCCCCGCAACATAATTGCGTAGATATCCTTCCACCCATTTGTTCACAATCTCAATTTGCCCATCTGTCTAAGCATGGTAGCTAATGCTCGAGGTCAACTCCGTACCAGCCAATCTGAATAGCTCCTTCCAAAACACACTGAGAAATCTGCTAACCCGATCGCTAAAAATGGTCTTTGGAAGTCCATGAAGTCTAAACACCTCTCTAAAGAATAACTCTGCAACCTGAGGTGCCTTATACTCAGATGAAATAACAAAGAAATGTGCATACTTAGTCAATATGTCAACAACCACAAATATGCAATCTTTGCCTTGGACCTTCGGAAGACCTGTAATGAAATCCATAGACATATTATCCCACTTTTGTTCTGGAATAGGCAACAGCTGAAGTAAACCTGCTGGGAAAGTATGCTTTGACTTGTTTTGCTGACAAGTCATACACTCACGAACATGTCGCAAGACATCATCCTTGAGACCCTTCCAAGAGAATCTCTCTCGCACCTGCCTGTAGATTTTGAAGAACTCTGGATGTCCTGCTAAAGGAGTGTCATGAACAACCCTCAAAATCTTATCCTTCATTTTAGATTCAGGTACCAAATAGATCCTGTCCTTGTAGCATATCACATCATCAATCACCTTATACCTATCATCCTAAATCTTGTTGTCCATGAGCTCGCATGCAAATGTATTCTTGGAATACTCAACCAAAAGGTGAGCTTTCCAATCAACTGAAATCTCTGTCATAGAGCAAAGTGTGGGTCTTTTGGATAGTGCATCGGCAACAACATTCTTCTTCCCCTTAACATAATATCAAAATCATATGCCTAAGTCTTACTCACCCACTTTTGTTGCCTCTCATTCAGATCCTTCTACTCTAGAAAGTATTTCAAGCTGTTGTGGTCCATCCTTACCACAAATTTTCCACCCACCAAGTATTGTCTGAACTTTGCCAACACATGCATGATGGCAAGTTTCTCCTTATCATAGGTGGAATATAACCACTCCGCATCTCTCAACTTCCTACTCTCATAGGCTATGGGATGTCTATTCTGCATGAGGACGACCCTGTCCCTTCATCTGCTGCATCACACTCCAACACAAGCGGCTAAGAGAAATCGAGTAGAGCCAATACTGGACAAGTGCTCATCACCTCCTTAAGTCTATCAAATGTTGCCTGAGCCTCATCCGATCATCTAAATGTGCCCTTCTTAGTGAGATCTGTAAGAGGTGCTACCAGCTATGAAAACCCCTTCACAAATCTCCTGTAGTAACCGCATAGCCTGAAGAAACCCCTCAAATCTGAAATGTTCTTCGGCGGTAGCCAATCCAAAATAGCTTGTATCTTCTCTTGATGTACCTTCACTCCATCAGCGCCAATCACATGTCCCAAATATCAAATCTCTGTCATTCCAAACATTTGGAAGCCTTAGCAAATAGGGACTGTGCCTCCATGATGCCCAACACCTCGTCAATATGCCTAAGGTGATCCTCCCATGTCTTACTATATATCAAGATATCATCAAAGAATACCAATACAAACTTCCGCAGCTGCCTATTGAAAATATGATTCATGCATGACTAGAAAGTCTCAAGAACATTAGTAAGACCGAAGGGCATAACCAAGAACTCATAGTGCCCATAATGACATCTGAATGTGGTCTTATGAATATCTTCATCACGGACTATAATCTGATGGTACCCTGAATGAAGATCAATCTTGGAAAAATATACTATTCCATGTAACTCATCCAATAACTCATCGATCCTGGGTGTGGGGTACCTGTTTTTGATGGTCCTCTTATTCAAGGCACGGTAATCAATGCATATCCTCATCGTGCCATCCTTCTTCACCAAGCCCACCGAAGATGCAAAGGGACTAGAGCTGGGCTTGATGTGTCCCATATCCAATAACTCCTTAATCGTTTTCTCTATTTCTTCCTTGAATCTCCTAGGATGACGATAAGGAGGGGTGATGTCAGGCTTGGATCCCTCCTCCAACTCAATCACATGCTCAAATCCACGATCAGGAGGTCTACTAGGAGGAATCTTTGCAAATACCATGTTGTACATATCTAACACTAACTGGATATCCACATGATATTGCTGGTCACTGCTAGAAGAAGATTTAGAAGACACAAAACATTGGGCTGCCCATGCAACATGACCATGTCTAAACAATGTCTCCATCCTCTTCACTGTCACTATCCTTGGCACTCCATCCGCCAATGCTCTCAACACTATCTTCCTCCCATCTGACATGAACTCCAAGTCCATCTTCTGAAAATCCGGAATGTACCTGCCAAGTGAATGTAACCATTGGATTCCCAAAACATCGGTATCACCAATTCCGACCACATAGAAATCATCAATAACCGTATAGTCACCCAACTGGATACTCAACTATGGAATCTTCTTAGTGCAACTTATCTTGAATCCATTTGCAACCATCACACTGAAGCCTGTAAACTCCTCTCCCTGCAATCCTCTCTTCACCACCAAACCCTCATCAAGGAAGTTATGAGTGGCCCCGTTGTCAACCAAACATGTGACCCGTTGTCCCTTCAGGACTCCTCTCACTCTAAAAGGATGATGCTTAGGAGCTCCTGACAATGTAGCAATAGTACCATGTACTATGTCACTTGTAGCTGTAGCATAAAGCACTAACTGTTGCTCCTCATTCTCACTATCTGAACTAGTGTCTTGGACTCCATCATCATCAATATCGGAAGTGGCCTCTATGTAATGGGATTTGCCTTTCCCAAGGCATCTATGATCGGGCTCCCAAGGTTCCTTGCATGAGAAACACAATTTCTTCCTCAGTTAATTTTTGGCTTCTATGTTTGGATTCGTCCTCCTAGGCCATTCCTTCTGAAAATTTCTCTTGGGATCCTTTATTGATGAAGAGAAAGGTTTGCTTTGAAACTTGTGCTTGGAAGGTGCTGAAAATTGCATGCCTCGAGCCCTCTTAATAGCATCTTGCAATGAAGGTGGATCTAGGGATTTCACCCAACCACGTAGAGGCTCATTTAATCCTTCAATGAAAAGATAAGTCAATCGGCTCTCTGAAACATTCGGAGCCAAGACTGCAAGCTTTTGAAATTCAGCTATATAGGCATCCACTGAATCGTTCTGTTTGAGTTGGGCCAACTCTCTAAACTATTCGGGATTAGTTTTGTCAAACCTATCAATCAGCCTCTAAGTGAAATCAGCATAAGTAGTGATAAGGCTATGACCTTGTGTAACCATCCCATTATACCACCAATCATGTGCATCTCCCTCCAAGTGTAAAGTAGCAAACATAGGGTTCAAAGTGAGATAGTTATCCATCTTCTAAATCCATGCACGTGTCGTGCATCTACCCGAACCATTGAAAGGAGTAATAGTTACCTTCCCCAACTTCCTTTGCATATCATGGTTGTGATTTCTCTCCGCTCTAGGCCTGTTCCTATACTTCAATTGACAAAAATCTTGTAGAGACATTGCAGCTTGAAACTCATCACCTAGAGATTGTCATTCCCTCATGTAATCATTAAATCTCTCACCTAGAACCTACTGTCCACCCTCTTGTGCTCCTTGCTGATCCAAGAAAGTAGGCATGAAAGGTCTACTTACGGAAGCTTGAGTGGTTCTAGTGTGAGTGTCGGTATTTTTCCTAAATTGCTAGCCTCCCCATTGTTTCGATTGTTTGCCATGTTATCCCACATAAATTGGGAGAAAAGCTGCATTAGGTCATGCTGTCCTCTAGCAATATCATTGAGGATGTCTCTAGTGCTGGGATCATCATGATTCCTGTCACCCATGATGTCTTCTTCAAAATTCGAGTCAATGAACTACTGCCTTCTCCTGTATGTAATGTACTCTCTATCCTCAGGATTCATAAATCAACATTCATGTCATATAAACCCTTCAGGCTGGCAAGATCACTTGCTCTGATACCACTGTAAGATCTGTAATCAGGTCTGACCTAAATTTCTGTTTCTGAATTTTAAATGGTTTTGGACAGCGAACAAATGTATGCCAATTGCTCAAATATACATGCCAATTATGTACCCTTGTGAAGATAACATCAACCATGAATTCTACTACATAATATGACCATTCAAATGCAAAATAAATGACATAATTCTGATTTCTGAATCTAAATGACTGCTGCTACAAATCAGATTATTTAGAATTGAAATTACATCAAGTTTCAAGGCTCAAACATGCCCAAACATAGCCCAGATCTCTGCTGTTACAAATCAGACCTTTACATTGATAAACAAAAGCTCATACATACCAAAAATAGTGGAGAATGATGTCTTATAGCAAACTCTAGATGGGTGAACTGGTTTGGCACTTGATCTAACACACACGAGGCTCAAAAAGACCACAATTTCTCCTCCAAAGTAGGTGGCGCTCCTTGCTGATGAAAAATGGCATGCAAATGAAGGGTGGCGGCTAGTGTTTGACCTTTAAATGCTCCATAAACTGAAATCGCCCTCCTTGATGTTGGCCCTCACCCTAGGGTAGAACCCTAGTAAGAATCTTCACTCAAAACCCTCCAAAATCTGGTGCTCCCAAGCTGATCTAAAAATCTGAATATATCTTCAATCTTCAAAATTGTAATTGGCCACAAATCTCACAATTTTGGTCCTAGGTCTTCTCCAAATCTACAAAAATAAATAGGTCTTTGAAGCTCAATCCTCTTCTCCAAATCACCAATGAAGTGCAAATGTGAACTCCGTATGAATCCACCTCAAGATGGAATTGAGTTTTCGTCCAATCCACTAATATTCCTAAGGGTTTTCGTCCTTGGAATATGATGAACCTAAGTTGCAGCCACAAGAGAAAATCTCCAATGCAAATGACAAGATATGAATGATGGAAATGACTTGCTTTTTGCCTTCTTTTATAGCCACCAAACAAACCTCCTCTGGGTCGACCTCCTTTTTGGCCGACCTCCCTTTTGGCAATTCACTTTATTTTATTTTATTTTTTCTTTCAATTGACTCACTTTTATAGTAAGTCATTTTATAGGTCCAGCTTAATTAATTAAATATAAATAATACAAAAGTGGCTTAGATTACTTAGTATTTAATTAATTAGATTATTCCCTTGCAACTTCGACCTAGCCTATAGGAATAAAATAGGCCAGCCGACTCCATTGGATGATCACTCAGAAAAAGGGGACATTACAAAAACCCTCCTTCAAAGTATGGATCAGCCTCTGTTTGTAGCCAGTAAATTAATTATTCTTTTAAACTTTTCTAGCTTTTCTAATGTATTAATTTTCTGTTTAAAAAAATCGAGGAGGGTCTTTGTTGTGTTGCTAAGTTTAAACTTGAAGAGGACACTGCAAATATGTGGATTTAAAAACATGCTCATTACTTCATCATTTGACTTGAAAATTTGTCCAGAGGTAGATCTCATTAGGGATATGATTCTATTGTTTTGCTGCAAGTGCATATTTTGCTCTCATATGGCTTGTTTGGTCTGTCTTGGGAATCATGCCAAAATCAACTTTCTTCATTTGGTCTGAAATTTCACCAGAAAAAACAGTAAATCGTCTAAAGCAAACTTTGCTTCTACATCAGATCCAAATTGTGCCTTCTTATAGAACTTTTTCTACCTTGAAATTTGTGCCAAAAATTCAACTTTTTTACGTCTTACTGATTTTTTGCAGACATATTTTAGAACTTCAAGCATTTTTCTCTCTTCTACAAGTCCCAATTCTTTACAATTCTTCAGTGACCTGAATTTCTTGTTTACCCTCACGGTTGTGCACTTTTTTTTGACAAAATTTTTGTTTTTTCACATATCCTGGTCATACAGAGGAATTTTTCAATGTTTTGAAGTTACTAGAAAGTTTAACTCGAGATTCACCATGGTGTGTCAATTTTTGAAAATATTTGTAATATCCACTGTAATGTCCCCATTTTTGGAATGGCCGCCATTGGAGAGAGATTGAGCTAATTCCCACACTTCGGGATTTTTGGGAGACATCTGGAGTATTAGAGATGACTTGTTATATTTTTCTAATGTCTTTGTGGCACTTATCTTGGATAAGATAATTTGTCTTCCTTGGAGCGAACTACATGGGAGAGTCACACAGATGGAGATATGTTATCAGGAGTGCGGAGACTTGCAATCATCATGCCAAGAGGTAATATTATTTCATATATGGATGAGTGATATAACATCTTCATTCATGGATAAGTGCGAGGTCTCCTTGTACACATCACCTTACAGAGATCATTATTATATTTTGTGGATTGGGCGACTTGTGATGGGAAAACATAAAATAGCTAACACTTCACTTAGGCGCTTGAAGACGGCATGGGAAATAATAAAATCATATCTTCAATTTGATTTTTGGGCGCCAAGTTACAATAAGGGAGGTTGGCCCTCTTAGTGAGGGAAAATAATAAATAAAAAGCACTAAAAGTGCCTAGGTCCGCCCTAATTGAGAGGGCAAAAGTGATTTATAAATATGAAATCATTTCAAGGCACTTTGGGCATCAATCAAGTCATTCATTCATTCACATTTGGGAGTTCATCTCTTGGAGAAGGTCTTGGGACGAAAACCTCAAGACCCTTGGAGGAGTTGGACAAAAACCTAGCTCTTCATTTGAGGATTCCGTGACGGGGATCCACTTGCACTTCATCATCTTCTTGGGCAGAATTCATATCAGCTTTGAGAGCATTCATTGATGGCTACTTCTTGGTGAATTGTCTAGGGTTTCACCCTAGGATTGGAGCGAATTATCCTTGAGGAGGAGCAACTTGCATATTGAGGTGTTTTATGGAGATTCTTGGCTGCTAGGGTTAGGATTACAGCAGATTTCTGCTACAGCAGACTTGCAGCCCCATTCGCCTATGGTTGAAGGTCATTCCATGCATATTTTGGTATGTAGAACATTGTTATTTATCTCTGCTATGTGGCTGGGCATGTTGGCTGTTTGCCCTAGCCAATTTATGTAATTGGAGACTCCATTAAATCTGATTTATAACAGCAGACTTCTAAATTATATTTCAGTCATTTGTGGTTGCCATTTGAAGTGGTTTAATTGCATATTGTGTGGCAGAATTCAAATATGATATTGGAAATATTGTTGGCAATGATATTATGGTGATTTGGCATATTTTATGGAAATTGTATGCAATTGTTTTAGCCTGATTTTTAGAGCAGAAGTTAGGGTTAGAGCAGAAAACTAAAGTGCAGAAAATTAGGGCAGAATTCAGAAAATTCATTTGAAAACCCGTGAATCCAAAATTGTTCATAATATCCCCATTTTGGATATTGCATCCATTGAAGTAGTTTTTTTGCATATTTTCAAAAAGCATCTGCAACATCCTCGTTTTCAAAGCATCATTTTGCTATAAGTGTATAATTTGCTGGTGTATGGCCTTTTTGGGCTGTCTTGGCAATTATGCCAAAATCCGAGTTCTTGGTTTGGTCTAAAATTGTAATGTCCCCTTTTTAATTACTTCCAATGGGAGGACCTATTAGCCCAGTCCATTATTTCTGGTGGGCTAAGGTAAGTAATAAGGAAATAATTTAATTAATATTTAATTGTGGATTTGAAAGAATTACTATTTTCTAGATATTATGGTCAATTAAATATTAATTATTTAATATTTTATCCTCCTATTTGGGGCGTGGGGTTCTATATGAGGATTTTGTAACTCCCAAAGCAAAATTAGCAGATTCTATGACAAGGTGGAGTTATTCTATGATAGATTTGTAGTTGTTTATGACAAGGTGTAAGTGGAAAGATGCTTTCCTATTTTTTTGCCAGCAATTATTGTCTTGGAATAAGTGGTTGCTAATTATGTTTATCTTTCCAAGATAAGGCGTGGGGATTTTGGGCATGCAAGTTGAGTTGCAAGTTTCTATTAATATGAGAAAGATTTCTTTACTTTGTGCCTTTTGACATTTTATCTCATTTTCATATCATTGTATTGAACTTTTGTTCATACAAGTATCTGAGAACAAAAACCCTTGGGTGAGGAGATCAATGGACGAAAGCTCATTGGTTTTTTGAGTTAGAAGATGAAAAACCTTTGATTCAAAAAGGCAATCTGATTCAAACGTTGTATTTGGCTTCACAGAGTTACAGATTTCAGCTAGTTTTCAGTTTATGTGTTTGCAGGTTGTGGTAGAAGTAATTTTGTGTGGATTTCTAGATTGTGGCTGAGTGTTGCTACTATCATATTTGTTTAAGATCAGCATTTGGATATGATTGTACTTCTCAGTATTTGCAAATTTGTTCCAGCTTGTTTGTGTGAACTTATTGCAGATTTTAGTAAGAGCAGTATTTTGGTTTCAGATTTATACTAGTTTGATGTTGTTGTTGTATTTTCTGTTTATCAGCCCTCTTTGCTATACTTTCATCAATAAAATCATCTACATAAGTTTGGGTTCTCATTTCTATGTTCTATGTAAAACTGTGAAACCTATTGTGGTTGTTGGGAAGATCATTTGACAGATTTTGTGTAAAATTTTGTGGCTTCTGTTTGTTGTCATTTTCCAGCAAGGTATTGAGTATTTTTCTGTGTAAACTTGATTATAAATTAGCCTTTGAAGTTTGCATAAGTTACTGGTTGAAATAGTGATAAAATTGTCAAATCTATGTTGCATTTGAAGGGGATTTTAAGCTGATTGTGTGAAAGATTTTAAGGCTGTTATTTTTGTTCATTTCCAGCAAGTTTCTTGTGTGTATTGTTGTGTCTTCATGTATATTTAACATCTCCAAAACGTTGGAAAGGTTTCCAAGTGATTTAGAGTGAAATTGCCAAAGTTCGGGTTGCACAGTGTTGAGGAAATTGTGATTAAATTGGGTAACAAATAAATATTATTTGTAAGATTTTTTATTCATTCTACAACTGAATTATATTCATTTGAAATACTTGTCAGGGAAAGTTTAGTGGTATCAGAGCCATGATCTTGCCAGCCTGCAAGGTAAATTCAATTGTTAATCATGGGACGATTCTTGGAATTTCTAACAAATGAGAGAACGCAGAGTGACTTAAATAGAATGATACAAATTCTTGGAGGATTGCAGAGTATCATGCAAAATCTAGTTCTAGCTAAAACTTCACAAAAAGAGGAAAAATCAGAACCAAAGCTACAAGGAGTTGTTAAGGAACAAATCATTAAAAATGAGCCAGAGAAAATATTCTTGCAAAAAGAAGAATTAGAACCAAAAGTGCAAAAAATTACAAAGGAGCAAAGGAAATCTATCGTACAGATGGAAGGTAAAGATCTCGATTTAGAAAAAGATATTTCATTGACTTCTAAGATTGAGTTTCAGCAAAATGTTTGTCTTAATGAAGTAAAGGAGGAACAGACAATATTTATTGAATGCAAAATTCAAAAAGATGTTCCAATTTCTAGGTTGTCAAAACAGAGTCTTCTCCTATGATCCATCTTAATTCCTTCCTGATGGTAACTAATTTCTGGGTTGTCAAAACAGAGTCGCCACTTCCCTGCTGGGAAGAAATATTTGAACTTTCACTGTATTATAGAACTACAACAATCACAACCAGAAGTAAACTATTCCCCAGCAATAGCGCCAATCTATAGAGTTTTACCATGATTTTAGGCAGGATTTTAACATTTTCCTAAGTGAAGCGTTTCCTACAAGAGGTATAAATGAAATAAATATTTAAGTATAAGTGACATTTACTTCCTTATACTTTAAGTTATATTTCATGTATATATTTTCAAGATGTTTGATAATCGTTTCGGATCTTTAGGAGTTATAATGCAAATTCTAGGTTTTGGAGGATCTTATAATTTTTCAGACTTAGTCAAATTTTAGTGCGTACAAAACAAGGCACATAAAACGAGGTGAATGCACGGGGTATCCATATGAAAACTTTGATGAATTTGACCAATTTTTGAGAATATGAAACTTGAAAATAGGAGCCCAACAGAGCCTAACCACATAAGCTAACATTGCCTGAAGTTCCTACTATGGGAGTTGTGATGGTGACCATATGACGAAGGATTACCTAGACCTGCTATTGAAATGGGAGCATAGGCACAAAACTACAAGCATGATTCGCATTGTCCCAGGTGAAGTTGTGTGCCCTAGACTTGTAGCAAGTGGCCTATGTAGGTACTTACATGAAATGGAGCACAAACTAAAGGAGACATGTGCACTAGTAGCATTATTGCAGAGAAGGTTTAGAGGACTAGTGTGAGCATTGAACTACTAGACCCTGAGCAATAACAAAAGTTGTACCAGGGTGCTATGCATATGTTTTGAGATGATTGCTACAGATTGTACAATATGCAACCCATTAGATGAACTAGATGTGGCCTTTGCAATCTTGTGCATATTGCACCAAGAGGTAATGCTTTCCAAAATGAAGATCCATCTTCAAAAGCTTGTGAGGTTCCCTTAAAGAGTCCAAAGCAACATCCAAATGAAGTTCTAACCATGTGCAATGTCAGGTATGATGTGGAGCAATTACTGTCTCTTTACATGAATGGTTATCAGCTGCATGATATGGTTGGTGCTACAAGTTCTAAGGTTAATGTTTTGAAGAAAGAGGCACAGATAGCTATGGAGCATCCACAATTGCAACCATCATCACACATTTTGTATATGGCCAACAAAACTCAATAAGCTTGACACCAGGAATTATGTGCAATGTTGAAGTGGACATCATGGGGATTAAGTTTTTGGTTGATTTCAAAGTACTACAAATGGCTGAAGCAGATTACTATCTAGTGCTTTTGGTTCACCCTTCATGTTTCAAGGTAGCAAGGATGTTTGGTTTAAGAAACAAAAGTATGAGTTTTGAGAATGGTTCTAATTATGACATTATCTCACTGGATTCAACTTAGGGGCCTTCCTATGGCGAGACTTTTGAGCTTACTACGAAGGTTATTGAAGATATTTACTAGGTCATTGCAAAGCAAACAAATTATATTGACCCCACACATGATGGTGCGTTGGAGTGAGGATATCTAATTTGATTTCTGACATGGCTCTTGAGCAGTGGATACAAGGCAACTATGATGCCACAAGAAAAAGGTGTGCCACTTTGCATCAATGCACTAGTTTGAACATCCTAATGTCTCTTTGATCATCTCCCCCAATCCTAAGTTCACATCACAAGCTTCTCCCCATAAGTCCTCTAGGTCATCATGAAGGTGGCAAATAGAGTTCTTGGAGTAACAGAAGTGAGTTAATAAGACTACAAGGCACAACAAGTTGCAATAGAAAAAGGTACTCCAACAATTGAAAAATAAATTTAAATCCAACAATAGAATAGAACTACCCTAGACAAATTTGTATATACAAAGCCATATAATTCAAGATAATTTTGAGGAAAGTCCCATGTTAAAAGAGAATCTTGAATAAAGCTAGGGAATAAAAGCTAGAGAATAAGGTTTTAGTTTTGCTTTAGACTCCAAAGCAAAAGAGGGACCACCATCCTCTTCAACCTCCATGAAAGGGCCAATACAAAATCTAAAGATGTCCAAAAAATTAATCATATTCTGATAGTGAAGATGAATTGTACACAAACAAGTGTGTGATTATGAATCAAGCAAAATAGAAAATGCCAATTGACATACACCATGATAAAAAATTATTATATCTCCAAGATATGAAGAATATCTACTCAACAATTTGCAAAAACTAAAGAAATTAATTAGGAAAATATGAACAATTAAAATGGCTAGAAGACAATGAAAAATTTGGTAGAAAATTTTAAGATATTTCAAGGCCATTAGAAGAGAAGAAAGAAAACATAAATATTACAGAAAATTTGAAGCACAAATTGGAAAGCCTAGCAAAGGAATAGAAGTGATACTGCAAAAATGGAAGAGAAGTATCCTAGATAAGAATCCTAATTAAGATGTCATTATAGCAAATTCAAACCTAAGAATACAAAGAATGGCAGATTTGAGTCTTGGCAACAAACATAAGGAGGCATACAAAGAAGCTTGCACTACATTAATAAATCCTCGTAGAAATAAACAATATTATTAAAAGAGAAGAACATGTATAAGCAGAAGGAAGAAATTGAAAAGACAATTCCAAAGAAGAATGATTCGAGAACTAGTTTACAAAACCATAACTATATACTCCTCAATGAGGTCCAAGCCTTAAATGAGAAAAAAGATCTTGACAACACATTGTTTAAGAGAAGCTACTAATTTTTCAGAATGTTTCTAGTGAGAATAATCAAAAGATAATAGGACAATATCTATAAGTAATGTTAATACTCAGAAGAACAACACTAACACACCAAGATGGGGACTTGCACCTCAAACTTGCTTCTAGATTCACAAATATTTAGTGCATATAGTACCTTTAAGCCTTACTTGTGTAATGCCTTTGGCATTTGTGCTTTGTCATCTGTTGACTTTTTCTTTGGATCTGCTACTGTTATTAGCGATGATATTTTATTATGCCATCGATGTGTTCTCAATGAGGTTTTGTCTTGGCATCTGGACTTTTGACTATGTATTATGGATGCATATGCCATGTCTTTATAAGTTTGGATTCTTACAATGTTTCCATTTCACCGCTTTCACTATATATTATATAGGTGTGATTATTATATTTGAATTGGTATTCTGGATTACTATTGGTTATTGCATCTCTGTGACTAGGTAATGTTCATTGTTAATGATTTTTGCTAGATGTGATGCTTGGTTGATTCATATGATATTATGCCACATTGGGTGTTTATGCCTTGCTTCAGCTATTTTATATGGTGTAGGTACGGTTGATGTTTCACCTGAGTGCACAGGTACCAGGTTTCCCCAATGGTGGTTATATTAGAGATGTTCGCATTGGGTAAAACTTGGTTGTTAACCTCTATCTCACTTGATTCAAGTGCAAGATGAATCTTGTGTATCCCTCTGTGAATCTAGATCTAAATCGGTGGCAATTCTAGAATCCGTATGTTATGTGCAAACTTGTAAAGTGAGTGGCCATTTCTGTGTGTTGTTCTATCTCATCACATTGCATTATAATTATTTTGAAATGTGTGTTATCATGTTCGGGAAATATCTAGTGCTTTTTATAGAAAGAGAATTATTTTACTCTAGTGGAAAAATGTTTATTTCTTTATTTTATTCCTAGTGAAAGGAATTAGGCATATTTAATAATACTTTGAAAGGATATAAACGCTAGTGGGTTATATTTCCATTTATATTAAAATCGTGTATTGCCTTATTGAAAATACATTAACTTCAATTTGCGATTGTGTTAAATAGTTTATCCATTGGGTGAAAGAAATGAATTAGTTCTATTATTTTAAGTTATAAAATTTTCCTTTGTTATTTGTTTTCAAAACGTTTTATTAGAAAATTAAAGAAAAAGAAAAAAAGCAATAAGGGCTTTTGAAAATCAATCAAAGGGAAAATAAACTTGTTTTAAAAATGACTTTGCATATTTTGCTCAAACCCTCTCTTGGCTCCATGGGAAAAGAATTTTGAAGAGATTAAAGGGATAGAATTGTGATTTCTTTGGATTGGATTGATCTTGGAAAAGATTGTGTTTATTGTGTGGCAAAGGATTGTGGAGAGAATTCTTCTTCAAGAACATTCTTCCATTGCTCAAAGCTCCTATTGGAAAGGTATTTCCCTAATTTTTAATTGCTTTTAAATTTGTTTTCCTTCATTGCCATGCCCACAATAGGTGGTTGCATATGGCCTCCTTATTGTAGGATTTAATTTGGTTTAAATCCATAGTGAATGTTATGTTTTTAAAATTTTTTTTAAATGTGCAAAATAAAGCCATGATCATGGCAAAATTTTATCAGAATCCCTTTTTCCTATTTTTATTTAAGGTTGTTGTGCATTTTACACATAAGAAGGTATGTTTGAAATTTGAAAACTCCTTGTAATTTAGAAGTTAGAAATTCAAGGTTTCAACCAAATCCATTAATGGAGTATTTGGGATATTTTATGGTTTTGGTGTTTTGCAAATGAGTGGAAAATTGCATTTTAGACCATAAACAAATGTTTTAATTTGTGGGAAGATTAGTCTTCCTAATATTTTAGAATTCTGCATCTTTTGGTTGTGTCATGAAATTTTTGCATTGTTTTCCGTGCCACGCCCAAATTGTATATTTGGCATGTTGGACCCTTAGGATCGTGGTATACGATAAAGGAGTTGCCTCTCACCACTTTGTAATATCCCAAAATGGGATATTTTGGACAAATTTGGATTTACGGACTTTCCAAAATATCTAAATTAATTTTCTGCTCAAACTCTAATTTCTGAAGTAAAAATCAGACTTGAACATTCAACTAGGGCAGCCCATAAAACACCTCAAAACGTCATAATTTCATAACAAACATGATTAACCATAATATACTTGCATTTCACCATCAAATGAACATCAAATCCACTTTATTTATCCATCACACATGACTGAAAAATAAATCAGAAGTCTGCTGCTACAAAATCTGAGTTTTACAAGTATTCAATTACACTAACAAAATAGGGCAAACATGCCCAGCAATGTTCTGCCCTAACCCTAAGGGTTATACATACCAAATTAATAGCAAAATGACCTTCAAAGTGATAGGAAAAGATCTCCAATGAATGCTGCTCCAATTAGGGCATCAAACCCTAGGTCTTCAACTCTCCAATGCAAAGGAAATCTGATCCAACAAGGTGCGCTCAGGTCTGAGATGTTCGCTGCTCCAAATGATGATGCAAATGATGTCCAAGGAAGCCAACAACTCCACAAATGATCCTCCAAAGGTGGCGCTCAAGAGGTAGGGACAAACCCTAAGCAAGATGACAAATTCCACCAATGAATCAACTCCAATCTAGGGCAAATCAGGTCTGCTCCTCTGCTGCTCCAAATCAGAAAATATAATCATGCACAAGAACCACCAAGATGCTTCCAAACCAAATCACTCCTCCAATGAAGGGCGCTCAAACTAGGGCAATCTCCTTTGCCAAAGATGATCAACTCACACCAAGGAAGTGCCACAACAATGATCTCCAAATCTGATTTATATTTCTGCTCTTCTTCTCCACAAATGTCAATGAAGCACAAGTGAACTCCCATCATGGAATCCTCCAAATGAAAGAGCTAGAGTTTCGTCCAACTCCTCCTAGGAACTTGTTGATGATTGTTTTTGGACAAGTCAACAATTAGAGTGAAATACAAAGTATTTGACTCCCTCTTGAGCAAAGCCTCTCGAATGCTGAACTAGGTGATCAAACAAGATGACTCCAAGGTTCCTTTCTTATGATTTTGTAAGAGATAGCTCAGTGACTTAAGTATGATTTTGCTGTTTAAACACAAAGGGACTTTCGCAATTGTTCAAGTAAACTTGTTGTTTCAAGGATTACGGAAGTGGATACTGGAGAATTTAAGTACTACAGCTGATGGCGTATGATTTAGCAATTGATGTTCTTGGTTCCAATCCTAACTGAATAAAAAAAAGGACAAAAGGTGTAAGGTTTAGAAAGGCTAATCTAATCCTAGATGTAAGGATGATTACTGCTTCAGGTGAAACCAAACCAGATCCTGCTTCGCCAAGATAGACAACTACACAAGATTGATGCAATCTTCTAGGGTGTACAAGATGTTTAAATCACTTATGCTCATGAAAGATTCAACAAACATAAAGATCAAATTGATGTCCAATTTTGTTCAGGCTAACCATGCACTGCAATTTGCAAGCCACAAACTACAAATGGTATGAACTTATAGATTTCACCACAAAGCAATAAAGAAACCTTCCATTAACTAACATAAACTTAAAGAAAACTTATAACTTAATATTCGCTTGAAAATCTAAACCATGCAACACTCAGAAACACAAATAGAATCACCAAAGCAATGAATCTTTTATTATCTCAGAGAGCTCTTGCAACAATTTCAGAAATTTTCAACCGTACAAATGAGAGCAATAAGAGCCCTTTTATAGACCTCAAAAAGGAATGAAGGGTCAAGATCGATCGGCCAAGTCAGCGGACCAGATCAAGCCACATCACAAGTAGTTGTAACAAACTTCTCTTTATTAAATGAAAGAGGCTAGCTTTATTAAATGAAGGAGGTTATCTTTATTAAATGAGGGAGGCTATGAAGAAAAGAACAAAGGCACGCATCGCAAGAAGATAAGAATGATATATCATTATCTTATGAAGAATCCCCATGTGAATATCCATCACTAGAAGCTTGGCATTCAATGAACTTGGACACTATTTGCTTGACTTCCTCCACAGGTACACTTGGCGCATTCTGAATGGTTCCTTCAGCTTCAAGTACATCAATTGAATAAAGGCCAAGTGTCCTTTCCCAATCAGTTATTCTTGCTTTATTGTCGCCCAGGTGGACAACAAGTGAAAATATACTATCAAGTCTCTCATCTGTAACATCATTTTCCTGAAAATAGAAAACTTGAACTTGTTCTTTCAGATTCTCAAGGGTCATCTCCCCAAAAGGATTACAAATCTTCATCAAAGAAGCATGTATTCCATCCTGAATCCTTTGAAGCACACTTCTAACTCTCGACATATCTACTTCTATTTTATCCAGCAACTGTCCTTTGATGCGAAGGCTATAATACCAGGAGGAAAAGTTGTATGTTCTACCTTCTTCAATGACTTCAGCATGTAACAACTCATCAACTGATGTTTCCATCAAGCTTTTCAAGTGTGACAGGTATTGATCCTTGAGGTCTTTGAATTCAACACAAGATGTCATAAGTGCAAGTACCCTCTCCTTAAGACTAGTAATCTTATCACTCACTTGCATAATGTCTCTCAGATGTCTAAATGTAGCCTCCTTTGATCTTTTCATCCAATCCTTCATTCTGTGAGATGAAGACTTCAACTCTTCTAGGTGTTCAACTGTTTCAGGAGGAAGGAGAGATGGAGGTGTAGTTACTCTTTCCTGCTGATGAATAGGATGCACTAAATGCTGAATGTACTGCTCTAAGGCACGACATCTTTGCTCAGCCTTAATTTTGCCTTCTGTCTCTTGTCTTATGATAGCTCGAGCATTATCAATCGAATCCTGAAGCTCTTCTTCAACTTGCATTCTAGTCAAAGGACCCAGATTGATTGTATTAATGTCATAATCATCAGGTGTTACATCCTCTATGTTCTTTTCAAGCCTAGGAACTACTACATGTACTTTCCTTATACCTGTTTCATCTTTAGTGATCTTGGAAAGGATATTTGCCTTCTTCTTTGGTTTCTCCTTTGACATATCCAAGAGTAACTCATCAACTGGAAGGGGAGGACAGTTCTCAAGTTCACAATCCTCTCTGATTCTTTCCTGTAACCACTCTGGCAGTGATGAAAGATCTTGTTGATGTTGTAATTGTCTTCCTTGTGCAGGCAATGATTCCTCTTCAGCCTCATCCTTATCTTCAGTATCTGCTTCATCGATGATCTCAGTATCATGCGGGCTAGAAGGAACTTCTTCCATTGGAGCTTCTGGAACTACATTCTCAGCAGGTATCACTATGTCTTGATTTAGTGGAATGTCACCTGGCTGTCTAGAAGAAGCAGTTTCAATACTTATCATTTTCTTCTTTCTACTGGATTCTCCTTGAACAATCTCAAGCTGCTTCCTTTTCTTTCCCTGTCCTGAATCTTTCTCACTTCCTCTACTTCGTGAATCCTTACTAGGTGCTTTATGTTGTTCTTGCTGATCCACTTCTCCCATCTTAGTATAGGTGAGTTTCTTACCTTCATCAAGCAAGGCTTGTACTTGTTTGTCTATTTGCTCTTCAGTGATAGCAATAACAGGCCTTATCAATCCTTCATCATCGACCTTTTCTCTATCTGCCCAATTGACTTCATAAGGCAAATTGCGAATTTTATCATATTCATCACCAAGAAGAGCTCTATCACCTTCCAACTGATCAGGAATTCTCAGTACCTTTGTAGCCCTTATTAGGTCCCATTTCAGTCTTGAACACTTTTGCATCCTGATGTCATCATCATCTATAGCATTAGCCCAGTGATCCTCCAATTGTTCTTTATGCTTGTAAGAAGAATAAGATTGCTTGATAGCTCCATGTGGATCAAAGTTTTCTCTCCTCGAATCAGGTGGATGCAGATGATAAGCCTGAAGCTCAACTTCTGAATGCTCAGCTGCCTGTAATGATGGACAAGAATAGTATCTACCCAGTTGAAGAGGGAACTGAACTCCTGCCTTCTTCCTTGCTTTCTACATCTTATGAAATTCTAACAGTTGTCTGGAAACCTCTAGCAACACCATCCTGTTTGAAGGGTATCTAGGTAGTCTATATGGGAATGATGTAAATCCTTGAATCCTGATATAGGTGAACTTATCATACTGGATGTAATACCTTCCATATTGCTTGATGAAGTTCCTGGCTGCACCTGTTAATCTTCGATGCAGTTCACCTCTCAACTTCCTCACTATAAACATGGCGAAGGCATCATTGAACCTCTTGTAGTGATTGATGTTTTTCAGGTGGAGCTGAGGATAACACTGGTGCGAGAGAATCTGTCCCGGCTTTGTACCTACTTGCCCTTTAGCTGTTAGTCCTTTGTAAACTACATTTCTTGCCAAGATATACACAAGGTATGAAGTCATGAAGAAAGACTTTGTTTCATCAAAGTTTTCAAACTGTTCATCCAGGCAGTGGCTTATAAGGCCAGCCCAGTCAATCATCTTGTTCTTTGTAAACATATGATCGAAATAAGTATACATCCATCCTTCGAATGTAGATGATTGTGGCCTACCTGTTACTCGATTCAGGAACATGATCAAGTAACTTATCTCTTGCTTGAAGTCAGCCTTGTGATACTTGGGGTCTTCTGAGTTGTATATCTTCATCGACGAATCATTCATCCACTTCTTCCTGATTTCTTGCATGTAAATCTTTGAGTTGCCTTCGAACGTCATCTGAGCAGTTGTAGGGCATATGAAGACTCCTTTCGCCTTCGGGATGTTGAAGATCTCCTGAATAGCTTCCCTTTGCAGGTAGGCGAGAACAGTTCCATCCTTTGCTATAATCTGTCTTTTCTCTTTGTCATAATGCTGAACACACTCCAACACTAGCTCGGCGCTTGGCAAGGCAGGTGGAAAGCAAGCTGCTTGTACAATCCCGCTCTTCGCGATGGCTTTGATGTCTTCATTCCTGGTGATCGCAAGCAAGAAGTCTTTCACTTCCTCCAAGTTGACGTGTCCCATATTGGTGTCGCCGACATCCTTCCACTGTGTTTCTAGCTTGGACTCCGGTATGTTGGACTTGGCATCCATCTTGATAAGGACTTGTCTCTCCTTGGCCGTCATTCCCATCTATCTGCAAGACTGGACTTGAATAAGTAGATTGAAATAATAGCTTCTACAAGTTTCACTCAATCTTGCAAGTACAAAGAGGTTTTAGAAATGAAGAGCAACATACTCCAAGTCATTTTACAACCTGATTTCTGAATATAAATCTGCAAATTAAACAAATAAGAGACAATCTTTTTACGAAGTAGAAGTGATTAATGCATACCTTATGTCAAGTATTCTGTCCTAGAAGAGCAGAATTCTGAAAAATACTAAAATTAGTCCCTTGGATACAAGTCTGCCTTAGAAAGTTCTGCCTTCTCTTCACAAATTCAATGCTCCTTTATACACAATTTGCTGCTCCTAGACAAAATCACTGCCCTCAAGATGATTCGCTGCCCTTTAAAGAGGAAATTCGCTGCTCCTTTCTTAGATTTCGCTGCCTTCTTCTTTGCAATTTGCAAAATAAATGAGGTAAATGAAGGGGAGCGCTCCCTTAAATAGGTAACTTACCCTTATTAAATGAGGTCGGCTAAGGTAAGGTCGGCCTCTCTAGCATTTAATGTTTGTAAACTTTGAAAATTTAAACAAAACTTTGGGCGCCAAACCACTATGCCCCATGAAGGGCGCTTTAGGTGAGTTTAAGGTGTGTGGGCGCCAAAAGGAGGTGGTTTATGCAAGGCGCTCAAATACTCAAGACTCACCTCAAAATCAACATCTACTTTAGGCGCTCCTGTCCTCACCTAGGCGCCATCTTGAGTATCCAACCTCCTGAGGCGCATATCTTTTCTCTAAAGTGCTAAGCATAGCCTCAAGGCGCATTTCTATTCATCAAGGCACTTACACTAACAATCTCAACATTCCAAGGCGCTCAAAACTCATCCGGACGCTAGGAGATAAGCCATCACTTCCCTAAAGGCGCTAACCTTAGAACACCTTATTATTATTATCATCTTGCATCATTAAAGGAAAGAATGTAGGTGAGTCATCTCAAGGGGTCAATGGCATCGTGTTCAAGTCTTTTCAAAAAGTCATTCAAATAAGGTGTGATCACGTTCAACCTTCAACTTCAAGTCTTTTCACATTCAATTCAAGAGAGATTGCTATACCCTTAGGTACATCAAGAGTATGATTGCCTTTAAAGGCGCCAAAGTGAATTAGGCTCATGGAAGCTTACTCAGAGAAGAGCGCCCAATCTCATTGCTTTAACCCTTGACCTAGGCGCTCCTTCCAAGGCCTTTACTCTTCAAGGCGCATTTCTAATAGGATCCATCAACATATCTTCCTTACTCCCTTTCTTTAGGCGCTTGTATTGACTCCAAGACACTTAAGTGTATCCAGAGTATGATGATCATACTACACCACGATCATGAGCTCACAACTTCAAAGCCTGAGTGATTTCTCCTATGACTTAGCCTCCAAGGCGCATATCTCCTTCAAGGCGCATAACTTCTCTATAACTCAAGACTCCAACATGAAGATACACTCCGAGGCGCTCTAAGTCCAAGGCGCTACCACTCATTACTCTGAATAGATTCTAGGCACCTAGATTTGATTGATGATCTCACCATACACAAGGAATCTTCTCCTAAAGGCGCTCAAAACCTTCAAGATGCCCATCATCACACCAAGGCGCTCATACATGACTATCTTTAACATCAAGGCGCTAATCATCATCATGAGCGCTCATATGGTTCCTTTCTGATGGCACACATATTGTTCTAGGCGCACATTTATCTCTGGAATGCTCAAGGCGCTCAAGGCGCACGTACCCTTCTCTAGGCTAGTTTACACTCATTCAAGGCACCTAAACTCCTCATTACTTCCGAGACTTCCTTCCAACTAGGCGCTCAAATGATTTCACTCTTCATTAAGGCGCAATTTTTAGAAAGGCAATATGATTCAAGGCGCACTTCAAGGTTTGAGGTTTGATCAAGACCTTCAAGGTGACTTAGACTCCTAGCAAAGGCGCACTTTGATGGCCAAACTCAGTTCATTCATGCAAGGCACACACACTCCAGAGTTTCAAGGCACATATTCACTCTAAGGGACTCTCACTTTGTCAAGGCACAGGAATCTTCAATTCAAGGCTAAAGGGTAGAAGTCTAGGCGCATGTCTGACTTGAAGCTCAAGGCGCTCAAACCCTCTTGCTCTGGAATTCCTTCTAGGCGCCATACTTGAAAGTTTCCTTCTCTAGGCGCCAAATTGGAGTTGTTTTAAGATTGATCATCTGGCATTCTACTACGCCCATATGCAAGGCGCTAATTGACCACTTTGAAGCCTCCTAAGGCGCAAGATACCACTTATTCAACCAAGTCATTCAAGGCGCCATTCATTAAACTCATCTTCCATGATATTCCTATCAAGGCGTATATTACTTATCCCATGGGCTCTAGGCGCTCAGTTGAGTGTTTCAATACTACTTAGGCGCCAAATTCATTTTAATGCACCAAAACACAAAGAGCTTTCAAACACTAGGCGCTCACAAAGAGTCTTCCAACCTTGGGCGCTAAATTAGAAAGTTTAGGCTCATAAACTTACGTTAAGGCACTCAAATTTACTCGTTCCACTCCAAGGCGCCTTCTTCTATGAGTCTATTGGATCATCTTCCCTTTGTATCCCCTTCAAGGTGCAGACATTCTTCATCTTGCCAACCAAGGCACTAACTTCTCTATCTAGGCGCCTTTGTCACTCCAAGACACTCCAAATTCATGGTCTTATAACTTCACCTCACCTTTAGGCGCTTCACAACTTATATCTTCCTTCCTTAGGCGCAAGAAACTCCACCTTAGTTAGGCGCATTTATCATCTAGGCGCTCATTCCAATCAAAACCTCTTCATTCATCCAAACCTCTCTCTGTGAAGGCGCTCATACATGACTTGAATGATATCATCAGTCTTCATCACCCAAGGTGCCAATTCCTTCTCCAGTCACTCACTGAAAGGTCTTAAGTTCCTCCCCAAGGTGCTACTCTCCTCCTAAGGCGCATTCTGACTCCAAAGGCGCTCATATTGACTTAGGTACACATTCAATTTTTTGAAGCTTAAGGCGCTCAAGTAGATCTTCCATATGCAGGGTGCCTAGAATCAAGGCGCTAAAAACATCATCTCCACTCTAGGCGCACTTTGATAATTCATTCTCCTAGGCGCCAGAATTAATCCTTTCCACCTTAAGGCGCAAAAATCTCTATCAATGTTATCCTTGACTAGGCGCCAGAACTCGTACCTCCAACTCTAGGCGCACAAACTTACACCAAGGCGCTAAAATCACTTTGTCTTTCCCCTTCAAGGCGCAGACATTCACTTCTAAGCACTCGAAACGTTCAAGTTCATCTTTTAGGCGCCAACATCAACTAGGCGCTCACTGGAAGCTCTTCCTCAAAGGCGCTTAAACACTGATCAAGTTCTTTACCCCTTAGATCACTTCCAGGCGCCAGCAGTCTTAAATCTTGGCTTCTATTATCACCAAGGCGCCTAATCATTCAATGCAAGTTTTCAAGGTTTTAAAGCCCTTGACACCAACCAATCTCAATCACTGAAGGCGCTCCAAGTCCTCAATTACTCATCTCCTCACTCTAAGGCGCATTTTGAAGTCTCCAATCACTCTAGGCGCATTTCCTAGTTTGAATTTGGTTTGGAGCAGAAGTCTCTTTTGGACTTGAAGTGCACTGGAACTTGAAGTATAATAGTTGAAGTGTCTTTGTTTGATGTAAAAATTGATGACGTAATCCATCATGGTGACCCTTGAAGTGACGCTTCTTGGAGTGTAGAGCTTGAATTTTTGAAGATTGAGAAATCTTGACTTGAAGCTTGGATGAAGTCCACTTGATATGATTAGCATGGTGTCATTGATGCTTACTTGCTCTCGACGATTCCTTGACTTCACCAACACTCCTTCTCTCAAGGATACAACTTGATGATCCTAAAGCATTCCAAGATGATGACCCCTTGAACTGTAAGCGCTTGACACCTCAAGGACAAACATCAAAACAATCAACCCCTTCCTATCATCCTCAATGTCTGGAATACCTTGTTCAAAATGACACAATAACTCCTGTGCAAAGCATCTGAACTCTAAAGAGGGGGTCCCCAGCCCGATGGGGTGATGTGTGATTTGGTCACAACAGAACTCAAGGTTTTCGTCTCAAGCTCCTACTCCAAGAGATACCTCCGAGTAAGAATGAATGAATGCTAAATGATGGTTTGAATGTCACAATTTGACCTTGTATTTATACACAATTTGTCTCCTTTTCCCTTGGCCGACCTAGGGAGAGTTATTTCTTTTTTATTTAATAAACTTATCCCTCTAAGAGGGCCGACCAGCATCAAGTCTTATGGGCGCCAAGGTAAATTCAAATTAAAGATATGAATTTATGATTCTCCTATTCTTTTCCACGCAATCTCCCTCCAAGTACCGAGGAAAGGTATTAGTTTGTTATTCATGCTTCCATCACAAGTCATCCCAAGTCAACAATAGAAAATAACCTTCACAAGGTTGGCGCACACGTGTATAGGATCCAAACAAAATGTCTCATCATCAAGGTGGCATCAAACATAGAATTTGCTACCACTTCATCTCTTGGCAAAATCATGACAAGACTCCACACTCACAATCCCTCTAGATGACAAATCTCCATACTTGCAACTCCTCCAAGTGATTCGCGCCCATAGCAAGAATATAATAATAAAAGAGTCATACCAACATCATTAGGAGTACACCTTCAAACCTCAATTTGCCTTCCAAAATCCTCGAGTGTGAAAACAAGTCCTCCTGTCCTCCTGTGGTGATCACTCTGAAAATGGGGACATTACACACTTGCCTAGATTCAAAAAGGATTCACAGAATAGAGCTTGTTGAGAGCCTAATTAAGTGATAATTTAAATTACATTGGGGATAATTAAACCATGTTCTTAAATAAGACATCTACACAATGTTTCAAATGACTAGTGGATGTATAGGACATGTCACCACTCATGGAAGTTGGTGAATTTCATTGAGTAACCTCATGTGAGGTATTCGTTGAGTAAGCTCGTGAGGTAGGATCTCTACTCAACCGTCTACATGGCCATTGTGCTATTGTAATGACATTCCTTGTCTTGCTTCTATAACCCTCATCCTATTCTATCATCAGATTTCGCATCTGACGTGAGATGTGACCTCTTGCATGTGCTTGTGTGGCTTGTTGTGTTCTTGTATGTTCATGTTGTGTGGTGTAATTTACATATGATTGATTGGCATGGGCATTGCCATATCCTCCTTGTTTTGCGTGAGTGTGATTTGTACCCATGTGATCGTCCCCTAGGACAGTGGGGTGGGCCTAAGGGTTCCCCATGGTTAGGTGGTGTTAAACCACCGTTGGGTACTTGCGGATCCTTGGGAGTAGCTTGGGATCACGTGCAAGACATGGATCTCATCTCTTTTGTTGTAATTTCTTATTCAAGCAAATTTGAGAAAATTTATAATTAAGGACATTGGTGTCCTCATATGTAATCATGTAATTATTATTTGATTCTCCAAGATTGATGGAATGTAATCCACCCACATAAGTGGTGACAGATCTATTATTGCTTTAGTGCATCTCAACATTGGTGTTGAACATGCATGGCATTTTGGATGCTTTTATCACTTTATGTGATGGTAAAAATGACATAGCACTTTGTTATGTGATGGTAAAAATGACATAGAGCACTTTGTCTTTTGGGATAAAATGAACCTACATTCTTAGTAGTTGAATAACATGTTGAGTAAAATTGAACAAATGAATTTAATCAATCTTTTGTCCTTACAGGATTTCTAGGGTGGTTATGCCCCTAGCTTGATTATCGTCCTTGTCATATGTTGGTAATCTTTGTTGTGTAAGTAAAGGTGTGTTCTTGGTTTCTCCCTCCTCTCTAGTGGTCTTGATCCTTGTGCTATGTTCCACTTGATGACCCCCTTCCTAGTTGGAGTGTACACCCATCAAGTGTGTTGTTTACAAGTTGGCAAGTTGGATATCTTGTGTGGAATTCTTGACTTGTTTAGTCTTCTGGTGGTTTGTAGGTGGCCTAAGGATGGAGTTCTTGATAGGAGAGCCCTAGTCGAAGTTTGTGTTAAAGTCCTAAGCAAGAATTCTAGAAAATTTTCACGTTCAGACACTTTGCAAGGAAAACACAAATTTTGGACACTGGTGCCTAGGTTGAACTAGGATGCAGATTCTGGACTTTAGCGCCCAGATTAGACTATGGCGCATTGCGCTAGTCTTGTTAATGCGCTATAGTCTTTTTCTGTGTTGTCGTTTGTTGGTTGTTCTTGACATTTCTTGGAAAAACTTTCTATACGGAGTTGTTCCCCTTGGTTTGTTGAGTCTTCCCATGTTGATACTTTGTTGATAAGTGTCGTATTTTGGGAGTTATTCCCTCTTTGTATGGGAATCATGCCTTAGCATAAAAGGACTAAGTTATTCTTCCGCTTGTGCCACCCTTCTCGATGCATTGGTGAGGGCGACTTGTGTGTCGTGCTTGGTCATGACACCTTGTGTTTATGTCTGTGTGCAATGTGCCATGTGTGTGTCTCTTTCAAAAAAAAAATTATTCATCCAATGTTTGTTTGGTTAATGTCTTGACCAAAATCTCAGGGCATTACAACTTGTCTCACAATTATTGTAAAAGTGGGATTAACATGCACATGCAAGACTTGCTTTCTGTTATTACACATGTTATATAGGAGTACATCATACTAGTATTTTCCCTACTATGAAGATTAACAATCAAGAGAGCAAAACAAATACACATTCCAACTTTCGTAGGGGAAATTAGCAAAGCAATGAATTTGCATGGAGTCAAAGAACCAACTAAGTGACTAGAAACTATATTATGCCAAAACCCACTAGATCTTAGCACAACCACAAAACAACAAATAGATTAACACAATTAAAATTCACTCAAGGATGGATTAAGAATTGAACATTAAGGATGTATTAAGATTTGATTCAGTCAATTCTCTGTTTGAAGCTTTTGAAGGGCATAGATAATGAAACATACTAAGAGTAAAACACTAATACACATGAGCTGAAGGATGTGGTCCTGAAGTCGGATCCACTTAATAAAGGTATTGAGCTACTCTATATAAAGAGACTTAATTCTAGGTTATGCTCTTGTAGCTATTTATTGGAGCAACAATTCTAATAATGAACATATCCTTGTCTAAATAATTATATTTGTACATATTCGAAGATACCATTCAGACCCTGGTTAGTGCCACTGGCTTGCATAGGCAAATTGCAATGGCTACAACTAGCATAATAATCTTGAATGAATAGAAACCACCCTCATAGCCACACACACAATCGCTACCAACAAGTATAGATTTGATAGCCAAACAAGATCATGTCCACTGCCATACTAAAGAGTAGCAATGCTCTCAAAAGACTTCCCACTCACCAGTATTATCAAAAAATCCAATAAATAATGATTTTTTTTAATGATTTTGATTTTGGTAATACAATTATTTTTCTTCTCTATTTGCTTTACAAAAAAACTATCAATTTGCCAATTTTTCTTTTTGGGCATCCATTGCAATAATATGCCATCCCCAATAAAATTGCTCTCTACCAGTAAACACCTCCTAAAATATAATTGACCGTAACGAATACACCCATGTAGCTCACTTACATGGACTGCCATGCTAGAGAGTAGTGACAACCAATAAATGTCTACCCACTCACTATAAATAAACACCTACAAAAAATTTCAGGCTGAGGAACACTCACACTCCCATAGGTTCTAATAACATGGTACAATAACAACTTTAAAATTGTATATCAATAGAAAAACATACACAATAAAATGAATGCATACAAAAGAGAGATAAGAACAAAATATTTAATTACAAGAATAGTTTCTCAATGTGATCCATTTACAATCAGGTTTGACCATTTATTTATACCATTCAAGCCGTTGATTTAATCATATACATAGGTTCAAACAACAAGACAATAATCCTAGGGCAATTAGTGACTTAATAATTCAAATAAACATCAACCCCAACTGCTGTGTCTCTACCTTTTCAACATGAAACCTAATTTACATAAATGAACCTCATTTGTTCAAAAGTTGCCTAGAAAGCCTATAGACTACTTTGTCCATTTATGGGATGTCTAATTAAGTGACATTACAGTTAATTTTCAAACAACCTTTTAGTGCCTTATTATTGATTAAGAATCAACATTTTGTAATGTCCCCATTTCCGGCATGATCACCCAACAAGAGTCTAGGTTAGCCTATCCTCATTCCCGTAGGCTAATTCATCAATCAAGGAATAATTTTGGTTGAGCTTTGTAATGAACCCACCCTAGTTTGGCTTCGGACTTTGTGATTTAGCTTAATTTTTTTTGGATTTGTCATACGTGGCATTTTGTCAAACATATTGCATGATATCTGATTTGGGAAAGCTTTCACAATTTGGAGACAATCAATCACAAATAGCGACTCCACCAATAGATATTAATGTTATTGCATTGCTTCAAACATGGACTCAACAAGCCATCCAAATGTGTCACAATTTCCAAACCCTTATATTTCTGATCAGGGGTAATAATAGCAGCAATATACACTCAGGAATCCCTTCAACTACTCAAATAACATTGCACGGTGATAAATACCATTCTTATCAACTTCGTGAATAAACGGCATTATTAGTTTATGCATTTACAGTAGTTTTCAATGCTTAGATCACTAACAGCAATAAAGGATTAATGCTACAATAATGCAGCACCTTATAATGGCAAAAAAATACAGTTCTGAGCAGTAATTATGAGCAGATTTACACATAATTTTGTTCTAAAATGTATAACAGCATTTTCTGAGTTTATAACAGACAAACAAGTGCACAACGAAATAATGGAGAATACCCGTTATAGCCTCCTATTATGATTCTGAGTCTTCAACAGGGGTCTATGAAGGTTGCAGCAGCATATAAATGACTGCAGAAGCAAGAAAATTACGCCCAGCGCCAATGAAATACTCAGAAATAAATTTCAGAACACAATCGCCTTTCATGCCACAATACAAAGGACACTTGCAGAAATGACAGTCAAAACCCTTGCCAAACTTAAAATTGATTTTTACTGTTCACGTCACTGTAGCGCGGGAACTGTTCATGAGGTACTGTAGCAATTTACCAAGCTTCTAATCTGCAAATATTTATCCTTTGAAACCCTTAATGAATCTTTGCAATTTCTTCCTTCAATATGCTCAATTCTGACCCCTGATTGTAGCCAGACCTCGTGCAATAATTCGGCTGATCTTTCACAACCTCAAAAATTGCTTTCACACTGAAGAGTTTTCGTTCTCCAATGCAATTTTGGCTGTAACCCTTGGCATCCAGCACAAAAACCAAGAAACTCACAAGCAAAGTCAAATAATCATCCCATAATGAGTTTGATTTGCTTTTTGAATGCTTTTATACCTCTTCTTGGAAAGATGGACCCTTTTTGGCTATTTGGCAATTAATTAATATAACTTATATTATTTGCTTTTGTTGCCTCAAAAATACCTTGGTTATTGTGCCCATAATAAATTAATATCATTAATTGCACTTTATCATGTGTCATTGGCCCCTTTTTAATATAAAGTCAAAATATAACTTTATATTACAAACTTTTAATTAACATCATTAATGACACATTAAAATATTAATATCTCTTTAAAAATCCATCAGTTAGCTACGCCAACTGAAACCAAGGTCAAAACTGCCAAACACTGAATGATCAGGCGCCCTGCCAAAAATAGCAACTATTGATAGCTGACTTACTATAAATAGTAAGTACGCACCACTGAGTCCTGAAACATCTGCAAAGGCCCACACAATGGTCGACACTGCATCTGAGACCTGTCTAGGGCCCCTGCTATAAATAGAAACCCCGACTCCCTGAAAAAGTAACTTACTATAAATAGTAAGTGTGCCAAACGAAGTCCAACGAAGGTCAAACCTGAACTCTTACTGATCACTGGAGGCGAAGCCACACCAAATACTGCCAAAATAAGACCCCCTAACCATCTACTCTAGCCTATGAGGGTCAAATGATAGGCTAATCCTCCAAACTCTGATGCTTGCGAAAATAGGGACATTACAAGCTAAGGCTTGGAGAAGATAACATTGTTTTGGAAAATGGAAAGTGGTTTCATAAGGCTCAGCCAATGTCCGGCACAGTGGAGAATGAATTAATGTAATTTTGCATTAATTATCAGGGGAGAAAAATAATAAAATAATGGCTTGTGGAATTAGGCGAATCATCTGGAGATTTTGAAAATAAAAATAATATTATTTTATTTTGGCATCAAGCGCCCACTTTGGAAGAAAAGAAAATTAAATAGTAATATTTTATTGTTATTTAATAGAGCGCCCAAATTGAAAAGAGGTAAATAAATTAAATAATATTATTTTAATATTATTTAATTGGAGCGGCCAATTTGGAGGGATAAATAATAATATTTTATTATTTCCTAGAGGAGCGCTCATCTTGGAGAAGGTGAAAAATAAAATAATATTTGAATTTGGATGGCTATCTTGGTGATTGGAAAAATAAATATAATATTACTTTGCCGACATCAGAGGGAAAAGGTAATTCAAATCTTTAATTTGAATTTGTCGGCTTCAACAATGGAAAACAAGATCCAAGTATAAAAGAAGGTTGAAGGAGCTCATTCCAGCATTACGAATACTTTGGCAACTTTTGCATTTTTGCTTGGCAATTGTATTGCAAGACTTCCAAGGATGAAAACCCTTGTGGAGGTGGTGTGTTGGACGAAAACCCATTCACATCTTGGAGGTGGATTCATACGGAGTTCACATTTGCACTTCATTGGAGATTTGTAGTTGATTGCATTGAAGACTTGATTGAAGATCATTGTTGAAGATTTGTTTGAAGACATTGAAGATCATTTGTTTGCATTCATGGTCGCCGATTTGCATAAACTTCATCTTTGATTGGAGCGCCACCTTGTGACATTGAAGACAATTTATTGAGTGCCATTCTTTGAAGAGATATTGCAGATTGGCAGCAGCGAATTCATTTGCAGCAGTAACCCTAGCCGCCGCCCATTTGTGGACTGATATCCTTTGAGGAAAGCAGCAATTTCATTCTAGGAGAGTTCGCTGGGGTTTTGATGCTCATCGCCCATCATTGAAGGCTGCATTGATAGTTGGAGACACCCTTGAACAGGCCGATCTGCATATTCAGTGGCAGCGATCAGTTTTGGAGGCGAGCGACCAGCATTGTAGGGTGTTGTATCAGCATTCCAACATCAATTTGAAGACAATTTCCATACTAGATCTGTGTGTGAAGTTCGGCACCCTTGCATTGTAATGTTGTCAACAATTTGGTATGTTACATTCATCAATTTGCTTCTGATTTTGTGACAGCAGTCCACACTGTGTTTTGGCTGCCATAAAGTTTGCATTTGTTGTAATTGGAGTGATAAAGAAATCTGAATTCTTATCAGCAAGTTCTGATTCTGATTTGACATCATTATAATGTGTAATTCATGTTGGAATTCACTTTGATAATATTAAAATATTAGTTGTAATATTAATGGTCATCTTATTAGATTATTTCTATTTCTGTTTTAGCTTAAGATAGCTTAGAATGTTTCTATTTGTATTGTTTTATTAGCTGTAATTCTTTTATAGAAACATCTTGTAAACTCTTTAAATAGAGCTTTGCTCTATCATGTAATTTATCTCATTGAGTAATATCATTGTGGAATATGATTATGTTTTAATATCAACTTGGTATCAGAGCTCCGGGTTCGAGCTCTTCCGTACGTCGTACAGATGTCGTTCACGGTTGCTGGTAACCACAGTCTGAAATCGTGTTTTTGAGGATCGCGTTTTTCTATGGAAGTAATTTTTTTTTCTGGGTCGTGTTTGGGCATTTTCATGATTCCTATTTGGAGGTCGTGATCACGTTCTCTCCCTGGTTTGATCGTGACTTTTCTGGTCGCGAGCTCCTGCATAACGTTCTGGTCGCAATTTTATTTTTCCGAGGGTTTTATACTTCGTGGCCACGTTTCTTCTGAAATTCGCAAGTTTCTAAGTCGCAATTTGGATAGGCGTCTAGTTTTTGGACTAGCGGCGGTTTAAGGGTTTGCATTCCGTTGGGTGATTTACCTTTTTTGTGGTCGTCTGCAAAGTTTCCTCTTTTTTGGAGGTTACAATTTGTAATCCGCGGTGGTTTTGATGGCGATTCATGTTTAAACCTAATCGTGATTCCTGTCTGTGCTTGGACGTGGCTTCCTATTTTTAGTCGCCATTAAAGGATCCCTAGTAGCAACCCGCAAACCTTGGTTGCTGTCTGATTTTTGCGCGCGATTTTTAGTCGCGATTCAATTATTTTGTGGGTCGCTCTGCATGATCATGGGGTCGCTGTTTTTAAGTTGCGATTGTGGAATTGTTCTTGTCTGAAGATGTAATTTTAGCTGCGATCTATGGCGTCATCGGCTTTTATCTGGGCCTTTATCACAATATTTTTGTGATCAGCTTTTGTTTTTGGCTCCTGCGATCTCTTGGAGGCGTCTTTTTTCATGTTCTGGCTGTGGCTTCTTTCTGATCGGTGATCTTTGTTTGGCAGCAGTTTGTGGTCCCAAGTCTCAAAATCAAAGCCGTTCTTTTCTAGACATGATTCCTGTGTGGTGCCATTTGCATCTGGTTGCATGGTCGCGTGATTTCATGGCAGTGTGAAGAATTATTTTTTTTTTAGCCAATTTTGACAGAATTTTTCTGGGAAAATAAAAATTTCTGCAAAGAGTTTTTCAAAAAAAAATTCTAAAAAAAATTGCTACAAGAGTTTTTGAAAAAAATTTCTATAAAAATTTTGCTAAAGTTTTGAGGATTTTTTTTTTTAAATCTTACTTTTTCAGAGTTTTCAAAGGTTTTTTATGAAAAATCTTACAGTTTCTAAGCCTCTTTTTAGACAGTTTTTGAAAAATCGTGAGTTGTGCCAACTGATTGTCTAGAGTTTGTGCCGGTTGATCATAGAGTTACCTCGTTTTTTGTGCTTTGGAAAACGGGAGGGATGGCGTCTTTGTCCTATTTTATGTTGGAAAATACGCAAAGGTTCAATGGAAAGACTTACAACACGTGGAAGCAGAGGATGCTTACCATCTTTAAGTACGGTGTCTGAATAAGCTTGTTCTAGGTATAGACGTTCATCTTGCTACTGCTGGGAAGGATCAGGACAAGTATTATGAAGGTAATAGGGAGGCAATTATGCTTCTAAAATTATCTGTCACCGATGAGATGTTACCAGAAATAACATCTGGTAAGTCTGTTGCGGAGATTTGTGTAATGTCCCCTCTTTCTCAGCATTAAAATCTTTTTAAAAAAAAATGGGTTAGCCTTTTACTATTTCCCGAAGGCTAACATTTTTGAATGGGAAATATGGCTTCTAAAAAAAAAACTGATAACAGTCAATTAATCTTCTGTGCCCATCGTGCATATTATAACTATTAAGGTTTTTTTTAGATTGTGAGTGCTGTCAGAAGTGGTTGCTAGTGATGGGACCCCTTTATTCCCTCATTCTCCTATTCTTGGTATCCGCTGGAGTGGAGGCATACCTCTATGATGAAAATTAATATGATTCTTTGCTAATTTTAGCTGGGCGTTAGCTGAGTGGCGCCAGAATATGGTTAGACTATATTCTTTTCTATTCTGGCTTGGCGTGGGGGGTAGTTGGGGAAAAATTCGCTCATTTTGGGTTTCCACCAGGCAATGTTGATGTTCTTTTTGTGACTTGGAAGCCTTTGTTGTTTAGCACAGGATTTGGGAGGTTGTTTAGTCTCAGTTTTTCCTCAGTTTCGGATGTGAGAGACCATCCCTAGCTGAGAATACACTTGGAATCAATCAGAAAATATCTTTATACACTATGGAGTTCGATGTATTCTGATCCGTTTGGTTTGAATGGAGTTTGGGTTTGCTGTGTGGATTCTTTAATGGCATGTTGAAGTGATTAAATCTTATTGTGTAAGGATGATGCTCAGTTTTGAGCAGTTTTTTTGAGTATTTTCTATTGCTGGGCATTCCCTAATCTATCGTACCAGATAGCAAGCCATACTAGCATGTACAGGCGTGAGATTCTGGAGACTTGATCACTGTAGTGGGGTTCACCGTTACTCTCATAATTTGGCGCCCTTGACTGGGCTGTATATGGGAGTTTTGAGAGGGACCATGCGTGAAGAGTGACAAAATCTGGTCTGGTCACCAGCATAATGTCTGCAACTACATTCTGGGTATGAATTGATACTATGGTTTATAATATTCTGTTGTTGAGAATTTTACAAAGGCAATATTGTTAGCATATGTGTTTTGTTTGCTTGAAACTGGCTAGTTTATTACAGTGGTATCAGAGCTGGTATCTTGCCAGCCTGTGAAGTTTCTCAAACTCTGCATGCAGCAACCCAGTGCCAGGGAGAGAAGATTTCAGCAGAGAGGAAAGAAAGTTGAAAACTGCAGTTATCTCTAATACTGTCGAAGAAGAGACAGTCATGGCAGATAGAGACAAAGAGAACTGTCCACCTGAAAGCCCAGGTAAAAAGATGGAGAGAAAGTTTGACCATATGTATGAGATGATAGCCAGACTAGTGGGCAAAATGGATCAGAACTTAACTCAGAGCACAAGAAATAACACTGAAGCCAGCAGCTCGCAGAACAATGGAGCATGAAATGATTATGTAAGAACACCTACTAGGACCTCAGTGGGATCAGCTGCGAGACCTCTTCAACCTTTTGCAAATAGAAGGGAGGAAATGCCACCTGAGCATGAAGAAAGAACTACATTCACTGATGATATCATGGTAAATCATGATGAATATATGACCCTTCCTGATCTTGTCCGTAGAAGCTTAACATTTGATCAATTTCTAAATCAGAAATAAAGAAATGATGGAAGACCGGACAACAGGGAGAACAAAGATTACAAGCATGCTCTGAGTAAAGTATCTATGGACCGATTTGATGGGAGTGGAAGATGTACTACACGAGCTTCGACTCAAAAGCTCAACACGTACATTACCCTGAAGCCTATGCCAGAGGAGACAGCCTTAAACTTTGCAACCCTACACTTGGATGGGGTTGCCTATGAGTAGTGGTTTCATGGCCTTGTGACACAGGGTCACAACCTGATTACAACCTACGATGAGTTCACCAATAGACTCATCAAAAGGTTCGGCAAGCAAGATCCTGAGCAAAGCTTCAAAGACCTGGCACAGCTGAAGCAAACGGGAAACATTGATTCATACATCACTGAGTTCCAAAGACTTCATGTCATGGTTCCCGACATCTCTAAAAGAAGGCTGATTTTCTTGTTCATTGAAGGTTTGGCTGAACCTATTAGAGGATGGGTAAAATCTTTGGATTCTCAGACCTTACAAGAGGCCATTAAAAAGGCTAGAAGTATGGAGTTTTCAGCTCCAAAACCAAAGTTGATGACAACCATTGCATTCAACAAGGACAAAAAGATTTTCACAAAATTACCCAATCAGCAGCAGCAACCCTTGCAAAAACTGAGTGATGAGGCAAAAAATGAACTCAAAAAGAAGAAACTATGCTTTACATTCAAGGAGCCTTGGGCCCCAGGACATAAATGTTACGAAAAGTGACATGCAGGGCATTTGGAAGTCTATGTGGAGGCTGAAACTAGATCAGAAATATCAGAACAACAAGGGGAATTTGTGGACTGTGAAGAGATTGAAGTCCTTGAGGAGGTTGAGGAAGTGAAGGAGGATAGTGGTACTTTTGCCCAATTGTCCAGCACACAAAGAAACAATCCATTCCGTCTGAGAGGAGTTCTAGGAGGGCAGCGAATGGTGGCTCTGATTGACACTGGTGCCACACACAATTTTATAGATGAAGGTTTGGTAGCCAAGCGTGGATTGAAGACAGAAGAATTTGATGGCTTCAAAGTCATGGTGGCTGATGGATTTACTCTTACATGCACCAGAAAGATACCCCAACTAAGCATCCAGTTGGGAAACCATGAGGTCAAAGATGAGTTTTATGTGGTTGGAATAGGTGATACAGATGTTGTATTGGGAATTCAATGGCTGAAATCTCTTGGAGAGATTAACTTGAATTTTTAGACCATGGAGCTGAAATTTGAATCAGAAGGCAAGAGAGTTATGCTTCATGGAATGTCAAATGGGGGACCTAGAGTGGTTACTGCTAAGAGGATGGAGCGGATTCTGAGGCAAGGACAAGATGAATAGATTTGTTGAATGTGTTGTCCTTCTTGCTCAGGATCATGAGAGGAAGAGAGAGCATCATCCTGATGTGCAAACTTTTGACCAAACATACTAAGGTTTTCAGTGGGTTACCTCCTAGGAGACCACCTGAGAGGGGGATTGAACATGTGATCGAATTAGAGGATGGGGCCAAACCTATTATGACCACTCCTTATCGACATCCAAAATGATTCAAAGATGAGATAGAGAAAGCCGTCAAGGAGTTACTTGACATGGGTTTCATCCGTCCAAGCAAAAGTCCCTTTGCATCTTTAGTGGTTTTAGTTAAGAAGAAGGATGGGACTATGCGGTTGTGCATAGGCTACCGCGAGCTCAACAAATGCACCATCAAAAACAGGTATCCAATACCCAGGATTGACGAGCTCATTGATGAATTACATGGAGCAGTCTATTTTTCAAAAATAGACTTGAGATCAGGATATCACCAGATTCACATGCGTGAATCTGATGTGGAGAAGACGGTGTTTAGATGCCACTTTGGGCATTTTGAGTTCCTGGTTATGCCTTTTGGCCTAACCAATGCACCAGCAACATTCCAGTCATGCATGAATCAGATTTTCAGCAAGCAGCTCTGTAAGTTTTTATTGGTTTTTTTTTATGATATCCTTATTTATAGTAGAACTTGGGAAGAGCACTTGCACCATCTTGATGAGGTTCTGGGAATACTTGAAGCTAATTCTTTGTTTGCCAAGGAATCAAAGTGTGAGTTTGGCATGACTGAAATTTTATATTTGGGACATGTAATCAGTGCGGATGGTGTCAGAGTGGACCAAGAAAAAATCTTTGCTATCATTGAGTGGCCACCACCCAAAACCCTCACTCATCTTAAGGGTGTTTTTGGTCTATGCAGCTTCTACAAACGATTTGTGAAGGGATTTTCCCAAATGGCAGCTCCTCTTACTGATTTAACTAAAAAAGGGGCCTTTTCTTGGACTAAACCAATGCAGAAAACTTTTGAAAAGTTCAACGAAATCATGAGCAATGTTCCAGTGTTGGCCCCTCCAGACTTTTCCAAGCCTTTTGAGTTTGAATGTGATGCTTCAGGGGAGGGAATAGGAGTTGTTCTGATGCAACAAAAGCATCCTATTGCCTTCAAAAGTAGGAAATTGTGGGGTGCAAAAAAGAGTTACTCAATTTATGACAAGGAAATGCTTGCTATCATGCATGCATTAACCAAGTTTCGGCAATACTTGGTGGGAGGTAAGTTCACAGTTAAGACTGATCATAACAGTCTTAAATACTTCTTAAATCAGAAGGAATTGAGTGAGAGGCAGCAATGTTGGGTTAACAAGCTACAAGCCTTTGACTTTGACATAGTCTACATGAAAGGAAAGAAAAATGTTGTGGCTGATGCACTTTCAATGAGGCCTCATCTCACTTCTATTGTGGGCATAACAACTGATTGGAGAGATCAGATTTTGGTTGAATATGCTAAGGATTCGTTGGCTGTTAGCATCATTGATGGAGACACTTTTGGAGATAAGTACAAGGTAAACAATGATCTGATTTTTTACAAAGAGCAAATTTTTCTTGTGGCTAATTCTAAGGTGAAGGAAAAGATTATGAGGACATTCCATGATGAACCATTGGCTAGTCACTAAGGATTTTATAAGACATACTAACAAATTTGTGAAATATTTACATGGAAGGGGCTGAAAAATGACATCATGAATTATGTTAGAGAATGTTCGGTGTGTCAATGGAATAAAAATGAGCATACTTACCCTACTGAACTGCTGCAACCATTGCCCATTCCCACTTAGAAATGGGAAAGTATTTCAATGGACTTCAATATAGGGTTGTCTAAGGTGCAAGGTAGGGACTCTATTTATGTTGTTGATAGATTGACTAAATATGCTCATTTTTATGCAATCAGTTCAGATTTCAGGGCAGCCCAAGTGGCTGAACTATTTTTCAGAGAGGTGTTCAAATTGCATGGGTTACCTCGAAACATAGTCAGTGATCGGGACAACAAGTTTCTGAGTTTGTTTTGGCAGGAGTTGTTTCATTTGAGTGGGACTGAGCTCACTCCGAGCACTAGTTATCACCCTTAGACTGATGGGCAAACTGAAGTGGTGAATAAGTGGCTAGAGGGATATCTGAGAAACTATGTTTCAGAACAGCAAATGGCTTGGGTCCGGTGGCTTCATCTGGGAGAGTATTGCTATAACTCTTCCTATCACATGTCAATCAAAATGTCTCCTTTTATGGCTTTGTATGGTTATAATGCACCAAGCTTTGTCAATCTAATCTTTGACGAATGCAGAGCACCCCAGGCCAAAGATTTACTACAACAAAGTCAGGATATCTTGAGGGCATTGAAAGATAACCTGTTGCATGCTCAGAACCAGCAGAAATTCTATGCTTATCAACACCGTGTTGAACGCACCTTTGAGGTGGGAGACATGGTTTATTTGAGGTTGCATCCCTACAGGGTGTCCACTCTCAAAAAGAGTGGAGCGGAGAAGTTGAAACCTCGATTCTATGGTCCTTTCAAGGTGAAGAGGAGAGTGGGTGCAGTGGCATATGAGTTGGAACTTCCGGAGAATTTCAAGGTTCATAATGTATTTCATGTGTCTCGCCTCAAGAAGGCTCTTGGACACAATGTGATAGCTTCTTCTGAGTTGCCTCCGCTAGATGAGGAAGGCAATCTGGTTTTGATTTTGGAGAGGGTGTTGGAATTCAAAGAACGAACAGTGAGGAAGAGGACTATTAGTGAGGATCTGATCAAGTGGAAGAACCTAGCACTGGAAGATGCTACGTGGGAAAGCGAGCAAATTCTTCAGCACTCAAAGTTGCAGTTGCTGGGGGACAAGCAACTTCAGGGAGGGAGGACTGTAATGTCCCCTCTTTCTCAGCATTAAAATCTTTTTAAAAAAAAATGGGTTAGCCTTTTACTATTTCCCGAAGGCTAACATTTTTGAATGGGAAATATGGCTTCTAAAAATAAACTGATAATAGTCAATTAATCTTCTGTGCCCATCGTGCATATTATAACTGTTAAGGTTATTTTTAGATTGTGAGTATGCTATCAGAAGTGGTCGCTGGTGGTGGGAGCCCTTTATTCCCTCATTCTCCTATTCCTAGTATCCGCTGGAGTGGAGGAGGCGTACCTCTGTGATGAAAATTAATATGATTCTTTGCTAATTTTAGCTGGGCATTAGCTAAGTGGCACCAAAATATGGTCAGACTATATTCTTTTCTATTCTGGCTTGGCGTGGGGGGTACTTGGGGAAAAATTCGATCATTTTGGGTTTCTACCAGGCAATGTTGATGTTTCTTCTGTGAGTTGGAAGCCTTTGTTGTTTAGCATAGGATTTGGGAGGATGTTTAGTCTCAATTGTCCTCAGTTTCGGATGTGAGAGACCATCCCTAGTTGAGAATACACTTGGAATCAATTAGAAAATATCTTTATACACTATGGAGGTTGATGTATTCTGATCCGTTTGGTTTGAATGGAGTTTGGGTTTGCTATGTGGATTCTTTAATGGCATGTTGAAGTGATCAAATCATATTGTGTAAGGATGATGCTCTGTTTTGAGCAGTTTTTTGAGTATTTTCTGCTGCTAGGCATTCCTTGATCTGTCGTACCAGATAGCAGGTCGTACTAGCCTGTACAGGCGTGAGATTCTGGAGACTTGATTGTTGTAGCAGGGTTCACTGTTACTCTGTCATAATTTGGCACCCTTGACTGGGCTGTATATGGGAGTTTTGAGAGGGACCATGCATGAAGAGTGACAAAATCTGGTCTGATCACCAGCATAATGTCTGCAACTACATTTTGGGTATGAATTGATACTATGGTTTATAATATTCTATTGTTGAGAATTTTACAAAGGCAATATTGTTAGCATACGTGATTTGTTTGCTTGAAATTGGGTAGTTTATTACAATCTGGAAGCATCTGAAAGATCTTCATGAGACCTCAGACAAGGGAAGGGCTTTCTTCCTGAAGAATATGTTGTTCTCTATTATTGTGGATGACCAAGTGTCTTTGCAGGTGCACTTGACGAAAATCAAAGATATTCGCGACCAACTAGAGGCCACTGGTCATAAAATGGATGAGGAGGATATGGTGGTGATCACTTTGAAAAGTTTGCCACGTTCCTACGAGCACTTCATCGAAACGCTTAACATTACATCCACCAATGTTAAACTGAAGTTTGATGAGCTGTGCAACAAGCTTTTGCAGCGGGATAGGTGGAGGAAGCAATTTGGGAGCAGCAGTGAGTCTCCTAGTGTTGAACAAGTTTTTACTACCAAGGAAGTTGGCAAAGGCAGGTCCACTCAGCAAAAAGGACGAGGCAATTCGGCAGAGTATATTTTGCATTTTGAGGACTAGCTCACCATCTGATTATGGGTTGACTTAGTTTTTTTTGTTTGTACGATGACCATTAAGGGAGGGTATTAAAATATTAGTTGTAATATTAATGGTCATCTTATTAGATTATTTCTATTTCTGTTTTAGCTTAGATAGCTTAGAATGTTTCTATTTGTATTGCTTTATTAGTTGTAATTCCTTTATAGAAACATCTTGTAAACTCTTTAAATAGAGCTTTGCTCTATCATGTAATTTATCTCATTTAGTAATATCATTGTGGAATATGATTATGTTTTAATATCAACAGATAAGGCTACCAAACTATACTTTGTTCTATCATCAATTTGTATTTGTTAGTTCATGTTTCATGCTTGGCAAAGTCAAAATAGAAGAGTGCAGAAATAAAATTCAGAATTCAGTCCTAGGATTTAAGTTGGAAACATTGCAAAATTCAGAAATCTTGTGCAAACCCTAGTTCGGCACATTACACATTTTTAGCAATTTTTGCAACCATCTGACACGGCCTACACTCATAAACATATTCCCACCAGATCTGTATTTTCTACACCAGTCCTGCTTTATTAAAATGAGCTTCAATTCATTCACCAGTTATCTATAATTCAAGCCCATGGACCAATAGAATAATGGACAAGTACACCATATTGCATACTTGCCTGAGTGATTTTACAAATTACCATAGAATAATATATCAAGACTTTTCTATTAATAGAACATCAACATTTTAAGGAACTTCTGCAGTGGTAGAAAATTTTATTTTACATAATCAGCATCATTAGAAAGAGGAAATTCCACAAATAGTTTTGACTGGCTCACTATGTACTTTACAAGAAAAAAATTGCAAGAATGAGGAAACCAAAATGCAACGTGTACCTCTGGTTTTTCAGACAAAATAACTTCAAATTGCTTTACAAGTTCAGGTGGTGAACTCCTGTCAATTTCAGCTCCCAATATTGCCATTGGCACTTTAACAGCTGGTGCAAACAATAAAACACTTATGTAGCCATCATCTGAAGTTAAGAATAGAAAGTAACTGCAACTGTAAATAATGCTAATTTTGAAAGCTAGAGAAACACTTAAAACAGCCATAAAATAAACACCATACAGCAGAGAACCCAAAAATCTTAGGTTACTATTGACATACAAGAAACTTGCAAATAATCTTTATATTCTCACCTTTAATATCATCAACAGTAACACGTGATGGATGCAATAATACTCCAGCTTTTAAATCCACCCCTTTTGCTAGCTCCACTACCACCTTGGCTGTAACAACAAATGCAGTAGACGATTAAGCTCTTCAGTGATAACTACGATCATACCAAGATCTGCAACTTTTTAAATGCACTATATCGCTTGATTGCATTTATAACTCTACTTCAGATTTCAATGAAAATACAATACACCCTGAAATATGGCATGGTCATAGGATGAAAATAAGTCTAGCTTTCCAGTGTATCATCCACAAAGGGGAAAAAAATAAACTATTTCTCACCTCCCCAGCAAAAGCCACCTGCTCCGATACTAGTTATGCCCCTGCTCTTCAAAACGTCGATAATCTTTACGGAGTCCTCAAATCCTTTTTCCTAAAGCAGTGTATAAAATGCTAATCAACATTGTCTTCCAATTCTTTGGCATTAGCGCAAAAAAGCAGTGACAATGTTATATAATTCAAGGACCCAATGAAGCAAACAAATTTCCAACTAATGCACTTGAAAGTTGAAACAGTGCCAACATGTTTCAAAAGCTAAAATATAACATTTCATATAAACTAATGTCCATTAAGAAGCATTACTGGTGCATGATTCTTGAGCCAATCTTGAATGTTACTATGGTCTGGGACATATGGATCCCCATTGAAGTAGTCAGGAACAACCACGAAGTATCCAGCTTCTGCTACTTTGTCAGCGAGCTTCCTATAGCCACATTCAAACACTGTTTAGAAATTAGAATGTTTAAAGCATTCAACTGTCTTAATCTTATTCCAATTGACTCATTACAAAACTTCACAAACCAGTCTTGCTTATACAAATAATACACTAAAATATTCACTGTTTTCTAAAGAGAGTTGTTTGTTATAACTTTATCAGATATGAATAGACCACCAAGAACTATATGCTGATTCATTGCACTAAGGTTCCATATAGAGATTACAAGTTCTGCATGAACCTTGGAATGTTCTGAAGACACACTAGCCTATTTTATAATTTGATGTGTTATAAAGGCCCACAGCAAAAGAATGCAGTCACATGTTAGAATAGATGCTTCGTATGACAGTAATTAACAATTATTTACAAGAATAAAAAGTGTAAAAATCAAAACATAAACTTTCTTCAAACCTATAGCATGAGGCAGACGAAGAAAACCATATTCCCAACTATACCTTGACTCTAAATATTGTTGGGATTAGGTGTCATAGACCTTGCCAATCCTAATGTTCGATTTATTTATTTATTTTGTATTTATTTATGTACCCACATGAAAAAGGGCATCCCATTTGAGGTGGTACTCCATGCCATGTGTTTGTTGTATTACAACATCATGTAAAAATATCTAATATCATATGAGATGTGTAAAAGCATCTATGACATTGTATGATGTAAGAGATTCTATGACGCATGTAAGAGCATGTAAGAGGGAGTTACAAGGTGGACAAGAAAAGTCATGAAGAATTCTGACCAACTTATGACATGCCATAGAGCATCTTGCTAAAGGAGGAATGAGTCCAAAGTGAAGCGGCCATGTTTAGTGGGCGAGTTATTACTTGGGAGTTACATTGAACATTCTATTTTGGTTTGTTGACCCTCATGGGTTGAGCGTTGGAATCTTGAATGGGGATATTTAGCCCATGGTATTCCTCCCATGGTTTTGTGAAACCATTGGTGGTTTTGATTTTGGGCTTGCTCTATATATTGGATGCTTGGATGGACATATGTAGACTTGTGATTTTGCATGTGGTTATGCTATTGTAATATCTCCAAATGGAGGAGTTGTGACAGAGGAGTGACATACTTTGAAATTATACTATAACAATGGGTTGATTACAAAATATACATTGAGACTCTTTTGTTGCTGGGTTTTTTTCTAAAAGGGCTTTCCCAAGGAATGCACTGTGTTATAACTATTTTTAAGTAGTTATGACCCAGCAATCCTCTGCTCAACAGTCACAAAACATGGCAATAAGACCTCAGGCATGCGCCAGCAAGGGTTTAGCCCACCATTTTCTTTTCCAAGCACTTAAAAACAGGGCAGAGATGTAATATCCCAATTGGGGATATTTTGCCCTAGTTTGGATTTATGGGCTTTCCAAATTAATGTTTGTGAATTCTGCCCTAAAATTTCTGCACTTTATTATTCTGCCCTAACCCTAACTCTGCTCCAAAATCAGACTTTGAACAATTGCATATAATTATCATAAATCACATCAAAACATCAACATAATTTTATCATATGATCGGCCCAATAATGCAAGTGATATTAACCATGAATTACACATTGGAAACATCAATTACACATCCACAATGAATATGAAGTCTGCTGTCATAAATTATGGAAACATGAAGTCTTCAAGTACACAATATGGCCAAGGCAAGCAACCAATAGCCCAGCAATAAAGTAGACACATATGCCAATGTTTACATACCAAGAATATGCATAAAAAGGACTCCAATAGAGGGCGAATTAGGGCTGCGAGTCTGCTGCTACAAAGTCTGCCCAAACCCTAGTTCTAGCAGCCAGCAATATCTTCAAATCTGCCCTAAGAGCAGGTCACTCCTACAAATGGTGCACTCTGGCCCTAGGGTAAACCCTAGTCCAAATCACCCATGATATATGCTCTCCAAGCTGATGTAGAATTCTGCTCTAGATGATTGAAGCTCACTTGAATCCCCGTCACGGAATCCACAATAAGATAAGTCAGATTGGCGCCCAACTCCTCCTTGGACACTTGAGGTTTTCGTCCCAAGTTCCTCCTAGAGATCGCTCTCCAATGTATGAATGAATGAATGCTTGAATGATGCCTTTGGAGTGCCAAATGATCGTGTATATAATAATATATACACTGTTCATCTCACCTTTTCCTCATGGCTGACTTGGGTAATAGCTTATGTTTGAATTACAAGTTTCCCTCCAAGAGGGCAGACCCATGTGACTTATCTCTCCCTCCATAAGGCGCCTAATTCAAATTAAAGATATGAATTAGGATACTAGCAAGGGCGCCGCCAATAATAATTAATTATTATTTATCCCTCATCAAGTGCTAGTCAAGGAATATGATAATTTATCAATGAGCGCCTAGGAGAGTGAATAGTATTCTCCATGATTATATCAAATCGTCCAAGGTGAGTAATGATCTCCATGATGATGTCAAGTCGCCCAAGGTGAATAATGATCTCCGTGATGATGCACACCATGTGACCATGCCAAAGTATCCATATGAAAGCATCTCCAAGATGTAATGATAGCATCCATAAAACACATGATGAAGTCCAATTCCTAACACAAATCCATATGAAAGGCCCTCCAAGTAGTGGGCTTCGAGGAAGACGAATCACCATACTCCTAATAAGTGTACCAAAGGTAACATATAGATATGACAAGTCATCATTCTGGCCCGTGATATCCTCCCATTGCTCTGGAGCGATGTGAAAGACCCAAATCAACTTTAATGGTGACCATCCCAATAATGGGGACATTACAGTCCTCCCTTCTCGGAATTGCTTGTCCTCAAGCAATGGCAAGTGTGTATACTGTGAGATAGTGTCAAATGACATGTATCTCCATCTGTTCACATGCCCGGTGACCGTACAAATCATCACTGGTGGTTGCATCCTCCAAGAAGAAATGGAAAAATGCCATGCAAAGTGAACTCCAACAGCTGAAACCACACTCCTGAGTTCAACCCAGCATCATCCTTCAGTCAATATGCCCGCAACCACAAGTGCCACAAACCCCAAAGCTCTCAAGGTGCCACTCCTTGAGAAGCAATAGCTAGTCCAATCCGAAGCCTCGAAGAACAAGTGGGGAAGAGTGTGATCCCTGAAACACAACCACAAGTCTCCAAACTTCCGTTGCGCCACTCTGATATAATCATCGACAGTGCTACATGAGATGTGAAGCAACCCATCAACACTCCAATGAAGTGATGTGCCAAACATACCTCCACCTGGATCCCAAATCATCCTGTCACCACATTCGGCAACCATAAAGAGAGGAAGACATCTCAAAGTGCTAACACCAATCCAACCTCCAACACCCGTCGACCTCCCAGGGATGTGCAAAAATCTCAACACAGGTGCAAGAAAATGCATATCAGCTCCTCCAAGGTGGCTGATGTAAATCAGGACAGCAACCTCCCAACTAAAAATCAACTCTATGTGGCTGTCAATAACTCCTCTAATGACATGGGATGATTGAGTATTACCCATAAGCCATCCTCTAGTGATGAAGAGGTACTTCAAGCCTCTCCAAAACACCTCAACAACTGTTGTCCTCCACCAACTCAGTATGAGATCCATGCACCATGAAACAGAAGTCATCTCTCGCCCAGATATGCCAAAGAATCTCATGTACTAGGATCGGAATGATTGTGACATCAAGCACATCTCCAACTCCGATGTCACATACCAATTGTAAAGCAAACCCTAGTGTCTCGAAATCAGAAATAGGAACAATATCATACCTCAGCATATGAACCAACTATAGCTCAAAAATATGCTCCTCCAATGTAAGTGCCTCGGTATTATGTATCATCAGACTCGGACATCAGACAAACTCTAGTATCATCAAAGGATCAATAGAATGATAGAGTTGTATCACAATATCACCCAACTCTAAACCTCCTCGATGAAGGATCAAACAATCATCTCTTATGACTCCCTCTCCAAGTGAAAACATGTCATTAGTGGCTGATCCACTAAGTATAGTCTCAACATCTCCAAGCTCCTCTACTGCTTGAGCCTTCAAGGAGCTCTCAAGACAAATCAACTCATGATGCAAATCAGATATAAAGATTTCTGAATCATACCTTTTTATTTGCTCATCCAAATCTGCATACTCCTTTTGCTCGCTCTCCTCCATAGGCTCCTCCTTTGCTTGTTCCTCCATGATGGCTTCTACCTTTGGAAGGAATAGTGATCTTAGGTGTGCATCCCTCTGTCTCCTTACTTGATCCAGCTGCTGACATTGTTCTTGGACCTCATGTAAGTGCTGTCTAGTCTGGGCTGCCAACCTCTTTGCCTTCCTTGCTTGTTGCAGCCAACCATTGCACTATCCTTGACCCCTTTTCATGTCTTCTTCATGTCCCATGTCTAAACTACAAGTGTCCATCTCAAGGGCCTCTTCCGCCATGTGTTCTTCATAAGTAGGGGTTGTCATGAAAGAAGTAGGGCTGCTGTCATGAATCATAAAATCAGATGTGTCATCATACCTCAACTCGTGGTCCTCTAGCTCCTTTGCCTTCCCTCCAACCTTTGCCCCATTGTCATGTCCCAATTTCCGGAGTGATCATCTATGATGGAGTTTGTTGGCCTATTCACCATTCCTGTAGGCTAACTCTATCGGGAAGGGAATGATTTGGGTTGAGCTAGTACCTTGAAGGCTTGGAAATTGGAAAGTTGGCTCAACACTTGATTTTATTTGTGTTTTTGGCTAGCAATATTATATAGTATTTTCATAAAAGCCAAAAATAATGATATTTTAGCCAAGGCAAAATTCAAGGGCTTGGAGACCTGAAAGTGGGAAAATAAATAAATGGCAAATTTTGTTTATATTTTATTTATTTATTTTTCCCAAGGATAAAATCGATGCCAAGGAGAAATTGGAAAAAAAATAAAATAATAATAAAGTATTATTTTATTTGCAAAAAGGCAGCGCCCAAGAAGAAGATAAAAAATAATAAAAAATTATTATTTTTGCCAATTAAAATCAGCGCTCAAGGAGAAGGCAAAAAATAATAAAAATATATATATTATTTTCTCAAGGAAAGTCGGCGCAAGGAGAAGGAAAAAATAATAAAATATTATTATTTTATTGTTTTTAAATGATGGTGTCTAAAGGTGAAAATCATTTAAAAATAAATAAAAATATATATATTATTTTCTCAAGGAAAATTGGTGCAAGGAGAAGGAAAAAATAATAAAATATTATTATTTTATTGTTTTTAAATGATGGCGTCTAAAGGTGAAAAGCATTTAAAAATATCAAATTAAAGATTTGATATTATTGGTGGAGTTGAAAATTGTCTATATTTCGTCTAATTGGGTCGCCCTTGGAGAAATGGTTTAAAAGGAGGTCATTGGCATCAATTTTGACATCTTTTGCTTATGGTAAACTTTGCATTGTGCATATTGCTCTTGGCTGAAAGTAAGTTTCAGTGAATTCAAGGTGGTGTTCCCTTGATATTTTGTGGTTTGGAGATGATCCCATTCCACCATGAGAGGTGAATTCATATGGAGCTCATCATTGGGCTTAATCGGTGACCTTTAATGGTGTTTTTGCTTCATTTCATGCTAGGGTTTGCTAGGAATCTTTATTTTCAGCTAGCTATGGAGTTTGATATTCAGATTTGAGTTTGATTTTGATGCACTTTCATGAATAAAGGCTTGGAGAGGGTTTAGACATGGATCGCTTGGCAAAGGAGATTGTTTTTGATGATTTTCTTCATTCATACAAGGTCTGATTTTTGTAACAGCAGTCTGCAATTTCATTTCAGTTTCAGATATGAGGTGGTTTTGAGATATTTGTTGAGCATTCATCATTCATTTGTCATCCCAGCCCTAATTGCTTCACTCTAGGGCCAATCGCTTCACATTTTGAGGAGTTTTGAGGCATGCATTTGTGACTTTCAGTCACTAGGGTTTGTGATAGCAGCATACAGGTTTATGACAGCAGCATACAGGGTTGTAACATCAGCATACAATCATTTCCAGATTGATATATGATCATTGGACTTCAAGGATTGACATTGTACTTCATGATCTACACTTTGTACTAGGGTTTGGTTTCATATTTTGGTGTTGTTGCATGTATTTCTGAAATCTATATCAAACTCAACTGATTGTAATACCTAGCCATCTTCAAGTGTAATCATCTCTACATTCAATAAAGAAGATAAGCTTGCATTCTGGGTATGTTCATCCTTGTTTTATGTGAGTTATTTGGTTAAATTGTATCATCTTTTCTTGTTATTTGGATGTGTATTTGCAACCTTTCCATCTCTATGATATTTCAAACACATTGGTGAAGAAAAAAGTTAAAAACCCTAAGTACTTTGCAAGCAATTCAAATCAGAAAATTCAGATCAGCAAGAAAAAATTTCAGTTAGACAAGATAGGGTTCTTACAGTGGTATCAGAGCTTGGATCGTGTCAGCCTATGAGGTTATGAGCTACATTGACCCACTTCCACATCATTATCATAGAAGAACAGGTACAATGGGAGACAGAAGAGCAGGTAATTGCGATGACATTGGTGATATGATGAGAGAAATGCTTGAAAATCAGCGTATGATGACAGCGGAACAGCACACCACAAATGAGAATATAGTACAGATGTTACAGGTTTTGATGAATAATGCAACAATCAATCCAGTTAATCCAGATAATACAGGTGCAAGTAGTGTTGTTGGATCACCTCGTGCAAGGAGGACACGCACAGCTACTACTGATAGGCCTATGCAACCCACTTTTCTTCCTAGAGAAGAAGAGGTTGATGAGAAGATACAGGTTGAGGAAGAGGAACCGCCTTTTGATGACGATTTGATATCCATGGTTGATGAGTATGATGCACTTCCTGAGCATGTCAAAAATCGCATAAACTTCAACAACTACATGAGTCAAAAGCGAGATCGGCGAAGAGCTAGGTTTGATAGACAAAGAAGACAACAACCTAAGCAAACTGAGTATAAGGATGCATTGAGCAAAATTCCTCTACCTAATTTTGATGGCAGCGGCAAAATCAGTGCTATAGCATGGGTACACAAGCTAGACACTTTTCTTACACTCAAGCCCGTGAGTGAAGAAAAGGCTATACACTTTGCTACTATGCATTTGGAGGGTTTAGCTTATGATTGATGGCACCATGGACTTGTTTCACAGCATCACAACAGGATCACTTCATATGATGGGTTCACTAACAAACTCATTACCAGGTTTGATAGGAAGGATGTAGAAGTCTACTACAGGGATTTGGCACAGTTGAGACAGGTTGGGAGAGTAGACTCATATGTTAATGAGTTTTAGAAGATTGCAGTTATGGTTCCTGAGATGCCTGATAGGAGAGTGACTATGCTCTTTGTTGAGGGTTTGAATGACAGAATAAGAGGATTGGTCAAAGTTCATAGGCCAAGGACATTGGATGAGGCCATTGAGCTTGCACTTGACTTAGACACTACTACATTCACACCACAAAAGAAAAGTTTTTTTAGAGGCTCAAGTTCTAATCAGAAAAAACCTAATCAGCCTAAATTTACTCCTACTTTGGAGAATGAGAGGAATGAATTGAGAAGGAAGAAACTATGCTTTTCTTGCAAACAGCCATGGGAACCAGGACATAAATGCCTCGGGAAAGGCAAGGTACATCTTATTGAGGTTATGTCGGATGATGATAGTGAGTCTCATGAGGATACAGGTTTAGATCATGATGTTGATCATACAGAGTAGCAGCCTACTTTGGAGCTTGAGGCTAATGATACAGGTGGTACAGGTTTAGTTACTATTGCTACACTTTCAAGAGAACCTATGTATAATCCTTTTCGTGTGAGAGAGGTACTTAAGGAACAGCAAGTCACTTGTTTGATTGATAGTGAAGCCACACATAATTTCATTGATGAGGGATTAGTTATGAGGCGTGGTTTACAGGCTGAGGACTTTGCAGGTTTCACAGTGACAGTTGCAGATGGCTTTACCATGAGTTGTTAGAAGAAGGTATCTCAGCTTAGCATTCAGATAGGTGATTACACATTGAAAGATGATTTCTACATGGTTGGACTTGGTGAGATAGACATTGTTTTGAGAGCCCAGTGGCTACAATCTCTTTGCCGCTACATTCAGGACTTTCAAAAGATGGAGCTAGAGTTTATACATGATGGGAAGAAGATTGTTTTGAGGGCACTTTCTGATGGAGGACCTAGGGTTATTTCAGCTAGGTGTATGGAGACTTTGTTTAGACATGATGATGTGGCATAGGCAACCCAAGTTTCTCTATCTTCCAAATCTTCTTCCGAGGGTCCGCAGTATCATGTAGATATTCAATCAATATTGGATAAGCATAGTATGGTGTTTGGTGATATTCCTCCAGGTAGACCACCAGATCGTGGATTTGAGCATGTGATTGAGTCAGAGGAGCGCACCAAGCCCATCAATATTCCACCATATCGACATCCTCGGCACTTCAAGATAGAGATAGAGAACACTATTAAGGAGTTGATTGATATGGGACACATTCGGTCTTCATCTAGTCCATTTGCTTCTTCGGTTGTTTTGGTGAAGAAGGATGGAACTATGCGGATGTGTATTGACTATAGAGCACTGAACATGAAGACAATCAAAAACAAGTACCCTATACCCAAAATCGATGAGTTGCTTGATGAGCTACACGGGGCCGTGTATTTTTCTAAGATTGATCTTCGTTCAGGCTATCACCAGATTCATGTCTGTGAGGAGGATAGACATAAGACAACATTCAGATGCCATAATGGACTCTATGAGTTTCTTGTCATGCCCTTTGGTCTTACTAATGCACCTGCTACATTTCAGTCTTGCATGAACCATGTGTTCAATAAGCAGTTGCGTAAATTCCTATTGGTTTTCAGTCTTGCATGAACCATGTGTTCAATAAGGACTTGGTTTTCTCTCATTTCTTCGCTTCATCCTTCATCTTTTCTTCTTCCTTTATCGGCGAATTTGGCAGTCGGCGAACCTTTCGGTTCACGAACTGCCAAGTTCTCCGACAAAGGCCTGGCAACTTCCTCCTTGCATTGCCGTGTCAGCCGATCGGCAAATCGGTGAAAACACAAACTTGCAAACCTTAGTCGCAAATCGGCAAGTTTGTGAACTTGCGAACCTATTGACAAGGCAGAATTTAAGAAAATTTTGAAGGATTTTAACACTTAGACAAATAACAAGGAAAAACACATGGGGCAAACTTGGAGGTTTGCGAACCTTCAAGTTCACCGACAAGAGTTTTCGTTGATAAAGAAAGAACAAAGATGAAGAAAACGAAGACAAAAGAGAAGTAAGTCTTTTGCCAGCAAAGTTTTTGGTTCGCGAACCGAAAGGTTCGCCGACAAAGGGAAAAGTCAAAGCAAAGAGACAAACAAAAAGAAACAAGGATGAAGTGGATAGTTCACCGTGGGGAGGATTTGCCGACAGAGAAGAAAGAAGAAGAAAAGGCAGAAAAAGGAATGATAAGGAAGTTAGCGAACCGAAAGGTTCACTGATTTCACAGTTTGCCTATAAGGCAAAAAGGCCGACAAAGAAGGACATAGTGCCAAAGAGATAGAGAAAGAAAAGGATAACTCCAAGGTTCACAATAGATGATTTTTGCCGATAAGGCAAATTGAAATGCAAAAAATCAAATGTAAAGCATGAAGTATAAATGTGATAGTTTAAAATATTTTAAAGCTATTTTTAAAATATTTTAGAGTGTTGTAAAGGCTTTATACATACACTTTCGGCGGGCTTTTTTATTTTAAACACCCATCTGCTCTTTCGCTGCCATGAATGCAGAATTGATGAGGATGTACATGTTAGTGGCAGAAGTTAGGTGCAATTAATTCCAGGAGTAATGGCAATTGATGGGGTAGTTTTTTTCTGCCCAGAATGCAGAAGTAAACAAAATGCTATATATACATGATTCAGAGATGTTTTACAGGTTGGTCGCTAAACCAATTGTCTGGTCTGCAGGTGCCTCAGGTTGATTTCAGGGCTTCAAATCATGTCAGTCTGGGCAGTGAATGGAGGAATGCATCTGATACAGTGTAGGAAAGAATTATAATGCAAATCTTTATGCAGTGGTGTGTCTACATGGCAGATTGTGATGATTCAAGGGAATATATGAACCCAGTTGTGTATTTTCTCCTACCACACTTGCTGGTATGTTGTTACAGGGATTTGATAATGTATGACAACATTTAAGTCAATACAAGCTTTGTGTTGGGTCATTTCTTTTGTTGCAAGTGGATCATTGTAATTTGCTCAGGATTAATAAGTATGCCCAGTGTATGAATGATGAGCACTTAGTTATACTAAGGGGGGGTGAATCAGTATATAATTAATCTTTTCTTTCTCTACTCTAATCAATAGCAATTAAACATTCAAGTAAGATCTAGCAATTTAGAGCACAGAGACAACACACGATTTTACATGGAAACCCTTGTGGAAGAAAACCACGGCAAAATATTGCTTATAGATATCTTATTGATCTTCTTCTCTTTCTTGTAGGCTCCAACCTACTTTACATACAAATAGTGAGCTCCAACTCACAAGAGACACCAATCTCCACTTGACAGAATTATAGGCACCAACCTATTGGACGCTCCAACCCCCACACAAACTGAGCTTCAACCCAGCAAGAGGCTCCAACCTATTAATCCTTCAATGGCTGAAATGATTTACTCCTCTCAAATCTGATCCAAACACTACTCTCTTCCTTATCAAATCTAAATATTATCAATTCAATTTACATAAATATATCTTTGTTCTTTGACACACATTTTATCATCAAAATAAATCAGATCTGCTCTTCATACTTCTGCTCTTCCTCTTTCTTATACTCAGAAATATTTCATTGATTGCTTGCTTTCAAAATCCTCTAAATCTATCCTTTTATATCTTTTCAATGAAGGTAAAAGACATACCTTTTCACAATGTTTATCAACTTTCACAATGGATGCAACTCTTGAAATACATCGCTGCCCTTTCACTATGAGGTCGCTGTTCTTAACAATAATTAATCGCTGCTTTTATGAATATGTTCTTCACTTAACTTCGCACCTCTTCATAAGTGCTACCCTTGATGTAATGCATATAAGGATTGCTTCTCTAGATCGCACCTTTTTCATATGATAATCGTTGTCCTTTCAATGTTACTAATGTTTTAATCGTTCCTCCTTTTAATATCCTTTAACGCCTATTTTTAGAGGAAGTCAGCCATACTAAAACCATTTAAATCTTTAATTTAAAGTTTATCTCCTTAAGAGGAGTCGGCCGTTTAGGGAGATCGGCCATTTGGAGGTCGGCTACTTTATGCAAATTTCAATTTAACTTTAAATCTTATCCTTCCCAAACACAAGTCGGCCCATAATGTTTAAATCTTTAATTTAAACATACAATGGTAACGCGTAACGGATATACGCTTGTTTGCTTTGCTCTTCAACGGGGACGTATAACGGGCATCTCTTATAATGGTCCACTCTTTACAATGACATCACTTAACGACCTTGTGCCTTTGACATCAATGACAATATTTCCAACAATGAAATGTAAACTGAGAAATGTATGTGAATACATTTTAGTTTTCTATTGATGCTAGTTCGATCCATTTCCTTCATTTTTATTGTTTATGATTTAGTTGCCCAATGGAGTAGGCACCAGTCCATATTGGGGATGGATCAATCACTATTTTAATCAAACCCTCGTCCTATTAGCTGTAGGAGTAGGAGTAGGTTTAGTTTAGGGTTCCTCATGTTGTCCATGATTCAATGTAATAACTAGGGATAAATCTGAAGTGATGCAAAACTATTTTAATCATTGGTGAATCATGTACATGTATGTTTGCACTGTGGATCTTGTGTATGTGAAGTTAAGTGGAGTCATCTCAAGGAGTGTAATATTGCCATGTTTGGGTGCAAATGCATAGTGCAATAATCAGCTTAATATAGAGGCCTGTGCAACCAGTTTGTCTTGACCTAGTGACAACTTTGGGGTCAAGTGTACATTGGGTATGGCTGTGAATATTTGTTTGTGTCGTATTTCATGCATCTGGGAATATCCCTCCTAGGTATAGTTGAGCCTGAAGTGTAGAGAAGCATACCCACTCATGTCAGTTGGCCAAAATCGACCTTGACCTATTGATAAACCTCTTTCAATCACCTTGACACCCCTGGCCTGGGTGATTGTGAAATGTTTTAGGGTTTCGAGTTGTAGTTATTTTGGGAACCAACGGGTTCCATGGAAGGATTATACCTCACAAGTCAATAAAGACTTGGTGGTGTTGCCTATAGTTAACAAGTTTATTACAAACGATGTAGTGAGATTGCTTGAGCTACTCTTGCTTAGCTTGCTATTGCTAGATTGAGATCACTGATTTTTAAGGAATAAACTTAAAGGAACTAAGATTGAGAACCAAATGATGTTAAGAAAATCTAATAAGAATACTAGAGGACCTAACTAAACACTAGTTTACTGGTGTAGGTACCCTTGCTCAAATTGCTTGTGCGATGCCATGGGTTCCTCTCCATGGGTCTTTAATCTATCAATTATTATCATCATGGGTCTTGACTCCAGCTCAAGATGTCTGATGAGATAATCCATAACGAGGAGCATGTATTGAATACGAAAAAAAATTAGTTGAATTGAGTATGGATCCCTACGATAGGAAGTTAGTATTAGAAAACTACTCTAGTGCATTAAACATGAAGTATGCACAATATTGATGTAAATAGCGTTTTTTTTAAGCATGTACATTCCTCTCACTGAAAGTTTTCAAAGTCCATTTGGTGTAATGGGAAGATGTTCCATCATCAAAGGGAAAATGGCTACATTTATAAAGATGATTAAGATATCATCTATTTGGGAACTTTTTGTCTTATTACATTTGGTAGTGTTAGTGTTAATCAATCATATATTTGGTAAGATCAACAGAAAAATAGTATGCACCCAATAATTCTATCCACTAAATTTACAAATTTGAATGAAGTGCACACCATCAAACCTATCAGGCCTGAGAATAAAATGTAGAAGAGATTGACAAATGAAATAGACGAGAATTAGACAACCAAAAAAATATTCAATGAAAAGCTTATTCCATTCAATGAAAATGTACATATTTATTAATATGAGAATGATTGTTTAGTTCATCTTCTAGATGACTATTCAGCATCTAGTGTATCTAGGAAATACAAAATATAAAGTATTATTATACTACTCCTAGGATTATGTACACCGGTGTTACATCCCCCCCTTAATCCAAAGGAGTAGTGGTAAAACTATTGTTTGTGTTGCGCATTGGGCAACTTGTTTATGGCACCTCATTTGCCTGATACGAAGCTCCAATGTTCTACAAAAGGTTTTGCCTAAGCGATAGCTTGTTCCCTGTTGGCACTCATTTTGGTCTGGAGGTTGTTTCTGCATGTTGGAGGGTTTTTTCTTTTTGAGCCCCAAGTCTTCTTGTTCATCGGAGTACTTATCATCGGCGAAAGTTCTTTTTGAGTGCTCCGATTGTGTCTTTGAACTCTCGGTTTGAACCACCCGCTTGAACCCTTTTCTTCAAGGTTCAATGGTTCAAAGCTTTATGATTTTGGTCTTATCGGAGTGATCGGCATCATCGGCGAAGCAGTTTCTTGTTCGGCCGACTATGGATGTTTGGCCGATGAGATGTCATCGGCATGTGTCTCGCCGAGGGATGTGTATATCGGGGTGACTAGCTCTATCGGCATAGGCATTTTGTTGTTCGGCGATGGCATTGGTCATACCGACGGAGGGGGTGTGAAATAAGCGTCGGCGTGACTTTTGCCTATCGGCGGGGAAGCTTTTGGGTTGGCCGATGGTAGTAGTCTGGCCGACAGGGGATTGCGATGGCTTCATCGGCATAACACATGAGGTCGGCAGGAGTTTCTTGGGGTGAGCCGATGGTGTAGGTCTTGGCGACAAGCTTTGGGTGAAGGCTTATGCGTCGAGCGCGACAAAAGGCGCTCGACATTTGTTATACATGCGGCTATGTTTTTAAACTGCTAAAGTGGTCTCCACACCGTGCATGTGGGATTAATCTCCCTGCATATTTTGAACCTTCAGTAAAACGCGTTTTGGCAGGAAGTTCTTTTTTGAATGCTGCGACTGTTTTCTCGGTGGTTGCGGGTGGTTGAGCCATAAATGGCGACTGTGCTGAGGCGTGGGCGAGTTGTTGAACAATCATGTACCCGATTTTTGGCATGAAGACTCCCGGATGGTGGCACAGGGCTCGAGGCCACCCTTGTCTACTCTCTTGTCTGTTGCAGCAATAACTTCTGAGCGCCATTCCTTCTGAGGACTGTATCTGGCGGTTTTTTGTCAAAAGCATGTAATTAATTGCTAGAGGTACACTTTCTGGCCGATATAGGCAGACTATGTTACCATTGTTTTGGTTGTTGAAAGTTGAACATTTTTGGCTCTGTAATGCAATACAGCTGATTTGGTTGCTCTGTGCAGCAAAATTTGTGAGTTTATGTATCTCCTGTGGTATGTTTTTTGCATGAATCCACTGATTTCATGGTTTATCCTATATGAGTAATGCTATGTTTGCATGTGTTGTGCTAATTTTGTCTCCAGTGTTGCATGTATCTTTCTTCTGAGTCCAGATATTTAAGGAATATCTAAGATTCTAGAACATAGAATTCCTGTGTTGAATGTTTGATCTCTTAACTTCTGCTCAAGGGGTAGATTAAATTGTTCTCAGATTGAATATTGGGGAGGATATACTGCAATAGGGATGCCATAAGTATAGATAGCTTAACACTTTGTATTGGGAGATATCTGTAAGGCAAGTATCATATGTATCCCCCTGAAATCCAGTTTTAGTTGTCCATGCATATCATTCACAGGTGTATGTCTACTGACTCCAGGCCCTGGATAGGCACCAATCTTGCTTTGTGTTAGTGTTATATACCATGTCCAGCTTTGCATCCAAATTCAAAATCAAAATCAAACTCTAAAACAACCATTAGGACAGTAGAATTAGTTTTAGGATCCAAGTCCTCTGTCTACAACTGCAAATAGGCCCAAAGCTAGCCCCTTTGCTCTTATCTTACAGTTTTGGTCTACTGACAGGAGGACTTATCTGCTTTCTGTCAGCATCCCAACCTTTGTATGCATATCCTCATGGATGTTGAGTAGGGAATACCCCCTAGGTTTTGCAGAGCCTGAAGAAGAAGAGGAGATAAAATATAGAGTCTATCTCCTACACTGTTGGCCCCTAGCCCAGAGATCCTGTTGATCATTGATGGCTACCTTGTAGGGAAATCTGGGAGTAAGCATCCAGTCTGAGAAAAAACCAACAGAAATTGGCGACTCTACTGGGGATTTGTGAAAGAACCCTGATTTACAAAAGAAAATAGTTCCTAGTAATAGGTGGCGACTCCGAAGTAATCTCCCAACCGGTCAAAGTAAAATTTATATGCAGGGGAGAAGATCCCAACAGAATCCTTTATTTGAAGAGTTACCAGTAACAAGAAGAATGATGTACAAAAGAAAGGGAGCTGTCTCAGTCAGTCATGAGGGTTCCCCCAGAAAAAATGATGATATGCAAGATAACCCTAGGCCATCAGGACAGCATGTGCCTTACTTTTCAAATGCAGAAGTTGATATTCAGGGTGCATATGAGAGGCAACAGGGTGGTAGCGTAAGAATGAGGTCAGAGGTGTTCCAAGAACGCCCATTTCTAGACCCTAGTGAAAGGTTTGAAGAGGCAGAGTCTCTGAGGGATGATGAAGATGATGACCAAAATGGTATGAGACCATCTACCTCTATGCCTAAAGAAGAACAGTTAGCTGAAGAAATCAGAAATCTGAGAGCAGAACTAGAATATCTACAAGCCATGAAAATCAGAGATGACATGAGGCAGAAAGTGCAAGCTTTAAGGACTGCCCAAAATGATTCAATTCCTACCCTTGAGAATGCAAATGTGCAGAGACGTCAGCAAAGAAATGAAATGCAACATCAGCATAATGATAAAAGACAAAATGTGAATGATGCTAGAATACCACTGAACAATGTAAGAAACCAGAATGAAAACAGAAACATTAATGCTAATCAATTTGACAGACAGCCCATGCAGCTAGATAGATTCAGACAGCTGGTGTTTGATGGTATTCCTAGGTATCCTAACCCCATTGACAAGCATCTAAGGCTGCAAGTGCCTAAATTTTCAGGAAACGACACTGTGTCAGGAGAAGATCATCTAAAGGCTTTTCAAAATGTCATGGATAACTTTGAGGTTGAACATGAGGATGTTTTCATGAAGTTATTCATGCAATCTTTAGTAGATGAGGCAAGAGAATGGTACAAGAATCTGCCTGACCGGAGTATTTCATCATGGGATGATTTTAAAAGGATGTTCAAGGAGCAATATGGTGACAAAACTGACCCTAGCTTTTTTGTAAATGAGTTTACCAGTATCACTAAAGGGTCAAATGAGCAGGTTGCAGATTTTAATGCAAGATTTACTAAAGTGTTAAACAAATTGCCACATCACATGAGGCCAAATGAACCAATGTGTATATTATTGTATATCAATGCCTTTGATGCAAAAACTGCATATGGATTAAGAGATAAAAGTCCTGCTACTATCAGGGATGCTTTCAGAATTGCAGTAAATATTGAGAACAACAGGAAAGCATCAGGCAAGACAAACAGAAAGGATGATGTGAAAATTCTGCAGAATCCAAACAAGCCTCAGAACACTCAAGGTAATACATCTGCCCCTGAAGATAAGATAGACAAATTGGCAAATGTTGTTAAGGACCTAAGCTATAGACTAGCTAGAAGTGAAAAAGGGATGGGTCCTGATAGGCAAGTCTACCAAAGGCAGGAAAAGAGACCATCATTGCATGATATGCCTTATAATACCAATTGGCATAATGGTAAGCCTATATTCCCACATAACATCACAAATCAGAGAACTCAACATGTCAAAGAAACTCCTGATCCTCTAAAGAAAGCTATAAATATTGTTGATGATACTCCATGGTGTATAGTTTGTCAGATGCCACATTCACAGTCACAGTGTATGATTGCTCAGTCCTTGTTTGATAATGCTGCATCTTGTAATGAATGCAATGAGCCACATTATGTGCAAGATGATGATGTTAATATGATGTCCATAAGCAATGGATACCCTCTTTATGATGCTGATGAGAGTACAGATAATGGAATTCGGGCCTATCAACAGGATTCTTATGATGAAGGTAATGAAGAAAGCTATGTGTATGCTCAGAGCTCACACAATTTTCTGAGTAACTTACAACGACCTTCTGATGAGGAAATTAGGGCCCTCACAGCTGCAGCAGTGGCCCAAGTCAAGAGTAACTACAATCTCAGAGGTAAAGCTCAGATAAGCAGCCCACATCAGCCAGAAGATTTTTCTGTAGGTCAGCCAGTGCATGGTCATAAGGGGATGGAATTACAAAAGAGGCAGTGGGTTAATAATAAACAGAATTTTAGATATAGAACAGGTCATGAATCTCAAGGACCAGAAAACAGAATCCCCCAGGCTGAAGATCAAGGTAAAGGTTCCCAAGACAAGAATGATGATCAGGGAACTATGAAAGTAAAAGCTAAATCAGTTCAGGATAAAAACAAGATTGTGGAGCAAGCTAGAACTGTTATACAAACTTATGCTCCATTTGATATAGCTCAAATCCTCTCCCAGGTAAAAGTCTCTATCCCACTTATGGAACTGATGAAGGTTGAAGAAATCAAGAATAGGACAGTATCCCTAATTTCAGGAGTATCTTCTCAAGCTAAACAAAATGTTTAGATCCAGGGTGAGAAACATGTCATATGCAATGAAGAAGATGAGGCTCCTGAGGTTTATTTAGGAATGACTATGACAAAGTGCCCCTCACAAGTGGAACCATTTTATGTATCCCTGGTTATAAATGAAAAAATAATCAGAAATTGTATGCTTGACTCTGGAGCATCTACAAATATCATGCCTTTAGCCATCATGCAACAAGCTGGATTGAAAATTGACAAAGCATGTGGAAAATGTTATGCTATGGATGCCAGAGAGGTACCAGTTATTGGAATCATGAAGGATGTAGATTTCAAACTGGCAGCATTTCCTGAAAAGAGATATAAAATGAATATAATAGTGGTTGACATCAAGCCACAGTATGGTATGTTGCTGTCAAGAAGATGGGCAGCACTAATTGGTGGAAGTATGCAGCTGGACCTGTCATATGCCATGATTCCAATGAATGGCAGGGATGTTAAGCTAATCAGAGAACAAAGATCATCAGAGACAGTGGAAGACCAAGAAGCAGAGGAACAGATATGCTTTGTAAACACTGACTGTGATAACTTCAAGGTTGTCTCAGATGATAGAGAAGATAAAGAGAAAAATGTCTGCATTAAAGAGCTGGACCAACAAGGTTTATGGACCATGTATTTTGATGGAGCTTGTGCAAAAGAAAGCTCTAGAGCTGGAGTTGTTTTCCTGTCTCCAAATGGGAAGCTCCTCAAATTCTCTTTCTTGCTGAGGTTTGTTTGCACAAACAACATTGCAGAATATGAGGCTTTACTCTTAGGCCTAAATATAGCTCTCAAACATGGAATCAAGATGTTAAGAGTATTTGGGGATTCTGAGTTGATTGTATCCCAAATTAGAGATAGGTATGCTTCAAAAAACAAAAGATTGAAACAATACAAGCATGCTGTTTGGGATACCATTGAACTATTTGATGCATTTTCAATAGGCTGGGTAGAGAGATCAAAGAATGTTATGGCTGATTTCTTAGCTAATGTTGCAATAAGGCCAAATGACATCACTTTGTCAGATGTTACAAATGTAGAAGTTAAAATCAGGCCTGCAGTACCAGAGAACATATGCAGTTGGCAAGTGTTTAATGATGATAGGGACTTGTTAAAATTTTTGCACTGCATAGATGAATATGAGAATCAAGAAATTGATTTCCAAGCTTTTGTAGAGACTATAGATGGAAAAGAAACTCTTGTGGGGAAAGAGATAATTCAATTGAAGACTAATAAAATCCCTAGAGGTTTAGTAGCTTTGGAAAGAGCTTTTGACAGTAGAGACCAATTGGTCACAAAGACATCTCCCACAAACAAGGAAGATTTAGAAGAGATAAATTTGGGGACATCTCAGGCCCTCAAGAAGGTATACATTGGTAAGCAGCTCAAACCACACATCAGGAGTATGCTGATTGCATTACTGAAAAGGTATAAACATGTTTTTGCTTGGTCATATGAAGACCTAAAAGCCTATAGGGAAGATCTATTCCAGCATGAGATCCCATTGAAGCCTGGAGCTAAGCCATTTAGACAAAGGCAAAGACCTATTAATCCTACCTTAGCTCCAAAGATGCAAGAAGAACTCAAAAAGCTTAGGGAAGCTAGAATAATTGTGTCAATCAGACATTCAACTTGGGTGTCTAACCTTGTCCCAGTCAGGAAAAGGAATGGTGATATTAGGCTTTGTGTTGACTTTAGAAACTTGAATGTATCCTCTTTAAAGGATAACTATCCACTGCCTAATATGGAGGCTATGTTGCAGAAAGTGACTAGTTGTGAACTCTTGTCCATGATGGATGGATTTTCAGGTTATAATCAGGTGAAGGTAAAGGAATCAGAACAGTATAAGACTGCCTTCACCACTCCATGGGGAACTTATGTATATGTTAGAATGCCATTCGGACTAACAAATGCAGGTGCTACATTTCAAAGAGCAATGGATGTTGCCTTTGCAGGGTTGATTGATTCAATCCTGGCTGTATATCAAGATGACTTGACTGCCTATTCAAAGAAGGAAGAGCAGCATTGTTTGCATCTAGAGCAGATTTTCATAAGAGCACTGGAGTATGGCATTTCTTTAAATCCAAAGAAGTGTGCCTTTGGGGTAGTTGAAGGAAAACTCCTAGGGCACATTGTTTCCAAGGATGGAGTTAGGATAGATCCAGAGAGAGTGGCTGCTATTGACAGAATTCAAATGCCAAAGACTGTAAAAGGAGTTCAGTCCTTCTTTGGACAGATAAATTTTGTTAGGCGATTTGTTCCCAACTTTGCAGAAACCACAAGGAACATTTCCAAGATGATGAAGAAGGATGCAACTGTCCACTGGGAAAGTGAAGCAATTGAATCATTTCAGAGTATCAAAGAGGCAATCAAGATGGCCCCTGTTCTTAAATCTCCTGATTTTTCTAGGCCATTCCAAGTGTTTTCATTTGCTTCCTTTCACACTGTTGCTACATGTTTGCTACAGAAAAATGAGGATGGATTTGAGAAACCCATAGCTTTCTTCAGTATGTCCTTGCAGGCTTCTGAGTTGAAATATGATATCATGGAAAAACAGGCATATGCACTAGTCAAAGCCATCAAAAGTTTCAGACCATACCTGGTAGGATCACATATAATTGCATATGTACCCCATGCAGCAGTCAAAGACATATTCACTCAACAGGAGGTGACTGGCAGAAGGTGCAGATGGATAAACAAATTGCAGGAGTTTAACATAGAGATACAAATTACCCAGTTGGTAAGAGGACAAGGATTAGCCAAGATGATGGCACAGTCAAACTTGGAAGCATGCCAAGTCAATGCAATCCAAAATGAGAATATAAATGTATCAAGATCTGAATGGTACAAGGATATTATATACTACTTGCAAAATCTGAATTGTCCTTCCCATTTCAGTGAGTCAAAAAAGGACTTTAAAGTTACATGCAATCAGGTATGTTATTGTTCAAGGTGAGCTATACTGGAAAAACCCTGATGGTGTGCTGCTGAGGTGTGTGGATGAAGATATAGCTAACAATGTTTTGATTGACATGCATAAAGGATTGTGTGGTGGCCATTATACTGCCCAAACAACAGCCCATAAGATTCTCAGAGCAGGATATTGGTGGCCCACTCTCTTTTCAGATGCACAAAGGTTAGTGAGGAAGTGTGACCCTTGCCAAAGATTCTTAGAAAAGTTGAGATATGATGGTGCTTTACCCCTCAGAACTGTAACTGTAGATGCTCCATTTCAGCAATGGGGAATTGACTTCATAGGGGAAATTGCAGACAAGTCAAGTGGGGGACACAGTTGGATTTTGGTGGCAACTGATTACTTTACCAAATGGATTGAGACCATTCCAACTAAGAGAGCTACAAGTAAGGTGGTGACGGATTTCATACTAGAAAATGTTATCATCAGGTTTGGAGTACCATTCAAGATAGTCACTGATAATGCTATGTGCTTCAGATCAGGTGAATTTGTTGATTTTTGCAACAGGTATGGGATAAATCTATCATATGCATCACCATACCACCCACAAGGAAATGGTCAAGCAGAATCAAGCAATAAAAGCATCATGAAAATTATCAAGAGGATACTGGACAAGAACAAGAGAGCCTGGGACTCAAAATTAAAGTTAGCAATATGGGCTGACAGGGCGACAGTAAAAAAGGCTATTGGAATGTCACCCTTTGAGCTAGTATATGGTGCGTCAGCCAGATTGCCTATAAACAATCTCCTACCAGTTTACAAATTTATCCAAGATAATGATGAGGAGATTGAAGATTCCATGATAGAAAGAGTGAACCAGCTAGTTGCACTGGATGAGAACAAAAGGAAAGCACACCAGATCAACCTCAAGAGACAACAAGATATGAAATATCTGTTTGACAGGAGAGCTACAAAAAGGAAGTTTCAAATCAATGATCTGGTGCTCATCTCGAATGCAAAAAATCAGGACAGGGGTAAACATGGTAAGTTTGAACCTTTATGGATGGGCCCATATCAAATTTGCAGCACTCATGGGGAGGACTCTTATTTCCTCCAGGCCCTAGATGGTGAAGCTTTGGAATTTCCTGTGCATGGTCAGTTCCTCAAGTTTTACTTTGCATGATGGCCCATCTCTGTGCACATGTGTAAAAAGTATGTATATATTGTAAATGCCTTGTACAGTTCGTGTTCTTTTTGGTTTTTGCCTGGTCTACCCGGAGATCTGGTTCTCGCTGCAGTTTTGCACCTGCACGTCCCCATTCGGAGCCGGTGTTGGCACTCATTTTGGTCTGGAGGTTGTTTCTGCATGTTGGAGGGTTTTTTCTTTTTGAGCCCTAAGTCTTCTTGTTCATCGGAGTACTTGTCATCGGCGAAAGTTCTTTTTGAGTGCTCCGATTATATCTTTGAACTCTCGGTTTGAACCACCCGCTTGAACCCTTTTCTCACAGTTCAATGGTTCGGGGTTCAACAGCAAAGGGGCTTTGGTTCCATATTTTCCGTAAGTGAATCCAATCGGTATGGTTGAACTACCGCATTGAACCACCCGCTTGAACCCTTTTCTTCAAGGTTCAATGGTTCAAAGCTTTATGATTTTGGTCTTATCGGAGTGATCGGCATCATCGGCGAAGCAGTTTCTTGTTCGGCCGACTGTGGATGTTTGGCTGATGAGATGTCATCGGCATGTGTCTCGTCGAGGGATGTGTATATCGGGGTGACTAGCTCTATCGGCATAGGCATTTTGTTGTTCGCCGATGGCATTGGTCATACCGACGGAGGGGGTGTGAAATAAGCGTCGGCGTGACTTTTGCCTATCGGCGGGGAAGCTTTTGGGTTGGCCGATGGTAGTAGTCTGGCCGACAGGGGATTGCGATGGCTTCATCGGCATAACACATGAGGTCGGCAGGAGTTTTTTGGGGTGAGCCGATGGTGTAGGTCTTGGCGACGAGCTTTGGGTGAAGGCTTATGCGTCGAGCGCGACAAAAGGTGCTCGACATTTGTTATACATGCGGCTATGTTTTTAAACTGCTAAAGTGGTCTCCACACCGTGCATGTGGGATTAATCTCCCTGCATATTTTGAACCTTCAGTAAAACATGTTTTGGCGGGAAGTTCTTTTTTGAATGCTGCGATTGTTTTCTCGGTGGCTGCGGGTGGTTGAGCCATAAATGGCGACTGTGCTGAGGCGTGGGCGAGTTGTTGAACAGTCATGTACCCGATTTTTGGCATGAAGACTCCCGGATGGTGGCACAGGGCTCGAGGCCACCCTTGTCTACTCTCTTGTCTGTTGCAGCAATAACTTCTGAGCGCCATTCCTTCTGAGGACTGTATCTGGCGGTTTTTTGTCAAAAGCATGTAATTAATTGCTAGAGGTACACTTTCTGGCCGATATAGCCAGACTGTGTTACCATTGTTTTGGTTGTTGAAAGTTAAACATTTTTGGCTCTGTAATGCAATACAGCTGATTTGGTTGCTCTGTGCAGCAAAATTTGTGAGTTTATGTATCTCCTGTGGTATGTTTTTTGCATGAATCCACTGATTTCATGGTTTATCCTATATGAGTAATGCTATGTTTGCATGTGTTGTGCTAATTTTGTCTCCAGTGTTGCATGTATCTTTCTTCTGAGTCCAGATATTTAAGGAATATCTAAGATTCTAGAACATAGAATTCCTGTGTTGAATGTTTGATCTCTTAACTTCTGCTCAAGGGGTAGATTAAATTGTTCTCAGATTGAATATTGGGGAGGATATACTACAATAGGGATGCCATAAGTATAGATAGCTTAACACTTTGTATTGGGAGATATCTGTAAGGCAAGTATCATATGTATCCCCCTGAAATCCAATTTTAGTTGTTCATGCATATCATTCACAAGTGTATGTCTACTGACTCCAGGCCCTGGATAGGCACCAATCTTGTTTTGTGTTAGTGTTATATACCATGTCCAGCTTTGCATCCAAATTCAAAATCAAAATCAAACTCTAAAACAACCATTAGGACAGTAGAATTAGTTTTAGGATCCAAGTCCTCTGTCTACAACTACAAATAGGCCCAAAGCTAGCCCCTTTGCTCTTATCTTACAGTTTTGGTCTACTGACAAGAGGACTTATCTGCTTTCTGTCAGCATCCCAGCCTTTGTATGCATATCCTCATGGATGTTGAGTAGGGAATACCCCCCTAGGTTTTGCAGAGCCTGAAGAAGAAGAGGAGATAAAATATAGAGTCTATCTCCTACACTGTTGGCCCCTGGCCCAGAGATCCTGTTGATCATTGATGGCTACCTTGTAGGGAAATCTGGGAGTAAGCATCCAGTCTGGGAAAAAACCAACATTCCCTTCTGCAGTTTTAGAATTTTCAAGAATCGAGACATTGACTTGGTAAAGAGTTGCGTTTGTTTTCTCAAGTCGAGTTAGCTATCCATGATGCTATATCCGATTTTGAGAGAGTACTGCACCTATTTGTTGTGAAATTTTCACCACCATTTTTTGTGTTGATTGAAAACTCAACATTACTTATGAGCAATGAAATTTACAAAATAAGGTTGTTCAGCTTCTATCATGTCACTTATGTGAGTGAAAACTAGAGAATCCAGGCTGATTGTGCTCATGAGTAATCCAAAAGTGTGCCAGAGACACTGTGTGATCTAAAAATTGGATAACCCAAGCTGATTGCGCCCATGAGTAACCCAAAAGTGTGCTAAAGCATGCATTGAATCACCTTAACTTTTTGTCAAGCTGAAAATGTGAACCGTTTGTTGTCCACAATGTTCTCAAATGAAGGCACATGTCGACACATAAAAAAATGCTCCTGTGGCAAGAGAAACTGCGTCGAAAATGAAGGCAAATGATGATCTCACTCCATGCATTGTAATATACACTATCCTGTAGGGTTTGTTGTCAAGTTCTTTTTTGTTTTCTGTTTTGGTTTACATTGCTGAATATGTTTAGGGTTTGTTGTGTTTTTGCATATGGTTTATTTTGCAATATAACAATGAAATACGGTGCATGCGAAGAAACCCAGAAAAACTATAACAAATATGCATAACATAACAAAGACCCAGATCATTAAATCACTCAAAATGAATTATAGTGACATACCCATTTCAATTTCTTCAACTTCATAAATCTGATATACATGGACCAGTAATATAGAGGGCAGAAATCCCTTCCAAACGCCAAGGAAAGAGTGATTCTCCTTCAAACAATGATCTGCATTAGAGTTTGAAACCCTAGGCGACCTTTATACATGTATTATGAAGCCCAAAAGATAGGCGTCTTTCCTCCTTGTTGCTCCACGTCCTTGTACCCCTGCTGTACGGCCCTGCTGGAATGATTATCAACAACAATCAGCTCTAAAAATGCTTAAAAATCTATCACATACCTCTGATTGGAGTCGTAGCTATGAAAAGTCTGTGAAGTGTTGAAGAAATCAGCATTAAACACCAAAATCCAGCTATATGGAAGGTACGGCCAGACTGTAGAGTGGTACGGCCTAGTAGTGGTACGGCCTGCCTGGAATACTATCAAATCTGCCAATAAACTCCTCAACAAAACTTTGAAATCTGTCTCTGAACCTTATTTATCAGCTGCTCACATAGTCATAGCATTATCATGGTGAAACTTCATCAAAATGCATCAATCTAAGCGCATTGCGAAGCCCTTGGATGAGACTCCCAACAACTCTCCTGATGTCTCTCAAACACGAAGAGAGTGATTCTACAGAGGTTTTCGTCTCTGTAAAACCCTAGTACAACCACAAGCTACAAGCTCAAGCTTTCACAACAAAGTCTTTTTTTTTTTTTGCAAGAGTGAATGAATGAATCCAACTGACTTCCACTTTTTTTCTTTTTACTCCTTCACCCTCAACGCCCAAGGAGGAATTCTTTATTATTTTGTTTTATTTATTTTAAGTCCATGAATCCTCATAAAGGAGTGCCCACTCCTAGAACCATAACTTTTAAAACAACTTATCAACCAATATATTAGTCACTTTAATAAAATAAAGTAACTATAGCTTTTAATCCATTATAAGTTAAATATTTAATTTAACTTATATTTTGACACTTAACTCCGTGGCCAACTCATTGTCCAAGAACAATGTGCTAGGTACTCCAACTGGCAGTGCTAAATATGGAAAGTCAGGTAAACTTCCCCGATGAACCTCTTGCCTAACTTACTATAAATAGTAAGTCCTAGTAGAATGTGCCCAATTAGGTTCCCTAACCAACTCCATTAGCCTACGAGAACCCTGGAATAGGCTAATCACTCCATCTGTCTAACTGGGCTAAGAAGGGGACATTACAGTCCGCCCTCCCCAAAATTGCTTGTCCTCAAGCAATCTCAGCTCAAGATGCTGCAATATCTGCTCATTCTCCCATGTTGCGTCCTCAACTGGCAAGTTCTTCCATTTCACCAGGTACTCTTTGATGATCCTTTTTCCTGAGATTCCTCTCTCGGGTGTCAATGATAGCTTCGGTGACCAGGATCAACTTCCCTTCCTCATCCAATGGTGGAAGCTCAGATGAAGGAACAACATTATGACCAAGTGCTTTCTTAAGCCTGGATACATGAAATACATTGTGCACTCGACTATCAGCTGGTAGCTCTAGCTCATAAGCTACTTCCCCCACTCTCCTGGATACTCTGAACGGACCATAGAACCTGAGTTTAAGTTTCTCTGCTCCACTCCTTTTGAGAGTGGACTGCCTGCATGGTTGGAGCCTTAAGTAGACCATATCTCCAACCTCGAAACTCCTCTCTACTCGGTGTTGGTCTGCATATAGTTTCTGTTGATTCTGTGCTTGTTGCATATTCTCCTTAAGCTCTTTCATGATATCTTGGCTCTCTTGCAACAAGTCCTTTCTTTCGGCACTCTATTGTCACCAAGTAGAAAATTTGTGAAGCAAGAGGCATCATACCCATATAGGGCCCTGAATGTAATGTTCCCTTTTAGGGTATTCTTGATTTCTTAACTTGCACACAAGAATAACTACTAGAAAGGGACATTAGCAATATTAAAGATCAATAAATTAGAATATAGTAATGAAATCAATACATCATAACATAATTAATGATATAACATAAATAATATTTAGTTCAACATATAGTTATCCAATCCTCAAGCCGATCCTATGATGGGTCCCATAGGAATACTAGCAAGTTAGAGTATGATGGAGGGCACATTCCTACCTATCACCTCTTATGTCCACCTTGGCGGCACACCCTACCAAGATCAAGCTTAAGGCTCAAGAGTGTGGAGGGCACTCTCCCTACCTATCACATCTTGACATGAGCATGATGGAGGGCACACTTCCTACCTATCATCTCTTGATGAGGGCATGATGGAGGGCATTCTTCCTACCTATCATCCCTTCAGCATGACTTGATGAGAGCATGATGGAGGGCATGCTTCCTACCTATCATCTCTCGTGGACTGGAAGGACCAACCTTCCTACTTGCCTCTATACCCCTATGTAATCCAACATAGTTTGCTTGTAATTGAATAAGATAATTAAATATGCGTACCTCTTGATCAAATATAGTTCAGTTCAAGGATGGCAATATATCCTCTTGCTGTGTCACAATTGTTTATATCACTTGATTGAATAATAATTCCCATCTGCTGCTATGTATGAGGATGACTGGTTTATATTTCTGTCTATATCTTTCCCTTATTTATGCAGATCTGGATATATCTATATTTTATCCAGACATATATATATTCTTTTTTTTTACTCTTATTCTCCTCCTCTATAAATTTAGATATCATTCCTTATTTCTGCCTCAAGTATATTTCTGTTTATAAAATCAGAAGTTCTTATTATCCGCCCTCAACCGTACTTCATAATCTCCATATATGTGTCCTCAAGAAAGGCAATTTTAGCAACATACCTCTTCATAATAAAGAGAGACAGCCAAATATAACAATCTAATTTTGTCAAATTGCAAACCATTATCTTAATCCTTTTATAATATAAATCCCTACTCTTTATCATATCGTATCTTATGCACCTCTTCCTTAATTTTTGATCGGTCCTAAGACTTTATACAAAGCGCTGCCATAATCGCTGCACCTCTTGTATTGTCCTGCTGTTATGAATCGCAGTTGTTCTTAATAATCATTGTATATAAGTTGCACTCCTTGATCACTACTATTTTATATTATAAACTTAAGACAATGCTTCATTTCATATCGGTGGTTTATTATTCATGTTACTTACATTTATTTTATATAATATAATAACATATTATTATATATAATATATATTTATTTTTATATATATTTACAGTATTAATATATATTATATTATAATAATTATAAATTATAATAATATTTAAATTTATATTTATATTTATATATTATATTATTATTTATGTTTATTTTATATTTGTATATTATATTTATTATTTATAAATATAATAATATATATTGTTGCTTAAAGTAAATATATTATATTTATATTTGTATATGATATATTATATATTATATTTTAATTATATTAAATATATTTATATAATACTTAATTTGTTATTTAAATATATTTAATTTAGCATATTCGATTTACAATATTTAATATGGATTTTAATGTCATTCATATCTTTAATTTGAATGAATAATACATAATCGGTTTGATTATAAATTACTAATATAGGGACATGACACTGAATGGAGTCATCCTGATAGACATGTGGTATGTTGTGTTGTAGCAATACTCCCCCAGGTGCAACCACTTAATCCATGCTCTCTGCTGTCCCGACACATAATTCCTGAGATACCCTTCCACCCATTTATTTACAATTTTTGTTTGCCCATCGGTCTACAGGTGGTAACTGGTGCTATGAGTAAGCTCAGTGCCACACAATCTGAACAACTCCTACCAAAAGAGATTTAGGAACTTGCTGTCCCTATCGCTCACAATGCCTCTGGGTATCCCATGCAACCTGAAAATCTCCCTAAAAAATAGATCAGCTACTTGTACTACTGTATGAATCACTGATATGGCGAAGAAATGCGCAAACTTGGTCAACTTGTCGACCACTACACAGATGCAATCTTTCCCCTGTACTTGTGGTAGCCCCGTGATGAAGTCCATGGAGATATATTCCCACTTTTGATTGGGAATTGGTAAAGGCTGAAGTAAGCCCGCTGGATAAGTATGTTCATTCTTATTTTGCTGACAAATAGGGCACTCCCGAACATACCTCTAGATAAGTATGTTCATTCTTATTTTGCTGACAAATAGGGCACTCCCGAACATACCTCTAGATAAGTATGTTCATTCTTATTTTGCTGACAAATAGGGCACTCCCGAACATACCTAAGGACTTCATTCTTAAGTCCTTTCCATGTAAAACGTTCCCGAACTTGTCTGTAAGTCTTGAAGAACCCAGGATAACCAACCATAGGTGTGTCATGGAAAGTCCTCAAAATCTTGCCTTTGAATTGAGAGTTAGGTACCAAAAATATCCTCTCCTTATAAATAATTAGATCATTAACCACTGAGTACTTATCATCCTATATTGTGCCCTCAATGATTCCTGCTGCCCAAGAATCCTTAGCATATTCTGCTGAGATTGACTCTCTCCAATCAGCGGATATCTCCCCAAGCAAACACAAGTGGGGTCTCCTAGATAATGCATCTGCTACAATGTTCTTCTTACCTTTGACATATTCTATGTCAAAGTCATATGCTTGTAATCAACTCACCCACTTCTGCTATCAATCATTCAAGTCCTTTTGGTTCATGAAATATTTGATACTGTTGTGATCAGTTTTGATAATAAATTTGCCTCCAACCAGATAAGGCCTAAATTTGGCCAATGCATGCATTATGGCCAACATCTCTCGATCATAAATCGAGTAGCTCTTCTCCACACCCCTGAGCTTCCTGCTCTCAAATGCAATGGGGTGTTTCTCCTGCATTAGTACTGCCCCAATTCCCTCTCCTGAAGCATCACACTCCAACTCGAATGACTTGAAAAAATCTGGGATTGCTAACACCGGGCAAGTAGACATCAAATGTTTGAAGTGTTTAAAACACTTTTGTGTTGAATCTGACCACACAAATGCTCCCTTCTTGGTTGAATCTGTAAGAGGAGCTGTAGTCTATGAGAAGCCCTTAATGAACCTCCTGTAGAAGCCACACAACCCAAAGAACCCCTTAAGCTGAGTGAGATTCGTCGGTGTAGGCCATTCCATGATAGCCCTGATCTTCTCTGGATCTACCCTCACACCATCTGCACTGATAATGTGGCCAAGATAGAGCAACTCTGTCATGCCGAAGTCACATTTGGACTCCTTAGCATACAAGGACTCACTCTCCAGGATGCCCAAAACATCCTCCAGATGTCTCATGTGCTCTTCCCATGCTCTGCTAAAGATTAGGATATCATCGAAGAAGATCAAAACAAACTTCCTCAACTGTTTCCTAAAAATCTGGTTCATGCAGCTCTGGAAAGTAGCTGGTGCATTTGTCAACCCAAACGGCTGTTGACCCATTTTCTTCTATGTAGAGTTAAATAGTTCACCTTGTATTTTCCTTGAAAATCCTTAGGAAAATGTCCATACAAAGCTTAAATCTTCCAAATACTCATGCTATGCTTTGCCAAAAATCCTAAAAATCTTGCCTGAAGAATCTTTGCAGGAAACCCAGAAAAACCCAGAAACCCTTTGTCTTCATGAGCTTCCCATCGCAAACCAATCTCAATTTTATACTTAGTATTTGTACATACATTTTTTAATGTATGTTCAAAATTTCAGTGTAACGAAACTCGCCAAAACTCGGCAAGTCCAAGGCGAGGCACCTTGGCCAAGTCTGGGGGACTCGGACCCAGATTTGGCGGATTTTTTGAAAAAACTCGCCAGACTCGCGGATTTTTTAAAAAAACTTGGCTGAAACTAGTGAAAAAATCAGGAACAAGGTGACAGTATATTTCAAAATATATTTAAGTATAAGAAATGAATTTCTTATACTTTAAATATTTTGAAATATACTGTCAGGATGTTTGAGATAGGTTCCGGATCCATGGGATTTAACATGCAAATTCTAGATTTTGGAGGATCCATCAGATTTCAGACTTAACCAATTTTTCAGGGTTTCAGACTTAGTCAAATTCAGGGTTTCGATTTTGCACAAAAAGAGTATAGGACAAATCATTGGATCCTATTGATTTGGATGAGATAGATCCTATTGATTTGTCGAGTTTTTGCCTTCACCAAGTTTTTGTTCACTCGTCAATTTTGGCATCATTTAAGACCTACCATTTACGCCTTCGTAGGAAGGTGAAGGATGCAGGCTCCTCTGAGCCATAGACTTCTAGACTCTAGTTATTGTTTTGATATTTCATATTTGTTTGGAACATTTGATGTCATGGATTCCATATTCCATGAGTTTTGTATACATTTGACTATATTTATATATCTAAGTGTGTTATTTCCTTCAGCAGCCCAGCTACAATTTGCGTTTATACTTATGTGATCGATGTATACTTGTGTATGTGATCAAATTAGCTTCTATTTGATGATGTTATTGTGTCTTTAAGGTTTATTTATTAAAGGGTGTATGAAACAAGTTTTAAATCCTTAAAAATCTATGAATTTCTTGGGTTTTTCAATTTGCCGAGTTTTTGCCGAGTCTAGGCGCCGAGTCCGAGTCCGAGTCCAAAATCAGCTTGCCAAGTCCAAGGCGAGTCCGAGGCGAGTCCGAGTCTCGTAACTATGGTTCAAATGTACATTCGCCAATGTATGTGGTGGTGCCCACCTAGGTTTTGGGTTTCAATTATTCATCTGCAGGCATTCTCTTTCCAAACCCAAAATTTCTAAGTCATTTGGCCTTCGCAGTTCAAAAATGCAAAAAGCAGTTGCATACAAGTGTCTTTGTACATACAAGGCCATTTGTATGTACATGCAGGTTCAAATGTACATTAGCGGGTCAATAAATCTCAGTCGGCCTTCAAAAATAGTAAAAAATTGGCTGTATGCTTTTCGCAATGCATATTGAGTTTGAATATGCATTAAGGAATCTATCGTAGATTTCGAGAATATTCCCTGCTTATATGAGAGGGTTTGCATGTATATTTGTGTTGTATGTTTAGACATGCAATGGCCACATACAAGAGGAACATGCAAAGGAAAAGATACAAGTTGACATACAAGGCCGAAGATGCAATTGGTGGGGTCCGCTGAATGCACAATGCGATTGTATCTTATATACAAGTCGCATTGTATATGCGAGATACAAAGGGCAACATACAAGGAAGAGATGCAAAGGCTTTTGCATATCGGCGACATACAAAAGCGCATGTATGTCCGACATACATTGGGAATGTACAAGGCGCATATACAAAAAGGCCAACATGCTTTTGCTACAGTAAAAGGGGTTTGTATATGCGAGATGCAAGTGAAATATACATTCGCCACATACAAGGGCGGAGATGCAAAGGCCAATGTATATCGGAACAGTGGCTTGTATATTTGCGATTGTATGCTGCCACATACAGATCAAAGAGACAAGGCCAACATATAAGCAACACATACAAGAGGGAGACTGCATATCAAAGAGGCATGCACAGTCCACATACAGGGGGGCAGTTGTATGTATATCCAGATTGTATATTCGAATATACAGTGCCATATACAAAGACAAAGATGCAAGAGTCTTGTGCTAAATTAACATGCAAAAGATCACATGCAGGAGTAAATGTACATTGCCGATATGCAAAGGTCGTAGGCAGGGTTGACATACAAAGGATGAATGTACATTTTGCAATGTACATCGGCAGAATATACAAAGGGACTTTTGCCAAACATATAAGAAGGTGATTCAAGGCTGGGGCCCACCGCTTGTATATTTGCGATTATATGTTTGCATATACTATCGCATATGCATTCCTAATATACAAGCCGGATCTGAGGGGAGCATACATTCCAGTTGATAGTCTCCTGAGTTCCGCGGTTTGTATATTTTGCATGTATATGTGATATACAAAAGAAAGATACATCGGCAATATGCAAGGCGGATCCGAATGACAATCAAATGCGGCTGATGATCTTTGAAGTCCGCACCTTGTATATGCGCATTGTATATTCGATATACAAGGCAAGGTGCAGCGGCGACATACAACCCGAACCTGTCTTAAAGTTCAAAAGTGGCCGATAATCTGCTGAAGTCCACATTGTATGTATGTAGGCGTTGTGTATGCCGATATACAAAGAAAAGGATACAAGGCCCGGATTTCTTTTTTTCCCAATCCGATTGATAAAGTGGCAGGCGTCCGGCTTGCATGTTATGTGCATTGTATATGCCAACATACAAAGAAGGTACATACAAACCGGACCCAATGGTAATTTCAGATTTGCTTCATCATCTTTTGAGTTCCATATGGCTTGTATATTTGTGATTGTATGTTGTGTATACAATGCGATATACAAGCGAAATGTGCAAGGAGGATACAGTTTTCTAGCGATGCTTCTCAATTTCAGCTCAGCGGCAAATCAATTGGTGCCACGTGGCAGGTGTTTTAGAGGGCCGATTCAAAAGGTAAAGGCCCGCGTTTGTATGCAGTTTCAAATGCATATACACAGGGCAATTTCAAAGGGGCCGTTTAGATGCCAAAAGCAAAGGGATATACAAGCGATTTTCGTGCATCAACGGCTCAACTGGAGGACATCTCGATAGCCCGATACATATGGGCGCTTTGTACATGCAAAGGCAATTTCAAAGGTCGATTCAGATAGCGATATATACACAGATGCAAGGCGATATATACAGGCAGTTGACCGAAACTTTGACCGCCTGTATCTCCTCCATTCTAGCGAATTTCCACATGCTGCAAAACGCAAAGATGCATATTTTTGTCCCCTCTTTCATTTGGCGGGGTTTTCAAGGGTTTTTGTCACTTTTCAAATTTCAGATCTGGCCTTGCATATTTTGGGCGACTGGACGTTTCAGCGACTTTTTTGGGGCAGGATGCAGATATTTGTTGCATTCATTTCTGCAGGTAATGGAAGCTGCTCGCATTCATGCCCAAAATATCTTCCACCAATTCATAGATGCAGATCGATGATGCAGCAGCTTGCATTGAAGACCAAAAATATCTTCTATCTGCCCAGTTCCAGATATTTGACATCATAACTTCTTGCAGGTGGATAGTCATAAAAAAGTAGATATTTTCTGATGCAGCTCTTGGAGCAAATTTTTGTGACCGACTTAGGGCATTTTTTGAAATGCTATATATATATGCATTCGTAAGTTGTAAATAAGGTTGGAAATTTTTTGAGCATTGAGGCTTTTCTGTTTCCAAACAGAGCTTTCTGCTACTGTAACTTTGCCTTCCCATTAAATATATGCAAGTTATTTTGCCTCTTTGGACTGAGTTTTAGTTTAGTGTGAATCTGCATATGTTTGCATGTGAACGTATTGTTCCTTTCAATCATCTTGTTTCTCACCTTTGCTAGGATCAGTTGAATCTGTGTATGTCATACTTGCTATATTTGGTTATGTTGTGCATTTTCTCAATATTGTGAGAGTTCTTTTATTAAACTTGGTGAATCATCCTTTGTTTTCAAGCTTTTTTGTTTCATCCTTCATTTTAAAGCATTCCTTCTCCCTTTTCCTCTTAAGATTTAGTAGTTAGGTGATAACCAGTTAAGGAAGCCGGCCTTCTCCGGAGGTCTGATCTCATTTAGCAAAGTCCCACACTTAAAGATCATTCCCATGTTACTCCAGATTGCTGACGTTTCACAACTGCAGCAAGGGTGCAAATCTGGGAGATAACAACGGCATCACCAAAAACTCAAAGTGGCTGTAGTGACACTTGAAAGTTGTTTTCTCTATGTCCTCTCTCATCCTAATCTGGTGATACCCTGATCTCAGATCTATCTTCGAAAAGTAGCAAGCCCCGTGAAGCTCATCAATCAACTCATCTATACGGGGAATAGGATATTTGTTTTTGATGGTTTTCTTGTTCAAGGTACAGTAGTCAATGCACATCCAAATGGTCCCATCTTTCTTCTTGACAAGAACTACTGCAGAAGCAAATGGGCTCTTACTAGGCCTAATGTGCCCCATCTCCAACAGCTCCTTAATAGTCTTCTCTATCTCATCCTTGAGCCTCTTAGGATGACGATAGGGAGTAATAATTATGGGCTTGGACACATACTCAAGCTCTATGACATGCTCGATCCCTCTATCAAGTGGCACTCCTAGTGGTATACTCCCAAACACCTTGTTGTGTTTGGTCAACAACCTCTGTATGTCTGGATGATAGCTATTCTTTGGCTGTTGGGGAACCTCTAGCATGATTAGGCATTCAGTTGCCCACTCTACTTGGTCATGTCTCAACATTCTCTCCATCCTCTTCAGAGAGACTACTTGAGGTCCTCCATCTGATAATGCTCTAAGAACAATTTTTTTGCCATTTGATTCAAATTTCATCTCCATATTTCTCAAGTTCATGGTGAACTCTCCAATGGTCATCATCCAGTGCATGCCCAACACCACATCTGTTTCACCTATGCCAACAACATAGAACTCATCTCTGAGCACATACTCCCCAAGCCATATGCTCAACCCAAAAATCTTTCTGGTGCATGTGAGTTTGAACCCATCTGCTACCATTACCTTGAAGCCTTCAAACTCCTCTATTTTGAGCCCTCGTTTGGCCACCAACCCCTCATCAATGAAATTATGCGTTGCACCTGTATCGATAAGGGTGATGATGCGCTATCCACCTAGGACTCCTCTAACTCTAAAGGAGCCAACTTTCTAGAAGCTAGAAAGTTGTGCCATCACTCCCTCACTGTCACTACTACCCTGGGATGTATTTTCATCATTGCTGTCCTCCCTTTCCAATGGTTGATCTGATATTTCTGAATTTGATTCCTCAACTGAAAAGTACTCTATATGCTTTGCTTTTGCCTTGTTAAGGCATATATGTGAAGGATCCCATGGTTCCCTACAGTGGAAGCAAAGCTTCTTCCTTCTATACTCATTAAGTTGCTCATTGTTCAACTGGTTTGTCTTCTCTCTAGGCTGATTGGTATCTCTCTGAAAAGGCTTTTTGTCTTTGTCTTTCTTATATGGAAATCCCTTAGACTGGAATTTGCTTTTAGATGTTGAAGACTCCATATCTCTAGCCTTTTTCATAGCCTCATGTAGAGAAGGTGGGTTGAGGCCCTTAATCCAACCCCGTAAAGGATATGTGAGTCCATCAATAAAAAGTACCATCAACTTGCGTTCTGAAATATGTCACCATGACCGACAGCTTCTGGAACTCTGATATATAACTCTCCACTGAACCCCACTGTTTTAAGTGTGTCAACTCCTTGAACTACAATTCAAGGTCTTTTTTATCAAACCTGTCTATCAGTTATCCAGTAAACTCTGCATAGGATGTAATCTAGTCATGGCCAAGAGTCACCTTCCCATGGTGCCACCACTCATGGGCAATGCCATCAAGATGCAGGGCAGCGTATGTAATGGCCTCCTCCTCAGGCCTAGGGCTAAGCTGAAGGAAGCTATCCAACTTCTGTACCCATGCTCTGGTTGTGGTCTTCCTTGACCCATCAAAGTAAGGTATATTGAGCTTGTTCACCTTCTTCTGCAGCTCAATAATCTGTTGTCTACCACCTCCCTTGGGTCTGTGTTTCATCCTCACGTCTGAGTACTCACGAAATGACATCTCTGCTCTAAACTCCTCACTAGAAGCTCGCCAATCTCTAACAACTCCAGTTGTGTGGGCTCAGGCTCTTATGCATTGTTTCTGGTGGTAAAGGTAGGTATTCCCGGTCTATCATAGGCTGTGTGCTAGGTGGACCCTCTGTTATTTACCGATGCTTCCCCCTCGTTTCTCCTATCCTCATCTTTGTACCTGTTCCTGTCACCATTATTATTCCAATTACTGTCATTGTTGTTGTTGTTATTGTTTCCAAGATTCCCGAAAACATGATTGGCCATCATTTCCATCATATGATTAAAGTTATGCTGCATTTCCCTCTGTCCCCTAGCCAAGTCATTCAGAATGTCGTGGGTGCTAGGTTCTTCATAGTCTGTCACCCATTTCCTCCACTGGCACCACTACTGTATCAGCACCTGCAAAAGGATCAATATGAGGTGGTACTGCAAGATCTGGTTGTGACTTGTTTCTCCTGAGGTGGTATTGGTGTGTACCTAGCTGCATCACTCAATACCCACTCTGCATGTTTCAACTGACCTCACAGGATGGCAAGATTATCTGTGCTCTGATACTACTGTAATATACACTGTCTTGTAGGGTTTGCTGTAATTTTTTTTTTTTTTCCTATTTTGGTTTCCACTGCTGAATATGTTTAGGGTTTGTTGTGTTTTTGCATATGGTTTATTTTGCAATATAAGAATGAAATATGGTGCATGCGAAGAAACCCAGAAAAACTATAACAGATATGCATAACATAACAAAGACCTAGATAATTAAATCACTCAAAATGAATTATAGTGACATTACCCATTTCAATTTCTTCAACTTCGTAAATCTGATATACATGGACCAGTAATATAGAGGGCAGAAATCCCTTCCAAACACCAAGGAAAGAATGATTCTCCTTCAAACAATGATCTGCATTAGAGTTTGAAGCCCTAGGCGACCTTTATACATGTATTATGAAGCCCAAAAGATAGGCGTCTTTCCTCCTTGTTGCTCCACATCCTTGTACCCCTGCTGAACAGCCCTGCTGGAATGATTATCAGCAACAATCAGCTCTGAAAATGCTTAAAAATCTGTCACATACCCCTGATTGGAGTTGTAGCTATGAAAAGTCTGAACTATTGAAGAAATCAGCATTAAACACCAAAATCAAGCTATATGGAAGGTACGGCCAGACTGTAGAGTGGTACGGCCTGGTAGTGGTACGGCTATACTATCAAATCTGCCAATAAACTCCTCAACAAAACTCTAAAATCTGCCTCTGAACCTTATTTATCAGCTACTCACGTAGTCATAGCATTATCATGGTGAAACTTCATCAAAATGCATCAATCTAAGCTCATTGTGAAGCCCCTGGATGAGACTCCCAACAACTCTCTTGATGTTGTCTCTCAAACACGAAGAGAGCAATTCTACAAAGATTTTCGTCTCTACAAAACCCTAGTACAGCCACAAGCTCCAAGCTCAAGCTTTCATGACAGTCTTTTTTTTTTTGCAAGAGAATGAATGAATCCAAATGACTTCCACTTTTTTTCTTTTTACTCCTTCACCCTCAATGTCCAAGGAGGAATTCTTTATTATTTTGTTTTATTTATTTGAAGTCCATGAATCCTCATAAAGGAGCACCCACTCCTAGCACCATAACTTTTAAAACAACTTATCAACCAATATATTAGTCACTTTAATAAAATAAAGTAACTATAGCTTTTAATCCATTATAAGTTAAATATTTAATTTATCTTATATTTCGACACTTAACTCCGTGGCCAACTCGCTGTCCAAGAACAATGTGCTAGGTACTCCAACTGGCAGTGCTAAATATAGAAAGTCAGGTAAACTTCCCCAGTGAACCTCCTGCCTGACTTACTATAAATAGTAAGTCCTAGTAGAATGTGCCCAATTAAGTTCCCTAACCAACTCCATTAGCCTACAGGAACCCTGGAATAGGCTAATCACTCCATCTATCTAACTGGGCTAAGAAGGGGACATTACATGCATAGTAATCAAAAACCAAAATGAAGTATGCAATCTCAGGTGTTCAGGTGCTAAGCTAAACATTACTTGTTGATATGCTGTAGTGATAAGCGACAATATGCTCCAATGACAAATCCTTGATGGACAATGTGAGTAGTCTCCAAGTACCATGCTCGAAGAACTCAAAATCTAAATCTTGATGTTCCTCAAAGTACCATGCTCGAAGAACTCAAAATCTGAATTCAAATGTTCCACCTTGTAAAGTGAGAGTGGAGAGTCGCTGCAAACCCCCTCCCCAACCTAGAAAGAGAACAACATATATGAACTTGTGTATAAAGATACACAACTTAGTGCCGCCCTCTCGGGTTTTCATCACAAGTCTCCATTAAACTACCCTTTCAAGTTTTCAACTAAACGGGAAGAGTTTGTAAGCCACCTCTTTGTGTTTTCAACTTACAAGTCAAGTGCAAAAGTATAATCAACAAGAGGCAATATCCATAGCCTCAAATAATTTGTATTGAGCTACATATATAGCAGTCTCGGTGTGTTCATTATCAATATCCCAATCAGAATGGGAAATCATAGGTACAAAAAGTCACTGCTCCTATCAACACCATAAGACTAAGTGCATTATTATCCTCTGTGAGAATTAAGTGCAACTCTACAATTTTCTTAGTAGGTTGTCACTCAATAGTACAAGTATCAACAATATTTTCAACGCTAATCTCATCATCACCTGGATTAACATATGTATCATGAGTAGACAAGCTTAACAAGCTTTCATAACAATGCTCAACAATATCTATAATGCTAAGCTCATTATCAACTGGATTGACAACATCTACATCAAGAGTAGACAAGCCATCATCCAAAATGGTTGATTGGACTCGTCTATAAGATTTTGACAATAGGTAAGCCTTAGTTTGCCATTTGGAATGATCTATCCATCCAAAATGCATATGCCTCATTGATTTTGTAAGCGGATCTTTCACATAACAATGTTTTGCAGAATGTGTATGTTGACCACATGATAGACAAGGATGGAGATCAAAACAATCATTGGAGGTATGTCCTCAACGTCCACAATGACATGTTTGGACTTTATGGATTTTAGTGCAGGTTGATTTTGACTGACATGACAACTTGTTAATTTCACATGAAAACTCAGCTTGACTATTGTTCTAAATACGTCTGGACACAAATTTGATAGGTTTGGAATATTCTAATACTTGATTATTCACAACACCTATATACCCTAGACCAATACAATGTTTGTTGGGTTTTACTATCTCCCAGACTTGCATAACAAGTGCAGATTCAACAATAGGAGGACTAACAGGTATTGTATCCATGATGGCTTTTGACAACACACTTTTTGATTTAGACAACATTTTTTTGTGACAGGGGAGGGGGCTCAACACTTTTCTTCAAGGACTTTTTGTCTTTTTCTGCCTTCTGAGTTGTACTATTTGAAGAAGGAACATCGACATCTTTCTTTTCTACAACATTGTTCTGTGACACACGAGGAGGCCTAACAACTTTCTTCAAGGACTTTTTGTATTTTCCAGCCTTTTGAGTTGAACCACTTGAAGAAGGAACATCATTGTTGACAACATTGGGTGTCCAATCTTGTAATTGATCTTGCAACCTATTGATTTCTTGTCGTAACATCTTGTATTGATTGCAAAACTGCATAAACAAAGGCTTGTATTGACACCAAGATCCTGATATTATCTATGCTTCTTGTTTGTTACTGACGTTAATTTGCAAGGATAACATTCCATTGGTGTATAATGTGGACATGATTACAAAGATTACAAACATGTTTGAGTCGGGTTCCACCGATAATGCTCGGAGACAATACAATTCACAACACCTAATGACTTTTGTTGTCAAATGGAGATGGATTGGTTTCTTATCACTCCAAAAGGTTTCCTTTTTTTATATACCACTAGACCAATATGCCAAACCTCTCAATACACTTGCCCTTCTAATAGACTCGTTGGTACATGGAAGAAGCTCGTCCTTTCAATATACCCGTCAGTACATGAAAGGAACATTAAAGCACATGAGAGCAAAGAGGTATGTGGCACTTAGGCAGCACGTGAAAAGGATTTGTCCTATCAATGACACCTACGTAGAAAGAAATCAAAATTTCTTCCTATTAGATTTACATCTTACAATAGCAACGAATGGGTAATAGAGGGAAATGAAAATGACAATGTCTTTATTTTCCCCCAGTGATTTATAAGGACAAAGCCACAAATGTTGTTGTTGCAGATATGTTAGGCATTGGATGCAATAGTTTAATCGCAACAACTTGACCTGTAAACGTTAACCAGAGGCATCATATATATCAAATGCTGCGATTTGTTTTGATTTTTGGACTTTTTGACTTAAAAAACTAACTTATTATTTGAAATATTTAACAAGTCTAAAAATGTTCCCCCTCCCAAAATATTCTAAAATGGATAAAATAAGGCTAAACATGACCTTCACTTAATGACCTTCTAAAATGAATTTTTCCTCCCTTTCACTATTTTAAAATACTATAACTATATTGTTTAAAACATCCCCACTCCAAAAACTATACTAAATTCGCCCCTTCCCGCACTATGTTTTTAAACAAATGCCTGAATAAAATTTTAACCCTCAAAATATAACCTAAAAACAAATTGTTTGAAAACCTAATGAAATCTCTGAATGATTTTTTTTTTTTAACTCAGATAGACATACTATGGTGGAAGGGGTAATGGGATCAAGGAGTGTTGAACAAGAGGCGTGGGGGATTAATAGTTTTTTCTCATTGTTAATACAATTGGCTTTGCAAGATATATTTTACCTATGGTGGATAAGTACTTATTTGTAGAAATGTACCCCTATCTATGCATGGATTTATATAGAACTTTTATATTGTGAAGCAGTCAATACCTACATTTATGAAATCTAAAGATCCCCACATTAATTTATAATCCACATGGCTCAAGGGTTGGCTAGGAGTGCCTCTAGTGGTCTTATATGGTTGGGAGGTGAATCTAGCAATCTCTATTGAGTATTACATTAGTCAGGGACTAATGGGTGTTTTCTAAAGCTATTCCTGTCAATCACTGTATTATTCTAGACACCATCTTTCATTTGGAAATTGAAGTCCCCATCCTAGATAGTTGCAAAATAGTAAGTTGAAATTCTTATGAATAAGGCCCAATTTTAGCAATGGCTTCTACTATCATTGAATCATGTGAGTACAATTCACATGGTTATATTTATAGACTTACATGCATAATGGATTTTCTTTCTTTGGTCTATATTGATGGATTGAATTGGATTGCTTGCCTCGCTCTCTCCTTGCTATTTGTGAACCATTTGACGTCTATGATTTATGAAGTGGTCTTATGACTAAATTCTTATCCTTAAGGATATTTTTCTGAGTATTCAACATTTTAACTGCTTCTTTCTGTGACATTAACTAAATCTTACCTCATGGGAACACATTCCTTGTATACAAGGCATTCCATGTTCTCAAAGCTGCCATTACAAGTTCTATGATATTTACATATGTCCAGAAGTTGTAACAATTTAAGACTGTCCAATCTGTTGAAAGAAATTATCTAAAAAATTTGTCAACGGTAAAGGACCTCTGAGATCAATGCTTCCATATTGGAAATGAATCTCCATAATAACTTCCCTTGTCATTTTTTTTTCAGCATTTTTTCTTCAGGAAAAGGACAAAGTTATAAGCAGAAAAGTGTAAAGCATGTATTCATCTAGTACAGCTCTTAATTGAAATCTAAGTGGTGTGCTTCTTAGATATTTCATCCAAGATTTACATGAATTAGTAATTTATAAAAAGAACTGTGTAACGTCAGATCATAACGGTCATCAGATTTTACCTTAAATTTGGAGCCTCATATCCTGCAACAGAAAGCATCCAAACAAAACTCACTACTGTCAGCTAGAGAATAATGGATATTTTGAATTGAACTATATATATATATATATATTTTCCATTGCATTTCCTCACTAATCATGAGATAGTTTTAGAGATGCATAAAATCATAGATTAAATATCTCTATATACAAGTACAAACAGATGTACAGTGAGTATAATGTAAGGAATGTAATAATGTTAAGCAAGCCAAACAAGGAATATCTTTAATTAGGAGTGGAATATATATTCATTAGTATAATCAAACACTTTAAAAGCTATTTAAAACATTATTGGGTAGTCTATATCTAAACCAAGCAAACTCGTGGCAATTCAAAAACGTGATATTAAATCATATTTCATATGCATATTTTTCCATGCTGAGTTCCAAATATTTCCTAGAACTTTATTATTATGATCTTATAAATACAACAAAGGGAGTGCAATTAATATCATGAAATTAAATCAGAGTTCATAGTCCATAGTGCTATATCGCCTAGTTGGCTTGGCAATACACCATATCTCATTTCTTCTTCAAAATCCTCTTATTATGGAAGCTCATTTAATCTAGTTGATATTTCAAGCATGTATCATCAATTAGTTACTCCGGCCAAGAAACAAGAATTAATGGAGCTGATTTTCTATGATGGAGTTAGAATCTATACCATTCCAGATATAAGGTTCCTAGTTCCGATGGTTAGCCCATTGAATTTTTCCTAAGTTACCGCATCGGGTACAAGTACAAGTACAAATACAAGTATGTGGGTACGGTACACTGGTATGGAAACTTTTTTTGGCGGGGGTTGGGTACGTCCATACAAAAAACATATAAAAAATCTGATATATGGTTCATGTAAATCTTGGATGAAATATCTTGTGAAGGTGCAAAAGACGCTTTCTGGCATGGTTCATGTAATGGTTTTGTTTAGCATATGCATGATATATGGTATTCTAAACTTAATTCTGTTTTTAGGCTGCAAATATATATACTCCATGCCAGAAAGCACCTCTCGCACCTTCACAAGTCGTCTCAAGACAATTGTGTTGGATGCAAATTTGGTCTTAGCAACCTATTTGAATACAAAGAATTAAAAAATTAAAGACAAAGAAGAATGCAATTGTGAAGGTGCGAAAGGCGCTTTCTGGCATGGTTCATGTAATGGTTTTGTTTAGCATATGCATGATATATGGTATTCTAAACTTAATTCTGTTTTTAGGCTGCAAATATATATACTCCATGCCAGAAAGCACCTCTCGCACCTTCACAAGTCGTCTCAAGACAATTGTGTTGGATGCAAATTTGGTCTTAGCAACCTATTTGAATACAAAGAATTAAAAAATTAAAGACAAAGAAGAATGCAAACTTAAATTTTTAAAAATAAATTACTAAAGTTAAACATAAAATTAAAAAAATTGCATTGTTTGTATTACATTCAACAGCTTTGGCCTAACCATAGACTTGTTTGATCCAATCTATTTTCCTACCCAACTTTTGTAGAATGAGGTAGAGTGGACAGCTCAAGGTGTCCAAAATATATGTGAAAACCGTGTCTCAACCAACATACCAGCTGCTCTACAATTCTTTGCGTTGTCCGTTATGACTTGGACAACATTTTGAGGACCCACTTCCTAAATGCACTATATAAGGATGTCCACAATAAATTGTGCATCCTTCACCTACCCCTTACAATCGACAGCTTTCAAAGACATTGCCCCTTTAGGGCACACTACAATCACATTGATTAATGGTTTATTTCTTGCATCCTTCCATCCATAAAAAATAGACACCCCTGTTTCTCTCCATGAGGCGCTAATGGGAGCCAATGAAGTTTCTATATGTTTGACCTCCTTTGACAATAATGTGCTACGCACCTTCTCATAACCTGGGCCCGTGCACCCTTTTGGAGCTTCATTTACCTTTCTCATCATATCTTGCTAATACAGTGATCGAACAACATTGAAGGACAAACCATTTGCATAGAGGCATCTTGCAATGGTTTGGTCAACAATCTCCCAGCATCACTTTTAAATGCCCTCTCTAATGGTCCCTTTGCTCTCCACATTATCGGGATCTTCTTCATTCCTACCCAAAAATGGGTGGCTCTCTACTACAACATCAGGGGCGACACTACAAGTATGAAATGGAGAAGCAAGTGGTCTCCCCAAGCCCTTTCCCTTCCTCAAAGGATGCCCTATTCTATTCACAACTCTTGCATCTGCTTCCTCTTGCTCTTTGATATTTTCTACTATTTTATGAGGTGGGATAGGTGCACCAGGCTTTCCTGGACAGACTTTGATTCCCAATTCAGGAATGGAACACAAATGGCCTTTCACCCGACTGTATGAACTTGTATACCATTGATCACACCCGCTGCATTACCAAACATATGTCCTACCACCTAGAATCTATTGTATCATTTCTACATGCCTCCACAAAGGTGAATTTGAGTCAATATTGAAGGAGGGTTTGTCGACGGAGCTAGAACTAGCTACCATTGTAAAAATGTAAATTGTAATGATAATCTCTACCTGCAGTAGGTCTGCATTAATAAGTTTGAAAAACAAATATTGAAAATTTGAACAATATATTCTAAAATCTAATGAAATAAACTATAAAATTGAAATACAAAAAATAAAATTAAAATTAAAATTAAACTATTTATTTAATAATTAATAAAAATAAATAGAAATAAATTAAAATAATGAATGGTACATATATAATAATTATTAATTTATATAAAAAGTAAGGTATTGTGCATTATTTATATACTAGTTCATTTTTATTCATATGTATTTTTTGCTACAAAATTATATTCCTACTACATTTCATAAAGAGATCATATAATAGCACAACAGCTCCATAACTAGGTATTGTGCATTATTTATATACAAGTTCATTTTTATTCATATGTATTTTTTGCTACAAAATTATATTCCTACTACATTTCATAAAGAGATCATATCATAGCACAACAGCTCCATAACTAGGTATTGTCCATTATTTATTAATATAGCTGTTGAAAAGCGCAATACAACTGAGAGGGGGGGGTGAATCAGTTGTAACCAATATTTGAAAACCATTAACACATCAACCAATTAACATTGAATTGTATCTTAACCATGAAAGCATGAAAACAAAAACTTAAACACATTCAACATAGGAGACACCGAATTTTTTACGTGGAAAACCCCATAGGGGAAAAACCACAATGAGTGTTAGCTCAAAATATAATATGTTATAGCAATACCAAAAATCAGAGGCTCACTGCCTTAGGGCTCACTGCCCAAAATGCTCACTGCAAATGAAGAGGCTCACTGCCAATGAGGTGGCTCACTACCGGTGGGTGGCTCACTGCCAAATTGGTGAACTGATATAGTAGCATCTACACTATGCCAAGGTTCAGTTCCATTGAAGCACAATAGGTATCCTCTACTCTGCTCTGCTTTTACACTTCACACTTATCTTTTCATTTTCGCATCCTCATTCAAATTCACGACTTCATTACAAGTATTTATACAATTCATCAACCTTGGAAATTATATCAAGGTCAGCATTACAATCATCAACCTTTGGAACAATCTCCAAGGTTGGCAAACATACATACATTAAGATAGATCTGGACCTAAACAGATTTGTGGAGGAAAGGAATGAATGCGGATCACATAACTCCTTAGCTGGGACTCAAAAGTAATCTTCTACGCCACAAGAAGCTTCCACAATCTTCAAAGCATAACCTCAAGTAGTGAGAACAACCGGGTCGGCTAGAACTGGTGTTAACACTAAGATGTTTGAGAACACGCTTCATGCACGATCCGGATTACACTTTGCGGACCAATCAAAAGGTAGGAACACGATCTAGATACTCCCACAAGCACGTTACAATCACCAAGAACATCCGCACAACCTCTAAACACTTTATCCATAAGATTCTTCAAATCGGAGCACTTGAACATTACTGTCGGCCACTATCATAAAGGAAAGATCGCTTGCGGAGCACCAAATCGCGAACCATTTGAACTGAAGGCACATGTCATCATCACAAACTTAATTCCAGAATCACAGACTATAATACTTCAATGCAGAGGAATGCAGAGCAAAATACATTCTCCCTGTCACCACTAAATACACAGAAAACAATTTATACTCTGGTGAACAAAACTCACTCAAATCTTCACACCGGAGGCCAAAATGTAATGTCCCTTCCTTACACAGCTCAGACTTTAGCAGAGGTTGGCCTACTATTAGGGTTCCCGTAGGTCAGCAGGATGGTTAGGGGACCCAACCGAGGGCAGTGGAGCTTTGCTAGGAGCCTTCCGAACCTTTCAGTTTGGTGTTCAGTTGATGAATCCAGGGGTTGAATTGAAAATATTAAGGTTTGCTTTAATGGAATAGTGAAAAGGGAATAGTAACAGAAAATTAGAAGAGGAATAGTGAAAAGTGCCCCCATCCTAGTAGCTCAATGTTGTTTTTAAAAAGTGGCACTTTATTTTAATGAGGAAAGACCCTCAAGGTGGGCGTGGGCTCTTAGAGAGGAATATTTTATTATTTTTTATGAAAAAAGGGTCTTGGAGGCTATAAAGCAAGGTGTTGGGCTCATTTTTTTAGCATACTATTCTCATTTTCACAAAAGCAATTTGCAGGTTTGAGCTCTAGAAGAGCGTTTCAGCAGCAAGCAGATCTTCTAAGGATGAAATCCCTTGGAGGATAGTGAACTGGATGACAACCCAGTTCACAAAACAGGGAAATCTAGTATGGGTTTCCGTTTGGGCTTCATTGGACTTCATTACAGGTTGATATTGCAGTTGGAGTGATTGCAACAGTGGGTTATCAGGGTATAATTGCAGATTGGGTCTTCTCATCAGCATATATCCTCATTTCAGTGCCTTTACCAGCTGGCCGTTCAAAATGAGAGTCATTTTCAGTCAAACCCTAGCTGGAAATTAGGGTTTCAGCAATTAATTGTTCCATAATTTAAGCGTTGGCTTTCGGGTATGTGTTTATCATTTGGACAGTTCAATATTGCATTCTATAAGGGTTTTTAAACTACTATTATAGTCTGATATGATGTATATCAGCCCTTTGAATCTTGTAATCAGACTTGATATAATTAGTATAAAAGGGTTCTATTGAGTTGCAAATGTCGTCTTTCATTTATGCAATAGCTCTCTTTCATTTCTATGCTTTCCCTATGATTTGGCAATGAAAAACATGCAATGAAACTCAAACTACAACAAATCAGCAAACAAGCAAAAATACCAAACTTACCTTCGCTGGTCAAAGATAAAAATTGCAACAAACAAATCCGCAGATCCAAAAAATCAAAAAATTTTGAATCAAAATTGGTTGGGGATCTTTCAGTGGTATCAGAGCCATGATCTTGCCAGCCTGAGGGCACTCTAATCAGTTCTATGCATCCTAGAGAGGTTGGGCCACACAGGTATTATACTCGCAGAAGAACACAGACAATTAGGGGTTGACACTGGTATTAAGGGTGCAGCCATGGGGGATAGCCAGGATGGCAGTAGAAGTCCCCGTCAGAGGGGAGGACAGAATCAGCAGGAAGATACTGATCATGAGTTATTCAGAACTCTCATTAACAACCAAGGATTGTACAGGCCTTAGACAGACTCCAGAATACCCTTGACAGAATGGATTTGGGTCGGCATAGGGATAGGCGTGGCAGACATGACAGATGTGATAGGGTTGACAGGTCTGTTTCAGTTGCAGACAGCCGTGGGAGTAGTAGGGCTCCCTCGTCGATGGATAGTGCTCCTGGTTCTCCTAGGCGTGACAGGACTCATTCACGTACAACAGATAGGCCCATGCAGCCCCATTTTCCTCCTAGAGATGAGCCACCCCCAGTTGACCCGCTTGAGGGTGTGGAGTTTCAGGATGTTGTTATGGCAGCGAGTGATGAGTGGGCACGTCTCCCAGAGCATGTTAGAGAGACTTTCCCTCTACCTCAGTATTGTTTGTAGCGTAGAGATAGCATGAGGAACCATGGTGATAGGTGGCCAAGACAACAACATAAGGGTGACCTCCATCGAGCTACTAGCAAGCTCACTATATCTTCCATTGATGGTAGCGAGAAGATCACTGGCCGAGCTTGGGTACACAAGCTTGATATCTACCTATCACTTAAGCCAATGCCTGAGGACGAAGCTATTCAGTTTGCAGTGCTACACTTGGAGGGCGTGGCTTATGAGTGGTGGCATCATGATTTGGTTACCCAAAACCATAGGCTTATTCATTCTTACAGGGAGTTCACTGAGCGGTTGATTGCCAAATTTGACTGTAAGGATGTTGAGTTGTACTACAAGGATTTAGCACTACTACAACAGACTGGACATGTTGAAACCTGCATTAATGAGTTTCAACGCATTGCTGTTATGGTTCCTGAGATGCCAGATAGACGTGTGGTGATGTTGTTCATAGAGGGTTCACATGACAGGTTACGAGGTTTGGTCAAGGCTCTTAAGCCTAAGACTTTACATGAGGCTATTCAGATTGCCCTAGACCTTGATACTTCACCACCTCCTACTTCTTACCAGCAGAATAAGAAGTTTTCCAAGGGCTCCAAGCCTTTTCAGAGATCTTCGACACAGCACAGGAGTGCACCCCCTCCCCCCAAGATGGATCAGGAGACACATAATGAGTTGAGGAAGAAACTATGCTTCACATGTAAGGAGCCTTGGGAGCCGGGACATCGATGCCTTGGGAAAGGCAAGGCACATCTCATTGAGGTTGTGTCTAATGTGGAGGATGAGCATATACAGGATACCGATTTAGAGGGCAGCAATGGTGGAGACGAACAGGAGACCTCACAAGTGGAGCTTGGAGTGGGTGATGCATTGGATGCACCCAATCCTGTCATTGCCACCCTTTCAGGAGTCCCTAGATACCATCCCTTTCTCTTGAAGGGAGTGATTAAGGGACAACGTGTGACTTGCCTTGTTGACAGTGGTGCCATGCACAATTTTATTGATGAGGGACTGGTTGCTAAGCAAGGATTACAGGCGGAGGATTTTCCTAGTTTAAGTGTGACAGTAGCAGATGGATTTTCTATGAGGTGCACCAGGGTAGTTCCGCAACTTAGTATACAATTGGGAGATTACACCTTGACCGATGATTTTTATGTTGTGGGTCTAGGTGACATTGATGTAGTGCTAGGCATCCAATGGTTACAGTCACTTGGCAGGTATATACAGGACTTTAAGAGGATGGAGCTGGAGTTTATAGTTGGAGGTAAGAAGGTTGTGCTGCAGGCTCTCTCTGATGGTGGGCCCATGGTGGTTTCAACATGTAGGATGGAATCCATATTCAGACATGGAGATGTGGCGTGGGCGGCACAATGTTTTATTTCATCCAAGTCACCTTCTTCACAAGATGATCAGCCATTCCACATTGATGTCCAGACAGTGGTGGATAAACATGGAGCAGTGTTTGATGATATTCCTCCTGGCAGACCTCCTGACCGTGGATTTGAGCATGTGATAGAGTTAGAGGAGGGCACCAAGCCTGTGATTACTACTCCTTATCGTCACCCTAAGAGATTTACGGATGAAATAGAGAAGACCATCCGTGAGCTGCTGGATATGGGGCACATCAGACCTAGTTCTAGGCCCTTTGCTTCTTCTATGGTGTTGGTGAAAAAGAAGGATGGCACTATGTGCATGTGCATTGATTACCGTGCATTAAACAAGAAAACAATCAAGAACAGGTATCCTATTCCACGCATAGATGAGTTATTGGATGAGCTTCATGGTGCAGTGCACTTCTCGAAGATTGACCTTCGATCAAGGTACCATCAGATTCAAGTGCGTGAGGACATACATAAGACAGCATTCAGATGTCATTATGGGCACTATGAGTTCTTGGTGATGCCTTTTGGCCTTACTAATGCACCTGCTACTTTCCAATCATGCATGAACCATATATTTAATAAGCAGTTGCGTAAGTATGTACTTGTGTTCTTCGACGATATATTGATTTACAGCAGGACTTGGGAGGACCACATGAGGCATCTGGATGAGGTACTTGGCATTATGGAGGCACAGTCTCTATTTGCCAAGATGTCCAAATGTGAATTTAGACTTACAGAGATCTTGTACTTGGGGCATGTGATTGGTAGTGATGGGGTCAAGGTTCATCAGGAGAAGATTCAGTCCATCCTTGATTGGCCATCGCCTAGGAACATTTCAGAGTTGTGGTGTTTCCTAGGCTTATGTGGTTACTACAGGAGATTCGTGAAGGGGTACTCACTGTTAGGCAGAAATTATAATTGTTATGTTGTTGTATCGGTAAATATGTTGGTTAGTTGGTATCGGCGAGTAGTTACTCCCGACCAGTGTCGGCAACGGTTGGCAACCGTTAGACAACCTATATATGTATCGTCATTCCAATATAGAGGCAGCATTGTAACATTGTAGTGTAATACTGATATATTCAATGAATGGGAACAAAGCTTTATTCTGTGCAATTCTGGTATGAATCATACGCTTTATAGTTATTGCTGTATATTTCCGTTTACTCCAAGTTTTGTCTGAAACATCATATTGCAGGTAAACATTTGGTGTCAATGCCTAAGCAAATCCGGTGAACATCCAGATGGGAGAATGGCGTCGTGATGGGGCAGCCGACCGAAGAGCTAGTACAAGCAAATGAGGATCGTGAAGACGCTCTGACGGAAGACCTTTGCAGTTTGTAGGAAAACTCGTTGTAAGGACCACGTACGGAGGGAAGCTCTCAGGGGAGAGATCCCTCAGTCGGTCATCTGGGATCAATTGCACGTCAACCAAGAGGTCGACCATCTCCTCACCCGAGTAGCAATTAATGCCCATACAACTCAATAAGGATAAGAACCGAGTACCAAGTGGGCATGAAACACCAAAGGAAAGAACACAAAGATCATGGAGATTAAAGGAACAAGAAGAACGAAGGAAAACACTGAGACAAATTGCCAATGAACATCATCATGCTGACGAAGGAATTTTCAAAACATCGCTGACAAATAAAGAAAAAGGGAATGAAAATGAATTGACAGAAGAAATTGAAAACAGCATACGCCGCATCGGAGAGTTATCCATATCGGACGACGAAGGGCCAAGAGTTGGAAGATCTGATGCTAAGACCCCAGGGTAGAGGGAGTATCGGAACGAACCCGAGGAGACTCGAGGTGTAGAGGACGCCGACAGAGGACACGGGGAAGACTCGAACGTGGCCGAGAGTGCAAGTGATGCACCGGGACATCGAGAGAACCAGTCCAGTCAGGTCCAACGCACAAGGGGAGCATCGGCAAAGGATGGTGACTCCGCCAGCCGAGAGGCAGAAGCTGCCAAAATTTACAGGGAACAGGTCAGAAGATCCAGTACGGCACTACAAGACGTGCGAGACAATTTGGATAGCCAATGGGCAAGATGATGTGGACTATTGGCTGAAAGCATTTCCAGCGACACTGAGAGATAGTGCCATTGACTGGTACACAGAGTTGGACCAAGTATACAGGGCATCATGGAGATCACTCAAGAAGACATTCCAAGACGAATTCAAACTCCTGAGGGATGACAGTGAAATTGTAGCAGAGATCTACAGTACGAAGCAAGGAAAGCACGAGAATGTGCGAACCTACAACCGAAGACTGAAAGAATTGTTGGGAAAATTAGAGACTCAACCGGCCGACGAGCTGAAGAAGCGATGGTTCATCGAAGGGTTGCGCCCATCGCTAAGGAAGAAAATGAAAGTCGTGCTTCCGTCGTCGTACGATGAAGCATACAATCGAGCAATGGATATAGAGAGAAAACAAAACATCCTTCCGAGGGAAAAGGAAGACAAACAACGAGAGTACGGACGACAACAGCGATAGTGAATCCAAGACCGTGCAAGCACTCAGGAAGGACATGATGAGAATGATGAAAGAATTGAAGGCCGACAAGGAGAGTACAAGGGAAGCCAGAGAACTGTGGTGTACGAATTGCAAGGGGGAAGGTCACGCAAAGGCAAACTGCCCGAAGAAGCTGTTCTACGATATCTGCCAAGTGATGGGACATTCCATCAAGGAATGCCCATACAAACTGAAGGCAAGGGGTACACAAGTACTCTTCACTCAGGGAGAACCGTCAACACCACCGAATACACCACCGAAGCCCTAGTACAATAGCCATGCATCCCCTGGAGGTTACCAAAGCAACAGAAGTCTGAGAAGCAAGATACAGTACAATGGTAAAGGAAGACCCATGATACAGTGCCGACAATGCAACGAATGGGGACACTTTGCAAGGGAATGCCTGAACAATAATCAGAATAAAACAAATGCATTAAGCAAGTGGTGTGGGCCCGTAGACCATGAAGAAAAAGATTGCCCAAAACAGAAAGGGGTGAACCTTATCAATGTCGAGGAAAATGATGAAGAGATCCTTGCTATCACCCGAGCACAATGGAAAAAGGCCACTTATCCAGATCCCAGAACTGAGAAGGAGAGACTCTAGGATGTCAGAAAAGAAGTGGAGATGGCGATGGAAACAGAAGGGAAAAACATAAAAATAACCACCGTACGACCAGAGTTAGACAAGAATATTGTAATCAGGTGTTGCAGACCACTGTATCCGTCAAACAAGAATATTGTAAATCAGGTGTTGCAGACCACTGTATCCGTCAAGGTGGCGGATCTCCTACAAAGCATGCCACAACTAAGGATGGCAATTTCTAAGGCGATGGAAGGAAACCCAAGCAGGGAAACAAAAGACGAGGATGTCATAGTGGAGCCACCGCCGAAGGGAGAACAAGTGATCGACCCGAGGCTGTTGGCAGTTGACATGGGGAAGAGACCAACCGTCGTACACATGTCAATCAGTGGATGCTACCTGACGAACACAATAATCGACGGACGATCTGGAGTGAACGTGTTGACAGAAGATACATGGAAGTGCCTTGGAAAACCTACTTTATGGCCACAAAATTTCCAATTGGTAGGAGCAGACCAGCACGGAATTAAAGCGCTAGGAGTGCAAATGGCTCAAAAAGTGAAGATTGGCACCCAACCCTTTCTGTTAAACTTTGTAGTCATAACAGCACAGAATGCGTCGTACAATGCATTACTCAGCCGAGGGTGGCTGATAGCTGCCAAGGCCAACCACAACTGGAAAAAGAACACCTTGTCGATAGAAAACAAGGGTAAGAAGATCGTCATGGATCTAAGAACATAGGCTATAAGCAAAGAGTTGGCATCAGATTCCGATACAGACGGAGGGGAGTCAATTGGCAGAGGACCAATAGAACCTGATGAGGAAGGAGTATTAAAACTACAAGAATGTTCTGAGGATGAAACTAATTCCTTTAGTGGGCTCTTCCACTGGCAGATGGAAGACTATGAATTCTTCCAACCGGAGTGTAACATGATTTCAATAAGAGGAAGTGGCAAATGCTCTCGGGCGACTAGTGAAACACTCGGCAATATTGGGCCCAGTGAAACATTGCTGATGAATGAAGCACTGGATGGATTGACAAACACTCGACCACTTGGCAAGAGGGAACCAGTAATGAGTGACAAAGGGGAGGAAGGTAATAATCAGCCGGAAGTAACAGAGCAACTAGTGGCAGAAACAAGTCGACCAGAACAGACAAGTCGACCAGGAGAGGCACAGAAAGAATATACAGAGGGTGAAGCCAAGATAGATGATACACTTGCACATAAATTTGAATCAGACAAGATCAGGTATGAAGAGCCATTGGCAAGCAAGGTGAATCGGGATGATGGAACTACCTACGGGAACCCAGTATTGAAACCACCAGCCAGAAAGAGACCATACAGAAGGAATAAGGACTATAGAGTAATTCCGCTGACTTGCAATTTTTTGACGATTGGTAAAAAGCAATAGAGAAAAAATGATGTTAAAAAGTCGGACAGTTTGCCAAACGTAATACACGGCTTCCGAAAGACAACAATTCTAGTTCCAAGAAAGACAATAGTTCCAGTCCCTGTCGACGATTACAAAATCAATAAAGGTACGTCTCCGAATAATGAAGTTAAAATAATTAAATTGGAGGATATGGCACAGAGAAATATTACGAGACAATTTACACGACAAGAAAGTTCTACAGTTGGAGTTGCAAATCGAACGCGGACCCCGTGGGAGAAAAATAGAGAAATCCGATTCAGTTTGACATGGATGAAAATTTGGAAAAGACGAAAAAAAAATGTCGGGAGAAAAAAAATTGAAAGAAAAAAAAAGTGCGACGTACGACCAAGTTGTACGATCATAATCGTAAGACTAAGCCGTACGATCTGGTCCTACGGCCCCTCCACGACGAACAAAAAAAAAATGAAACCATAGTCCATTCCATTTCTTTTGCTCATCAGGAAGAAAGAAAAATAGCTCGTCAAGAGGTAAATAGCACAAGAAAAATTGCAGGCCGTACGAAGGAGTCGAGAGTTTGTAAACCACCATACTAATTCTTGTTCTTAGCCAACCGTACGAGTTTTTGGATTGCAGATGAGTGTTGGATTTTGTCAAGCATCTAGAGAAAAATGATGTGCGCCATGTTGGATTTTGGCGCTGCCCCCAGACCCCCGTTGGGGGCGCTACCCCCAAACCCCCGCAAGGGGCGTTGCCCCCAAACCCCCATCAAACTAATATTATCTTGATTCAATGAGCAATGGGGTGCAATATTCGCAGCATTCAGTGTGCTATCAGATCGGGTCCCTTGGTTGGTTGGTCTACCGGCAGGTATTCCGAATGTGTTGGTTCTACTTTTACACAGCTCCTACTTCAGCAGTGTCTTCAGTTTGGCAGAGCTTACCTAATGTCACTTGATACTTCATGTTTTTCCGTCGTCTGGAAGACTTGTTTTTTTTGGGGGGGATGATGTTAGGCGGAAATTATAATTGTTATGTTGTTGTATCGGTAAATATGTTGGTTAGTTGGTATCGGCGAGTAGTTACTCCTGACCGGTGTCGGCAACGGTTGGCAACCGTTAGACAACCTATATATGTATCATCATTCCAATGTAGAGGTAGCATTGTAACATTGTAGTGTAATACTGATATATTCAATGAATGGGAACAATGCTTTATTCTGTGCAATTCTGGTATGAATCATACGCTTTATAGTTATTGCTGTATATTTCCGTTTACTCCAAGTTTTGTCTGAAACATCATACTGCGGGTAAACACTCACAGCTTGCAGCTTCTTTGACCTATCTCACACGGAAGGGCGCATTCATATGGACAGATGAGGTACAGGTTGCATTTGATAGGCTCAAGCAGGTCATGAGCACTTGTCCAGTTTTGGCACTTCTAGATTTCTCTCAGCCCTTTGTGTTAGAGTGTGATGCATCCAGAGAGGGTATTGGAGCGGTTCTTATGCAAAATCGCCATCCCATTGCCTACGAGAGTAGGAAGTTGAGGGATAATAAGAGACTGTATACCACCTATGACAAGGAGATGCTCACCATTATGCATGCTTTGGCGAAGTTTTGGCAATACTTGGTAGGTGGGCAGTTTGTGGTGAGGACTGGCCACAACAGTTTGAAGTACTTCTTGGAGCAGAAAGAGCTTAATGAGCGCCAACAGAAATGGGTCAACAAGATACAGGCATATGATTTTGACATTATGTCAAGGGGAAAAAGAATATTGTTGCTGATGCAGTTTCTAGGAGGCCTACAGTTGCTACACTTTGCTCTTTGAGTGAGATTTCAGCAGATTGGAAGTCTCAACTATTAGTTGAGTATTCCAAGAATCAGTTTGCATGTGAGATTATGGATGGTAGGATTCAGGACGATAGATACATAGTGATTGATGATGTTATCTACTATTAGAATAGGATTTATTTGGTACCTGGATCGAAACTGAAGGATAAGATCTTACGAGCCGTCCATGACACACCATTAGCAGGACATCTTGGATATTTTTAGACATACAGGCAGGTGAGAAAGAGATTCTCATGGAAGGGTCTCAAGGATGATGTCTTGTGCTATGTACGTGAGTGTGTGACTTGTCAGCAGAACAAGTCAAAGCATACTTTTCCAGCAGGTCTTCTACAACCATTGCCTATTCCAGAGCAGAAGTGGGAAAGTATATCAATGGATTTCATTACTGGTCTGTCGAGAGTTCAGGGAAAGGATTGCATTTATGTGGTTGTGGATAGGCTAACGAAGTTTGCACACTTCTTTTCTATTGCAACCGACTTTACAACATCTCATGTGGCAGAGTTATTCTTCCATGAGGTGTTTAGAATCCATGGACTCCCTTGGACCATTGTCAGTGATCGGGCTAGTAGGTTTATGAGCATCTTTTGGCACAAGCTATTCCGATTAGCAGGTACAGAGTTGACACCTAGCACCAGTTACCACCCTCAAACGGACGGACAGACGGAGATAGTTAATAAGTGGGTTGAGGGTTACTTGCGTAACTACGTTTCGAGATAGTAGAAGGCTTGGGTGCGTTGGTTGTATTTGGGTGAATATTGCTATAATACCACGTATTACATGTCGATCGGTATGACTCCCTTCCGAGCATTATATGGTTATGACTCCTTATCTTTTGTGGACTTGGCGTTAGGGTATAGCAGAGCGCCTAGAGCTTGGGATTGGTTATAGGACAGTCAGGATATCCTTAAGGCACTTAAGGATAATATTCAGCATGCACAGAATCAGCAGAAGATGTATGCTGATCGACATCGAGTTGAGAGGACCTTTGAGGTTGGAGACATGGTTTTCTTGCGCCTACAGCCTTACAGACAAAGTACACTTAAGAGGAGTGGGACGGAGAAGCTCAAGCCTCGGTTTTATGGTCCATACAGAGTATTGAGGAGGATTGGTGAGGTCGCATATGAGCTTGAGCTACCTTCCGAGAGTAAGATACATAATGTCTTTCATGTATCTTGTTTGAAGGCTTTGGGACAGCATGTTATCTCTTCACCTGTTTTGCCCCCATTGGATGAGGAGGGCCGATTAGTTTTGATACCTGCAGAGATTCTTGACATGAGGGAGAGGAGGTTGCGTAGCCAAGTGATCAGAAAGTATCTGGTGCGATGGAGGGATTTGCCGTTGGAGGATGCCACGTGGGAAGGAGAACATCATCCATCTTTGCAGTTGCTTGAGGGCAAGCAATCCCGAGAAGGGAGGACTATAATGTCCCTTCCTTAGACAACTCAGACTTTAGCAGAGATTGGCCTACTATTAGGGTTCCCGTAGGTCAGCAAGATGGTTAGGAGACCCAACCGAGGGCAGTGGAGCTTTGCTGGGAGCCTTCTGAGCTTTTCAATTTGGTGTTCAGTTGATGAATCCAGGGGTTGAATTGAAAATATTAAGGTTTGCTTTAATGGATTAGTGAAAAGTGAATAGTAACAGAAAATTAGAAGAGGAATAGTGAAAAGTGCCCCCATCCTAGTAGCTCAATGTTGTTTTTAAAAAGTGGCACTTTATTTTCATGAGGAAAGACCCTCAAGGTGGGCGTGGGCTCTTAGAGAGAAATATTTTATTGTTTTTTATGAAAAAAGGGTCTTGGAGGCTATAAAGCAAGGTGTTGGGCTCATTTTTTAGCATACTATTCTCATTTTCACAAAAGCAATTTGCAGGTTTGAGCTCTGGAAGAGGGTTTCAGCAGCAAGTAGATCTTTTGAGGACAAAATCTCTTGGAGGATAGTGAATTGGACAACAACCCAGTTCACAAAACAAGGAAATCTACTTTGGGTTTCCGTTTGGGCTTCATTGGACTTCATTACAGGTTGATACTGTAGTTGGAGTGATTGCAGCAGTGGGTTATCAGGGTATAATTGCAGATTAGGTCTTCTCATCAGCATATATCCTCATTTCAGTGCCTTTACTAGCTAGCCGTTCAAAATGGGAGTCATTTTCAGTCAAACCCTAGCTGGAAATTAGGGTTTCAGCAATTAATTGTTCCATAATTTAAGCGTTGGCTTCCGGGTATGTGTTTATCATTTGGACAGTTCAATATTGCATTCTATAAGGGTTTTTAAACTGTTGTTATAGTCTGATATGATGTATATCAACCCTTTGAATCTTGTAATCAGACTTGATATAATTAGTATAAAAGGGTTCTATTGAGTTGCAAATGTTGTCTTTCATTTATGCAATAGTTCTCTTTCATTTCTATGCTTTCCCTATGATTTGGCAATGAAAAACATGCAATGAAACTCAAACTACAACAAATCAGCAAACAAGCAAAAATACCAAACTTACCTTCGCTGGTCAAAGATAAAAATTGCAACAAACATATCAGTAGATCCAAAAAAATCAGAAAATTTTGAGTCAGAATTGGTTGAGGATCTTTCATAAAACTTGAAACATAGCCTCTTTAGACATCCCCTAACATTACTTCCAATCCACGGACAAAAATATTCAGTCTACAGAAAATGTGGAGCAAAACATGATATTGTTCTGCAATAGTACTTACTTCTCAACCAACTCCTTTGATGCTTACCTTAGGTGTTGACATCAATGACAACACTTACTGCTCATACTTGCAACAATAGTATATACTTATATAGAATTATATACAAAAAAATGAACTAAATATTCATATTTATTTATCAAATTATTTGAAGTTGAATAGAGCATTTTTTTTATTTTAAATAATAAATATTAAAATGAGAATCAAAAAAATTAGTAACTTACCTATAACTGAACTGTAAATGCACGAAGTTATTGTAGGATGTAATCGCTGTATGAAATCGACCACTGCGAGCAGACAAAACCCAAGCAAAATCCCGAAATCACATTATATATTTCGCACACCTGTGTTGGTGTTTGTGTGCCCTTTCCCGTGCTTGAAAACAAACTAAAACGGCGACAAAATGAACCAAAATGGAGTAGAAAACACTTTTTAGGGTTTTTTGAGGGTCAAAAAGTCAAAAAAAATGGAATCGCATCGGAATCGTGACGAGATCGCCACATCACACTCAGAATCAACCAAGTACGAGAGGGTTTTCACAAAATCATTTCGACCTCTGAAATTTTGAACCCTGAACGACTCCATAGGCGCATTCAAGGAGATTCTGATTCTGGGATATTTTGTACCCAGAATCGGCATACACTTTCTAGGAATAAATATTTTCTGCTTGCTAATGGTTTAGGGTTTTATATTTGTTTCTGCATGTAGGGTTTTTGCATTGAACATATGGAATATACAACATATAAACAAAACCCAGAAAATCTAAAGCATATATCGATAAAAGAACAAAGACCCAGGTTGTATTAAGCCGAAATATGAATTACAGTGACATACCCTTATGAGAATCTTCAACTTCGTTTTTCAGCCGGACTGGGACCAGCAATACAAGCTATGGGAATTCACTAAAATCCACACAAAATGCAATGTAATCTCAAGTATCAATACTGCAGATGTATTTATGCCCCTAAACGCCAAGATTAGAGGTGATAGATGCCACAAATCTGGTGTAGAACCCACACACAAGACACCCACGTCCTCCTTCAGCTTGTACGGCCCTGCTGTAGGCTGTGATCAGCATTAAATAACATCAAAACTCCCACTAATATCTCTGTGATGGTCTTAGAATAACTACTGGTATGGAAGGACCTTAGAGGAGTGAAGATTAGCAACAAAACCTCATAAAAACTCCCATAAATGTCCTCTCAGGGGTACGGCCTGTTGTAGACAGGTACAGCCAGCAATGATAAATGATATCAGTCACAAAACTCTCCAAAAATTATCAAATCTGCTCCTCAGAATCTGTCTTTCTCTTTGCATATCAATCTCCAACAAATATGATCATTTCATGCTCAAATCTTCATCAAAATGAACCATTCGAATGCCCAAATGAAGCTCCTGAATGAAGCCTCCAATTCCCCTTCCTGATGTGGTTTTTCACACACGAAGAAAGGTGTCCTTGCAAAGGTTTTCGTCTCAGCAAGTCAATATCAAACCCTCAAAGCTTCCAAAGCTCAAGAATGCACGACAAAGCAATTCTCATAAAAGTGAATAATAAACCAAGCATATGCAAAATGGGCTTTACTTTGCCTTTTATCTTCCTCATTCCTCCAACACCCAAGTGAGGGAATATAATATTATTTTTATTTATGTCTTAACCCCTTATTCCTCCATGAGGGTGCCCATCCCCTAGTGTGACAACTTTATAACTTTAAGTTATAACTTTATTTATAAAGTGAGCACTTTATAACTTAAAGTTGATTTAAAACATAAGTCACTTACCCTTTTAATATATTATAAGTTAAATCTTGAATTTAACTTATATTTCGACAAACAAGGCTTCGGGTAACTTGCAACCGACCATCTCGTGCCAGAATCCTCTACATCTGACTTACTATAATTAGCAACTCGCTCCAACCTAACTTACTATAAATAGTAAGTCTCCAAATTAGACCCCCTAATCACTGTCATTAGCCTACGAGAGTCTGATAATAGGCTAATCTCCATCATCTATCTAACTGGGCTAAATGGGGGACATTACAAGTTTTATTATTTATGCGGAATAATTTTGTGCAAGGCCGTACCCTACTAACGCAACGTACCTTGTTGCTACCAACGCCTTCGCTAGGCGCCACGTGGCACAGGCCCCAACGTCGGCCTCCACCGTTCGGCACACGTTCAAAAATCGGCAGTCAACTGTGAAGCCCGACAACTCTTCCCGCTCGGCCGGCCATATCATAACCAGCGATCTACATAATTAGCGGTTATTAAGACCCGATCACCAGCGGCCACTGCAGGGGTTTGAAGATTCGGTGGTCACTGCGGGGGTTTGAAGTGGCATCCAACCGTCGACCGCTGCGATTAAATTTTTTTGACGGAGTTCTTACTTCTCGGCGGCCAGTAATCACTGCCCCCGGGAAATTTTCTAAACTCGTCGATTGTTCTTCTCGGCATATTCCTTGATCAGAGTTCCGCAGCGGTCTACATTTTCTCAGCGGGACATACATTCAGCTAGGAGTTCTTTACCCTGCCGGTGTTTAAAACCCACCACCGCAGGCGGATAAAACCCTCCGGCCAACGTTTAAAACCCGCCACCGCAGGCGGATAAAACCCTCTAGCCGGCGTTTAAAACCTACCGGCAGCTTCAAATACCGCCATCAAATATTCTGTGGGAATATTCTCTCCACTCATCAGGCATTCAAAACCAATACAAGCAGTTTACCACTAGATCTGGTGGTTTTCTAAGCATTTAACAATGGTTTCAGATTTCGAGACATCGGTTTCCTGCCAGATAGGCTGTTTCTCTGTATGATCAGTGGTTTTGCACCCATCGCCCAATGGTTTCCGTTGTACACAAGTGGTTTTCGCCCTCCTGTAGGCGGTTTTGACCTCATGTCAACAGTTTTGACCTGTGAAACAGTGGTTTTAGCGTAAGATCGGCGTTTTTTCCTCCTGAGTGGTTTTAGTTTTCTGGATGAGAATATTCCAGCGATAGAGGGAGAATATTCCGACGATTGTGTCAACAGTGACATCAGCAAGGGTCCCCTTTGGCCCCTTTCTAGCCCTAATAGGGCAATTTTTTTCCAGGAGCCATAACTTTTTGCCATGATATCAAAAATTGGCAAACAAGATATCATCGGAAAGCTGGTTCCGAGCACTTCACAGTGGTGCAAGTAGTCTTCTAAAATTTTGCTGCAAGTGCCATATATAGCTGTTTGAAGCTAGATCTTGCTTTTTTCACTCCCGAGCTCACAACTTTCACCCACTTTATTAGAATTTCAACTTTTTATAGGTGTTGGAAAGGTAATTATGTGCTCTATAGTTCTATCCATGCCATTTTTCTAAATTTTGCTTTAGACAACAAATTTTCAGTTTGAGGTACTTTGGCTACATATCACTCATTGGTTGGAAAAAAGTTGAAATTGGTGGTTGTTTTGGTTTGGGGGGCTATCAAGGGTTCCATTGTTAAAACCTTATAACTATGCAACTTGGAGTCAACATGCATGGATTGCCCTAATGGATCTTGGACATTGTCTATATGTTGAATGCAAGATACCTGAACCCAAAGATGATAAGGATAAGATAAAATAGATGATAAAGCATACTAAAGCTCTTGGATGTCTTGTAGTTTCATTTCCCTAGATCTCTTGTTTCAGATTGAGGCATATACAAATTCACATGATGCTTGGGATAAATTGAAAACATTGTATGGTACAACAGATGAAGTTAAAGGCTATCAAATTGATAATGAATTGATGAGCCTTGATCCTAAGAACTTTAGCAACATCTAGGATTACATAACCAAGGTTAATGATCTAAGAGCACAATGTAAAGCATGTGGTATTGAGAAAAAGGACATCCAGTTGATCTACAATGTGTTGAACAAACTTGGTTCTGATTATGCAGCTTTTGTTTCTAGCTTTCACACTCATAGGTTAATTGTGGGATCTCCTTTCACTATGCTTTCATTTGCATCCTTTGCTGAGATGTTAATGCATGAGCAATAAAAGCTTCTTTCTATGGGTATCATTAAGCCATCACAGACTCTTGCTTTGGTGGTTGGACAACCTAAGGAACAAAAAGCATCGGTTTCTTCTGACAAGAAACAAAAGAAAGCTAAGAAAAATCCACAAATAGATCAAGCACAAAAATCACCTAAGAAGGAGAAGCCTACATGTGGTAATTGTAAGAAATCAGGGCATGATGAACATACTTGTTTTAAGAAACAGATTGACATGTTGATGCAACTTGTTCAAAAGAACAAAATTTCATCTCCTGATTCTTCTTCTACTTCTTCTTCAACATCTACACAGCCAGTACTTTCTGAATCAGGTCATGCAAGGAAAGCAAAGGAACCTAAACATAAAGGTAAAGCACTTTGTGCAAGTACAAGTTCTACATCAGGTAAATGGCTTCTTGATTCGGATGCTTCTCATCGTATGGCTTCTTCCAAGGATATGTTTTCTTCATTTGAGCCGTGTGATATGCCACCTATCTTGATGGGTAATAACACATATATGAATGTAATTGGGAAGGGAACTATTGATATTGGTGAAGGTACCTTCAATGATGTACTTAGTGTGCCTTCTTTGACCAATAATCTTCTTTCCATATATCAAATTACTCATAGTGGTACAGGGAAGACAGTGGAGTTCACACCTGAGTTGGTTATTATCAGAGACTTGGAGAGCATAGAGATTATTGCTACTGGGGTGGTTGATCATGCGTCTCAGCTATACACCTTTCATGCTTTCTCTCCTGATGATGATTCAAATTCGTTGGCTGACATTCACACTCCTTGTGTGAATCATATTTCAAAGGAAAAGTTTGGTCACTTGAACCTTGGTATTCTTGCCTCTTCATCGGTTCTTGAGACATGTGCTACACTTACATCTTCTCCACCTCCTGCGTCTTCAAAGTTCAGTGCTTCAGTTCCGTAGGTTGCTTCTTGTTTTTCAGATACAGCTTTGTGGGATGAGTACTTGACAGGTATTTCAGATTTGTTTTGTGAGTCCTATCTTGCAGATTTGGAGGACACATTTGAGGGGTTATCTCTCCTCTTTGATGACAGTCATAGCACAACTATTGTCAACCCATATTTATCTTTGGAACTTGATGATTTTCAGTTTCCACTAGATCCTGAATTGTCACTTTCATCAGTGAGGCCTGAGACTCCTGATTTGATTGTGGTATCATTTGGAATTCACATGGAGACAAATGAGCAGTTTTCAGAGACATCATATTTCATGAGACTTCCTTCCTCATCTCTTGGTTTGGAGTTGGAGTTTCTTCATACACCAGTGGATTGGTTTCTTCCCAAGGGGAGAAATGTTGTTTGCAAGTTTTGGATCCTCTTTGGTATTCTTCTTCGAGCATTCACCATTGGCACAGGAGCTACTTCTTTATGGGGGGGACATCTTGTCTCATACTTTCCCTCTTATGGGGGGGCTATTGATTGTATATATGTGATGGGTGTTGTATTTGGGGGGTATTAATTCTTCCATCATTCCATCACTTGTACATGTTTTCATGCATTCTCACTTTTGGAGAGGAGGTTTTTGCCATGAGATTTTCTCCTTTACTCCACTTGAGACTTGTTTGTACATCGGTACCTAACATAGCCTAGTAGCCGGGACCCATTCATCTTTGCATCTATACATTAGTCAGCTACTCCCTAAGTTGCACTTTAAGGGGGCTGTTAGTGTGAATAGGGATATTTTCTATATAGTTTCCCTTGTGTGAGGATAAATCATCCTATTTAACTATTTATTAGTTAAATAATATTCCCTCACATAATTCACATGTTAAGTTGACTTAGTGAGTCTTCTAGATATTTCTAGTTATTTCTAGTTGTGTCTAGTCATTGCTAGTTGTCTTACAATTGTCTTATCTAGTTTCTTATCCTACACGTGTGCTATAGTTGTCACATGTCATAGGATTAAGACACTTATCACATGACTACAACATCTTGGCTCTCATCCTTGCCTTTATAAACAAAGCTCTCTTGTAACATAACAACATATACAATTTTACATTCATTGATAGAATAGATTATTATTCTCTCATATTGTCTCTCTTGTGCTTTCATAAAGTCATAGATCTTGGGTGGCTCCTATCTAGCCAACTCTTACAAATATTTGCTAGTCCTTTAGCAGAGTTTAACTAGTTACTATCAACTATATTACAATATTAGGAACTAGTTGCTACTCAACAGTAGTTATTATTGTTATTATTATTATATGCCACTAGCCACCAGACCCAGTCCCCAAATTTTGGTCATAATCCAGTCCCCTAAAACCCATCCCTGCATCCCCCATTCTGAAACTCCATCGAACATAGGAAAAAATCCTATTGTGAGTTCCTCAATGTGCAGACAAGAATGAAATCCTTAATCATATTCAGATACAACTTACTCGTTCAATAAATAGATAGTCATCAAAGCAAGCAAATTGACACACATTAAAGCAGTTTTGCAAGTCATTCGAATCCACCATCTCATTCCAAGTCTAACTGTCATTTTTTTCTATTTTTCAAAAGACCTACAATAACACAAGAAATGGCACCTTGTAATGTGAGATGTGATTAATCCTCTCTTAGTGAGTTAGGGACTTATTCATCCTTCCTGAGAAATCTATATCTGGTTGTCAAGTTATCTTTCAATATCAAGCTCGATCAGTCTTTATGGCTAGAGCATAACTGAATAAGGTGCTACTGCTAGGGCATCTAGGCTAAACAAGAACTTGGACTTTGTTCTAGGACGCAATCGATTTCAACAATTTATTTTAGAATTAGAGCATGAAGAGACGAGCGTTGTAAATATAACACCCCAAAATCACAAGAAATTCAGGCACACTGAGTCATATTTAGATCGACAACAAAGCGGTTAAACATGCAAAACAAAATGATAAGAGTGTGAGAGTTTGGCGAAGAATACCAAAAACATCGGAGATGAGAATGACTGCGACGGTGGCGTCAGGGGAACCAGTGACATAAGCCGTTAAGTCGTGGAAGGTGTCGAGCCTTCCAACACCGACGGGAGGATGGTCTCGGGGTGGAGGCGACTCACAACACTGCGGACCTGCCATTTTTCCCTCTCTCTAACAAACCAGCTGGAAACTGCATCCTCTTTTTATCCCAAGCCATATAAATATATACTGCACTTTGTTCTCGTTTCTCGTCAATGGTCATTGATGTCGTTATTACGAGGGAATAAACATTATTGATTATATTTGTGAGTAAATTCAAAAATAGTGATTTTTGTTTTATTGTTTTAATTTATTTATTTATTATCGTCATGGTCTTCGTCACCATTATTTTTCGTCATTGATGCCGTCATTTTGAGGGCAAGTTGTTAGTCACTTTTCATGAAGTAAATATCTATCTTTTATTAACTAGGAGCTGCACGAAGTTTACCTCCAACGAATTTGTTAATAGGGTAAAACCTCAACAGATTAGAATTGAAAAAAATATTAGTAGACGGTAGGATAATTTTAAATGTAACTGTATCTTCCATTCTACTATCTTTTCAGTATAAAAAATATAAAATGTTAAATCATGGATGCTTGATTACAATTGTTATGTAAGTAGATTATACATCTCAATAATAAGAAGAAAAGAAGCATTTGGTAATAGTTTTTGAATATTTTATTTTAATTGGTTGTAGAATATACACATATAGTCGTTGTACATGGTTAAGTAGAGGATACCTAACAAAATCGATAGTGGGTATTTTTCCCATTGAACACAAATTAAAAATCTTTTTTTTTATTTTTTTAGTCCATTGTACAATAACATCCATACAATATGCACTCGTCACATAGATATGCACTAAATGTAATGAATAAAAGTATTTAGTTTGATAATTGATGATGAATGATTTTAATTTAAAAAAATGGAATTTAATTTATCTTTGTTTTAAAATAATGTAAGGCCTTTGATTCTATGTAAAAGTAGTGTTTTGTTTTAAATTTAGATTGCTTTTCTAGGTCATTTTTGTATCTATTATTTCATCCTTTTTCTATGTAGATTTGATCTTCTTGAATATATATTCTTAATTTTTCATCTATAGAATCCACCTTTGTATGTACTGTATTCTACTTTTTGTGTATATTTCATCTTCTCAATTATATATTCCTAATTTTTGGTCTAAGAAATCCACCCTGATCTATATTAGCTTCTCTTTCAGGGGATAGTAGTTATATCATTAGACATATTTTTTTAAATCAATCTCCAAGAAATGATAGAAAAATAATGCCCTAAAATAAACGTAAAGATTCTAATTTCTTTAGATAAACTACAGATTGCTCCTTCAATCAATCAAAGAGGAAAGAATAAAGAAATTAAAATTGTATTAACAAATTTAAAAGTGAATAGATAGTAATTAGAGTGCTAATACTTAACATAACAAATAAACATAATATTTTATTAAAGATTGTAATATGGTTTAACGAACTGAGTTTAATTAGTTAAATTATTGGGGTTTGGTTGTAGAAATTCAAGTTTGGATCTTCAGAAATACATTTAATGTGGACGTCTAAGTTGTGGTTGTTGATTTTCCATTATTTTCTGTATTGAACCAAGTTGAATTACAATAGAGCAGTTAGAAAACAACATCTATCCAGCTAGATGTACCTTTGACATATTTACTAATTAATTGAAATTCAAAATCATGTTATATTCTAAATTTCAATTAATTAATAAATATTGTCAAATATGCATCCAAAATGCTAGATAGACAATAGTGAGAAAACTGCCAAAAACTAAAATTAATTTAAAAACTGCCTAATCTTCCATTACTACTTTCAGTATAGATGTGGTATTTCTAGGCTTCTATTATTGATTTACTATTTAAAAATAATAAAATTACAATATAACATTAATTCCTTTAAAAAAAATTACAACTATTTACAACAAATTTTAAAAACATACAAAACACACAAAAAAATGATCACACTTTCTAAAATTACTAGATTTGTCGAAGACCCAATTACAATAAAGAATGTAAAATATAAGTTTGAAAAGCAATGTTTTGTAATGAGTCATTTATGGTAGATAAATTTGTGTTATTGTTTAAAATTTACTCACGTTTTTAGGCACAAAGCATAAAAAGCTTTGTGTATTCAAAGATTATCACAAAAAAACTCAACTTACTAAATCTGAGACTATTTTTTTAAATGAAAACAACTCTTTTCCATTAACAATAAATTATAATATGTGTTTTATAAATTATTTAAACTAAAAGACAATTTCATAAAAAAATTGGTTAATCTTTTAAAACTCTACTTATAAATATTTTTCACCATTCTAGTGGCTATCCAAACAATAGTAAATGGTAGTCTATGTGGCTTTTTATAGTGGAGTTCTATTGTAAACAGTTGACAAATTTGCCAAATTTATTTATTCATATGAAAGTTGAATGAAATTCAATGACCAAAGCATAACAGTTTCTTCATCAAGCACAACAAAGAGTATGGCTAAAATGTCTTCTCCCTCTGTCACAGTGAAATATACAAAGCTCTTCATCAACGAAGAGTTTGTGGATTTAGTTTTAGGTATATACATATTAAACTCTTCTATTGGTTGGAGACTAATTTAGTTACGATTTATATTGCAGGGAAAACTTTTGAAACATTTGATCCTTGAACAGGGGATTTGATAACGAGTGTAGTAGAGGCAACCAAAGAAGATGCTGATGTGGCTGCTAAAGCTGCTCGAAATGCATTTGATCATGGCCCCTAGCCTCACATGTCTGGTTATCTAAGTTTTCTCTCATTCCTTTGATTTGTTGAATGATTAACAAGGAACTATATGTGGTTAAGCACAACTTTAATTAACAAGAAAAAGTTATTTTGAGATGTACAAGAAAGAGGTCATATTCTGAAGTCATGTATCTTTCCTAAAGATGTCGCTATCACAGGTGGCCACGTCGCTATAATCTTCAGCCTCCTTTTCAATTTCTTCCTCATCATCAGAGTTGTGGTCGTGGTCTAGACACTTTTAGAAAATTATCCTTTTTTACCAAGAAAAAGAAGTTGAATGTGATGACTGTGATATGAGACAATTTTTTAAATGGCTAAAGGTTTCTCCATTTAAATAGCATAAATTGGCTAAATAAATCTAAATTAGACCAAGAGATCTATATTTCCTTCTCAAGATTTCATTTATATAGAACAAATTGATTAAAAAATAGGTGCCTCAAGAAGGATATCTCTTAGCATAATTTAGATACATTTTATAAAAGATAGATATGTTAGTAGCATCCACAATCCTAAGCCTAATTCAAACCCTAACCCTAACCCTAATTCTATCCCTATCCCTGATTCTAAACCTAACCATAACCATAATTCTAACCCCAATTCTAACCCTAACCCTAATTATAAGACTAAATGTAATTCTAACCCTAACCCTTATTTTAACCTTGAATCTAAACATAATTCTAACCCTAACCTTAATTTTAACTCTAATTCTAACCCTTATTCTAACCATAACTTTAACCCTAATTCTAGTTGTAAACATAATTCTAACCCTAACGATAATTCTAATCCTAATCCTAACCCTAATTCTAACTATAAACCTAAATCTAACTCTAATTCTAACCCAAACCCTAATTCTAATTGTAAACAAATTCTAACCCAAATTCTAACTCTGACCCTAACCCTAACTCTAATTCTAACCCAACCTAACCCTAACCCTAATTATAACACTATTTCTAAACCTAACCCTAACCTTAATTTTAAACTCAACACTAACTCTAACCCTAATCCTCGCCACAATACTAACCCTAATTCTAAGCCTAACCCTAACCCTAATTATATCCCTAATTCTAACCCTAATCCTATCCCTAACTCTAATCCTAAATGTAACCCCATTCTAACCCTAAACCCAAACATAATTCTAACCCTAACCTTAATTCTAATCACCTAAAACTAATTCTAACCCTAATTGTAACCCTGATCTATCCCTAATGCTAATCCTAACCATAACCATAACCTAATTGCAATCATAATCCTAATTTTAACCCTAATTCTAACTCTAACCCTAATCATAATCATAACTTTTACCCTAACCTTGATTATAACCCTAACCCTAACTGTAACTCTAGTTTTGACCATGATTCAAACCCCAACCATAATTCTAATCATAAACATAATTCTACCCCAAATTCTAATCCTAAACCTAACCCTAACTCTAACCCTAAAACTAAACCTCGTTGTAACCAAAACCCTTGCTCTAACCCTAAACCTAATTCTAAGCATAATCATAACCCTAACCCTAATTCTAACTCTAACCCTGAGACTAAGCCCAATTCTTACCCTAACCATAATTCTAACTATAAGCCTAATTCTAACTCTAATTAGATAACCCAATGCTAAACCTAATTCTAACCCTAACACTAACACTAACACTAACCCTATCCCTAATTATAACCCTCACCACAATACTAAACCTAGTTCTAACCCTAATTCTAATCCTAAACTAACCCTAACTCCAACACTAACCCTAAACATAACCTTAATCCCACTTCTAATTGTAACTCTAATCCTAACCTTCACCCTAACACTAATTATATCCCTAATCCAAATTCTAATCTTAACCCTAACCCTAATAGAACTAACCATAACGTTAATTCTAATTTTAACCATATTTCTAACCCTAATTCCAACCACAATGCTAATTGTAACTGTAACCCTAATTATAACTCTAATTCTAACCTAACCCTAATTCTAACCCTCATGCTAACCCTAACAGTACACTAACCATAATTCTAACCATAACCCTAATTATATCCCTAACTATAACCCTAATTCTAACTATAACCCTAAAACGAATTCTAATCCAAACTCTAACCCTAAACCTAAACCTAACCCTTAACCTAATCCTAATAGTAAACCTAACCCTAATTCTAATTAAAACACTAATTCTAACCCTAACACTAACCATAATTCTACCCCCAACCCTAACCCTAATTCTAACCCTAAGCCTAATTCAAACACTAACCCCAATTATAATCCTAAGACTAATTCTAACCCTAACCCTAATTCTAACTCTAAACCTAACCCTTACCTTAACTCTAATCCTAACCCTAACTCTAATTCTAACACTAACCCTAACCCTAATTCTAACTCTAATTCTAGCATAATTCTAACCCTAATTCTAACTCTAACCCTAGCCCTAATACTAACTCTATTTCTAACTCAACTCCAACCCTATTTCCAACCATAACTCTAATTCTAATTGTAACCCTCACACTAATTCTATCCCTAACCCTATATCTAATCCTAACCCTAGCCCTAACACTAATTCTACCCCTAACCCTAATGCTAACCATAAACATAATTCTAACCCTAACCCTATTGTTAACCATAATCCTAACCGTAACACTAACCCTAACCCTCACCCCAATACTAACCCTAAATCAAACCTTAACCCTAACCATAATTTTAACCCTAATTATATATGTATTTATAACCCTAGTTCTAACCCAAATCATAATCCTAACCCTAACCCTAACCCTAATTCTAACACTAACATTAATCCTTATACTAACCCTACCCAAACTCTGACCCTATTTCTAACCCTAACCCTAATTGTAATTCTAACCCTATTTCTAACACTAATTATAACTATAACACTATCTCTAAACCTAACACTAAGCCTAATTCTAGCACTAACCCTAATCCTAACCCTAATTCTAATAGAACCTTAATTCTAACCATATTAGTAACACTAATTCTATCCCTAACCCTAATTCTAATCCTAACCATAACACTAACCCTAATTGTATTCCTAACCCTAATTCTAACCCTAGTTATAACCATAACCCTAATTGTAATTCTAACCCTAACCCTAATTATAACTCTAATTCTAACCATAACCCTGATTATAACCCTAGCCCTAATTTGAACTCTAACCCTGATTCTAAGTCTAATTATAACCATAATTCTAAATGTAACCCTAATCCTAATTGTGACTATAAACATAATTCTAACTCTAACTCTAATTCTAACCCGTATCCTAATTCTAACTCTAATTCTAATCCTAATTATAACCCTATTTGTAAGCCTAATTCTAACCCTAACCCTAACACTAATTCTATACCAAAACTCAATTCTAATCCTAACCCTCACCTAACCCTAACTATAATTCTAACTCTAAATCTAGCCCTACCCCTATTCCTAATTCTAATCCTAACCCTAATTCTAACCCTAACCCTATCCCTAATTCTAATCCTAACCCTAATCTAACCCTAACCCTAATACTCACCATCATCCTAACCATAAACTTATATCTAACCCTAATTCTAATTCTAACCTAACCCTAACCCTAGCTCCATCATTTTGGCAGAACGAATACCTCACGTTCAAGAAACATCCTGATCCTAGCAACATAAGTGTAAATGGGTCAAAAATATCCATTAAGACAGATATGTTTAGTCAATTTGCAGTGCACAACATATTTCAAAATAAATACAAATTTCTCTAAATCAATTATATCAACCGCGTACAAAGCCCTCTACTACAGACAATAGTTGCAAAATAGTGGAAAAAGAGAGATGTTTCTATTGCTAATTGAACTGATCAAATTTGTATGAACCTCAATAAGTGTAGCTAAAAATCTCTCATAAAAGGAATCTATTCAAATAAAGTTTCAAGACTAACAAAATAACTGATCTTCAATTATTTGTGATTACATTTTCTAGCTTTCAATAAACTAAATGATTCCATGAGGACATTCTACAAACATAAATGGTTGTCACTGGTTTTATCCTAAACATAAACCACACATTTTGTCTCTATTGCATTAGATATAACTCTCATTGGTAAGACCATGGTATTCCTGCAAGGATGTAAGTCATTCGCTTTAAACAAAAGCACGTGACATCAAGAACACACCACACAAAAAGTGACAACTTGCAAGCGGTAAATCTTGTCCCCATTTGTAAAATTCCCTACATATTTATGCTTAAAAGGGATAATTAAATGATTCGATTAGTATAGTTCTAACCCTAACCCTTATTCTAACCCTAACCCTAATTCTTATCATAAACATAATTCTAACCCTAACACTAATTGTAACCCTAATCTATCCCTAATGCTAATTCTAATCCTAATTCGAGCCCTAACCCTTATTCTAACCATAACCTTAAGTCTAACCTTGACCCTAACCCTAATTGTAATCCTAACCCTAACCCTAATTCTACCTCTAACACTAACCCTAATGCTAATTCTAACCCTTATTTTCACTCTAACCCTAGCCCAAACCATAATTTTAACTCTAATTTAAACCCAAACCCTAATTCTAACTCTAGTTCTGACCCTAACCCTATTTCTAATAATAAACATACTTCTAACCCTTATTCAAACCCAAATCCTAATCCTAAACCTAACCCTAACTCTAACCCTAAACCTAATTGTAACCTTAAACCTGATTTTGAGCGTAAACATAACCCTAGCCCTACTTCTAGCCCTAAACCTAAGCCTAATTCTAAACCTAACCATAATTCTAACTATAACTCTAATTCTAACCTAACTCTAATTCTAACCCAGTGTTAACCCTAATTCTAACCCTCACCCTAACACTAACACTAACCCTAAATCTAACCATCACCCAATTACTAACCCTAATTCTAATCCTAAACCTAACCCTAACTCTAACCCTAACCCTAATTCTAAAACAAATCCTAATTCTAACCTTAACCCTAATTCTATCCCTAACCCTAACACTAATTCTATCCCTAACCCAAATTCTAATCCTAACCCTAACCGGGTAAGTGCAAGAAGATGGGGGGCCAAAAAGGGGTCTTAAGTGGCCACTTTCTTTCTAAAATCAGGAAATGTTGGCCTTGGATGAGAAATTGAGCATAGTTACACTCAAAATTTGGAGATGCAACCAAAACAATGTTCGTAGTGCTCCGAGTCTACTTTCTAAACTATTATTTTTTTTTTTAAATGGTATAGATTAAGGGGTTCAAAAGAGGGAGCCACAGAAATTAGTGTTGTTTCTGTCAAAAAACATAACATAGCATGTTTTGTGGCTCCCTCAAAAGGTTAACTTTTTTTTGGTATTTTTAAAATCACTTCGGTGAGAAATTAACTAACAGCATGTAGTTTATGCCCGATTTTTCTGATAATTTTTTGATGAATATTTGATTTTTTACTAATTTTCAAAGTGGACACATCCTAAAAAATAGAATTTTGGCCATGCTACCCCTATAAATTTTGAAAACTAATTGAAAATCATTTTTTCTTTCTTTTTTATATGTGTAGAATGGAGTCTAGTTTCTAAATAAGTAATTTTTTTGAAATTTCAATGAACGGTTAATTTACAATGAAAAAAAGACCAAATAGTGGTTTTTGCCCAAAACTAGACCCACAAACAAAAGAAATTAAAGATGAAAGGCTTAACATTGTCAAAATGTGAAAAAAATTACATCGTTTAATAGCTAAGAGAAAGCCTAACATTACCCAGGTGTTCGATTTGTTTGACCTTGAAACACGTGCAAATCTAAGGGTTAGCACGAACAAAATTATGTGAAATCTTGTAAAATCTGCAAAAACACATCTATGGATGTTGAAAAGGCACTCCAAGCCTTTGGGTTGGAAATCCAAAGCAAATCCCAAGCCCAAGGCTTGGGATTCCCAAAGCACAATATAACGCAAGCGTGTTATGTTGTGCTTTTTTTGCTTTTTTGCATGTTTATTGGTGTTTTCCCAGTTCAACATAATGCGAGCACGTTATAACGTGCTCGCGTTATGTCTTCCTTTAAATGAGATATGTTCAAATTTCATAAGTATGTTTCATGGGTGTTTATATCTATTCCTGTAGGTATGCATGCTTGTATGTATGTACATGTATGCATGCTTGTATGTATGCATCTTTGTATGTATGTATGTTTGTATGTATGTTTGTATGTATGCATGTATGTATGTATGTATGTAAGTGTTTTGGGTTTAGTGTATATAAGGACCTGAGCCTGTATAGTTTTGAGGGTTGAGGGTTGAGGGATTAGGGCTTAAGTAATAGGTAGAGGGTAGAGGGTTGAGGGTTACAGTTGAGGGTTAATATTCAAGTTGTTGAGTGTATAAGATTAAGTGTGTAAGGCGCAGGGATTAGGGTTTAGGGTTTACGATATGGATTGAGGGTATATAAGGCATAGGGTGACTTGGGTTGAGAGCACGTATGGTTTAAGTTTAATTTAAGTATAGGGTTGAGGCACAATATTTGAGGTTTAGGATATAAAGGTGAGGTTATATGGTCTAGGGATGAGGGTTTGAGGGTGTAGGCTTCAGGTTTAAGGTATAGGGTTGATGATTGAGGGATAAGGGCTTAAGTATATTGTTGAGGGTATAGGGTTGAGGGTTTAGGGATAGGTTTTAGGGTTTAAGGTTTAGGGGTAAGGGATTAGGGTTTAAGGTATAGTGTCTTGGGTTGAGGGTTTAGGAATAGGGATAGCATTTAGGGTTTAGGGATGAGGGATTAGGGTTGAGAGTTGAGGGATTAAGGTTTAAGGTATAACTTGCTGAGGGTTGAGTGTTTAAGGATAGGGTTTAGGGTTTATGGTTGAAGGATTAGTGTTTAGAGTTGAGGGATTAGGGTTTAAGGAATAGTGTTAAGGGTTGAGGGTTTAGGGATAGGGTTTAAGGTTGAGGGATTATGATTTAGGGTTGATGAATTAGAGTTCAAGGAATATTGTTGAGGGTTGAGGGTTTAGGAATAGGGTTTAGGGTTGAGGGATTAGGGTTTAGGGTTGACGGATTAGGGTTTAATGTTGAGGGTTGAGGGATAGGGTTGATGGTCAAGGGATTAGGGTTAAAGTAGAGTGTTGAAGGTAGAGGGATTAGGGATAGGGTTTAGGGTTCAAGGTTTAACGATTGAGGTTTGAGGCTTTAGGGCTGAGGGTTAAGGTATTGCGGTTTAAGATATAGTGTTGAACATCGAGGGTTTATGGATAGGTTTTAGGGTTTAAGTTTTAAGGGTTAAGGGTTGAGGGATAGGGTTTAGGGTTTAGGGATAAGGGATTAGGGTTTAAGGTATAGTGTCGAGGGTTGAGGGTTTAGGAATAGGGATAGCGTTTAGGGTTTAGGGATGAGGGATTAGGGTTGAGGGTTGAGGGATTAGTGTTGAGGGTTGAGGGATTATGGCTTAAGGTATAGTGTCGAGGGTTGAGGGTTGAGGGATTAAGTTTTAGGGTTGATGGATTAGGGTTTAAGGTATAGTGTTGAGGGTTGACGGATTAGGGTTTAGGGTTGACGGATTAGCATTTAATGTTGAGGCTAGGGTTAGAGTGTCGAGGGTAGATGGATTAGGGATAGGGTTTAGTGTTAAGGTTTAAGGATTGAGGGTTGAGGCTTTAGGGATGAGGGTTTAAGGCTTAAGATATAGTGTCGAGTGTTGAGGGTGTAGGGATAGGGTTTAAGTTTTAAGGGTTAAGGGTTGAGGGATAGGGATTAGGGTTTAAGGTATAATGTTGAGGGTTGACAGTTTAGGGATAGGGTTTAGGTTTGAGGGATTAGGGTTTAGGGTTGATGAATTAGGGTTTAATGTTGAGAGTTGAGGGTTGAGGGTTGAGGGTTGAGGGTTTAGGAATAAGGTTGATGGTCAAGGGATTAGGTTAAAGTAGAGTGTTAAGGGTAGAGGGATTAGAGATAGGGTGTAGGGTTGAAGGTTTAAGGATTTAGGGTTGAGGTTTTAGGGATGAGGGTTAAGGGATTAGGGTTTAAGATATAGTGTCGAGTGTTGAGGGTGTAGGGATAGGTTTTAGGGTTCAAGTTTTAAGGGTTAAGGATTGAGGGATAGTATCGAGCCCGTTGAGGGTTTTAGAATAGGGATAATGCTTAGGGTTTAGGGATGAGGGATTAGGGTTTAAGGTATAGTTTTGAGGGTTTAGGGATAGGGTTTAGGGTTGAGGGATTAGGGTTTGACGTTGAGGGTTGAGGGTTGAGGTTTTAGGGTTGAGGGTTTAGGGATAGGGTTGAGGGTCGAGGGATTAGAGTTAAAGGTTGAGGGATTAGGGTTTGACGTTGAGGGTTGAGGTTTGAGGGTCGAGGGTTTAGGGATAGGGTTGAGGGTCGATGGATTAGGGTTAAAGTAGAGTGTCGAGGGTATAAGGATTAGGGATAGGGTTGGAGGGTTTAGGGATAAGGGATTAGGGTTTAAGGTATAGTATCGAGCTTGTTGAGGGTTTAGAAATAGGGATAGTGTTTAGGGTTTAGGGATGAGGGATTAGGGTTGAGGGTTGATAGATTAGGGTTGAGGGTTGATGGATTAGGGCTTAGGGATGGCGTTTAGGGTTTAGGGTTTAGGGTTGAGGGATTAGGGTTTAATGTATAGTGTTGAGGGTTTAGGGATAGGGTTTAGGGTTGAGGAATTAGAGTTAAGGGTTGAGGGATTAGGGTTTGATGTTGAGGGTTGAGGTTTTAGGGTTGAGGGTTTAGGGATAGGGTCGAGGGTCGAGGGATCAGAGTTAAGGGTTGAGGGATTAGTCTTTGACATTGAGGGTTTAGTGCTGAGGTTCAAGGGTTGAGGGTTTAGGGATAGGGTTGAGGGTCGAGGGATTAGGGTTTATGAATAGGGATAGCATTTAGGGTTTAGGGATGAGGGATTAGAGTTGAAGGTTGAGGGATTAGGGTTGAGGGATTAGGGTTTAGGGATAAGGTTTAGGGTTTAGGGTTGAGGGATTAGGGTTTAACGTATAGTGTTGAGGGTTTAGGGATTAGAGTGAAGGGTTGAGGGATTAGGATTTGATGTTGAGGGTTGAGGGTTGAGGTTTTAGGGTTTAGGGTTTAGGGATAGGGTTGAGGGTCGAGGGATTAGAGTTAAGGGTTGAGGGATTAGGGTTTGACGTTGAGGGTTGAGGGTTGAGGGTCTAGGGTCGAGGGTTTAGGGATAGGGTTGAGGGTCGCGGGATTAGGGTTAAATTAGTGTGTCAGGGGTATAAGGATTAGGGATAGGGTTGGAGAGTTTAGGGATAGGGGATTAGGGTTTAAGGTATAGTATCGAACCCATTGAGGGTTTAGGAATAGGGATAGCGTTTAGGGTTTAGGGATGAGGCATTAGAGTTGAGGGTTGAGGGGTTAGGGTTGAGGGTTGAGGGATTAGGCTTTAGGGATAAGGTTTAGGGTTTAGGGTTGAGGGATTAGGGTTTAAAGTATAGTGTTGAGGGTCTAGGGATAGGGTTTAGGGTTGAGCGATTAGAGTGAAGGGTTGAGGGATTAGGATTTGACATTAAGGGTTGAGGGTTGAGGTTTTAGAATTTAGGGATAGGGTTGAGGGTCGAGGGATTAGATTTAAGGGTTGAGGGATTAGGGTTTGACGTTGAGGGTTGAGGTTCGAGGGTCGAGGGTTTAGGGATAGGGTTAAGGGTCGATGGATTAGGGTTAAAGTAGAGTGTCGAGGGTATAAGGATTAGGGATAGCGTTGGAGGGTTTATGGATAAGGGATTAGGGTTTAAGGTATAGTATCGAGCCCGTTGAGGGTTTAGGAATAGGGATAGTGTTTACGGTTTAGGGATGGGGTTGATGGTTGATGGATTAGGGTTGAGGGTTGATGGATTAGGGCTTAGGGATGGGGTTTAAGGTTTAGGGTTGAAGGATTAGGGTTTAAGGTATAGTCTTGAGGGTTTAGGGATAGGGTTGAGGGTTGAGGGATTAGAGTTAAGGGTTAAGGGATTAGGGTTTGATGTTGAGGGTTGAGGCTTGAGGTTTTAGGGTTGAGGGTTTAGGGATTAGAGTTAAGGGTTGAGGGATTAGGATTTGGCATTGAGGGTTGAGAGTTGAGGTTTTAGGGTTTAGGGTTTAGGGATAGAGTTTAGGGTCGAGGGATTAGAGTTAAGGGTTGAGGGATTAGGGTTTGACGTTGAGGGTTGAGGGTTGAGGTTTGAGGGTCGAGGGTTTAGGGATAGGGTTGAGGGTCGAGGGATTAGGGTTAAAGTAGAGTGTCGAGGGTATAAGGATTAGGGATAGGGTTGGAGGGTTTAGGGATAAGGGATTACGGTTTAAGGTATAGTATCGAACCTGTTGAGGGTTTAGGAATAGGGATAGTGTTTAGGGTTTAGGGATGAGGGATTAGAGTTGAGGGTTGAGGGATTAGGGTTGAGGGTTGAGGGATAAGGTTTAGGCTTTAGGGTTGAGGGATTAGGGTTTAAGGTATAGTCTTGAGGGTTTAGGGATAGGGTTTAGGGTTGAGGGATTAGAGTGAAGGGTTGAGGGATTAGGATTTGACGTTGAAGGTTGAGGTTGTAGGGTTTAGGGTTTAGGGATAGGGTTGAGGGTCGAGGGATTAGAATTAAGGGTTGAGGGATTAGGGTTTGATGTTGAGGGTTGAGGTTCGAGGATTGAGGGTTTAGGGATAGGGTTGAGGGTCGAGGGATTAGGGTTAAAGTAGAGTGTCGAGGGTATAAGGTTTAGGGATAAGTGAGATATAGAACATGAGCTAATGGAACTAGAGGTGAGATATTGTAAAGGTGCTATCGAAGGTAAGATAGGCACAAATATTTATGGATCAATCTATAGTAGGACAAAATGCGAGTGCGTTATAACATGCTCGCGTTTTGTCCTGCTATAGAAATAGTAAAAAAGTGTTGACCCCCGTGATCCAGGCCCACATGCTCTATTTTCATGCTTATTATACACGTGTTTTGACAAAAAAGAAGTGCTTTCATGTTGTTGGGTTGTTCACATGCACATTTTGTACATTCTACCACCTTTGCATGATCTTTCCACCACATTTTCTGCTTTGCCAACTTGAGAAGGAGGAAATAACATAGTTTTCACACCAACTTTGAAATATATCTATTCAAGTTAAAATTTGTCAAAGATATTTTGAAATGCTAAAACCTTTCTATGTCAAGATAAATCACACACATACTACTTGTTGTTGTAGATTACATATTGAATTTTCTAACCATTTTGATGTTTATAGGTCTATATGTTTATATTTGCATACTAACAATGTTTTGTAGGGTTGTGGCATACGTGCCCCACCAACATCTTCAAGAGACTTCATATCAAGAATTTTATGTGAAAGAGAAGGTCAAATATTCTACAAGAAATTATGCTTGGATGGCACATGTCAGCATTGTGGTGGCTTAAAACGTATGCCAATATGTGAACATATGGAAAGAACACATGCGATTGGAAATGAACTAGTAGAGTTTGGCAAGTATAAAACAGTGGCATACAATACAAAAGATGGTAAAGAAGCAAAGAGGTGTGAATTGGTTATTGAAAAGATTCTAGTATATTAGTTTATGCCTATACTTCGTGACAGCATAGTGTATGAGTATGCAAGACATGGCCATAGAGCTCGATGGTTGGACTTGCAATTCAAGTTATGCAAGGACACATTTTCAATTGGTAGCATTGTTTCAGTCGTCGACTTTGCAGAGAACTATAGTCTACAACCACAGCGTGAGGTGCAATCACAATATTACAACTCCACACAGGTTTCTATATTTGTGCACATCGCATTCATTCATGTGAATGATAGTACAAAGGATGACAGAAAGATCATAAGAGAGTAGAATTTCTATATTAGTGATGATCGCACGCATTCTACGGAGTTCATGCAAGGTTGCTTTCAGGTGTTCTACAATGATTTGGCTAAAGGGGCATATTGTTCAGTCAGCATATCATATGGTCGGATAATTGTGTCACAATTCAAGAACTCACAGAATTTCTATTGGCTGAGTAGGAGGCATAATTTTACAGGTATTCAGCATATGTGGAACTTTTGTGAGGTCGGGCATAAAAAGGGGGAGCATGATGGTGCAGAAGCATGTATCAAAAGAGCCATAGCACGAGAAGAGTTAAAGTATAAACACAATGAAAAGTTGACAGATACAAAATTGATTGTCGAGTGGTGTAATGCTTCCATGGGTTCAGGTAATGAAAGTAAGTCTTCAATTCACAGATTTTTTTGGTTGATAGATGATACTAACATTGCACCATATGAGGACTGTTCTACACTGACAAGATCAAGTGAGATGCACTCTTTCAGAAGCTCAATTGTAAGTTCATGGAGTATCCATACGCGAAAGATGTCATGCTTTTGATCTTCCTGTACAATTCAATCCTGGGATGAGTGTGAGTCAAAGGAGTGGGTTGACGAATGGCAGTTAAGTTATCTTAGCCGACTTGACACGCATCAACCCCCGACAGCATTGGAACTAACACAGATGGAATCATCAGTTGACTTTGACCACATATCAGATCTAGTTCAACCAGGTAATATATCTATCTACATAGTTTTTGAAATTCCTAATGTCATCTTACTTTGTAGTGTTTTTGTAATGTTGACTAATTTCATCTAATTTGCTACACATATCAATGTAAGGCACGTATATGCAGTTATTGCAGATGAAGATAATGAAGAGGGAACAAATTATTACTTATGTCATTGTGTTGAGGCCAAAAAGAAATTGGAGGCCCCAGTTACAGATGGAGAAAACATCGAATACCCTATAGGCTCAGTGGTTATTACTAGAACATGGCTTAGAAGGTACACACATAAGAGTGTTAATGTTTGGTTGTTTCAGAACTTTGACATGCATAGGAAGATTCTTCATTACTCAAACCTTGTCGTAGCATCCAATGTTCATTTGATACAGTATCAGGGTAGACCTTTGAACAAGATCTTATGGAAGGTGCGTGAGTCTGACCATGAAGCAATACTTGACACAATAAAGAGTAGAGTAGACCCGGATGGTTCATTAGATTAATTTGTAAGTATTCACATTGATTTTGTAAAGTCATGTTATATTGAGTTGTAGGTATGCACATTAATTTGTAAGGTTTGTCTTTTTTTATTTGCTGCTGCATTTTTACACATATACACATCTTTACATCATCATGTTATGCTTCATGGGGTTAGACCTATGGATGAAGTTGATCTTGAGAATAATATATAAAATCTAGGTAATGTATAAAATATAGGTGTCTCTAGGTGTCTTGGTTTCTAACTAGATAATAGGTGTCTCTAATTGTGTCTTAGGTATATACGATATGTCAACTGGGTAGATAGAGACTAGAAAATAGGTGTCTTAGGTGTCCTACGTCTACTAGACTACATGTGTCTTAGGTCTTAGGTGAGGCCACATGAGCTTCCACCTTCACCTAGTTGGCCTTGTCAGTATAGAATATTTATATTTCTTAAAGCTAAGGGAAGCTCTTTTTCTTAATAGGAAAACTTTATTGACTTTAGTTGCACTAATGGTGCAGGGGCACCTAGGTTGTCATGCCTCCAAGAGGGTTCAAAAAATGAAATTTTGTTTTGATTGAGTCAAATGTATGTAATAAGGTCTTCTAAGACCATTTCATTTTTTTTTAAGTCACTTTCAGTCATTTGGGGTCAGTTTGAGTCTTTGAGTCCTGTTGCAAAAAAGTGTCAATGTTGTCAAGTTGCACAAAGCAACTTTTACATTTTTGGTGTCCTGCTCCTGATGCGACCAAACTGACTGTTCCAACGAGTCCAAATGGGTACATTTAGGCTAGGCATGGTTCTTTTTTCACCCAAACATGTCGAAACAGTCTGAGCTACATTGTACCGATGATATCCCTGAAGAGTCCAAAGTGCAAAAAGGCAGCAATCTTTGACAAGATGTTACTCAAAAACTGTCACTTAGAAATATTTAGTCTAAGGAAACGTGATCACGTAGAGTGCCTCTACAATAACCTCTCTCAGTTTTTTATATCTCTAAGGCGTTTTCCCATGGTGAAAGGTTTTCTGCTGCCTTAAAAATCGTCAGAAGGAGGCAGTGTAAAGTTGCAAAGGGGTGTAACTTTCGTCCTGCTCCTAATGCGACCAAACTGACTATTCCAATGCGTTCGGATGGGTACATTTAAACTAGGCATGGTCTTTTTTTTCACCCAAACATGTCGAAACAGTCTAAGCTACATTGTACCGATGATATCCCTGAAGAATCCAAAGTGTAAAAAGGCAGCAATCTTTGACGAGATGTTACTCGAAAACTGTCACTTAGAAACATTCCGTCTGAGGCAACACAATCATGTAGGGTTCCTCTACAATAACTTCTCTCAGTTTTTTATATCTCTAAGGCGTTTGCCCATAGTGAAAGGTTTTCTGCTGCCCCAAAAATTGTCAGAAGGAGGTAGTGTAAAATTGCAAAGGGGTGTAACTTTCGTCCTACTCCTAATGCGACCAAACTGATTGTTCCAACATGTCTGGATGGGTACATTTACGCTAGGAATGGTTTTTTTTTTCACCCGAACATGCCAAAATAGTCTGAGCTACATTGTACCAACGATATCCCTGAAGAGTTCCAAGTGCAAAAATGCAACAATCTTTGACGAGATGTTCCTAGAAAATCATCACTTAGAAACATTCTGTCTAAGGTAACGTGATCACGTAGAGTCCCTCTACAATAACCTCTCTCAATTTTTTATCTCTGAGGCGTTTGCCCCTGGTGAAAGGTTTTCTGCTGCCCCAAAAATAGTCAAGAGGTAATGTAAAGTTGCAAAGGGGTGTAACTTTCGTCATGCTCCTGATGCGACCAAACTGACTATTCCAACGCGTCTATATGGGTACATTTACACTAGGCATGGTCCTCTTTTTCACTCAAACATGTCAAAACAATCCGAGCTACATTGTACCGACGATATCCCTGAAGAGTCCAAAGTGCAAAAACGTAGCTATCTTTCACAAGATGTTACTCAAAAACCATGTCACTTAGAAACATTCTATCTGAAGCAACGCGATCACGTAGAGTCTCTCTACAATAACCTCTCTCAGTTTTTTATATCTCCGATGCGTTTGCTCATGGTGAAAGGTTTTCTGCTACCCCAAAAATCGTCAAGAGGAGGCAGTGTAAAGTTGCAAAGGGGTGTAACTTTCGTCCTGCTCCTGCTGCAACCAAACTGATAGTTCCAACGCATCGGGATGGGTACATTTAGGCTAGGCATGGCCTTGTTTTGCACCCAAACATGCCGAAACAATCTGAGCTACATTGTACCGGTGATATCCCTGAAGAGTCCAAAGTGCAAAAAGGCAGCAATCTTTGACAAGTTGTTACTCAGAAACCATGTCACTTAGATATATTTCGTCTGAGGCAACGCGATCATGTAGGGCCCTTCTACAATAACCTCTTTTAGTTTTTTATATCTCTAAGGTGTTTGCTCGTGGTGAAAGGTTTTCTACTGCCCCAAAAATTGTCAGAAGAAGGCAGTGTAAAGTTGCAAAGGGGTGTAACTTTTGTTCTTCTCCTCATGTGGCCAAACTGACAGTTCCAACGCGTGTGGATGGGTACGTTAAGGCTAGGCATGGTCCTGTTTTGTACCCAAACATGCCAAAACAGTCCGAGCTACATTGTACCGACGATATCCGTGAAGAGTCCAAAGTGCAAAAAGGCAGCAATCTTTGACGAGATGTTATTCAGAAACCGTGTCACTTAGATACATTTTGTCTGAGGCAAAGCAACCACGTAGGGTCCCTCTACAATAACCTCTCTCAGTTTTTTATATCTCTAAGAGGTTTGCCTGTGGTGAAAGGTTTTCTGTTGCTCCAAAAATCGTCAGAAGGAGGTAGTGTAAAGTTGCAAAGGGTGTAACTTTTGTTCTTCTCCTCATGTGGCCAAACTGACAGTTCCAACGCGTCTGGATGGGTACGTTTAGGTTAGGCATGGTCTTGTTTTGCACCCAAACATGTTGAAATAGTCCGAGCTACATTGTACCAGTGATATCCCTAAAGAGTCCAAAGTGCAAAAAGATAGCAATCTTTGACGAGTTGTTACTCAAAAATCATGTCACTTAGATACATTTTTTCTGAGGCAACGCGATCGTGTAGGGTCCCTCTACAATAACCTATCTAATTTTTTTATATCTCTGAGGCGTTTGCCCGTGGTGAAAGTTTTTCTTCTGCCCAAAAAATTGTCAAAAGGAGGCAGTGTAAAGTTACAAAGGGGTGTAACTTTTGTTCTTCTCCTCGTGCGGCCAAACTGACAATTCCAACGCATCTAGATGGGTACGTTTAGGCTACGCATGGTCCTGTTTCGCACCCAAACATGTCGAAACAGTTCGAGCTACAAACACTAACTAGTCTTCAATCTTCAAACACTACAAATACCATGATATCCTCCATAAAGTTGTCTTTTAGCCTTTTCTAAAGGCATGCCCATCAAATTCAACCGCATAGAGATGATAGTTTGTATTCCAAATTCCTTTTAAATACTGACCTTCCAATCCTTTTTCCCGCCCTCATATCAATTAAATATGACCTTCGATTATGATATGGTATTTGAGCTTATGAGAGTTTACCAGAGACGCCGATTGAGTTAGGTTGAAGGGCCGGTGAACTAATGACTTAAAGACCCTTTAGTGAGTTGATTTAACTGATAGTAACTTCTGATTATAAGTCAATATTAAATTAAAACAAAAGTGCACTTTACACACGACAGGCAATTGAGGGTTTTAAAGTCTTAAGAAAAGTAGATTCTTTTTAGGGTTTAATGCCCAATATGCAAACCCTAACTATCAATAAAATTATGATTATGAAAGCTTGTATCTTCTCTAACTTCTTATTGCATGAAAAAAACCACATCCACCATGAATATGAACCTTGCATCATATCAACCTTTCAAGATAGACCTTATCATGAAAACCATATTCACAACAAAACCTTGCATGAACAAAACCACATCCACCATGAACATGAACCTTGCATCATATGAACCATGTTTGTCTTGTACAACATCAACATGAATTGAGAGACCTTATCATGAAAACCATATTCACAACATCATGCACCTTATGACCATCACCTACCTTGAATCATTGTATCACCTTATCAACATCATGGCATCAACCTTGACATCAATGACAAACAACCTTGACCCTTTAACTTCAATGACAACCTTGAACATTGATTGTTGATGACTTATGGAAGCCTATAGCCCCAATGTTATGTTGCATACTAAAATTAGGTAAGACTCAATATAATCTCATAACCTTGCCTTATATGCAAGAGGAATTACATGTAATAACCACAATGATCATCAGGGGCTCATAAGCATATGATTTTGACTATCTTATTCAAAACAACATACTCTTTGCATCCCAATATGGTATAATAATAAGAAATTAAGAAATATTTTCAATTGACCAACTCATAAAGAATATGGATCAACATACTCGTTTGAATATTTTCAATTGAGTAACTCATAAAGAATATGAATATTTTATGTTCAACATGATAATTCATTTTTATTTTAAATACAACTTTTATCTTTTAGTTCCAAAATGAGGTTTAGGTGATACTTGAATAACAATAGCTAGCTTATTGGATCAACAAACATCCTATGTAATACAATTGGACTTTAAATATTTGAAGTAGTCATCTACAAATATCCATTCAAAAGTGGATTTATAATGCAAGTATGGACGCCATCAATAAAAAAGATTTGTATTAACCAAATATCCATATAGGCATACATCAATATCTGTCGATATAAGTATAACATATATACAAAATAGCCATATAGGCTTACAAGAATGCCATATAGACATACAATGTCAACTATATACAATACAAAATATATGTCCACAAATGTCATATAGGCATACAACAAAGGAACACAATAAAAAGTCATTCCCCTCTGGCTGGTGAAAAGAATAGATCATGGGCAGCCTTTGATCTTCTAGGGGATGGAGACGCGTATTGTGTGGTCTACTACGAACCTGAGGGCCGCTTCTCCTATTTAGGTCTTCCTGCATCTGTAGTTGTTACAATAAAAAGTATAGACATTAATATATAGAAATTACATGTTATAAAAAATGAAACATTTAACAAAATAATCACTTATCGCTACCATATAATCTATCTCCTCACTTGCCTTAGTAGCAGGATTAGGTTGTGGTGATGTCATGTCCTATAGAAACCATCCAGATAGAAATTAAACTTCAAATCAATAATCTTTTGATTTTTCAAAAATAAACAACTATAACAATGAATGTAAATTAAAATTTACTAATCTGCCTCATACCTCTATCAATGGCATGGAGCTATGAATCGTAGAGGTCACACCATGCTCCATTGCCCTATGAACATTGGGAGGTGTCTCCGCAGCCTGCATCATCTGGAAATAAAACAACATTATTCAATTACGAAAACTATAATAGTGATGCAAATCATGGCTCCTAACATACACATACGTTCACCTAAAAATAGAAGTACACACAATAAAGCACACAAGTCACATACAAAAATCTAGTAAGTACAATTCATTCATTAAACTATTTATTTTATTACCTCCGTGAAGCTTTGAAGTCCACCACCGCTGGTAGGAGTTGCCGTGAAATCTTCAATATTAACCTATTCAACATCCAAAATCAGATATTAGAATACCATTCATATAACGATGTTATTCACATGTAATATTTATAATTGTTTACTAGTTACATACCTTGACAGTAGATGATGTAGTGTAATATCCAGGTGGAGAACCACTGAAAACTGCATCAATGCTATGACCCTGAAATTTCATTAAAATCGTCAAACTAAATTAGTTAATCTTGCATTTCAAAAATAAAATTTAATAAATTAAATTCAATGAACTTGCTAATATTTACCTGAGTATCAAGGCCGAAAGTTTCACTCAGGAGGTTATATATCATCACCATCTACTCAGCTGCAGATGTAGCCTATGCACCTGTGTCCTGACTATCCATGGGGTCATAACCATAGGCTGACCTGCAAGTTTGACAAGTATGGGGTGGGACCCTACTCCTCGTACTATCTCCCAACCCACGCTGTGCTACAGGACTGGCATGCTCTATGATGCTCTGGGTCATGGCACTAATGGACTAAAGTGTATCGACCTCAACACTCTCCTTCACAATGGAAGGGATAGACACATGCTCATGGGCTGGTCTGTTGATTACTTGTCTCACTGGCCGCTGTGGGTCAACACGTGCCCCTGGTCTATCTTGTGCTAACCCCCCACCTCTACCCTAGAAGTCCCGCATATCAAAATAGTTTGGCACTTTATTGAGGACAAACTCGCAGTAGAGTTTCCTCAAAAAGTATTGTGAGACCTCATTATTATTGCATGGATGATGGTCAAAAACCATCCACCACCTCTGCCCAAAATTGTCTTTTATCGCTTGGTTGTTGCACCAATGGATAGGGAACCTCTTGCATGTAATGGGTGGAGGTTGATTTGTTTGTGGGTTTGTGAAAATAGAACACAAGTCCAATTTTGTAATTTGTAACTTTTTCACATCTTCATATGATAGCTTGTCTACATAATACTCTCTAAACTCTCTCCTCTTATCCGACCAACTAGATATTTGCTTGCTAATTGAATCTACATTTGATAGCATAGATTCAAGAGATTGAGCAAACGTGGACCTATGCAAGGTTGAAGTTGAAGGATCTTTCAACCTTGCAATTATGTCTTCAATTTCTTTTTTATTGTTTTCAATTTACCCCATTAGATTTTCTTGTGTTCCAGGGGCATGTTGAGGAATGGATGGAGGAGTTTGTTGTTCGGGTTGTTCTTCAGCAGGTATTTCCTCTTCAGGATTTTGTGGATTTTGAGGAAGAGGAGGAAGTGCATTAACATTTCCTGACAATTAAGGAAATTTACATCAAAAATCAACTCAAACCTACCTATTTAGAAACAAATTTAGACAAATAAACAAATAAAACTTAGTCCTTTGGCCTGCTCGACGTCGTGGCGGCATTTTGGCGATGAATCGGTGAGATTTTGGTGTCGAATTGGGTCTTCAAAAACATGAGTGCGCTCCTTAGGGTTTGCAGGCCGTGGGTGTAGAGGAAAATAAAGAAATCAAATGCGCAGAAATGCTCTTTATATATATATATATATTTAAACATAATGCGAGTGCATTATGTATTATTTTTTTTTTGAAAAAATTTTGGAAACTTTTTTGGCCCCCGAACTTTTTGCACTTACCTAACCCTAACCCTAATTCTAATTTTAACCCTCTTTCTAACCATAATGCTATTTCTAATCATAACCCTAATTATAAATCTAACTCTAACACTAACCCTAATTCTAACTCTCATGCTAACCCTAACCCTAACCCTAACCCTACCTATAATTCTAACTGTAACCCTAATTATATCCCTAATTATACCCTGAATTCTAATTCTAACACTAACCCTAATACAAATTCTAACCCAAATTATAATCCTAAACCTAACCATGACCCTTACCCTAATCCTATTTGTAAAGCTAACCCTAATTCTAATTGAAACACTAATTATAACCCTAACACTAACCCTAATTCTACCCCTAATCCTAACCCTAATTCTAACAATAGCCCTAATTCTAACCCTAAACCTAATTCCAACACTAGCCCTAACCATAATTGTAATCGTAACCCTAACCCTAATTATAATTCTGAACCAAACCCTAATTCTAAGTTCCCTAATTTTAACTCTAATCCTAGTTCTAATTCTAACTCTAATTATAACTCTAATTCTAACCCTAATTATAACTCTAACCATAACCTTTATTCTCATCATAACACTAATTCTAACTCAACCCAAACCTTATTTCTAACCTTGATTCTAAACATAACCCTAATTATAATCGTAGCCGTAACACTAACTCTATCCTAAACCCCAATTCTAATCCCAACCCTAACCCTAATTCTAACCCTAATTCTAACTCTAATTCTAACCCTAAACTTATCTGTAATTCTAATCCTAACCCTAACCCTATCCCTAACACTAATTATAACCCCAACACTAACTCTAATTCTCACCCTAACCCTAATGCTTACCCTAATACTAATCGTAAACATAATTCTAACCCTAACCATAATGCTAACCATAAAAATAATTCTAACATTATCCCTAATTCTAATCTTAACCATAACTCTAATTCGCTTACCCTAATTCTAACCCTAAACCTAAGCCTAATTATAACACTAAACCTAACCCTCACCCCAATACTAAACCTAATTCTAACCTTAACCCTAACTATAATTCTAACCCTAATTATATATAATTATAACCCTAATTTTAACCAAAAATCTAATTTTAAACCTATCCCTAACCCTAATTCTAACACTAACCCTAACCCTAATTTTAACCCTATTTTAATCATAATTCTAACCCTAAACCTAATTGTAATTCTAACCCTATTTCTAACACTAATTTTATCCCTAATTCTAAAATCTAAGGCTAGCCCTAATTCTACCACTAACCCTAATCCTAACCCTAACCCTAATTCTACCACTAACCCTAATCCTAACCCTAACCCTAATTCTAACCATAACACTAACCCTAATTCTATCTCTAACTCTATTATAACTCTAGTTATAACCCTAACTATAATTCTAACCCTAACCCTAATTTTAAACCTAACGCTAATTCTAACCATAACCCTAATTCTAACCTTAACCATAATCCGAATTGTAAATGTAAACATAATTCTAACCCTAATTCTAACTCTAATTCTAACCCAACACTAACACTAATTCTAACCCAATCATAACCCTATTTGTAACCGTAATTCTAACTGTAACCCTAATTCTAAACTTAACCCTAACACTAAATCTATCCCTAACCCCAATTCTAATCCTATCCTTAACCATAATTCTAACTCTAATTCTAACCCTAATTCTAACCATAACCCTATCTCTAATTCTAATCGTAACCCTAATTCTAACCCTAACCATAACCCTAATTCTAAAGCTAACCTTAACTCTAATTCTAACCCTAACCCTAATGGTAACCATAATCATATCTATAAACATAATTCTAACCCTAATTCTAATTCTCACCCTAACCCTCAACCTAATACTAACGCTAACCTAGGTAATTCTAACCCTAACCCTAACCCTAACCCTAGTTCTAAACCTAATTATTTATTTTGGATTAGATTTTTATTTGGGAAACTAATTTAGATCACCTCCATAAGTATGAAAATGACTCTTTTTTTCCTTAAAATCATATTTAAAATTCGGTTTTAATTATTTTCTCTCCAAATGATTGCTATGAGCCAGCTTATACTTTTAAATAATTGACTTGCACACTAATATATATATATATATATATATATATATATATATATATATATATATATATATATACTCGAACTTTTCCACACCATCGAACTTCTGTGTTTCAAGAAAAAGAGAGTTCAAAATTTAGATGGCATTTGATATGAAAATTTTCATCTCGACTTCATTCTCTTGGATGTATTGACAAACAATTACGAGGCTTCTTAGAAAGAAGAAATACAGAACTATAGTGCTCTAGATCTAGCCATTAATCAAAATAACTGATGAGTACTTTGTGCTTGTATTTTAACGAAATCCCTAGGCTTAGTAGTTTGGAAAAGATGTAGGTGTTTGATTTTTTCTTTAGTGAGCTTCAACATCCTCTTCAGGTCTTTAGTGCCAGTTTGTGTAAGGCCTTTGTTGCTAGGTGTAATCAAGTTAGTAAGGAGATTTATACAATCAAGATCCACAAAGTATTCCACCTATTCGTCACTCTTGCCTATAATACCACTAACAATAGCATACATTGCTTCTTCATTTATACAATTTGTTGCCTCTATAAGGAGCTCCACAAGTGCATGAATTACTCGTGTTAATTGTAAGCTCAATGTCATCCTTGGTGAGTGTTTTGATACTGAAGATGAATCTACAAATCTCCATATGAAGCTACCTCACTGTGTTTGAATCTCTCTTGTCGCCACTTGAAAAGAATACCACAATATGTGAGAGCACTTTGTCATTCACAACCTCCTTATAATTCCCATACTCTGCAATGTTGGCCATAGTTTCCATGACAAAAAGTAGTATATGTGGAGAATTGTGAAAGAGAAGCTCAACTAAGCAAGAACAAATGTTGTTTCCAATGATAAATTCAAGACACTCCTTCAGAAAAATATAGAATAGTAAAAAGTGTCCACTTGTCTTTTTACCTCCTTGTTTAGCTCCTAGGTCCCCGTGATTACATTATTCATTTTAAATGTTCATCCTGATGCAAAATTGCTCGACACTAATGTAAAATTGGAATAAGGGCCCCTTCACTTATCTTGTCCCAGACCCAAAAGGAACTAAAAGACTTGGGCACCACCGCCCAAGTCCCTCCCGAATAGTCAGGGCAAAATCAAGTTTATGTTGGCCTGAGACCTTTCAAAAGGTTTCTCCTTGTCGGCTCTTTTGGTTTAATTTTACGATTGTTAGCGGGAAAGCATATATAAGTGTGTTTTTGAGTTCATTTGTAACTAAGATAGAGATAGCTAACTTGAGATATTGAACGAAAGAAAGCAAAAGCATTCATTGTGATTCTAGAGAAGATTTGTGTGTTGTTATTATATGTTTGTTGTAGGCATGAAGCTATCATCTATCCACCTTAGGAGTTGAAAGATCTTCATCGTTCTAAGGGATCATCATATAGGTGATATCATTGTTGTTTATCATCATTTGAATCATCATTATTATCATTGTTTTCAGCCTCTGTCCCCACGAGGGCATGCACTCTCTATCAATCAACGGTGTTGGGAAGCTTGAATGCTATCCCAAGATTTGACTGAGGCAAGTCCCTAAAAACCATAATCCCCAAACCCCTTCTTATCTTCTTGTGTGCAAGTTATAGGCGCAAGATTTGGGGAATGTGAAGATACAGGAAGACTGAGTAAAGATCAGGGTTTCAGGATCCAACAACAGTTACAGAATATTCCTTCATCCAAGACTTGGGCAGTGGCGCCCTAGTCTTTCTGCCCTTTCTGACTTCAGATTTGGCATCAAGGCAGCATCTACAACATCCTTCCAGTTTACAGTTTTAGCATATTACTTCACTTAGGACTTGGGCAATCTTGAATTAGTCCTCCGACACCTCTACTTTTGGGGCACAGGTTCTATCATCTACCTGATCATCCCTGTGCAATTGGTTTATGAATTGCTATTATACTTATTTTGTTATAAGCTGATCATTATAGAACTAGGGTTTCATGCATTGTTAACCTAGCGCTTGATAAAAAGGCTGAATTAAATCTGATCCATTAGTAACATACCTGAGTACTAGATCTGTAGTTAAGTCCTCCTCCATTTGGTAGTGATTTGGCTCGGTCTTGCCCTTGAATGTTATATAGAAAAAAGTTTGATCTAGTGTGCATTCTAGTTGTCATCATTCTCTTTTTTTATACTTAACACAGCTAAACACTATAAATCTAGTGCATCACCCCCTTTTTAATTTTAGTTTCTTCTTTCCCTTTTCCGTGTGAGCATAGCATTAGATTTAGATGTCATTCTTTGGACCTTAAGTCCAGAAAGAGGAACCAGCCTTTTCTGGAGGTTTGGTCTCAACTGTAAGGTCCCACACCTTGAGACCAATCACATTGTGTCGTTGGAATGTTTGAATAGATTCCAAGCAGGGTGCAATTCTAAGTGATAATAGTTTCTGGCATGCCCGGTGGGACCAGTTTGATGAGCTTTATCATCCATTGAAAGATTTGGTGTGTTCTTCAGTGTATTTTGCCATTTGGGGCAATCTTCTTCAACTCCATGACGACTCTGCTGATCAGTTTCCTGGTTTGAGCAGTCCACGTGTTCAAAGATTCATCAAAGATCGAAGTTCGGTGATGCTTTTGGTCTTTTCGAGCCTTCAAGGCTCCCAAATCACTTGGCAACTCTTCTTGGTATGTATCCAATTTCCTCTAGATGCAGACCTATTTGCTCTGTTTTAGACATTTTCTATGATTATCTAGCATTTTGATGCTCCAAAATGTCAAACTATTATGGGAGTTACGGTTATTCCCCACCGCCCAACTAGAATGCAAATTATATGCCTCCCCACCAACAATATCAGACCCAAGGCACCTCTGTTTTTATGCCATACGCTTTTGTGTCAGTAGAATACCAACATCTTCATGATGCTTACTTCACACCCACCCCTACTCAGTCTTCTTGTCAACCTAATAATGCCTATTATCAACCCCAAGAAGACTACCTTGCTCTACTGGAGATCAGGGGACGTATGGACAATATTAAAAAAAAGATGGGGTATAATCAGCTGCAAGAAGCCTTTAATTTTAACATCAGAAACAAAGGTGATGTGATGGAGATACTCTGAGGTTTCCAACGGGAGTGGGATGAGGTTCAGGGAATGATGGAGTGTGACAAACAGCAAAAGGAGCTTGCTTATCAGGCTCATCTTCAACAACAGCAGATGGAGGCTGTAAAGTACACATTCTAACACAAACGTTATTGAAGTAAATAATCCACGTAATTATATTAAGTCAAGTAAAAAGATAAGTCTCCATAATCATATCAACATTAATGAAATTACATCTTACAAATCCATGTGCTTTAACCAAGTATCAGCACTATAAAATACAGTAATCTACTACAAGAAAAGAATAATATCTAAACAATCTCTAGCCGCCACTGACCCACACGGTCTTCCACAAGCCGAGAGACAGGAACATGACTCAGGCGCTTTTCCGTTTAACCATGATGCAATTACACTTCCCCGGATCCCTTCATAACACGAAGGAAACTCAGCCCTGCACGAAACGTCTAGCAACCTGGAAACAACTAGCAGGAGGGAACACCTGACGCAACCTGATGTTTAAGTGCAAATCTAAATGATAATATGCAAATGTCTCACAACAGGATGTGGTAGAGATATATATACATAAAATTTTTCTAGACATATTCATCTATTTCAATGAATTCTCAGCTTGGCCCAAGCATTTAAAAATAGTTACGGTCAAATCTCGAAAAGAGGAAAAGCCATCTCTGTTGCCCACATTCGGCATCCTAGCCCAAAAGCAACCCAATACACATTACAAAATAAAAATATAACCCTAGTGCCCATATACAAGAATTATATGTATGCAAGAAATTAATCTATCTCCCCATGACACCCCTAATCAGGTATCTCAAAAACACTTAAAACACGCATAATTATTTCCCTTCTAAAAGTTCAAGTGAGATATATTTCTAGATGCATAATTTTCTTAATCTGGCATAGCTCTTGAGAAGATTGCAAGGGAGGATGGGTATGAATTCATACAACTAATTCATTCACAAGCATGTACCCATATGTTTTCTAATTTATCAATAACCGTTGTTCTGGTATTTCATCAAGTAACTAGTTTGCATTCCTAGATTAATTTACATACCATAGAACATTTTATGGCTATAATTTATACTAATTTCAAGCTATATTCATATTACTTATGCATTGGAGTATACCTACACAATATATGCAACCAAGTCATGCACCTAATCATAAATGGAGTACCTATGCGTAGGTAGAGAAAAAAAATGACAAAAAGTATTTCAACAAAACCATTAAGTACACCACTTTTGCTTAGGAAAACCTGCAACCATTATACACATGTTCTTTTATTAAAACTACACAGGTGTTCCATCACTTAGGCTGATTTTAAATAGAAGATAATGTCATTAAAGTATATAAGAAACCGATTAAAGAAAGCCCAGGGTGTTATATTCAACAGCAGGCCGCTTCCTTATGGTCAATAAAACCCATCTAAGGATCAAAGAAAAGACAAGAAAAATAACAACGAGAAGATATTTCAACTAGCGGTTTAAGTCTATAGGCCACTTATTCAAAGGAGACCGATTCAAGTTTGAAGAAGATGTTTTAAGAAAAGCTGATATAAAAAGGAAGTTGTTGCAAAATATCTCAACAATATATTAAGCAAGATGCAGGCGGCTAAATAAATAGAAATGACAAATTATGTTAAGCAAGGTCGCTTAGATGTACAGAGAAGGTCGTTTGAAGAAGGCGTTTAGAAAACCACGGCCGAACAACAAAAGGACCGATACACAGTAGATAAGATCGATTAGCCTAAAGAGTTTGGCATTTCACAAAGGAAAGACTGTTTACAACCCTGGACGGGCGTTGGACACACCGAGCAGGCCATGTATGTCGTTTCAAGTAAAGAAAAGGTTGTTTAAATGTACGTTGGCCGAAAAGATGAAATCACATATAGTTCAATACTATTCTCCTAGGAAGTCGACGGTAACCAGAATGTTTGTCACATACTCAGCAAGGAGTTCTCATCCTTCTGGACTGAGCCTAACAAGCCACTATTTGCATAACGGAGGCCATCTAAGTTAAAAAGGTCGATCCACAAACAAGAAAAACCATTATAGATATGGGTTTCGGCCATAACAATGATCGATATAAGGTGTAGAGGAAGTTTTGATAGAAGAAAGAAAGCCGTTGAATAATAGAAGAAAGTTGTCGCAAGATTGTTGCTACTCATGTTTAAAGCATTGTACCTATTACAAGGAAGGCCATAAATAAACGTTTTTCTCAAACAAAAATCTAAGCATTGAATTCAAGCTGGCCATATGGTCGATCGAGCGTTCAAAGGTGATCCATCCTAAGTTTTAACAGGTCGATTTACTAATGGTAGCGGTTGCTCAATGTGACGAAAGTAAAAAGAAGGCTTAGGTTAAAAAGGGTCGATGCCAGGAATAGTTTACAGTCAGAAAAATTTGAGATCACAAGGACGCTGAGCTAAAATATAATTAAAATAAATTTCCTTATTTACGTAGATCACAAACATCTTGACACTCATAAATGTATTCCAAGGAAAATAATGCAAAAAGCAAAATAAAAGGAGAGAACCTGTGGCGATTCCTCCAAACCGAGCTGCCTGAGACAATCTATTTGCTTCCTCTGTGGTGTCCAAAAAAAATGTTTTCCTATCTTCGTTCTGCCGCCTCCTCACTTTTTCGGTGTCCCCTAACTCCGCCCTTGCCTTCGTTTTTATCCACCAATCCCCTCTATAATTGGTTATCTCCCCTTTTCAACTTTTTGTTATCTTCCCTTAAATTCTTCATGGCGTCGGCACCCCAATGCATGACTTTCTTATTAATTAAAAATAGTTTTGATATTATTTTAAAATGAACGCATGCCTTCTTATCTAGTATTAGAATAAGAAGGCTTTATTATAAATGGTTAGTATATATAATTATATTTATAGTTGAAGTAACTCCAAAAAGTAAATTTAATTTACTTATTTATAGTTTTCAAAATATACAAGAATAATCATTGACATGCTTGTTTTACTTCCAAGGTCAAAGCATGCAATTTATCTATTTTTATGATTATATAAAGTTTTATTTTATTATCTAAAATCTTAAAAGTAAGAGTAGAATATATACCTATATATATATTAATATTTATTATTAATATTATATAACAAAAAAAAATTATAGCTTTTATCAATCAATATTATAATTTATCTGTCACAATTTCTACTTACAATATATAGACACACCTTTATTAATCAATTTAATCATATTTTAATATAAACGTCAAAACCACTAAAATAATCAATTGCAACCTATTTAATAATACCTATCTCTGATTATTTAAGGAAGATGAATAAGGAGACATATGAATACTTGTTAATACTATGCACCCGATTTAACATTTTTAAAGCAATTGAAAAGTCCACATCAGTTATTTTCTGATGCCGCTAGAGCTCAAGCACGCTCATCATAGGCTAAAGTTAGGCTTATGCCTTATGCACGTTCTTCTCATGTTGTGATGTGTGGCCCTAAGGTCTCAGAAAATGAGGGTTTTTATATGAAGCGTGGAGTGATCTGCAAATTCAATGGTTTATGGCCCTCCCTCCCCAACCTGCATAGCTGGGTCATGGAATCTTGTAAACCTCGTGGTTGGATAGATTGAATTTTATCCCAACGCAAGGGGGTTCTTGTAAACCTCTTGTGGTTGGATAGATTGAGCTTTATCCCAATACAAAGGGGTTCTTCATAGCGACTTTTACTTCCTCTAAAGAGCGAGACTTAGTGCTGGATAGGGTTTGGTTGTGGGGTGAACATTCGTTGTCCATCAAACCGTGGGCTCGCTCCTTCAATCCTCTCACTAAGCCGCTTAATCCCAGACCAGTTTGGGTTCGACTACCGAATCTCCCCCTTCAATATTGGGAGGATTCTTGCTATGAAGCCATTGGCAATACTATAGGGCACTTCTTGAAGGTTGACTCTACGACCTCAAATCTAGGGCATCTCGCATATTAGTGGATATTGACATCTCCAAACCCCTCCATGGAGATGTTTTGATGGTTGAGGACATGCCATGGATGCAACTGTTGGATTATGAGGGTCTCCCTTTCAGGTGCAAGAGATGCTTCTCTATTGGCACAGAAATCAAATAGGAATCAACCAAATTGTGTGCCATAAAAATTTGTAGCTTTCCCTAATTGTCCAAGTATACTCAAGAAGAAGGCCCCACCAACAAAGGGGAGATTGAATAAATAATTAAATTCACCTTGAAGCCAAGACCAAAAGTTTTGGCAGGAGGATATCTCCAAGCACAAGAAACATGATCAACAATTTCCTCTCTACCACGAAACCTGTATTAAGAATATGTATCATCAATATTATGAAGACTTGTCTTTACTGTCAAACCTTGGTGGAGCAATAATCATCCCAAAACATTTTGCTTGAAGGAGGGTCAAATTTCTAAATAGATTGATATGGTCCCCCCATCTCTTGTACAACTGCTGAGCAAGTTCACAAGTGCATCTCACAAAATCATAGAGATCCTTCACCACACAGTTGACAAGAGTCTTTCCATTAATCTATAATCAGTCTCTCCAATAACGACCTGACTGTAGGGGCTGAATTTGAAAAAGAAAGTTTTCAGGGATAATTCTATGAAGTTCTTGGTAAACAGATTTATCTAATCCCTTTAACTTTTAGGTTCATTTCATGGTGTTCCCTGATATAGATACTAAGTTTGGTTTAATCATGGACTATCAGTCATTTCCTAGAAACCTTTATGTGGGCCAATTGAGAAATGAGCTAGTTCTACTCACATGCAGATTTAGTCTAATAGATAGTTGGATAGGAGATTAGTTGACAATGAAGGCGCATAAAGGACATCATGAAATGATCCTTCACCCATGTCAACAGACCCTCGCCCACTTTCAACCATTAAAGAGTTATTACCCATCATAATTCTAGGCATAGAACATGATTGTAATGCGGAAAACACATCCTATGATGAAGCCATGTGGTGCAAAGCTCCAGAATCAAGAATCCATGTCTTTGTATTCGGAGATGCGACTACAACAAGTGCCTTGCCCTTTCCTTTTTCTGACTTAGCAAGAGATGTAGAAGAATCTATGGAGTTGGGAATGGTGATATTGTTCTTCTTGAAAAGACTGATCTGCCAATCAATCTACTTCTTTATGCACTTGAATTCTTTGCATCCTGTCTTTTCATAGTAGCCAGACAGCCTTCTCTTTCATTGATGAATCATTTTTATAAGGGTAGATCTTAGATTTAGCTTTGGATTGGATGAGGACTTATGTTGATTAGTTGATGTGCTGCTCCAATTACTATTAGACTTGTTCTACTTGTCCTTGTTACCATAATCTTTCTTATTTATAGTGCTTTGACTTGCCACCAAAGCATGTGATTTAGAAGATTTCATTATGCCCATCTGGTTTAGTTTATCTTGCTCCCTAGTTAGTGCATCTGCAAATGCATCGAAGGAGGGCATTTTAAACTCAATTCCTAGTGTATCTTTGGTAGCATAGAAGATAGAAACTAACATTGAATAATCAAGTCCAAGCTTAGAGAATCCACTCAATATCAACTTAGAGTCCTTTCCAATCTTACAGTCTTTCAATTGTGCTCTTAGTGACTTAAATTGTGTGATGAAATCCTGAATGTAGTCAAAATTTATTGGATTAAGACTTGTTAGATCATTCTCCAATTGATGCCCTTTGAGCTCATCTGTTTGACCAAACAAAGTTCGTAGTTTGTCCCATCTTTCATTAGGAGTTCCTAATTCTTGTTTGTGGAAAAGCAGATCATTAGACACAACCAGACACAAGAAGCCAAAACCTTCATCACATTTGTTAAGCCACTCGATTGTATCCACCTCTCCCTTAGGTTCAATTTCAATTCTTTGAGTTATCCTATACAATCTCTTAGCCCTTAGTAACATGCTAATCTTTGTTCTGCAACCAAAATAGTTATAGGGTGTCAAATTTGGTATAGCTTGTAGATCCATGGTGCTGAAATGAAAGGAGATAACACAGAGAGAAATGCAACCGCACAAGTACACCCCTCCAATTTCACTCAATGAAAGAACCCACCCAATGAGAACAAGTTTTGGCACTTTATACTTAGTGCTATTTACAAACCAGAGAGCCTAAATCACAAATTTATAGTGCACGGTGATTTTACAATTTTTTTTTAAAAAAGGGCTTGTCAAAACTTAATTGTGATTTCATATTCAGATTACATGCAGAATTCTAAGCAAAATAAAAAAAAAATCTGATGTACAGAGCCAAAGTTATGCAAGTTTGAAAAAATGGACCTCCAAGAGTGCAAAAATACACTTTGTGTACTCTTCCAATGATGTGGCACTTGTGTGGCAATGAGGTGGCATTAAATGGATGAGATGCATTTGTGGCACTGACTAGACGCTACTATAAATAGGCAAGTACATTGTGCAAAAGGCACAAAAGAGAAACAAATTATAGCTCAAGAGGCAAATATTTAATTTTTATTTTCCATGTCACAAGGACAAAAGAAAATGGTTTTGACTTAACTATAAAAAATCAGACTTATTCCATCTCCTTCGATTTGACTTTTCCTTTGCAGGTCAAAAGACAACGTAATCTCTTATATTCACATATAAAATTCAACATACCCTTTTCTTTTAAAAAAGGAGCACAAATTAAATGGATAACTAAAAGAACATTCAAATCATAAAGGATTATTTGATGATGCAGTACCCAATCACATCCAAGATGGTGCTTGGTCAAGGACTTGTTTTTTTTTATTTGACTTAAAATAGGACCCATGTCATGTCCCCTCCCCCCTATGGGCCAACTTGATAATAGATTGGAGAATTTAAATTAAAGATTTAAATTCAATGAAGGCCGACATCACGAGAATAATGTGTATATATAAAGATATGAGATAACAACATTGTTATCTATGAAGCTATGAACGATTTGCTTAATGCAAAGAGCAGTGATTTATATCAAGCGATTAGAGAAGACATTGTCTGAATACCCTTTACATACAACGATCTACCAAAGAGCAGCGATCTGTACTTGGTAGAAGAGGCTGCGATCCATAATAAGGAGAGACCCAATGTTACTAAGAATATCTAGTGTTTGTTAAAACAGAAAGAACAAAAGTGGCACTTAATTATATCTGAATATATTTATGTATTGATTATTATTTTATTGTGAGAATCTATTAATAAAGATATTAGTAAAGATATTATTATATATCTTATATTATATTATTATATAAGATATTATATTAATGCAGATATTATATTATATTAATACAGATATTATATTATATTTTATAAGATATTAATATAAAGATATATTAAATAAAGTATGGGATATATGGTTAAAGGCTGCGGTTTAGGTTAAAGACTCCAAAGCGGCCGACCTCATACCAAACATGACCGATACTTGGAGCGCCGATTTGTAAGGCAAAATAACATATGCAAATTTTGAAGTAATTAACAAGGCAGCGATTACTATTGTATTAGAAGTGGTAGATATGGAGAGCATGCGGTATATACATGATTTCTAAAAGATGCGATTTGTATAGGAGCAACGATCTATGTTAAAGTAATCCAATTTCCTTTGGCACCGATTTATGATTGAAGAAGAGGTGTAATTATATGGAGAGTGATCTCCTTTCCAAAAGGACATATCAATTAAAAAGGGATGTCTCACTTCATGAAAAGATTGAAGATATATGTTTCTGATATATATATCTGAGTATAGGAGCAAAAAATAACATATGGGATTTACAACAGCAAAGATTAAGAGCAGAAAAACACATACTCAGATCTGCAATGGAGATATATAGAAGAGGCATCGAATTGAGGAATGAACCATTAATATATTTAGGATCTATACGGGAATATAATGTATTGTTTAAATATGATTAATGGTTCATGCATATTGTTATTTATAACTTATGATATCATCTTCATGATTCATTATGTATTGCTGATATGATTATTTGCAAATATGAAACTGATTAGTTTATTATGCACATATTTTTACCCTGATGGGAGGAGAGAAAATTGCAAAAGGGGTACGATGACGGGCCCTCTTCTAGGTACACCACCCAGGAGGGGACAGGATGAGCCCACATGGGCCAAAGGGGTACTGCCTTTTAGTCCAAAGGGTACTGCCTTTGGGACTAGGAGAGTTGGGCTACCACGACACCCTTTTGAAACCTCACTCCTCCTATCATGGTATAGCAATATAAGGAGAACAATCATGAGGAAATGGGGAAAGATGGCAAGATGAGGGGATAACGGATAAATTAGAATCCTCATTAGGTAGGTCACCTCATATGAATGGCATGGGCCACATGAGGCCAAAGGGTACTACCTTTGTGCCTAGAGAGGCTAAGACACCCCATCTAGTCACTGTCTTCCATGTTCTCCCATGGTTGAGCATCCCTAGGATAAGATAATAACTGGATTAGCAAATTTACTATTTGATAAGTTATTATTGTAATTGATCTCTAACTTGTTTGCAAGAATTAAATCAAGCCAAGGTACTCTCTAAAATTTAAATCTTTTATTTGCTTGGGAAATTGGTAATTTAGGTTAAAATTAGTATAATTCCTATTAAGGACATTACAACCCAATAACTTAAAAACCAAAGTATAGTGTTGGCGTTTCAATTCGCACCTCTGGAATGCGAATTGGAAACGGACAGCTATGCACAAATAAACTGCTCTCCTATTGGAAGGGGGAGTTCCCTTTTTGCTGGTGTTCGCTAAAAAGATAAATAAAACAAATTTCGCCTATCTTCTTTTTGATTCTCAGCTGCGAGCACAAGGTTATAAAACTCTAAACGCTGCAGAAGAGGTTTTTTCCTTTTTTAAAACTTTTACTACAACTAGGCATAACTAATGACGTTTTTAATCTCCTGAGTAAATTCAGAGCGAAAGGGATTAAAAGTGGACGAGAAATGATTGTTTTAACACAAAAACTTAAGCAATTTTCTCCCAGATTTACATCACAAGACTCAGTATTTTAATGATGAAAGCTGAAATAAAAGTTACAAAAGCTACACATCTGACAATGAAACTTGATGATTCAAGATAGAATATCAGAGCAAAATAGGCATGAGACTTCTATTCAATATCATAAAGTTAACACAACTCCAGGACAGCAATACTGTAGCAAAAGGCAGGCATGCAGCAAGCGATCAAACACCGGAGAACAGGTTACACAAAGAGAACAAGCACTTTCAACAACAATTATGCAGGCTAGAATAGGCACATCAAAATATGTTATCTTCAACACCGTTCCCTTACAATGAACACAGAGTGAACAAACACTTGAAATAACAAGGTTTGCAGGCTAGAATAGGCACATCAAATTTGTTATCACAAAAGTCGATCCTTTACAATGGGCAAGGCTGCCCTTATTTATACTAAAATCAAAGGAGCAGGGAACCCTAAAATCTCCTTGATTAACCCTAACTTGCCAACTCACAAGCTTTATTACTATTCTAAGACAAAGATTACCACTAACAAATGCTTTAAAGCAAACAAAACTCCAACTAACACAAAGTGATTTCTTTTCTAAACATAGAATGGATGAGCTTAGGATGAAAGCAAATGCTTTAAAACAAAAAGCATCTGATTTAAAGCTGCGTTCTTTTGAAATGCATCCTCATCAACATTCTTGCTTTTTGGTGATGTCATCCATTGATATTCTGGGAAACAATATCTTCTAAAAAGCGAGTGACCGCATCTTTGCCAGGGACACTGATACTCTCTAGAATGATATTCTGATTCTCTAACATTTCCTCACCACTGGCAACCATCTGAAGAAATTCATGAACTTCCACAACCTTGTCAAACTTCACTGTCATTGCAACAAAACGACCCATTTTGCCGGCACTGATATCATCATTAAAATTGCTATGGACGAGAGTCTAGAACTCTGCTTGCACTTCCCTGAGATCATACAGGGTACCATCTTTTTTATACGAACACGGGATTTGAGAAACAAAATATTTGACGAACTTGAGGACATTGACCACCTTTTCTTTCAATTCTGTCAACTTTGAAATTATACTGTCATAAGTTTTTACTATGAAAAGATATTGCGCTTTCCAAATAGAAACTGTCTTCTTATCATCGGCTGAGTCAACATAATCAAGTGCTATCTTCAAATCGGAGATAATGATCTCAAACACCGGTCTATTTTCTGCCATGGTCTGTTGCAACCCCTGGATGCCTTGGCGTAAATCATGAGCGTTGTACTTTAATTGATAAAACTCTGAAAGTACAACTCTCCCTTTAGTCACAAGTTCTTCCACCCAATTATTCATGTGCCTCCCATAGAGGACCAACTGACTGAAATGCCGCTGATCGGCTGGTGATTCCAGATTTGGTGGAAGCAATAAATCAGCCTGCGATGTGCCATGGAAAAGGTTGGAAATATACTGCCACAGCTGCCTAACTTCAGCCTTGAGAGCTGCTTTGTCTTCTCCATCTTTCAACACCCTTTCCTTTAAATTATCTGCTGCAACCTCGAAGAGATTTACATCTGTATGGCGGGTACTTCTAGCAAGGTTAGCTTTGACAACCTTGAAGTCATCAACCTCGACATCATCAGCACTTCTATCTTCAGGCGGTGTTGCAGTTTCAAAGATTATTTCTCCATCTGCATTCTTTTCAATGTGAACTTGCTTCTTCAGCTTCTTGTCTGGTGTGTCTTGGTAGACACTTTTAAGCTCTATTAAATCCAACTGATATGAGGGCTTTCTCCTCTTCCTTCCCAGAATGTTTTCAAGCCAGGATGAGCCTTCTTCTCTTGGAAACTCGGTTCTAACCTAATCAGCCCCTGATGAACCAATATGTGCATCAGAGTTATGAACCGGCGAATCTGGCTCTAAATCTATGTGGATAGGAGAAGTGCTCGGTGAAAAAGGAGACATGATCTGAAGGTAATGCTTCAACGTGCGACGTTGGTTCAACAGGAACTTCTGATTCAACTGCTGGTTTTTCCTGCTGGACCTGAGCTGGAAACTCATCCTTTTTCCTCTTTAACTTAGCCATTTTTGTTCCTTCTGGAAGAACACTCATAGTTTTCACCCTTCGTTTTGGTTTGGAAGTGGAAGGCTCTGATGGTTGTACAACTGGCGGCTCTACTACCGGAATATCATCCTTTCGCTTATTCTTCAAGAATATCAAACTGTTTTTAACAACTCGACCCGTTCTTTCTTCAATGGAAGTGTTCTCTTTTATTGACCAATTATGGTGGCAACGGTTGTTGCTCAACTTGGTCCCTGAAATATGTGGGAAGTAGAACTTCACCATTTTCTGTCAAACCCTCTACATCTTTTGATAGGATATCAGACATCTGCTGAAGAGTAAACCTGTTGTAACTGCGTTCTTGCACTTCAAACTCATCAGCACAATTAGCCCAGAAGTCTTCAACCGCATGCGTATGCGTACAATTTTGACCAAGATGTGATGCAAAAACACCACGAGGATCATATGAAGACCTCCTATCGAAAAATTTAAGACCATACTTGGATGATTCATTACCAATTGCCTTGGCATCTGCTCCAGATCTGCATCTGTAAATACTCATCCCAAGTAGAAAATTAAACGCTGCCTTGCGTCTGCTACGCAAAAATGTATGAACTTCATAGGCTTGCCTCAAAAATTCCATAAATGCTATTTCATCTGTAGGATATCTCGGCAACATGGCTGGCTCTCCTGAGAAGCCATATACTCTGATGCAGGAAAAAGTGGGAAACTGGATAAACCAATCAACCCATTCTGCCATTGCTATTTTAGCATCTGCTGAAAACCGTATATGCAACTCATTATCCATATCTCGCATTGCATGCATCAGGAATGCATCATTTACCCGCCTGTAATGTCGTTCATCTTGAGAAATTTCTAACTGCAGGAAATGATGATACACATGCTGAATACCCAGAGTTCCAACAACATTCAAACCTCTGAATTGACCTTGAAAAGCCATCAAATACACAAGGTATGACATCATGTGGAATTCATGAGCCCTTTGAAAATCAAGTATCTGCTGGTGGAGACTATCACTGATGAGTGCCGACTAGTCATAGAATTCGGTTCCATCAACAATCTGGGACATGATGTAAAATATCCAAGGCTGGAACTTGTTAGCATCTGCTTGACCCGTGATTCGACTCAACAGAGTAATCATTATTGCATGTTCCTCGTTGAATTCTCCACATCCAACATTCTTTGGCATGACATTCTGCTTTTCTTTTAACCACCTCTGACCAATCTTTTTCCGGTATTTTTCTTTATCATTGTTCCAAACCCTCTTGCATTCTTCAATTGAAACAGTTAAGTTTTCCCTCCAAACTGGTATTGTAAAACACTTATCAATGTCGTTCGGCCTCAAGCTACAAAGCACACGGCCATCTCTTGATTGAATTTCTCTTGTGACCGAATTGTAATGAGTCATGCATGCAATTACAAACTCGATACTTTGCACTGTGATGGGAAAGGATGCTGCTGCAAGCAAACCAGAGTGTCTCAAATTCCTGATAGCATTATTTCTTGCATCCTCCAAAGAATGTAAATTGATCACTGGAAGTACTTTATGCAAGTCTGTTTCACAAGTTCTCAGGTAATCGTGAACCAACGCCGTTTTGGGCCTGATTTGTGTTGGAGAGTACTGCATACTGAAAGATTTGAAAATTGACTGTGAACACGCCTATGTCAGAAAAAATCTTGGACAACTGGTTGAAAATTACTTGCTGATTTTTAGAAAAAAGCAGAGTGTGAGCAAAAACGCTGGCACATGGGTTTTGTAGGCAATTTTGTTTTGAAGCAACCCAGATCGTCAGATTTTGAAAAAGCGGAGACTTTCCCGAAAAAGCAGCAAAAAAGCAGATTCCCGAAAAAAGCAAAATTCTCAATCTTCAAGAGGATGAAATACTGGATGGACCCATCTCGATAAAAACTGAAAAAGCTTCGATCCAATTTCTGAAAAACGATCCCCTCGAAAAAAGGACCTTGAAAAAGTGAGCCTCCCTGCTTCCTCAACCCGAAACTATGAAGAACGCTAAAAAAGCACTTCGTTTGAGCCTTCGAATCTTCGTTGAAAGAAAAATAAAAATCCTTCCTCTAGATGCAACCTGCAAAAGATAATGAAATAAAGAAGCCAAATGTTTGTCTTTATAGAATTTTAGGGCGAAAAAACAACTTTATTTGTGAAAGAATAAAACTTGGATCTCATCCATGAAGAAAGCAACTTTTAAAGCACAAATCCAAGTGGATGTCTTCGAATAGGAAGAATCCCTATTTTGTAGCTGCCTATGGCTTCATGTGTAAGATGACGAAAAATATCTTCTTTTGATGATGTCATCGAACACGCGAGTTGACAGAAGTGTTTGCCAATTTTCTTTCATTTTCGACACTTTTGTACTCATTTTGACTTAAGTATGGCCGGTCTCCGACTTCAACAAGATGGCAAAACGTCACCGTTGACTGAAAAAGCTGACTGATCCTAACATTTTGGAGACCTATCAACTGTGATTCCATCCCCAGCCTCCAACTGACGATCTGGCATCGTTTGACTGCAAATTTGACCTCTTGAATCGGCCACCGGGTGAAGTTATGGAAACAACTGTCGGAAAACACTGGCAGATCAGGAAATTTTCTAACACTGATGAACTTGGGCGCCCCAAGCCTCCTGGGGCGCCTGACTTCTCATGCCTTAGCCATTTTTCCGAAAGTTTTAACTTTTTCAATTTTTCGATTTGTGTGCGCGTTCCGGTGGCTGATGACCCCTATTTGGCTGTCGATTTTTGTTTGCTGGTACAAAACTGAGTCTGATGATCTGGCAGATAGGCAGGCCTGATGAAAACTGAGTTAACTGTACTCTCTGTCTGCCTCGGGAAACGTGCCAAACTGATCAGCTCTGAACCGGACCGGGCTGAAGGAGGGAGATTCACATTTTTCGTGAAAAACTCAAAAATATTCTAAGTATGGTGAGTTTGGGCGCCCCAAGCCCCCTAGGGCGCTTGGTTTTACGTGCCTTAATTTTTTTTTTGAAAATTTCAAATTTATATCATTTCTCGTTTTCTGTGCCAACAACCTCTGTTTGATCTTCGTTCTTGGTCGTCCGGACGATTGTCATGGTAGAACGGAGGGTGATCTGAGCAGCCTGAACATATATGTGATGGAATCCCAGTTTTAACTGACATTTGACTAAGTTTGACCAAATTTGACCAACTGGGACGAGCTGACGGAAGCATTTTTTACGTTTCTCAAAAAACATAAAAAAATACTAACACTGGAGAGGATGGGCGCCCCAAGTCACCTGGGGCGCTTGGTTTCTCCAGACTTAACCATTTTCAGTTGATGGTATTGGAGTTTATTTGATAAGATTTTGAGTTATTGCTTTATCTTCCGAAGGTTATTTGTTTCAGCTGATGGTATTGAAGAGTTGCAGATTTTTTAGGATTTTCAGAGGTATTTGAGTGTGCATTGTTGCTGTTCATCACTCCTAGCAAAGGCTATACACCTCCAGGAGTGACGTGTGGGCATTTTGACTTCCTTCCTCTTTGTGGGTACTTTAGAATCTGCTTTGTTGTAGGCGTTTGAGCCTCATATCTAGCTAATAACTCTTGGATGTTCATTGTTTATCATTTCTTGGAGATTTGATGCATTTCCAGCCATACCCACTAGCTGGTCTGGCAACAGCATAAACATGAAGTTGTATTTTTGCACATGGGTATGTGATAGTAATTAATATTTGACTATTCTGCTATCTAGGTCTTTGTTATTTTCTCCATATCTATTGTACTTTTTCTGGGTTTGCATTATATGATCTATATTGTATGCTCCGGTAACACATCTGCAGGAAAACGAAAAACCCCTTCTGCATTCTTCTGTCTAGTCTAAAAGATCACACAAAAATTAATAAAATAACACATAAAAAGATCTTTAAAAAAATACAAACAGGTACGGACCATTACAAGTTCTTGGGAGCTGTTTTTGTGAACTGTGGGATGCAACAAATCGAATTTACTGCATATAAAGCTGAATTTTAAAAATTTCCTGTCAAGTGCTAGTGATTAAGGCTTCATCCTGTACATGCAAATGGTGAATGCCTGTCTATTATCCCTGTAATTAACCAATTCCTTGGAGATTGCACCTTCCCATGTGTCAACTGTGCAACAGCAGACTGAGCAGAGTGATTTCCCACTTGTTTCTTCCATCCTACAACACAAGTTCATCTTCTCATTTTTCACAGGCTTTTCTTTCCTCTTTTCCCTATTAAATCTTTTGAATTTTCTTTGCAATCAATTAGCAATGGTTCCAGTTTAATGCATTTCAGTTTCTTAGTCTGTAAATGAAACTTGTAACTTGCTTGTAAAAGTTTTAAAAAAAAAATAGTATTAGCAAGTTCATGTACATGGATATGTTTTCATGAGATAAAGAATAAATTAAAGCAGATACAACATGAATTTCTTGCTTATTTCATGAAAACATTATAAGTAAACTAAATCTTGATGATAACCTTTTCTCTCTGTTTGTTAAGTAGTTAATTTGTCTTAGCTTTTAAATGAAATTTAGAACTTGCTTGTGAATATAAGGGAAATTTGTATTGGCAAGTTCATTTACATAGTTTTGTTTTCATAAAACAAGAGAACACATTAAATCTAGCAAATATTAATTTCCTATTTATTTCTATGAAAACATAATAAATACACTAAACCCTGTAAATATTCTTCTTTTCTTGTTCTTCTAATTATTTAAATCCACAAGTCTAAGCTTAAGAGTTGACCACTAAAACATTTAACAGGAATTCTAAACAAGCCCCTTGATCAAAACAGAGTACATTTCACCACTAAACTATCTTGTAATATCAAGACATACCTTGGAGAGACTACTGAATCTCCTTTCAAGGGCAAATTTGGCTCTAGTCTCCTAAGGTTGGCCTTGTGCAATTCTACCAGTCAACACTCACAAACATCTACTCAAAAGATGTTAGTGAGATTGAAATACTCTACAATGTGATAAAGTTGGTGGCAAATCATGTGGCTTCCAATCGCACAAGATCCTTTGGTGTGCTCTTTCATCAGGTTAAGCATCTAAGGGTGGTTGTAAATGTATTTAGTTATGTTTTTCCCCTCTTCCACCATGGTTTTCACCCATCGAAAGTCACCCATATTCTCAAGTAGAAGATCAATACAATGAGTGGCACAAGGGCTCAAAAATATGGAATACCTCTCCTCAAAGTCTACTTGTTGCTACATATGTTGTTATATTGTTAGTTTCAACTAAAATAACATTCTCCACACCCACTTCAATGACCACCTCATCCAACAGATTGCACAAAGCCTCAATTTTCACTTTGTCAAAGCCATCAAACTTCAAGAACACCAACTCTCCACCTGAACCCACTAGGAAGTTGATCAACATGAGGTCCATGCCACCAATCCACCCATCAAACAAAAAAGTGCAATCCTTTTTGTGCCCAACCACAATACTTTTCATAGCTTCATCCAACGAGGGCCCACTCAAATCATATGGACTAAGTGCCTTGAACCCTTTTCTAGAAAAAATCAATGCATTAACAAACAACTCCCAATATGAGCTCCTCATAACATGGAAAGGTATGTTATAATACCAAAAATTAGCACGTCATCCTTGCGTCATGATGCTTCTTTTGGTTCCTCTCAATACCTTCAAGAGAAGGTTGTGCACTAGGAGTATTACGAGAACAAAGAACCCATATGGATATACATTCAACTAGAAGTATCTCTAGTGGATGAGTTCGTAGCCATAGGCCAAGACAAAAGGCTACTACATTAGTCTTCGAGTCATAAGAATTCATCACAATGAGAATTGCCTCAACTATTCTCTTTGTTTCTAATTTTTTCTCATAAAAAGAAAGCGCAACCTTCATCTCTCATATAATCTCTCTTTCCACTAAATTACATAGTTGCACATCTTGACCATGGATTCATGCAAAGTGATATTTGAGGTGATTGATGCCTCCAAAGGGGTTCCCCAGTCTTACCACCACTATGGTTACTTGTGGATGCCATCTCTATCTACAAAGTTGGAAAACTTAACCAAAAAAAAAAAAAAAAAATCAATCTGAATTAACTTTAAAAGAAAAAAAAGAAACAAAACACAGAAGATTAAAACCCTCAGAGTGCTAGAACATAACAAAACATCAACGACAATACCTCACATGGATTCAAGTAATTGAGCACTAGCTCTTAGTCATACTCAAGTATCATGCCAATTGGCTACATGAAGTGCAGGTGATTTCAGTCGAATTGCCAAATTAGATATTAAAGTAGAGGAGATTTTAGACAGATAATTAAGAGATTTTTGCAATCTGTTATAGTAGTAGGACCACGTGTCAAACAAGTTCATTGCTAGAGTGCAGAAGCCTTTTGCAAAGAAATGTATGGATTTATATATGGGAGGACTTTCACCAGGATTGAGGGTGTGGCGTGCCATTGGCATTGAACTACTAGAGGACTAGTGAGAGAATTGAAGTACTAGCATTACTGCAGAGAAGGTTTAGAGGACTAGTGAGAGCATCCAAATCAAGTTCTAAGCACGTGCAATATCAGGTATGATGCAGAGCTATTACTGACTCTTTATACATGAATGGGTATCAGCTGCATGATATGGTTGTTGCCACAAGTTCTGAGGTTAATGTTTTGAAGAAAGAGGCAAAAAGGCACAGATAGCTATGGGGCATCCACAATTGCAACCATCATCACACATTTTGTATATGGCCAACAAAACTCAAGAAGTTTGACACCTGAAATTCTGGACATCATGGGGGTTAAGTTTTTGGTTGATTTTGAAGTACTAGAGATGGCTGCAACAGATTACTATCTAGCACTTGTGATTCACCCTTCTTGTTTTAAAGGTAGCAAGATGTTTGGTTTAAGCAATAAAAGTATAAGTTTTGAGAATGGTTCTGAGTACATGTCATCATATCACTGGATTCAACTTAGGGGCCTTCCTATGTTGAGACTTCTGAACTTACTAAGGAGGTTATTGAAGATATTTACTAGGTCATTGCAGAGAAAACAGATTATATTGACCCCACACATGATGGTGTGTTGGAGTGGGGTAATTCCTATAAGTTGGATTCTGGTGTGGCTCTTGAGCGGTGGATACAAGGCAACTACGATGCCACAAGAAAAAGGTGTGCCACTTTGCATCAATGCACTAGTTTGAACATCCTAAGGTCTATTTGATCATCTCCCCAAATGTTGAGTTCACACCACAAGCTTCTCCCCGTAAGTCCTCTAGGTCATCATGAAGGTGGCAAAAAGAACTCTTGGAGTAACATAAGTGAGTTAATAAGACTACAAGGTACAGCAAGTTGCAATAGAAAAAGGTGCTCCAACAATTGAAAAATAAATTTAAATCCAACAATAGAACGAAACTACCCTAGACAAATTTGTATATACAAAGCCATAAAATTCAATATAATTCCGAGGAAAGTCCCATGTTAAACGAGAATTGTGGATAGAACTAGGGAATAAAAGCTGGAGGAGAACAACGTTTTAGTTTGGCTTTAGACTCCAAAGCAAACGAGGGACCACTATCCTCTTCAACCTCCATGAAAGGGCTAATACAAAATCTAAAGACGTCCAAAAAATTAATCATATTCCGACAATGAAGATGAATTGTACACAAACAAGTAAGCATGTGATTATGAATCGGGCAAAATAGAAAATGCCAATTGACATAGATCATGACAAAAAATTATATCTGCAAGATATGAAGAATATCTTCTCAACAATTTAATTTAAAAATGCAATTAATAAAAAATTTAATTAGGAAAAGATGAACAATTAAAATGGTTAGAAGACAGCGGAAAATTTGGTAGAAAATTTTTAGGAAGATATTTCAAGGCCATTAGAGGAGATGAAAAAAGATAAAATATTGTAGAAAATTTGGAGCACAAATTGGAAAGCCTAGAAGAGGAATAGAAGTGATATTGCAAAAATGGAAGAGAAGTATCCTAGATAAGAATTCTAAATAAGATCGCAGATGCAAACCTAACAATACAAAGAATGGAAGATTCAAGTCTTGGCAACAAACACAAGGAGGCATACAAAGAAGCTTGCACAACCTTAATAAATCTTCATGAAAAGAAACAACATTATAAAAGGAGAAGAAAATGTATAAGCAAAAGGAAGAAATTGAAAGGACAATTCCAAAGAAGAATGATCGAAGAACTAGTTTACGAAACCATAACCATATACTCCTCAATGAGGTCCAAGCCTTAAATGAGAAAAAAGATCTTGACAACACATTGTTTAAGAGAAGCTACTAATTTTTTGGAATGTTTCTAGTGAGAATAATCTAAAGATAACAAGACAACATCTATAAGTAATGTTAATACTCAGGAGAACAATGCTAACACACCAAGCCAAGGACTTGCACCCAAAACCTACTTCTAGATTGGCAAATCTCTTAGTGCATATAGTGCCTTATAAGCCTCGTCTCACAATTATTGTAAAAGTGGGATTAACATGCACATGCAAGACTTGTTTTATATTATTACACATGCTTTATAGGAGTACATCATTCTAGTATTTTCCCTACTATGAAGATCAACAATCAAGAGAACAAAACAAATACACATTCCAACTCATAGGGGCAATTAGCAAAGCAATGAATTTGCATGGAGTCAAAGAACCAACTAGGTGACTAGTAACTATATTATGCCAAAATCCATTGTAATGTCCCTTTTTAGTTTTTAACTGAACCCTACAAATTTTTGAGGTTCTTGGCTAGGCTAGTATCAAGAACTTGCCACTTTTTGATCACCAAGATCTCATGAGGGCGAGGTGAGAGCATTCAGTGAACAAGCCAGGGTATCACTCACTATGAATTTATTGAATATAATGAAAACACCGTATTTTCCAATGTAAACAGCAATGATGATTAACACCCAAACTGCCACGTAATGTATGCAAACTGATGTTGTTTATGCCTTAGAAGATGAAACATATATGCAAGAATGTTTACTCATGAAACTCTAACACCAATACTTAACTCCTCACAGTTGTTATAGTTATATGACTATGCCACACATAAGAATGCAAAGTATTGACTAAAACCCTAACACATAACGCTGAATAGATTCATTGCTGTTATATTGTTATGACAACACCTCATATGTTATAATTTTATTGAAAATCTCAACACAAATTCACTTGATATGACATAATACTCAAAATGGATGGCAAAGTTTGAAAAAAAAAAAATATATATATATATAGCGGACTGTATGCCTAGGCAGGCCGAACCAACAGATAATGGTCTGATGAGAATTGTGACGGCCTTCTAATTGTTAGCAGAGATGGTATGGTAACCTATACGGCTGGTATGATGGTAGCTAAAGAGTACGGCCGCTCAAAAAGTACGACAATAGACAAATATAACCAATATACTCAATGTTGCATAGTAGCAATCACACTAAAATAGAAAACTCAAAGGACTATTTGAATAGCAATACACAAAAATATAGAAACAATTAACTCCTTTATAGATACCACTTATTAAAATGAAGTGGCTACGCCACAATAGTACATATATAAAATATTAAAATCTGAACGCCCATAATGTCCTCTGACAATCTCTGCTACAAACCAAAACTGAAATCCAACTGAAATATTGAAATAAACACACCACACTGAAAACGCACACTGAACTTACACACCAACTAGAAACTGGGAACATACTGCAATCTTCTCAATACAACTACGATTCCTGGGTGAAACCCAACTCAAAGAACAAAGGGTTTTTGTCCTCTGCTTTTGCTTGGAAATCAAGAGGGTTTTTGTCCTCTGAATCTCTGCACTCCAAGGGTTTTCAGCCTCAAGTGCAATAATTGAACAGAAATGCTGAAGCTATGAAAGAAGGGATTTGAATTCATACATTGGATGATCTCCTTTGAGTGATTGCCTCTCTTCTATAGACTCCATTTTAGCGCCCTTTATTTTGAATTCCCTTTTCCCTTCGAAAGTCTCCTTCCAAAAGTGATCACTTAAAAACATAAAAAAAATATTACAAAAGGCCTTATTATGTGTCATTTATATGGCCCACTTTATCTAAGTAAATAATATTTAAGTTGTCATTTTACAATGTTTTCAAATAATATTACTAGGACTAACTTAAAACGAAATTATTAAAATATTTCCCTAACTTTTTCCCTAAGCTTATAGGAAACAAAGAAATAGACTTTAGGTCTCCCAATTATTTTATCTCTGAAAGGGGGACATGATGGTCCGCCCTTCGCAAAATTGCTTGTCCTTAAACAATGCAAGTGCATCAGCCCTGTCTCTTCCCATATGACAATCTCTGTTATACCAAGATCCCAAATCATACTTGAGAGTTGGTGAATCCATGTCCTCACTTCCTTTGTGATGTAGTAGGTTCTTTCAACTGTAAAACTTCTGCTAGGGTTTGCTCATGTAGTTTCTTTGAAGTCTCTTCCCTTTCTCTATGCGATGCATATATTTCCTCTTTCTCATTCTCAAATTGCTTTGTTTGTCGATCCACAGTCCCTTGCAAAGCTCTTGTAGATTCCTTAGACATGCCCAACTTGGCTATGTGTTTTGTTCTTGCAACTTCTAACTCTCCCTAGGGCTGCTTTATGTGAAAAATGAACTCACCACCATGTTTTTGCTACACTATGATATAACTAGTGTGACATCCCCCACCCACGACCAAATTATTAAAGATATTTTAAATTTTGTTTAAATTAAAGATTTAAACAAATATATATATTAATAGTAATAATAATAATAATATCATTATAATAATACTAATATTTGATATTGATAATAATAATATATATAAATAAATAATAAATAATAATATATATAATTATAAATATATATAATAATAATAATAATGATAATCATAAAATAATATAATAATATTATTAACAATAAAAATAAATATATATTATAGGAGGGCCGATCCCTTGAAAGGAGTCGGCGCCTCCTTTATAAAGGGAGACGTCCCTTGGAAGGGACGAACCTCCCATAAAGGTATTTATATGGGGAGGAATAAAAGGAAACATAGAAGATGAGATTTAGAATAGAAAGGAGAACCGAGGGAAGACATTGATCAAAGGGGATTGGTGCAGACGGAGGATCTGAATTAAGAGGACTTAGCATACTTATATGTATATCATTATGTCACAAAAAGGGGCATCGAAGGATCAGCAATTGAATATATGTTAAAGATCTCACTTTATATAGCAGCATCAATAAAGGATCAGAGAATAACAAGGACACAGCAAGCATCGATCAGATATAAAAAAGGGCAGCGAACAGGGAAAAAAGAGGAACCCAGTCAGCAAAGACAATAAGACAAGCAACACAAGAGGTACGTACTCATCATTCCTCATAGGTTGATCAATATAATTTATATGAATGTTGCAATAATATAATATGAATATAGAATAGGAAAGATGTATATATAAATATGATAATAATTGAAATATATGGCATGTATAAACATTCACTATATATATGTGGGTATATGGAAATATAAATATATATTATGAGAATAGATATGAATATAGAAATGGGATAAAATCTGAATACATATATGAAAGTAACATGGGAATAGATGTGAATAGGTTAAATAAATGAATACGTATATATGTATTAAAGAAAAATAGAAATAAATGTTAATATGAATGTGATGAATATGAATATGAAATGAATATGGAATGAATGAATGGGAGACATGAGTTGGACTTAGACACGAGTCAAGCCAACAATGTTCCCAAAGTTTACATAGGTTGGACTTAGACATATAAGTCAAGCCAACTATGTAGACAAGGGTTGGACTTAGACATATGAGTCAAGCCAACTAATATATGAGTTGGACTTAGACATATGAGTCAAGCCAACTATGTAGACAAGGGTTGGACTTAGACATATGAGTCAAGCCAACTAATACATCAGTTGGACTTAGACATATGAGTCAAGCCAACCATGTCCAAAACTCAACATGGATTGGACTTGACATATGCAGGTTCTCACTCCATGATAAGAATATGTTTGATAATGGTAAGATTTTACATTTCAAGTTTAATATAGGATTGAACTCACCCTCATATTAACATTGATTCTATATATATATAGCACTGGTGTTTCCTTTGTGATGATTGCAGGATCCATTTTGAGGAATCTTAATGAAGAAAATAATAACATGTAAGTCAATTCCATAATCCTAAATTATTGAAATTGTGATTGTAGGGATTAATCTAGGACAAATAAGAAGAGGACATTACAACTAAGAGCCGAAAAATCTAGACCAAATGATACTTTTACAACTATGAAATTTTTTGTCAAACTTGTTCTCTCATAAAGCTCGGATTTACCTGAAGGCTGTGGCTTTGATATTGAAGGAAGAGACATGGGAAGAACAATTTCCGCTTCATCTTTTAGCATGTTATAAATTATAGCCATAATCATGTTTGATTCACTGCCTAATACAAGCTGCAAATTTTCATACTCCTTGGTTTCTACTGCAAGTGAAAACATTTTACCTAAAACCTTCAAATAAAATTCTCCATACAACAAGCAGGGATATACTAAGTTTCTATCATGCCTAGGATGTATCTCAACAATTTCTAAAATTTTAAAGCCTGGTTTGTCATTACCACCAAATTTGAAATATAGATATGTGGCCACTGTTGTTGGACAGCTTCTACAAAACTTCCTAGTGTAGCAATATTTTTAGAAGCTTTCATGAGGAAATATTCTAATTCATTCTTTAGGAAGTTAAGATCCTTGATTGCTTTAAAATTGTTCTAAAATTTCTGAAATTCTAATCCATTAGCAATCAACTGAAAATTTTACTGCGGAATCTAATCAATACATAACTATATCTTTATTTGTCCTTGTTGCAAGCTTCTTCTTATTGCTGAAATTTAACTTCTACAAGTTGAGTCTTTGGCCCTTCAGGAGGATTTATCATGGAGTAGAGCGCCTCATAAACACTGACCTGATATGTACTTATTTGAAAGCACTCAAAACTTTCATTTATACCAATTTTTACAAATTTTGTGCAAGTTATTTTCTTCTTGTTAGCCTGTTTGTTGTTGCCATTGCCCATCTTTGTTGTGCTCCTCTCTTCTTGAGCATCATAGATTATATTTGTGCCAACTTCCACTTCTTCAATGGGAAAGATATTTTTGACTTTTGCAACATATTCTTTTTCTATCTTTTGTTGAAACTGATCAGCTATAGTGACATTCTTGCTACTAGTCTCATCCTTGATATGAAATCCAGAATCTCTACTATAGCCTCCAAAAAGTGTAAAAGTTGCATAGCTTTTATATTGCCCAATAGCCTCTATACTTCTTGCAATTTTCTAACATGTGCTTGTAATAATAAAATCAACTTGATTTATTGCAAGAATGTCTATTGTGAATTAACATGAAAAATGGTACCTTTCATCAAAACTTTTCCAACATATGTCCAGATCTACATATTTGGTCTTCTTCCAAGTATGTGCAATGTTACCATGAATGATCTCTAATTTATTTGCAACCAAAGAAACCATGAGATTCCCATCAAAATAACTCTCAACTTCTGCAAATTCTCCTCTATGCATCCTAGGGTGGTGAAGTGGCGAATAGGTTTGGAACTTGATTCCAAATTTATGCCATGTTGAGTTCCTTTATCTTGTTGTGATCCTGGGGACCAATTACTAAACACCACATACTTATTTAGAAAATTTTGAATATCAAAATGATGTCTATCTAGCTTACCACAGAATGAGAAGGTATGAATGCCTTCCAAGCATCTTGCTGCCCCAACTATTTTCATTTTTTAAGCATCACAACTTTCCCTTCAAATGTAAAGTTTATCTACCTGGATCGAGGATTCTATGAGAATTGTCCCATGAACTACAACCACTAAACTTCCATAACCAGGTTAGTATTCATAACATATATCTTATATTCATCAACAATAATGATATTGAACTCACCTCCAATTATACCCTTCATGTGTGTCAAATATCACCCGGATCCCATATCCGAATCCATAAGCTGCTTTGAGCAAAAAGATCTATGTGCCCTTTCACATTTTCACCATTATTAGAATGCTTTCAATGATGACAAGAGTTTTGGCACTTATGTTCATAGGCATGTTGTAATAACCAAAACTATATTTTTTTTTTTAATTTTTACAAATATTTGAAGATGCAAATGCACAAGTCCTTGCACTTTCTGATCACCCAAATCCCGATGTGGGCAAGGTGAGAGCATACAATGTTTGGACAACACACTAATTGAATGAATGCACTCCTGGAAAAGTAAAAGGTGGCAAAGCCGACCAAAGCATACAGATAGCAAGGCTGACCCAAATCAAAACCTCTTCAGCGAACAAGTATGCTTGTATGCAAAAAGCCACTGACAGATTCCAACAGGTTTGATCAAACCAAATTGGTTGATAGCAATGCAAACCTAATCAATGCCAAAACAGGCTGAGAAAGTATGTAAATGCAATGGGTCTAGTGGTAAACCGACCAAGACCTTCTTACAATGAATTCAACTAGTAGTGGTATACCATCCAGTTTTTACGATATGTTCAATATGCAACTACTATCTGGTGGATGACCATCCAAATTTATAATGAGCATGAAAAATGAACTGCTGAGAATATTAGTTTAGGAAACATCAATAGCAACAACACTGAAATTAACTCAAATCAACAGAATATCACTACTGCAGCAAGGATTAGTCCAGAAATAAGTAACCGAATAAATTAACTATCAACTCTGAATGGCATAGTCAATACTAGGATTGACAAGACTCATAGTGAACTTTGACTGGACACCAAAACTGAAGAAGAATGCTGATTCAAGATTGAAGAAGCACTGTAACTCTACATAAAATCAGGAATCAGAACTATATGACCCAAAATTGCACTAGTACAGCCCCATTAAACACAGCAAACTGTTGTAGCACAACTCCTGACTGTAAGGCATCCTAGTACAATGGTACAATTGACAAAAAAGATGCAAGAATCCTGCCCAAAATAGCAGCGATTCATCCCAGCATTCACACGCCCATTAATGACATACTACGGCCTGCTCTTCATGGTATGGCCTTGCTAAAACTGTACAACCAGTAATGTTCATAGGGTATGGCCAACTACAAGTTGAATGGTACGACCTATCTCATAAACTAAATCAGCAACAAATAGGAAGGAATGGTACGGCCTAATACCACAAATAGTAAGGCCTGGTACAATAGAAAGGTACAGCCAGCAACCACTTCAAAAGCACCACCAAAAAGCATCAGCAAAACACATATAAAATCTATCAATAACAAACACTCCAAAAATTCAACAACAATAAACTGGAACTTCACTCCAACAATCCAAACATGTAAATCCTCACATCCATTCAGCACACAGGTAATTCCAAAGTAGAATTTCTCAGATGGTTAAGAGGGTTTTCATCTCCAAAACCATCTTGCCAAAAGGTTTTCATCTTTAAGCAAAACAAGAACTCACATTCATTCTGTAGAGCATAAAAATGAGTAATAAGTAAGATCTTTTGTGCACAAGCTCTCCTTATATAGACCTTTTTTAAGGGGATATAATTTATTTTTATTTTATTTTTTTCCCTTTTTTTCCCTCCAATTTAAGTGTTTGAAGTTTCACCACCTTTTTAGACCCCATTCCTAACCAGTGATGAAAAACTCGCCAGAATCGCGAGTAATCGCAAGTCCATTCCAGCCGCAAGTTTTTTGATGAAAAACTCGGCCCGAGTTTTTGATCAAAAAATGGCATAAAAATCGCCTGAATCGCGTGGATTTCCTGCAAAAACTCGGCGCGAAAAAATAGGTTAAAAGTTTAAAAGAAAAACGCAAAAGTTAAAAACGTCATTACTTCAAAGTTCATTTTCTTTATTCCGCGAAACCCTTGCACGCAACGGCGCGAAACCCTTTCTCCTGGCGGCGCACTAAAAAAATTGTGTTTTTCAGTCTGCAGAGGTGAAATCGTGTGGACTATGGAGTCGAACAAAGGTAAGTCCGAGTCGAAGTTCGAAGTCACATGAAGTTTGAACTTTCAAGTTTCAACTGTTAAAACTTAAAAGGAGAGATTTTGGACGAACTGTTAAAATTTATATAGGATATATCATATGACGAAATGATAAATCGATGATGATCGATTATAAACTTAAAAGTTAAAAAGATTGTATCATATGAAAGGAGAGATTTTGGACGAAATGTCAAAATTTATATTTTGGACGAACTGTTAAAATTTATATAGGATATATCATATGACGAAATGATAAATCGATGATGATCGATTATAAACTTAAAAGTTAAAAAGACTGTATCATATGAAAGGAGAGATTTTGGACGAACTGTCAAAATTTATATAAATTGACATTTCGTCCAAAATCTCTCCTTTCATATGATACAATCTTTTTAAAATTAAATTTTGACAGTTCGTCCAAAATCTCTCCTTTCATATGATAGTGATACAGTGTTTTTAAAATTTCGTTTTTTTATTATTTATAAAATTTATGATATAAAATTATAAATTTTGACATTTCGTCCAAAATCTCTCCTTTCATATGATACAGTCTTTTTAAAATTAAATTTTGACAGTTCGTCCAAAATCTCTCCTTTCATATGATACAGTTTTTTTAAAATTTTGATTTTTTTATTATTTATAAAATTTATGATTGTATCATATGAAAGGAGAGTTTTTGGACGAACTGTCAAAAATAAAAATCATCATAATCCTATATAAATTTTGAATTTTTGACAATTCGTCCAAAAACTCTTCTTTCATATGATACAGTCATTTTAAAATTTTGATTTTTTTATAATATTGTTGCAAATAAATTACTATCAAAATTTATACAGGATTATGATGATATAATTTAATTATATATATTATATTATATAAAATAAAACAGTCTAGAGTTAGACTTTATTTTATAAACAATACAATCCAAAATCTCTCCTTTCATATGATATAGACTATAATTTCGATTGTTTTTTATAGCAAAAATGTCAAAATACAGCTATACAATAGTCAACTGTGTTATTGTTGAATTAAAATTTTTAATTGAACTTTTTTTGTTCTCTCTTTTTTGATAGGTAACAGGTTATAACTTATGGCTTCTACAAGTGGAACTGGAGGTAGAAGAACCGGTGGCAAAACTAAGGACCCTTGCTGGAAACATGGGACACCAGGTCCAAAGCGAGGAAGTGTCATTTGTAACCATTGCACTAAACATATGTCTGGAGGCGTTAATCGACTTAAATACCACCCTGCACAGGTCCCTTGCAATGATGTTGAGATATGTGACAAAGCTCCTGTGGAGGTTCAGAGGGAGGCACACGTCCTCCTTATGGATTATGAACGAAAGAAAGAAGCTAAAAAGAGAGCAGCAGAGGCAATGGCAGCCCCAAACCGAGATTTGAGTTCTATAGGATCAAATTATAGAAGTGTAACTGTAGAGGCCTATTCTACGCCTTCCATTGGGCCACGGATACGATGATCAGGCAAAGGGCTTGATAGCTTTTTTGTTCCTCGGAACACTCCTGGTGCGCAACCTTCATTGGATGGTCTTGCAAATACATGGAATAGAGAGATGCATCGTGAGGTGAAGTTGGCATGTGCACAATTTTGGTACTACAACAATATTCCCTTCAACGTCGCTTCGAGTCCTTATTGGGAGCACTTGGTCACTGCATTGATTGTGGCAGGTAAGGGGTTCAAGGCCCCAAGTCGTCATGAGTTGAGTGGCCCATTGTTGTAGGAGGAGGTTGAACACACACATCTACTAGTACAGGATCAGAGGAAAGTTTGGGAAAGAAAAGGTTGCACTATTTTATCTGATGGATGGACAGATGCCAGGAACAGGACTCTCATCAATTTTTTAGTGGCTTCAGCGGGGCAGCTAGTCTTTTTAAAGTCAGTTGATGCCTCCAATCAAATAAAAAATGCAGAAACCTTGTGCAACATGTTGGATGAGGTGGTGATGGAGGTGGGAGTGGAAAATGTCGTCCAAATAGTGACTGACAATGCAGCTGCATATGTGGCAGCCGGTAGACTTCTAGAGGCGAGGCATCCAACCATTTTATGGAGCCCTTGTGCTGCCCACTGTATTGACCTTCTTCTTGAGGACATTGGAAAATTAAGCTGGGTGAAGAATGTGGTTGAAGAGGCAAGAAATATCACAAAATACATCTACAACCACACATGGGTCCTAAATCTTATGAGGGAGTACACTGGTGGCAAGGAGCTCACACGATCAGGAGTTACACGCTTTGCCACTAATTTCCTTACCTTGCAGAGTATAGCAGCATTATTGCCCCACCTTAGGCGCATGTTTGTGGCCAAAAGGTGGATAGAGAGTCCTTATCATAGGAAGCCGGAAGCAGAGAGGGTCGAGAAGGCAGTTTATGATATTGTCATGGAAAAATCCATGGAGGAGATCATCAAGGTAAGTTTTCAAACACTAATTTTTATTTTTATTTTTATTTGCTAATGTTAAAATTTGCTGATTTTGTAAAAAACTTGTATTTATATTTGTTAAATTTCAATTACTATAATTCTCTAATTTTATTTTCAACAACTATTGATTTAGGTGTCAGAACCGTTGGTTAGGGTTCTACGATTGGTGGATGGGGATCAAAAGCCCATGGGGCATCTATATGAGGCCATGGATAAGGCCAAAGAGGCCATTCAGCATTTGTATGGGTCGAATAAAACAAAATATGAACCCATATAGCGCATTATTGATCGGAGGTGGAATCGACAACTCCACCAACATATTCATGCTGCTGGTTACTATTTGAACCCCGCATTTTTCTTCTATTCATTCAAAGCAGATGCTGAGGTTAAGCTTGGCCTGAACACATGCATGGAGAGGTTGGTCTTTGATGATAACCTTCGAGACATCATACTCGATGAGTTACAGGCCTATAAGACTGCAGATGGGCCTTTTTTTCTTCAAGAGATGCCATTCGTAGGAGATCCACTCTGCAACCAGGTAAAAAACATATGTTTATTTTTCATTTACTATTTATTTTAATATTTAAGTTTACTAAAATCCTTACAAAATTATAAATGTTATCCTTGCAGATTCATGGTGGGAAGATTATGGTGCCTCAACGCCTAATCTTCAAAAGATAGCCATTCGGATTTTATCCCAGCCTTGTAGTGCATCCGGTTGTGAGCGCAACTGGAGTGTTTTTGAGGCCATTCACACAAAGAAGCACAACAGGTTGACTCAAAAGCGCTTGAATGATCTTGTTTATGTGCGGTACAACCTTCGGTTACATGAGAAGAAGGTAGAAGGCCAGGACTCATATCAGGCATTGGACCTTGACTACATTGATTCATATTCAGATTGGATTGCTAAGGATGTTGATGTTGATCCATCGCGTGATGATGATGATATAGCTGCTATGGAGAGGAATACAGCTGAATGGCAAGCGAATGTTGCAGCATATGAGGATTCAGAGACAGAGTCAGATGATGATATTGATGTGCTATCAGGGGCGGGTTCCTCACATGTACCGCTTGATCCTATAGATGAGGATCCTATTAAGGATACCTCAGCTAGAGCAGCCACTTCTGCACCACCCACAAAGAGAAACAAAACTCTTTTGAGCTTTAGTCGTAGAAGAAACTTATGATTTATATCTTCTAGTGATAATGGAACTCTTTTTTTGGTCTATGATATGTAATATGTATTATCAAACTGGAATTCCGAATTTCATATGTATTCGAAGGTTGAACTCTTTTTTTGTCTATGATATGTATTAAACTCTTAATTTTGATTTATATATGAAGGAAATCAGCAATGCATTCTACAATTTTAGAAATGTGTGTTTTTTAAGAATATTTTAAAAAAATTTATGTTTGCCGAGTTTTTCCCCGAGTTTTTGGCGAGTCCCGAGTTTTTAAAAATTTTGGGTCTGCCGAGTTTTTGCCGAGTCCGAGTTTTGCAACTATGTTCCTAACAACACTTTTAAAACTCACTTTTAAAACAACCTTTTTAATAATAAAATAGAGTTGTCTTTTAAAAAATATAACTTAAAGTTACTTTTTGGACACCTTAAGTTTAATTATTAAAATATTTCCCTTTTCCCACCCCATTAACCTACGAGAAAATTAAAAGAATAGACTAAGGGTCTTCACTAGACTTACTTCTAAAAAGGGGACATGAAAGTCCTCCCTTCCCGAAATTGCTTGCCCTCAAGAAATTGCAAGTTCAAAAGCTCAAGAATTTGCTCTCGTTCCCAAGTAGCATCCTATGGTGGAAGATCCTTCCAACAGATCAAATATTCAGAAATACTCCTATTCCTCAATTTATTTTCCTGCGCATCTAAGACATATTCAGGGACCAAGACCAACTTGCCTTCATCATCAAGTGGAGGCAATTCAACAAAAGATGTAACATGCTGTCCAAGTGCCTTTTTGAGGCACGAAACATGAAAAACATTGTGAATCTTACTTTGCTCTGGTAGCTCTAATTCATAATTTACTTCTCCAATCCTCCTCACGATCTTGTATGGACCAAAGAAACGTGGTCTGAGCTTTTCAACTCCACTCTTCTTGAGGGAAGATTGCCTATAGGGCTGCAATCTCAAATAAACCATATCCCCCACATCAAATTTTCTCTCCAAATGGCGCCTATCAACATAAATCTTTTGCTGATTTTGAGCTTGATGTAAATTTTCTTTTAGTGCCTTCAAAATCTCAACTCTGTTGAACCATGTCCTTTGCTCCTAGCACTTTGTTGTTAGAAATAATCAAATCCACAAAAAATAAGCCATCATAACCATTCAATGCTTTGAAAGGAGTTATACCAATGGACATGTGGTAGGTGGTATTGTAGGAGTCCTCTCCTAGATAGAGCCATTTAATCCATGCTTTTTGTTGTCCCACCACAGTTTCTCAAATAACCTTCAATCCACTTATTGACAATTTTTGTTTGCCCATCCATTTGTGGGTGATAACTGGTGCTAGGAGTCAATTTGGTACCAGTCAACCGGAAGAGCTCCTGCCAAAACAAACTAAGGAACTTGTTGTCCCTATCATTCACAATATTCCCTGGCAATCCATGAAGTCTAAACACCTTCTTAAAAAACAAATCAACAACTTGAGGAACTTTAAACTATGAAGAAATTGTAGAGAAATGTGCATACTTTGTGAGTCTATCAACTACAACATATATGCAATCCATACCTTGAACTCATTGAAGTCTAGTGATGAAATCCATGGAGATACTCTCCCATTTCTACTCTGGTATTGGTAAGGACTGCAGTAGTTCTATTGGAAAAGTTTACTCTAATTTGTTCTGTTGACAAATTTGACACTCTCTAACATGCTTTAGGACATCATCTTTGAGTCCTTTTCAAGTAAACCTCTTTATGATCTGTTTGCAAGTATTGTAATACCCCTGATGACCAGCCAAAGGGGTATCATGAACTGCTCTAAGAATCTTTTCTTTCAACTTTGGTTTAGGAACAAGGTATACTCTATTCTTGTAGAGTATGAGGTCATTTGCCACTCGATATTTGTCATCTTGCAATTTGCCTTCCATGATATCAGCAACAAAAACATTCTTAGAATATTCACATAAAATGTGAGCTTTCCAATTAGCTGAAATTTCAGCCATAGAACACAATGTGGGTTTTTGTGACAAAGCATCAGCAACTATGTTTGTCTTCCCCTTGACGTTTTCAATGTCAAAGTCATAAGCTTGCGACTTGCTAGCCCACTTTTGTTGCCTTTTATTGAGATCCTTCTAGTTAAGAAAATACTTCAAACTGTTGTATGTTTTAACCACAAACCTACCACCCACTAGATAGTGCCTAAATTTGGCCAATACATGCATAATGGCCAACATCTTTGTCATAAATTGAGAACCCCCTTTCAGAATCTTTGAGTTTGCTTCTCTCAAAGGCAATCGGATGCTTGTTTTGCATCAACACTACTCCAATTCCCTCACCAGAAGCATCACATTCAAGCACAAAAGGAAGATAAAAGTCAGGAACAGCTAAAACAAGGCAAGAACTCATCACTTCCTTCAACTTATCAAAATGCTTCTTTCTTAGTCAAATTGGTCAATGGGGCAACCAATTGTGAAAATCCTTTGACAAACCTCCTATAGTAACTATAGAGGCCAAAGAAACCTCTCAACTACGTCAAAGGTTTTAGAGGCGGCCAATCCAAAATAGCACGAATCTTTTCTTGATCAACTTGGACTCCTTGACTACCAACGACATGCCCAAGATACAAGATCTTTGTCATTCTGAACTCGCACTTAGATTCCTTAGAAAACAATGCTTGAGCCTCTAGAATGCCCAAGGCTTCATCTATGTGCCTCAAATGCTCTTCCCATGTCTTGTTGAGCACTTGGTTCATACAAGATTGGAAGGTTGCAGGTGCGTTGGTCAACCCAAATGGCATGACCAAGAACTCATAATGCCCATAGTGGCACCTAAAAGTTGTTTTGTGGATGTGCTCTTCATGAACTCTGATTGGATGATACCCTGATCTAAGGTCTATTTTTGAGAAATAGACAGCTCCATAAGTTCATCAATCAGCTCATCAATCCTGGGTATAGGATATCTATTCTTGATTTGTTTTATTCAAAGCTGTGTAGTCTATGCACATCCTCATAGTTCCATCCTTTTTCTTAACCAAGACTACAAATGAGGCAAAAGGTCTTGAACTAGGCTTGATGTCTCCCATGTCCAAAAGCTCCTTGATAGCTTTCTTAATCTCTTCCTTATGCCTTCTAGGATGGCAGTAAGGAGTAGTTATAACTGGTTTTTCTCCTTCTATCTCTATCACATGCTCAAAACCTCTATCAAGTGGCCTCCCTAGAGCTATATCATCAAATACCTTACTGTGCTTATCCAGAAGAGACTGGATGTCAACATGGTATGATCTCTTTCCCTCTGAAGAAGTGTTTGTAGAAATGAAACATTGGGTTTCCCAAGCAACCTCACCATGACGGAAAGTCCTCTCCATTCTTTTGGCTGAAACAATTCTTGGTGCTCCACTAGACATCTCACAAAGGGCAACCTTCTTTCCATTTGCACGAAATTTCAGGTCCATGGTTTAAAAATTTTGAGAATATTGCAAAGGGAATGCAGCCACTGAACTCCCAATACCATATCAATGTCTTCTATGCCAACAACATAGAAGTTATCGGTCACCTTGTGGCTTCCCAAAGTGATGCTCAATTGGGAAATCCATTTCATGCAAGGCATGGTAAAACCATCAGCTACCATCACGTTGAATCCTTCAAATTCTTCAACCTCAAAACCCCTCTTGACCACCAAGCCTTCATCAATGAAGTTGTGGGTTGCCACACTATCAATCATCATTGTCAACCTTTGTCCATGAAGGACTCCTCGAACTCTAAAAGGAGTGTACTTCTGAGTACCAGATAATGTGGCAAAGGTACCTTCAACAACCACCTCCTCATCTTGTTTCTTAGGTTCACATTCAAACTCTTCTTTCTCACTTTTAGGTTCAGGTTCTTGTGCAAATTCTTCATCCGAAACAACCTCAATGTAATGGACTTGTCCTTTCCCCAAGCATCTATGGCCTGGTTCCCAAGATTCCTTCCAAGAAAAACATAGCTTCTTCCTTCGAAGCTCATTTCTAGTCTCTTCCTCTTTGATTGTCCTCTTTGGCCACTCTTTTAAGAATGGCTTCTTTTACTGTTTTCCATGAGTTTTTTGAATAAAATTTATTCTTTGGAACAGAAACCTCCATACTTAGTGCCCTTTTGATGGCATCTTGTAAAGAAGGTGGGTCAAAAGCCTTTACCCAGCCCTTGAGAGGTTTGGTCAAACCTTCTATGAACAACACAGTCAAGAACCATAACAAAAAAATCTTTGGAACTTTGTCGCATAACTGTCTACTGAGCCACATTGCTTCAACTGGGCCAACTCTCTGAAATGGACCTCAAGATCCTTTCTATCAAACCTATCAATGATTCGTTGGCTGAAATCAACATACGAATCAATCAAATTGTGCCCTTAAGTGACCAACCCGTGGTACCACCAGTCATGCGCAACTCCTAAGTGGAGGGTGGCATATTTGATAGTTTCTCCTTCAAACATTGGATTAAGGGAGAAATAAGTATCCAACTTTTGAATCCATGAACATGCAGTGCAATTGCTTGAACCATCAAAAGTGGGTACGGACATTTTACCCAATCTTCACTGCAAGTCTTGGTGATTGTAGTTTGTGTTTCTTTCCTTTCTTGGGTGATTCCTCATCTTCAAATTACAGAAATCTTGGAAAGACATGGCTGAATGGAACTCATTTCCCAAAGACTGGTACTCATGCAAATAATCAAGGAAATTGTCACCATGCTAGTTTGGTTGCTCTTCTCCACCCTTAAGAACTTCTCTTGTTAGAAACTTGAGTTGGAGTGGACTAGCTATAGAACCAATCACCGTCCTGGTGTGGTTATTGTTATGATTTGCTGAGGAACTTCCTTCACCATTCTGATTTTGATTTGCCCCATTAATATTCATGTTCTGAAAACTTTGCAACATCTAGATTAACAAATTTGTCAATTGTTGTTGACCTTGGATAATGGCACTTAGCTGCAAATTGGCTCTTTCTCCTTCATTGGGAGTCCTCTCTCTTTCTGCCCTATCAAAACCCTCAACTTCCAACTTAGGATTTGGAATTTCTACCTTAGTTTTAACGGATCAAGAGACTAAACTCTCCTTTCCCTCTTATAATATATGAACTCTATCATTAGGGTGCATATGAAGAACTCTACAACAAAGTATTAGCTTCTGAACAAGTTGGCAAGATCACCAGCTTTGATACCACTATAATAACCCAAACTATTTATTTTTGAATTTTTACAAATATTTGAAGATGCAAATACAAGTCCTTGCACTTTCTGATCACCCAAATCCCAATGTGCGCAAGGTGAGAGCATACAATGTTTGGACAACACACTAACTGAGTGAATTCACTATTAGAAAAGTAAAAGGCGGCATAGTCGACCAAAGTATATAGGCGGCAAGGCTAACCCAAATCAACACCTCTTCGGCGAACAAGTATGCTTGTATGCAAAAAGCCACTAGCAGATTCCAACAGGTTTGATCAAGCCAAATTCGCTAATAGCAATGCAGACTTGATCAATGCCAAAATGGGCTGAGAAAGTATGCAAATGCAATGGATTTAGCGGTAAAGCGACCAAGACCTTATAATGAATTCAACTATTGGCAGTATACCATCCAGTTTTTACAATATGTTCAATATGCAACTGCTATCTGACGGATGACCATCTAAATTTACAATGAGCATGAAATATGAACTACTGAGAATATTAATTCAGGGAACATCAACAACAACCACACTGAAATTAACTCAATCAACAGAATATCACTGTTGCAGCAAGGATTAGTTCAGAAATAAGTAACCGAATAAATTAACTATCAACTCCGAATGGCATAGTCAATGCCACAATTGGAAAGACTCACAGTGAACTCTGACCAAACACCAAAACCAAAGAAGAATGCTGATTCAAGATTGAAGAAGCATTGTAACTTTGCACAAAATCAGAAATCAGAATTGTATGGCCCAAAAATGCACTAGTATTGCCCCATTAAACACTAAAAATTGTTGTAGCACAACTCCCAACTATAAGGCAGCCTAGTACAATGGTACAAATCCTACCCAAAACAAGAAGGATTCATCCCAGCATTCACATGCCCATTAATGACATAGTACGACCTGCTCTTCATGGTACAACCCTATTGAAACTGTACGACTAGGAATGTTCATAGGGTACGGCTAGCTACAAGTTGAATGGTACAGCCCGCCTCATAAACTAAATCAGCAGCAAATAGGAATGAATGGTACGGCCTAGTACAATAGAAAGGTACGGCCAACAACCACTTCAACCAAAAAGCATCAGCAAAACATATATAAAATATATCAATAACAAACACTCCAAAAATTCAACAACAATAAACTGGAACTTCACTCCAACAATCCAAACATGTAAACCCTCACATCCATTCAACACCCAAGTAATTCTAGAGTAGAATTACTTAGATGGTTTTCATCCTTTGCTCTTGCCTAGAAACTAAGAGGGTTTTCATCCTCTAAATCTTCACACTCCAAGGGTTTTTGTCCTCAAGTGCAATAGTTGAACACAGATGCTCAAGCTATGAAAGTAGGGATTTGATTTTCTAAATTGGATGATCTCCTTTTAGTGATTGCTTCTCTTTTATAGACTCCATTTTGGTGCCCTTTATTTTGAATTCTCTTTTTCCTCCGAAAGTTTCCCTCCAAAAGTGCTCACTTCAAAACATTTAATAAAATATTACAAAAGGCCTTATTATGCCCCATTTAGATGACCCACTTTATATCTAACTAATAATAATATTTAAGTTGTCATTTTACAATGTTTTCAAATAATATTACTAGGACTAACTTAAAACATTATCACTAAAATATTTCCATGTCCCTAATCCTACAGGAAATAAAGAAAATAGGCTTCAGGTCCCCCAATTATTTTATTTCTGAAAAGGGGGCATGACACTCACTAGAACTTAGCACAACCACAAAATAACAAAGAGATTAACACAACTAAAATTCACTCATGGATGGGTGAAGGATTGAGCATGGAAACAACTTCAAGAGACTTGGATGTATTACAATTTGATTTTGTCAATGCTCCATTTGAAGCTATTGAAGGGCTTAGATAATGAAACATACTAAGAGTAAAACAATCATGAGCTAAAGGATGTGGTCCTAAAGTTGGATCCACTTAATAAAGGAATCAAGCTACTCTATATAAAGGAGACTCGATTCTAGGTTATGCCTTTGTAGCTATTTACTGGAGCAACAATTCTCATCATTAACATATCCTTATCTAAATAATTATATTTGTGCATATTCAAAGATACCATTCAGACCCTAGTTAGTGCCAATGGCTTGTTACAACTAGCATAATAATCTTGAATGAATAGACACCCTCATAGCCACACACACAGTTGCTACCAACAAGTATAGATTTGACAGCCAAACAAGATATGTCCATTGCCATACTAAAGAGCAGCCATACTCTCAAATGACTTCCTGCTCACCAATATTATCCAAAAATTCAATAAATAATTTTTTTTTAACAATTTTGATTTTGGTTTCTTCTCTAATTGCTTTCCAAAAGAACTATCAATTTGCCAATTTTTCTTTTTGGGGCTCCATTGCAGTAATATGCCATCCCCAATAAAATTGCTCTCTACCAATAAACACCTCCTAAAATATAATTGATGGTAATGGATACACCCATGTAGCTCACTTACATGGGTTGTCATGCTAGAGACTAGTGACAACCATAGTTGGCAAACTCGGACTTGGCAAAAATTCGACAAACCCAAAATTTACGACACAGCAAAAACTTGGCAACTTAAAAAATTGCTTAAATTTCTTTTAAAACACTTTTTGTTTGCAAAATTCAATGACAAAATGTATCCAATGAATCCATGAATGACTACAAAAGTGTTTTCTATTATATTTGATTCATTTAAATACAAATTGAGTACAAAATCGCATCATCATGCGGAATCTTGATACAATAGTTAGCTAGCAACTATTATGAATTTATGATTATTACCTTTGAAAATCATCATCATAATTCATAAATTGCATATTACAACATTTTACATCTTTCTCTTCGCTAATCTAGTGAAAACTTAGGGAGAGGTTCTAATCCTTGCACTCCGTTGCGGCTCCTCGCTTAGGATAGAAGGTTGTGTTTGTGGCTCCGGCTTGACCTCCATCCTGCTACTAGATGGCAATGACTCCACCTCATCAATGTCATCCAATGAAAATCCAATAGCTCCTTCTGCTGAAGCCACATCCTCCATTGTCTGCCTCTCAAAATCAAGAATCTTGTTTGTAGTAAACAATGGGGTCTCCTCATCCCACCCTATCGAATCACTATAAGGATAAATGTTATCCAAATCAATGACCTCCTCTGATTTGTCCTCTACCTTTCTTGTGCGAAGCAAAAGGTTGTATTGTACAAAGACAAGGTCATTGAGGCGGTTTTGGGATTTACCCAGTGTAAATCTAATATAAGAAGGAATGATTTTCATAATCCTACAAGATTCATATATGTATTGTATGAAATTTGATGCTCTAGAAACAAGGAAGATTTTCAAGAAAAAAAATGTGTTTCACGGGGAATAGGCGTGCATCTTCACTCTCCCACACACCTTCATATAAGGAATGTTCGAACGAAATAGAGTAAGTGTTAGGCGCACTTTCATTCACTAAAAATGCTTCTTGCATACAAAAGAGTGCCTCGTACCATTTACAAGCACCTGAAGACTAAAGAAAATCATGCCAGCATGAGAAGTTTAAATGAAACAAAATCGCCTATGTAGAGGCACCTAAACTAAACTTCAATGAAGAAGCACAACTCCTGAAAATAAACGTGCCTAGTCCATGCAAAAGCGTGTTTGCTAGAAGTAAGGCATGTCGATGAGATGCTCCAGGCACTTCCTAAAGGCAATCAAAGTTCAATGATAGACAAAAAAACGCGTCTAGAGAAGTAAAAGTATGCTTCAAAAGGAAGAATTGGTCGCCCTGGAAAGACTTTATGTGAATGGCCTCAAACAAACTCCAGTTGCACTCACAGCAAGAAGCACTACAAGGTTGACACAAAATACAAAGGGCTAATCTTTGAAGATTTAGAGTATTTGCACTCCAATCTCCCCACCAAGAACCTACAAAATAAGATATTCAAGAGTTAGTAAGCAAACCATATTTTATCAATAGTTGTAAATTTGAAATTTGTGACTTATAAGATGCATGTAAAGACTCCACTTTTTGTTACCTGGGGACTGAGTGGTTCTTCCCTAGATAGCGAGTGCCGAAGAAAAGAGCTTACCCCTACCAATCTTGTAATTCTGGAAGTCCTGAACAATGAGGTCTCTCACCTCAAACTCAGGTGTTATCCTCTCAATGCATGTCATGAGGCCCTTCATAACCTCTACATTAGGATCTACGAAGCTATCTGAATAGAAAAAATCGAGGTTGAGGAAGTACCCTGCTACATGAATGGGTTGGAGTTGATTGTTCCACCTCCGATCAATGATCTCCCAAATGGAATCAAATTTGAGTTTGCACCCCTTGTAATAGTTTCGGATGGACTCTTTGGCCCTATCCATGGCCTCATAAATGTACCCAATTGGGTTTTTATCCCCATCTACCAAGCGCAAAACTCTAACGAAGGGCTCCAACACCTACAAATACAAACAAATTAAAGCTATAAATTTATAATGAAAGTAAATACTTTTAAAGTTTAAAAATAAAAGCTTCAATTTGAATTTTAAATTGAAGTTTTGAGGTTAGCTTGACGATCTATATAGCTCTCTGTGCAAATAGATTAGCAAAGGCTATCCTTGCGATCCTCTTTCCTTCAGGATTCTTTGAACATGACGAGTCTAGCCATGCTTGACTCAAAAACATTTGTTCAAAGAAGTCAACAAACCAATAATGCTTTGCAATGTTAGGAAGATAGTTGCAAACCTTGTGACACTTGATCGCACCATCTCTTTCCCTTTGGTGTGATCTCTCATCAAACTAAGAACCCAAGGGTGATTATAAGTAATTTTGTTATGTTTCATGCATCTTCTACAATCGGTCTCACCCAATCAATTTTGCCTATGTACTCCAAAAGAAGGTCAAGGCAATAAGCTACATAAGGGGTCCAAAAGAGTGACAGATGCCTCTTCTGGAGCAATCTCCTAGCTGCCACATAAGTTGTTGTATTGTCAATTATAATTTGCAATACATTCTCTATGCCCACCTCTAAGACAACTTCCTCGAACAGTAGACTCAAAGTTTCAACATTTTTTATTTTGTCAAAGGCATTAACTGACTTAAAAAAATACCTCACCATTTGAAGCTACCAAAAAGTTGATAAAGGTGAGGTTCTTTCTATCTATCCACCCGTCTGAAAGAATAGTGCATCCATACTTTCACCATTGCTTTTTTTGTTTTTCCACAACTAACTTTGCATATTCAACTACATCCACGAGCAACTTCCCACTAAAGTCTTTTTGAGAGGGTGCCTCATAGTCTTTTCCTACAACTGTCAATGCAGTTACCAAATTCTCCCAATACGGGCTCTACACAACATTGAAGTAAGGTTGTTGAAATACCAAAAACTGGCACATGTCTTATTTGCTTCTCGGTGCACCTCCTTGTTCCACCTTGTACCTTCCAATGACGGTTATGCTCTAGTGTAATGTCCCCTTCTCGCAAGCCAAAATTTTCGTGACCTTGCAAACAATTTCAACTCACAAAAAGAGAACATTAGTATTCAATCTTTCTTATCTAATCATATTACTCATAAATATATATTAAGTCAAATCTTAAATGTATTCTAGCTTTCATGATATCTATTAAACATATTTCATGATTCCATTTGGGAGAGGTACACTTTGGTCTACATGTCTATCATACCACTTGCCCAACAAGAGAAGGTTTATAAGGAGCAATCGAGGGGTCCATATTTTATTCCTTTGACCGGAGACCAACCCAAATCAAAGGCCCATCCCTTGTCCCGGAGAGGTACTCTAGACCAACACGAGACAAGAGCCTATCCATTACTTGATGGTTCTCTTGACCAACACAAGATAATGGGAATGTATCAGTCTTTAGCCAGATGGTACTCTTGACCAACTACGACATCAACCATGATGTCGGTCTTTAGCTGTATGGTACTCTTGACCAACTATGGCATCAACCATGATATACCTCATTGCTCACCCATATCCTTTCATCTCGATCTATGGGTTTGGTTGATAAACCATGAGCCTCTACTTCTCATTCCCTATTCTTCATGATTATTTAAGAACTCATTCTAATCATTGACAATATATAAGTAATGCCTTAGTATCTTAGGCTATGACAATTTGTTACTATAACCTTAATTATCAATTCATTCATTTCATGATGGTCCTTTCATATGTTTATTTACTTAGATAATGCATTCTTATTCTTACATGTTACCTATCTAATTTAGGATAACAATATCAATCTATTTTGTGCTTTTATTCATTATGATATCCAATCCTATTTTTATATTCATCATCTTATGCCTTAATAGGCTGTGAGTATAAGCATTTTACCTTATACATTCTTACTTTACATCTCAGTCTATTCTATAAATCTATAATAGCCTTTTTAGCTTATCTTTCTATAATATACTCTATCTTTCATTTTATAATCACACGTACCTTTATATGTATTGTTGATTGGCGCTATTCAGACTTGTAGTACTGAGTGATAATGGACTGTGATTCAATGCTTTTCTATATTGGCGAATTGGGGTAAATCGTTGAATGATGAAGATTTGTTTATATTTGTGATTGGTTATTTCTCTTTCCACGATCTGTATTCCCTTCCTATACCAATATTAATATTCATGACGTAATATATTCCACCATAGCTGATCTGATTGGTAAGTGATACCTTTCAATTGTTCGATAATCTTGGCACATATCCCTTGGTGCCGAAGTAAGTAGGAAATACATCATTGCTGATTGATTGATGCTTTTTTTTTTAGGGTAAAAATGTCTAATCCCCCGTCCCTCCTTTTCATTCCTTCGTCAATGCTCTTTATAGCTAAGGATCGTGGTCTTTCCTCAACCGATGCGCCGTTCCTAGTTTGCCTTAAGTGTTATTTAATATAATGATAATCTTTGCAAATGGTATCATATGTATATGCAGCGTTTGTATAGTGCGTCTTAGTTTGTGGGTAAACTTCATAACTTCCTTTATTTATATTAATAATATTGATGTCAATATTCATGAAGCATTAATATTGGTATTTATAATATAATAATTACTACTTATAATATGTAAATGATCAATCTTTATATTTATATTGGTATTTGATATCTACCAAATATAATAATATATTTAATTAATCAAAGTAAATATATTATATTCTAATTAAATTAAAATATAATAATATTATTAAATAATATATTTAATTATCATTCGAATTGATTCACATGGATAACTTCACCATTAATACGATGTTTAAATCTTTAATTTAAACAATGCCTTAATATCAGAACATGACAGCCCTCCCCACTCAAAATTGCTTGTCCTCAAGCAATCGCAGTGAGTTCATTCATTACCTTGTGCTACCTTCCAATAAGTTGAGATGAAGTCATGGTTTGACTTAGAATGAAAAATTATTATGAACATCTGTTAATGAAAAGTAAGTGATCGTGACTCTTGAAAAGAGAAGAGAGTACTTGAAGAGTATAGGTAAGTCTTTGTTTGATGTCTTGAATAACGATGTGATGCAAAATGGTTTATAAAAATATTCTACTGCTTTGAGATTTCAAGATGACGATATCTTGATCTTTGATTATGAAATTCGGTCTTGTATTTGTCACCTTGTAGTTTTGACTTTTGATATGTCATTGACCTCAAAATTGAGAAGAGTAGTGTTCTTGAGGAGTAATTGATTATTTGATAGCAAAGTGAATATTGTAGTTCCAAGATGAAATGATATTAACGAAAGACATGAATGATGACGTCATTTTGAGAATTTGGAGAGATAAACTTGTAAAGGGGGTGAACTCATTTGTATAATAGATGATGACATGATATCATGGAGATAATCAATGGAGAGAAGATCCATGTCGAAGTACATGCACATATATGAAACACAAAGTTTATACACAAGGTATACGAAGCATGAACATAGTATGCAATACACAAGGATACGTAATACATATAGCACACTCTTGATACACGAAGCGTGAAGCATACATGAAACATGCAAGTATACACACGAAAGTATACACATGAGTACAAGTAAGTTAGGAAGTGTGCATTTGAACATACATAAGTCACAGAGTACACACATAAAGCATGTAGTATACATTTGAACACTCAAAGTCATGGAGTATACACTTGAATACACATAGTCATTGAATACAAGTCATAGAGAATACACTCACATACAAATACAAGTCATAGAGTATACAATCACAAGTCATAGAAGATATACTCAAGATTACAAGGCATAGAGTATGCAATCTCAATCATACCAATACAAGTCATAGGGTACACAATCATTAGTTATACAAATACAAATCATATAGAAAAATACAATCATAGAGTATACAATCTCAAGGCATATAGTCATACACTCAAATACAATCATAGAGTATACACTCAGATTACAATTACAATGCATAGAGTTGTGCACTCAAATGAAATAACAACCATAGAGTATACACTCAAAATATAATTACAATAATAAAGTATGCACTCAAATACAAATACAAAGTCATACTCAGATACAAGTATAAAGTTATAGAGCATACACTTGCATACAATTACAAGTCATAGAGCATACAATTGCAAGGACATTGATCATAAGTCATAGAAGATACAAATACAAGTCATAATATACACTCGAATACAAGTACAAATCACAGAGTATTCACTCAAATACCAATTCCAAGTCAGAGAGTGCACACTTGCATACAAATACAAATCACAGAATATACACTTGCATACAAATACAAGTCAGAGAGTATACACTCGCATACAATTACATCTTCATAGAGCATACATGTTCATAGAATGTACATTTGTATCCAAATTATAGAGCATACAAGTTAGAGTATACAAATATAAAGTCATAGAATACGCATTTGCATACAAATACACTTAGTGAAGTATACACATAAAACATACATAATTGTCTAGTAGCATGCGTATGAACACATATGGAGCTTGAAGTATACATGCCAAGAATATATATATTAGATATGAGAAACATGCATTCATCAATATGAGCAAGCATACCAATAGGAAGCATACAAGTATGAAGCAATACACAAAAAAATACACAAGATTTCACAGATAAGAAACATAAATACACACAAGAACACACTCAGACATTAAGCATGAAGTAAAAATAAATGAACACACACAAGAATATATGTAAATACACACACAGGAAGCATACAATTACGGTTAAAGCATGAAGCAATACCCATAAAAGTATAATACATATAAACAAATGTAAGGCATGGAGTATACACATGAAGTATAAATACATGGAGCATACCCACACATGCAAATACAAATTATAGAGTATATACTTGAATACATAAGGTAATGAATACACATAATTTGCATTAATAGATATAAGTATACTATCAGACAATTGGAAAGGGGATTCGATGCATCCCATACTACACCGTGGACCCGTCCACCGTTCCAAGGTCACCAAGTATACACATGAACACATGTAATACTAAAGTATACACAATATGTAAACTACATCATATCCATAATGCATAGTAGAAGTTTAATCATACTAGGATTTAGATGAGAAACATGATAGGTCCGCCCGAAGCTATCCATGCTAAGCCCAAGAGCAAATATACCATCCCTCTTGGCCCCAAGTGGCAGACATGCGGCTACCCAACATGGGGTGGCGTACTTAGTGGATAAACTTGTACCTGCTTTCCCTATCCATGCTACTTAATCCATACCTCTTATGATTGAAACTCCTTCAACAACCAATCCATGTGGGGATTGGGGAAATGCTACAATAGGAGGCTCGTAGATTTTCTTTTCTAAGCCCAAGGGCAGTCACTCGCCCCCTTGGCTCCAAGTGGCCAGCTCGGAGTGGCGTACTTAGAAATAAATCTAGTATCTGCTCACCCTACTAGTATTTCTCCTGCTCTTCCTCATGATTGCTTGATGAGAATTACAAATACTAAATATATCTAGATTCATAGAGATTATACATTAATAGCATAATTAATAATGAGTTCAATACATATATTAATAGTCATGAAGAATACACGTTATACAAAATATTCACATGGTTGCATAAATTACAAATATACTCACAGGATGGCAGGATGACTGCTCTGATACCACTTGTAATGTCCCCTTCTCGCAAGCCAAAATTTTCGTGACCTTGCAAACAATTTCAACTCACAAAAAGAGAACATTAGTATTCAATCTTTCTTATCTAATCATATTACTCATAAATATATATTAAGTCAAATCTTAAATGTATTCTAGCTTTCATGATATCTATTAAACATATTTCATGATTCCATTTGGGAGAGGTACACTTTGGTCTACATGTCTATCATACCACTTGCCCAACAAGAGAAGGTTTATAAGGAGCAATCGAGGGGTCCATATTTTATTCCTTTGACCGGAGACCAACCCAAATCAAAGGCCCATCCCTTGTCCCGGAGAGGTACTCTAGACCAACACGAGACAAGAGCCTATCCATTACTTGATGGTTCTCTTGACCAACACAAGATAATGGGAATGTATCAGTCTTTAGCCAGATGGTACTCTTGACCAACTACGGCATCAACCATGATGTCGGTCTTTAGCTGTATGGTACTCTTGACCAACTATGGCATCAACCATGATATACCTCATTGCTCACCCATATCCTTTCATCTCGATCTATGGGTTTGGTTGATAAACCATGAGCCTCTACTTCTCATTCCCTATTCTTCATGATTATTTAAGAACTCATTCTAATCATTGACAATATATAAGTAATGCCTTAGTATCTTAGGCTATGACAATTTGTTACTATAACCTTAATTATCAATTCATTCATTTCATGATGGTCCTTTCATATGTTTATTTACTTAGATAATGCATTCTTATTCTTACATGTTACCTATCTAATTTAGGATAACAATATCAATCTATTTTGTGCTTTTATTCATTATGATATCCAATCCTATTTTTATATTCATCATCTTATGCCTTAATAGGCTGTGAGTATAAGCATTTTACCTTATACATTCTTACTTTACATCTCAGTCTATTCTATAAATCTATAATAGCCTTTTTAGCTTATCTTTCTATAATATACTCTATCTTTCATTTTATAATCACACGTACCTTTATATGTATTGTTGATTGGCGCTATTCAGACTTGTAGTACTGAGTGATAATGGACTGTGATTCAATGCTTTTCTATATTGGCGAATTGGGGTAAATCGTTGAATGATGAAGATTTGTTTATATTTGTGATTGGTTATTTCTCTTTCCACGATCTGTATTCCCTTCCTATACCAATATTAATATTCATGACGTAATATATTCCACCATAGCTGATCTGATTGGTAAGTGATACCTTTCAATTGTTCGATAATCTTGGCACATATCCCTTGGTGCCGAAGTAAGTAGGAAATACATCATTGCTGATTGATTGATGCTTTTTTTTTTAGGGTAAAAATGTCTAATCCCCCGTCCCTCCTTTTCATTCCTTCGTCAATGCTCTTTATAGCTAAGGATCGTGGTCTTTCCTCAACCGATGCGCCGTTCCTAGTTTGCCTTAAGTGTTATTTAATATAATGATAATCTTTGCAAATGGTATCATATGTATATGCAGCGTTTGTATAGTGCGTCTTAGTTTGTGGGTAAACTTCATAACTTCCTTTATTTATATTAATAATATTGATGTCAATATTCATGAAGCATTAATATTGGTATTTATAATATAATAATTACTACTTATAATATGTAAATGATCAATCTTTATATTTATATTGGTATTTGATATCTACCAAATATAATAATATATTTAATTAATCAAAGTAAATATATTATATTCTAATTAAATTAAAATATAATAATATTATTAAATAATATATTTAATTATCATTCGAATTGATTCACATGGATAACTTCACCATTAATACGATGTTTAAATCTTTAATTTAAACAATGCCTTAATATCAGAACATGACATCTAGGTATGTTTTTGGGTACAAAAAAGCTATGCAATGTCCATGTAGGCACTCTACTCAAAGTAGATGAGGTGGATGTCGATGTGCTTCATATGTGTGGACCACAAATGGAGCCCACTATGCCTTCGAATGTTGTATCTTCATCCATTCCTGCTTGCAATTGACCATGAGCACTAGCTATGGATGCTACTATGGCTTCTCTTGTCTTCTCCCTCTGTAGTTTTTTCTCTTCCTTCAATGCAAGGTGTGTATTCATCTCTCGTTTTATCTCTTTTGTGGTCTTCTCACAAGGCTTGGCATCACGATGAGTAATGCCTGCAAGATGGTATTTGAGGCGATTTATACCTCCATGATATAGGTTCTGGCATCTTGTGCAAATGATTGTCCCAGGTGTTGGTCCCTGTGTTAGTCCTCGGATCTACTTGGCACAAAACTTATGAAAAACCTTGCAAAATTCCTCAAAGTTGGCTCCCCTTTGTGCTAAAATGTGACCCTGATGCTTTGTTTGGCTCCCCTCTATCCCTTGCCTAATTCACACCCTTGCAAAACTCAAAGAACCCTAAAAATTTCTTAGTATAGGCCTTTGTCGGCCTTTTTGGGCTTATTTGAACCTTTTTGGTGAGTTCAATGGTTCGTGAACTCACCGAAATGCTGATGAGGTTCAAAGAGTTCAATAGTTCAGCCGAGTGCTGAAATGCCAACATTTTGAACCTTCAACAAGGGCACGCAAACGAAATATCAACAAGTTCAATAGTTATTGAACTCGCCAAAAATGCGACAAGGTTCAATGGTCCCTTGGTTCACCGATGCACCAAACCTCTGACAAAGAAAGAAAAGAACAAAAGAATAGAGAAGAGAGATGGCTTGTCGGCAAGTTCAAAGGTTCCTAAACTCGTTGATTTGTCGACAAAGGCAAAGAATAGAAGAGTGATGAAGGATATGGGCCAAAGTTCAAGGCATTGGAGGGTTCACGAGTTCTTGAACTTGCCGAACCTCTGACGTGGTTCAGAAGTTTGCTAAGGCTCCAACAGGAAGAACAAAGGTGGCAAAGGAAGATACATGGCTTGTCGGCGAGTTCAAGGGTTCTTGAACTCGCCGATTTGCCGACGAAGGAGGATAAGGAAGAAAAGACAAAGCAAAATGTGTGGCTTGTTGACGAGCTCAAAGGTTCCTGAACTCGTCAATTCGTCGACGAAGTTCAATGGAGGCCCATTTTTCCGACAGGAAAACATAGAGAGAAAGGAACAAAATGAAAAGAGAACAAAGGAAGGATTTTCAGGTGGTTCGTGAACCCGTGAATCACTCAAATGGTTCACCAGATTTAAAAATCGCCAAACAACTAAATAATGATGGAAAAGGTTGCGAAATGAAAAATGCATCATCGAGGGGACACATTTGAAGGTGCGGGGAGCTCTCTCAAGGTTTCCATTCACATCAGTTCAGTTAATCAGGAGTGTGAGTCAGCTTGTGATACATATACAGATGGAAATTGTGTAAAGTGTATCAAGACCCGAATGTCTCCATGATTTTAGGCATATTTTCAAGGAAGATTTCTAATTGCAACTAGGGCTTCCTCTCACCACATTTGTTGGTGTGAATGTAATGGAAGATTTGATGAATGTAACAACATTTTAATACATTTCCAGTGATCATTTATGTGTTATATATAAATTTGTGTGGTGTGATGATGGATTATTTATGTTTTGCTATCTAATACCTTATTTTGAATGTATTTGGACCTGCTCTCGTATGTTTTACTATTGTGCTCCTTTGATGAACTAAGACCCTGTAACCCATTGGATAGGCACCAATCTTCAAAACTTTGATCAATCACATCCCCTAAATGGACAAAATCTTTCACCAGTAGTGTAGGAATAGGTTATAATTTGTATGCATTCATATGATTCAACATTGTAAACAAGGAAATATCATTAGTGTGAGTTTCAAGTGTTCATCCCAATGAATCATGCATGTATACCAGCATTTTGCTTTCATGCAATAATGCCTTCATCAGCTTAATAAGAGTTTTTTTGTGCAGTGGGTTAGTCTTTGATCTAGTGCTAGCTCTTGGGATCAAACCTACAAATTGGGTACTGCTGCCACAATGTTATTTTGTGTATTTTTTGTTGAAATCAATCCCTGTTAAGGGACACCTCTAGGAACACCCTCCTTAGTTTAGCTGAGCTTAAAGTGAAGAGGAGATTACCCACTCCTAACAATTGGCCCTTAATTACCCTCAGCCTGTTGATGAGTCTTTTTCTCACCTTCTTGATGACATCCCTGGCCTAAAATGTGAAGATACACTCTAGGGTTTTGGACCTACTATTTTGGGACCAACACCCTATACGGCATATTTTCAAGTGAGGTCTCTAGCTCTAGGGGGCGAGTTCCAGTAACTAGTATTGACTGGGCTAAGCCTGAGCTTGATGTGAAGTGGGAACCTGATCCAGAGGCCAAGGGTTCTCTATCTACCATTGTATCTAACCAACAAGTACAAAGTACAAGATATTTAATTTTTAAATACAAAAGAATCAACATAAATTATTATAAATTAGTATAAATCAGCATAAATTAGTGTAAATCAACATAAATTCAGTATAACCTAGTGATTTTATTCTAAAAAAAAAGGTATAGATCAGAAAAATAATTTGTTTATAGAAAAAAAATAGTGATTTCATCAAAAAATCAGTATAAATGAACAAAAAATTGCTCATAAGTCCAATTTTTTGCAAATAAAATTGTAAATACTACTAAATACTATGAAATTATGAATTGTTGACAATCTACATGCTAAAGTTTAGCAGCTAAAATGAATTTAAATGCTTGGAAAAAAAAATTTACTAACCTGCCCTTCAAATTCGCCTAAAAATCCTTGCAATTAGCTCAAATGAATGCAAGAATTCTGTGTGAGGAAGTGAGAGGGGTGTGTTTTCTTTTATAAGAAAAAAAAAATCGCAGATTTTCAATGTTTTTTGTGCATCCCAAGTGCATCCCACATCCCTGCCACGTCCAGTGAGTCTTTTTCACAGACTCTCAGCGAGTAATCGCCAAAAACTCGCCATCAAAACTCAACGAGTATTTTGGCGAGTTACTCGCTGGGCCAAAAATCTGACGAGTACTTGCTAAGTCTGCCATCTACCCACTCGCTACAAATAAACACCTACAAAAAAATTCAGGCTGAGTAACACTCACACTCCCATAGGTTCTAATAACATGGTATAATTAAACCTTAAAATTGCATGTCAATAGAAAAACATACACAATAAAATGAACGCGTACAAAATAGAGATAAGAACAAATATTTGATTACAAGAATATTTTCTCAATGTGATCCATTTACAATAAGGTTTGACCATTTATTTATACCATTCAAGCCCTTGATTTAATAATATACATAGGTTCAAACAACAAGACAATAACCCTAGGGCAATTAGTGACTTACATAATTCAAATAAACATCAACCCCAACTGCTGTGTCTTACCTTTTCAACACGAAACCTAATTTACACAAATGAACCTCATTTTGTTCAAAAGTTGCCTAGAAAGCGTATAGACTACTTTGTCCATTTATGGGATGTCTAATTAAGTGACATTACAGTTAATTTTCAAACAACCTTTAAGTGCCTTTTTTTTTATTAAACATCAACATTTTTAGCAACTTTTGCAACCATCCGACATGGCTTACACCCAAATAAACATTTTCCCACCAGATCTGTATTTTCTACACCAGTCCTGTTTTATTAAAATGAGCTTCAATTTATTCACCAGTTATCTATAATTCAAACCTATGGACCAATAGAATAATGGACAAGTACATCATATTGCATACTTGGTTGAGTGATTTTACAAATTACCATAGAATAATATTTCAAGACCTTTCTATTAATAAAACATCAACATTTTAAGGAACTTCTGTAGTGCTAGAAAAAATTATTTTGCATAATCAGCACCATTAGAAAGAGGAAACTCCACAAATAGTTTTGACTGGATCGCTATGTACTTTACAAGAAAAAAATTTCAAGAATGGGGAGACCAAAATGCAACATGTACCTCTGATTTTTCAGACAAAATAACTTCAAATTGCTTTACAATTTCAGGTGGTGTAACCCTGTCAATTTCAGCTCCCAATATTGCCATTGGCACTTTGACCGCTGGTGCAAACAAGAAAACACTTATGTATGTATCCATCATCTGAAGTTAAGAATATAAAGTAACTGCAACTGTAAATAATGCTAAATTTGAAAGTTAGAGAAACACTCAAAACAGCCATAAAATAAACACCATACAGCAGAGAAGCCAAAAATCATAGGTTACTATTGACATACAAGAAACTCGCAAGTAATATTTATATTCTCACCTTTAATATCATCAACAGTAACAAGTGATGGATGCAATAACACTCCTGCTTTTAAATCCTCCCCTTTTGCTAGCTCCACTACCACCTTGGCTGTAACAACAAATGCAGTAGACGATTAAGTTCTTTAGTGATAACTACGCTCATGCCAAGATCTGCAACTTTTTAAATGCACTATATTGCTTGATTGCATTTATAACTGTACTTCAGATTTCAACAAAAATACAATACACCCTGAAATATGGCATGGTCAGAAGTTGAAAATAAGTCTAGGTTTCCAGTGTATCATCCACAAAGGCGGAAAAAATAAAATATTTCTCACCTCCCCAGCAAAAGCCACCTGCTCCGATACTAGTTATGCCCCTGCTCTTCAAAACATCGATAATTTTTACAGAGTCCTCAAATCCTTTTTCCTAAAGCAGTGTATATAATGCTAATCAAGATCGTCTTCTAATACTTTGGCATTGGCACAAAAAAGCAGTGCTAATATTATATAATTCAAGGACCCAATGCAGAAAACAAATTTCCAACTAATGCACTTGAAAGTTGAAACAATGCCAACATGTTTCAAATGCTGAAATCCAACATTTCATATAAATTAATGTCCATTAAGAAGCATTACTGGCACATGATTCTTGAGCCAATCTTGAACGCTACCACGGTCTGGGACATATGGATCCCTGTTGAAGTAGTCAGGAACAACCACGAAGTATCCATCTTCTGCTACTTTGTCAGCAAGCTTCCTATAGCCACATTCAAATGCTGTTTAGAAATTAGAATGTTTAATGCATTCAACTGTCTTAATCTTATTCTAATTGACTCATTACAAAACTTTAGAATAAATGCTTCCTATGACAGCAATTAGCAATTATTTACAGGAATAAAAAGTGTAAAAATCAGAACAAAAACTTTCTTCAAACCTATAGCATGAGGCAAAAGAAGAAAACCATATTATCAACTATACCTTGACTCTTAAGTATTGTTGGGATTAGGTGTCATTCACCTTGCAAATCCTAACGTTCGATTTATTTATTTAATTTGTATTATTTATGTGCCCACATGAAAAAGGGCATCCCATTTTGTTAGGGATTTTCATCCTTTTGCAATGGGACCGAGAGATTGAAATAACAAGTTCTTAAGATTGTGTGTTTAGTTAATAGTCAACAACACATAACAAATCTAAATATCAACACATATATGAAAGTAATAGAATTGTATGCTGTCACAAAATTGCACGACACAAAGATTTACGTGGGAAACCCTTATAGGAGAAAACCCACCACCAAAACAGACGTTCACAATTGTATTAATCAGAACCAAGACAAATTCAATACAAAAAAGTTTTTTGGACAATGAATCTCAATCTCCAGCATACACAACTTCTGCAATCACTCTAATGTTTACACACCAACAACATACACAATGTCTTCAATGTCTATATTGTGAAATCTTCACATCAGGTAACCTTGGCGCATTCATACAAACTGATATATATAGGCAGATTCAAGGAATACCAACTACCCAACCAAATAACTAACTTATAGAATACCAAGAGTCATGTAACCATACTCTGTACATATATGACATCAACATACCGCACTTTCCACAAAATATGATGTCTCCTTATGGATAATCATCTTGTATACTTTGTCGTTGCTGCACACTATGAAACAATGGTTACATCCTTCACACTATCGATACAAGTATGTTTCCAATATAGCCACCACTACCAACTCTTATTGCCTGCAGTAGAATATACTGCCATATCTTAACACCTGACTACTTTCAATACCGTGTGCCATCTTCCAAGACATTATCCAGCCCTTAGTTCATGCCACATGTTCACTAGTATTGTTGCACATGCTCCTGCATCATTGATCATGCTCCAACAAGTACTAAACATCTATGCGGTTGTGAGTTCTCCATCTAAATACCTTGTAGTTTCTATCATAGCACCACCATATGTGGAACTTCATATATGATGTAACACAAGACCTACAACATCATTATCATATGTAAACCACTATGCTAGATATACTGCAATATCCGAAAAACTCGCCACTAAGAAGCCTACAGATTAACTCTTCCAACTAGGACTTGTTGATGGTTGTTTTTCAACAAGTCAACAATAGAGTAAAATACTAGGTATTTAACTCTCTCTTGAGCAAAGCCTCTCGAATGCTAAACCAAGTGATCAAACGAGATAACTCCAAGGTTCCTTCTAATAATAATGTTTCAATTTCAGTAGGAAACAGCTCAATGATTTAAGTATGATTCTGCTGTTAATCAACAAAGGGACTTACACAATTGTTCAACTTGTTGTTTCAAAAACTCTGGAAGTGAACACTAGAAAATCTAGGTACTGCAACTGACGCGTATGATTTAGCAATGGACGTTCTGATCCTAAATCTAAATGATTGATAAAAAAAGGCAAAAGATATAGGGTTGAGGAATACTAATCTAATCCTAAATGGAAGGACGTTTACTGCTTAAAGTGAAGTCAAACCAGATCTTGTTTCGCCAAGATGAAACAACTAGACAAGAGAGGTGCTATCTTCAAAGGTATGCAAGATATTTAAATCAATTATGCTCATGAAAATTCAACAAGCATAAAGATCAAATTGACGCTCAATTGTAAAGACTTCACTACAAGGCAATAACAATCTCTCACTAACTAACTTATACTTAAAAGAAAACTTGCAACTTAACTTAATATTCGTGTGAAAATTGAAACCATGCAAACACTCAGAAATATAAATAGAATCACCAAATCAATGAGTCCTTTATTATCTCAGAGAGCTCTTACAACAATTTCAGAATTTCCAACCATCACAAATGAGAGCAATGAGAGCTCTTTTATAGTCCTCAAAGGAGAGAAGGGTCAAGATTGATCGGCGAAATCAGCGGATCAGATCAAGCCACATCACAAGTAGTTACAACAAACTATACTTTATTAAATACAGGAGGTTACTCATATTAAATGAAAGAAGTCATGAAAGAGAGAACAAAGGCACGCTTTCCAAGAGGATAAGGAAGCCACATCATCAAGGCGAGTACTATGTAGTAGTACTATGAGATACAATGAATCTGGACACAATTTGAATAATATCTTCCATTGGTATACTTGTCGCTGCCTTAATGGATCCTTCTGCCACTGCTACATCTGCCTCATAGACTCCAAGTGTCTTCTCCCAGTCGTTTATCCAAGACTTATTTTCCCCAAGACGATATGCAAGTGTGAATATATTATCTAGTTGACTTTCATCAAGTCCATCATATTGAAAGTAGAATGCCTTAACTTGTTGCTTCATGTTCTCAATGGTAACATTTCCATAAGGATGACTTCTTTCATACTTTTTGACACATTCGATGATCATTTCTGGACATGGCAAAGTTGGCGGAAAACAAGCAGCTTCAATGGCTCCACTCCTCATGATGGCTCGAGCGAGGCTTCCTCCGTTAGGTTCTTCAAGGACTGTCTTGATATCTTCCAGGTTGCTGCTTCCCATATTTGTATCGCTTACATTGGTCCACCTTGAGACGAGCTTTGATTCAGGAATCTTCCCCTTGGCATCCATCCGGATCTTGGCTTGTCGCTCCTTGGAAGTCATTGCCATTATTCTGCAGACTTGACGCGAATAAGTGATTGCAAATAAAATTTAGATTTTACTTCAGCAACTTAAGTGGATTAAATTATGAAATTTTCCTCTATAATTATGAAATATTACTATTAAATTTAGAAAATCTATGAAAAATCATAAAAATCCACTTATTCTTCTAGAATTTTATCAATATTTGGACAATTTCAAGGCATCTAATGAAAGAAAAATAAGAAAATCAGATCAGAAAAAACTCAGATCAGACTTACTTGATGAGCTGTTTTGTATTTGATACCTTGCAATTTGATTTCCCACTTGACAAAATTTGATAAAATCAGATTTATCTTCTAAAATCAACTTCTTGTGGCTGCTCCTTGAAGAAAATTCTGCTCTTGGAGAACAAATCTGCTCTTGAAAATGAATCAAATGAAAAAGAAATGAGGCACATATATATAATTCTTTTTTAAAAACTTTCCTTCTTCCTAGGCCGACCTCATGCACAAACATTTAATTTAATTTTGATCTTTATTAAATGAATGCAATTTCACGTTTTACGAAGGCAACAACTATTAAATGTTTATGATTTCTTTCTTTTGGACGCATTGGATAAAGACTTGATAATCTTCTTCTTATTGTTGGACGTTTTCCTCCTTCTTTCAAGCGCATTAGATCAAGAATTCGAATCCCCTTAGCAATTCGCATTGGATGGAGGTCTTCGAGGCCTTCTCAAGATTTTCGCATTAGATGAAGTTTGTAATTCCTCTTCTCATTTCGCCTTAGATGGGATAATGGAGTCTCCTTCTTGGAATGTCATGTCTTGCTATCTAACACTTGCTTTCAGCATTTCGCACTAGTTAACCCCTTGATGATCCTCCTTTTATGTTTCGCATTAGTTAAAGGATTAGAATCCTCTTGTTGTAAGTCGCACTAGATGGAGTTGGTAGGATCTTCAAGTGATTTCGCATTTGATGAAGGCATAGGATTCCCCTTGAACATTTCGCACTAGTTGAAGGATGGAGATCCTCTTGACACTTCGCGGTTTAAATCATTAATTATGGAGTCATTTGAACTTTCAAGGTCTTTCCTCTTGGTATGGCGCATTGGATCATGTCCTAAGACTTCTTAAGTTTTGGCGCACTAGTTGAAGGATTGAAGTCTTCAAACTCGAATGAACTTAGATAGCCTTTGTCTTGAAGTGGATTATGTATGATATTTGGCGCATTGGTTAAGTTTGTAGGATCCTCTGAGAACGTGTCTCTCTTTACCTTGGTGTTGCATATTGGATGACCTTGCCATAGGCGCATTAGATCAAGTTTTGAATTCCTCTGAAACTTACCTTGAAGACCAAACATTAGATGTCTAGGATATTGGCAATCTCCTCATGATAAAGCGCATTAGATGAACTTGGCAAATCCTCTAGAACTTGGTCGCATTAGATCACTAGTTTGGATTCCTCAACATCAAACTTCACTCTCCTCTTTAAGATGGCGCATCACTTAGGCAATTGGATTCCTTCAAGAAGTGGCGCATTTGATAGTGTTTTAGGACTCCTTAAGTTTTGGCGCATTGCTTTTCCTCTTGTTGAACGGTTGGATAAGGAACTTGGAAGATGGCGCATTAGATACCCCTTTTGAAGTCTTCAAACTTTGGCGCAATGCTTACCCTTGTAGGATCCTCTGGATTTAAGTCGCACTCTTCTTATACTACGCATGGGATGAACTTTGGAATGGGCGCATTAATTCACTATGTAAGAATCCTCACACATGGCGCATTGGATCAGCTTGGAGAATCCTCTAAAGTGTTGGCGCATTGGTTCAATTTTCCAAATCTTATGAATAATGCCTTGGTTAAAGGTTGTAAGACTTTGTAGAGTTTTCCCTCAAAAATCGCATTAGATCAAACATTACGAATCCTCTAGAATGTGGGCGCACTAGATCAAGGTGTAGGATCCTGTAGAGTTGTCATTCTACCTTAGAAGAGACCTCATGATGTTGGCGCATCACTTAAACAACTTAGATTCTCTAGACTTGATCGCATTGAATAGCCTTGGAAAATGATCTCTGGAATCACTTTGAGCGCATTACTTCAAATTTTAGAATCCTCTAAACTTGTCTCTCTAGGAAGGCGCATTAGATAGGGTCTTAGGAATCCTCTGGACTTGTAATTTGGTAAAGGGACTATACTTATGTCGAATGTTTAGGTGAAGCGCATTAGATGAGAGGAAAAGATCCTGTAGTTTTGGGCGCATTGCTTCCTCTTTTGGAATCCTCTTTAAACTAGACATTTCTCAAGTCAAAATCCTTACATTTCCCTCCTCTTTCTTGGTGGCGCATCACTTCAAGGATTGAAATCCTCAGGAATTTTCATTAAAATTCGCTCCAAGATTGGCTTTAGACTGGTCTTTTTCATTTTCGCATTGGTTGAAGGCATTAAAATCGTCATCTCTTCCTCCGAAATGACCTTTTAGTCTGGGCGCACTAGATGGAGTTTTCAAATCCTCTGATATTTTCGCACTGAATGAAGGATTAGATGGGCGCACTGGATCATGTTTTCAAATCCTCTGGCTCAAATGTCTTCTGCTTCGTGATTTTGCGCCCAGATTTGCGCCATCTAAGTGTCTGGTCGCATTAGATCAAAAGTTTGAATCCTCTGACTTCGTCAAGTATTTTTCAGGATCGCGCAAGTAAAGGTATATTGAAAAATATATTTAAGTATAAGTTTAGAGATTGAATTTCTTATACTTTAAATATTTTTCAATATACCTTTCAGGATGTTTGAGATAGGTCCCGAATCCACCGGATTTAAGATGCAAAATATAGAATTTGGAGGATTCACCAGATTTCAGACTTAGCCATTTTTTCAGGATTTTCAGGATTTCAGGCTCCAGGCTTAGTCTTTTCAGGGTCTCAAACATTCTGAAGGATTAACCTCAAAACTCAATATCTAGATAGGATTTGATCACAATTCTTCATTATTGTAAGTTCATCTACCCTTAATCGTGAACCAAAGATCATAGGCAAGGAAATTGTTACCGAGCCGGCAGAGGAAAATGAGTCAAATCATCATTAAAATCTCGTTGAAAACTCATTAAAAACTCATTGGAAACTCACTGAAAAGCTCAGAGCTCAAAAAAAGGGGGGTCCCTATTCCTAATGGGGTGATGTGTGATTTGGTCACAACATCTGGCGACTCCACTGGAGGAATGTTCCTGAACATTTCTAAAACAAAAATGCAAAGCTCACTCTAAGAATATCAAATTATCATCCTCAATCGTAAACTATACAAAACGAGCTTAAAAGGGAAAGGAATCATAAATTGGATCAAGACACTGCATCTCCTGATGTGTGATTAAAGATTGATTGCAATTAAAACAACTTCTTGAATGTGCTAAAGATAAACAAACGTCAAGCTTCAACATTTCCATGCACACCCACACACTAGATCGAATAAACACGACTACTCAATCAAAGAATCAAAATCAATTGCCAGCGCGACTATCCATATCTGAGGTTTGAAGTGCAAGCACTTAGGTTCATTCCCATCCCTTAGAAACCAGGATCGACTAAGCTGACCCGTATCAAGCTAGGTAAATTCATGAAAGCGGATGGACGGACATATATGGATGACATGGGTGAATGATAACATGCATGACAAGTAAGTGATGTCAAATGGAGTGGTGATGGAATGATAATGCAAGGAAACAATGTGGCTCTATCATGACGCCTGTTTGCCAGGTTTTCGCCAAGATACTTATTCATGGCGCCCGTTTGCCGGGTTTTCACCAGTGAACGAAAATTTTTTTCTTTACTATTTTTCTTCTCTTTTGTTTTTTTTGTTCTTTTCTTTTTTTTTCTTTTTTTTTTTTTTTTTTTTTTTGTTTTTTTTGTTTGTTCTTGAATGATGACCATTACACACGGCGCCTGTTTGCCAGGTTTTCACCGAGGTAACGAATGATAAGAACTCAAGAGTCTGATTCTGCGAAGGACGCGATAATCCACACATAAAATCATGTCAAGTTCTGATACTGACAAATGTTGGTAGGAAAGAATAACATGATAGGATGAAAGGAACGGAATTGGATGATGGCGGATTATGACTGTGTGAAAGCGTATTCAACCATAAACCAAAGGAATGATGGGATATGTTGAACAGCAAGAAACAAATATGGACGGTGAACAAGGAAAATGAAATGGAATGAAATCACGATCAACGTTTGTTTGTATCAACCTAAACTTCGAAGCTTGCAAGTGGAAAAGGGAACGTAAGTAGGGAACGGGGATTAATGATAACTAGTAATGATACCTTCATGTCCTTCACGAACTTAGGATTTCTCCCTTTAATTTTGGTTCGCGGGGTGAAGTAATGTGGAATAGAATTGAATAGAAATGGAATGGATGGATTGGATGCGGTAGCCTCTTTGGATTCGGCTACAGGTACTTAGAACTTTATTTCGCCAGGATTCCTTGACTTGAAAGTACAGCACGAAATATCTTTTGAACATGCCTTGTTTAGGAATTATGGCATTTATATCATGATACATAGAGATTTTTTGGATTTTCAGGAATCTCTTTGCTTAAAAGGTAAAAGCATCCAAATACTTATTTTATGGACAGATGGGGAAATGGGCGGAAGGACTTGCAAGCTTCTCATTCAGACGACACTCACATTCATCAATCATGATTAGGAGAGGGGTGAAAAGGTGTGGATAGTAATGTGATTGGAAGGCGAAGGTAAAATGGATGAATAGTTACATGCTTGAGACTTTGCATAGTAACAAAAGTGAAGTGAATATAGGAAGTGGATTTCAAATGGAATGGGGTGGGAATACCAACATTTGATTTTATCCTGTACAGTGGATAATGAAAATACTCCAAGTACTTGATTTCAACTTCAACTTGTATCCTTCTGGAGTATAATGAACACCGGATCATATAAATGATGCAGTTATTAGACTCGAATTCATTTTTGGTTGAAAATATGCAATGCAGATGGAGGTTTAACTGTAGTGGAATGAAATGAATGAACAATTTTATTGCAATATGGGATGTGGTAAATGAAATGACGGATGTGAAAGTATGCAAAATACTTATTATGGAATGGAAATGGAAGCATGAATTACCTTATGATTTTCACTTGATCCAAGCTTACAAAGGCTTTCCTAGAAACTTCGGGATCATTAAGATGTGTAAGAAACCTCAAAATACTTCAGTCAATACCGAACAACTGATTCGTTTCCTAAGAACCAGCAGTCACGCTATCTAATACTCGCGATGGAATCCACGAGAAATCCATCAATCATGACTTAAGTTTCTCAAAAGAACAAATAAGAATTCGTAAAATTAGATTTGACATTTTAAAATATTATGTTCAAAAGATAATGGTGTCAAGACACAATATATGATTAATGTCCCAGTCAAGCTCAGTGCTCGCTTCGTCAACAATTGAAAACAATAATCTATCAATCCTAAGAGTTTCGTGAATAAATGTTTAAGAAATGAGCTCACATATCCTAGTGAAAGTATACCAAATGTGTTTTGGATACACACCACCTTGTCAAGAACTAGAACCCTTCAAAAACAACTACTCTAAAAACGAAAGAAACAAAAACAACTAAACTATGAAAACTTCTTGAAAAATTCTTGAGTCAAATGACATCAAGACAAACAAATCTAATCTAAGAAAAGAAAAAAAAAAAAAAACAAAATAACTGAAAGGAAATCCTATCTAATTATGTACAAACCAGTGTTCCGAAGACTTCATGGCTGGAAATAGTGCTTCAAGAACTGCCCATTGACAGGCAATGGGATATCTTCTCCGGTCAGAGTCTTCAATTTGAAAGCGTTCTCTCCTAGGATCTCAGCGATCTGATATGGGCCCTTCCAGAGATAATCGAACTTGTCGTGATCACCTCGCCGTTCATGTGCTTTGTCCCAATATAAAACCAGATCAGAAATTCTGAAGGCTTTCACTCTTGCCTGTCGATCAAACCAACGCTTGACCACTCCTTGATGTTTCATAAATTTATTTAAGGCGATGTCTCGTTTTTCTTCCAGATGCAGGAGCTGTGATAATCTTACTTGTACTTGCTCATCTTCATCTAAATACTCTTGCATGAATTGCAAGGTTGGAATCCTCAATTGTATTGGGAAGATGGGATCCTGCCCATAAACCAGGTGATATGGCGAAGTACCCAGAGAAGACTTAACTCGAGTTCTGTCTGCCCAAAGAGCAAACTTCAGCTGTGTATGCCAGTCTCTTGGATTCTTATCCAGTAATTTCTTTATTGCATTCAAAAGGTTCTTGTTTGTGGACTCAGCTAGGCCATTTCCCTGTGGATAATAATTCGATGAAAATTTCAGGGTTATACCATATTCAAAGGCCCAATTTGAAAACCTGAGTGATGAAAATGCAGGGCCATTGTCGCATACAAGGGCACTGGGGCAACCAAATCTGGTAATTATATTCTCTTCTAAAAACTTGATCACTACTTCAGAAGTACAAAACTTCAAAGCATGGGCTTCTGTCCATCTGGTACAGTAGTCTGTGGCAGTCAAAATATATTTATGCTGTGCGGAAGATGGTGGGTTTATCATACCAATGAAATCTAATCCCCACTTAGCAAAAGGTCTGAATTCAACAACTGGCTGCAAAGGCATAGCTGGGTTTCGTTCTCTTGAAGCTGCTACTTGACAAATATGGCAAGTTTTGACATGCTGATGAGCATCTTGAAACAATTTTGGCCAATAGTAGCCTGCCCTTAATATCTGATTTGCCGTTGCTAGCTCACCACCGTGGCAAGTTCCGAATTTATCATGAAATTGTTCCATAATACTTTTAGCTTCGTTCCTCCCAACACACCTTAGATAGATGCCTTCATGATTTTGTCTGAATAAAACTGATCCTTGCAACATGAAACGTTTACTTCTGTATCTCAATGCTCTCCTCTGTGTTGGGCTCATATGTTCTGGACATCTCTGAGATAGTAGATAATAAACAATATCATCGTACCACTCATCTGGTGATACTGCTTCAAGTACGTAAGCTTGCTGAACTAATCCAGGTTCTTCAAGTGCTATAGTCTGAGTCAATGCTTGTCCTCTAACCAACTTCATTGGTTGAATTTCGATGTCGTATTCTTGAATAGTGGCGACCCACTTGCCTCTTCGTTCGCCTAGTTCATTTTGCATTAGTAATGTTTTCACTGCGGCATCTGGAACTATAGCATACACTTTACTCCGCAAGATATAGTGCCGAAATTTCTTGATAGCCTTTACTAGAGCATAAGCCTGTTTCTCCACTGCCGGGTATCTCAGCTCAGCATCCTTAAAAGGGGCACTCATAAATGCAACGGGATGTTCATCTTTATCATCTACCCTCTGGGTCAAAATCCCTGCACAGGTGTGATCAGATGCAAAAGAATATAAATAAAACGGCTTCAAATAGTCTGGACTGATGAGGACAGGAGCCCTAGCAATTGCTTGCTTGATTTCTTCAAATGCTTTCTTTGCTGGAGGAGTCCATTCAACTTTCGCATCTTTCTTTAACATATCATTCAATGGCTTAATAATTTCTGCAAATCCGGTAATAAACTTCCTGACGAAGTTAATCTTGCCGAAGAATGACTTTAATTCCTTTTTACTGGCAGGCATGCTAATTCTCTTAATGGCTTCTATCCGATCTGGATCAATAGAGATACCGTGTTCTGATATGACATGACCCAGGAGCTTTCCTTCGGTCACCCCGAAGATGCACTTCTTTGGATTTAAGGAAATTCCATATGTTCTACAAGATTCGAAAACTTTCCTTAAATGCTCTACATGATCTGCTCTGACCTTGGAGAACACCGTAAGATCATCCATATAAATAATAATGCATTTTCCAATAATATCTCTGAAAGCAATATCCATAGCTCGCTGGAAAGTGGCTCCTGCATTGATTAGGCCAAAAGGCATCCTTCTGTATGCATAAGTACCCCATTTGGTAGTGAAAGCGGTCTTCAATCGATCCTCTTCTTCAACCATGACCTGGTTATACCCTGAATATCCATCCAGAAAAGACATCATCTGTGAACCATTTACAATTTGCAGCACTTCGTCCAATGAAGGCAAAGGATAATTATCTTTTTCTGATGCTTTGTTTAAGTTCCTGAAATCAACACATAATCTTATTTCTCCATTCTTTTTTCTAACTGGAACTAAATTGGCGACCCACGTCGAGTGCCTGATCGGAAATATGATCTTTGCCTGCAGCAGCTTCTTGACTTCTTGATAAATAAGTGGCTCCAATAAAGGATTGACCGGCCTCTGCCTCTGTCGGAAAGGTCTGCTTCCTGGCTTGAGAGGGATAGTATGTGTAATGATGGATGTGTCGTATGTCTTCAAATCATCATATCCCCAAGCAATAACATCGTGGAATTCTCTCATACTACTGAGGATGTTTTCTCTTTCTTCCGGTGTGCAAACTTTCCCTATGAATACATTTTTTACATTTTCGTCGGTTCCCAGATTGACTGCTTCACATTTATTTCCATCTTCGTTGTGGTGAGGAGGAGTGCCCAACTTATCTGAATCGAAGAGTCTTTCTAATTCAATCATACCCTTTGGGATATTATTGTCCTTCAGATTTATGATCCCATCTAGATCAAACTCAGCTTCAACTTCGCTTTCGTCAATGACCTGGGTGGTGAAGATACCTGAATTGGTCAAGAAATCCAGTATATGTTTGTCGTCATCAAACACTTGAAAATTTGTGATATTATCTGGTACTGATGGTACTGATGTTAGTTCCACTGTGAACTTTTTTAATCCTTCCATAGCCAATGGCTCAAGGGAACTTGCGGCCTGTGCTAGTGCATTAGCTACTCGCTTTGTTGACCTGTAAATTGACTTGATGTTGAAAGCATCGAAGTCTTCAATCAAATCCCATACTCTGTTTCTGTACTTCTTTAGTCTCTTGTCATGACACACATATTGCTTCCTGACTTGTCTGACAACTATTTCTGAATCGCCGAACACGTGCAAAATTTTAACTTTCTTTTTTATGGCCAAGAGCAACCCGTGTACGAGAGCTTCATACTCGGTAACATTATTTGTGCATGGGAACTGTAATCTCAAAGCTGATAAATAAGCTTCCCCCAGCGGACTGATCAATTCAAAGCCAGCTCCGGATCCTTGCTTGGATTTCGATCCATCAAATCTTAGAGTCCATACTTGATTATCTTCTGAATTTGACATATCAATACCTTGATTTGCTTTTGTAGGTTCAATTCGGGTATGTTCTGTTGCTGATGCCGAAGTGCTTGCTTCATCTGTAACGGCTGTATCCTGAACTGGTTCTTTTAGTTTCATCATACTGGGGATTTCCAAGCCCATGGCCTCTGGAATTCTCTTTCTAACTTGTTCTAGGGCTACTATGCACATAGAGCAAGAGAACTCGGAATGGAAAGCATTGTGTATCCTACACCAATTAGGTAGCAATAGATCTTGAACGGATGCGTGACTTCCTAATTCTACTCCTTGCTTCACATGTCTCATCACAAAATTCCGGAAGTTTTCAAACATACCTTCCCCTTCTTCATCTGATGATGCGCTGTGATCACTTTCTATGAGGACCTCTGTTGAATTGTGAAACATTAGAATCTCTTCAACCTTAGGCTTGTAAACACCTAAGTCTGTTTGTACAAAAAGGATCTCATTGTCTTCACCATATTCAGTAATCATCAATTTGAGACGTGGAGTGCTATCTATCCTGATTTGATTAGGCAATCCTTTCCATGATAGCCACATGTGCGAAAAGTCGGTGGAGACGTATCCGTTGAGCTTCTTCAACCAATCTCTGCTTAACAGCATCCCATACCCTTCAGGTATGTCTACTACTGAAATGTCAATGTAATGCTGAATCCTGGGATCAGCTGCTAACTGCATGTGAATATTATGTAGCTCTCCAATAACTGGAACTTCGGTCTTGTCTAATTGCGTAACTTTCTTATTTGTCTGCTTTGGGATGAGGCCAAGTTTCTTGCAAATACCCAAAGGCATCACGTTGCTTGAGGCTCCTGAATCCATTAGACAATTGTGTAATAATTTGCCAAACATTCTAACTGATATCAAGAAAGGAGGCTGTTCATCTTTTCCTTGATAGAAGACGACTGATTTCTTCTTGGGGGCACTGTATCGGTCATTTACTGGATCTGAATTGACTTGTACTTTCGGCGTATTGTTATCCTCGGTAGGCTCTTCCTTTATCGCAACTGATTTGCCATCTGTTATATTGGATGATTCCTGTGCAATGAAAATAGCATTTGTCTGGCCTTGTGGGTGAGGTGGCCTCATTTGAGTTGGATTTGTATTTTGACCTACATATGCTCTTGGTACATTTGAAGTAGATGGACCGGCTGATCCTGTGGTGACTTGCACATTTTGATTTCCACCCTTTGAGATGGTATCATCGACACCTCTTAGAAAAGCTTCCTTAATTTCAGGTACTCGAATCAATTCTGTCAATGGTAGGTTGATTTTAATCTTCTTGAGTTCTTCGACAACACATTGACTCAATCTCTTTAAATCCTCTTTAGGAACTTCCTTCCTGACTGGATCGACCCTTGAAGAGACATTCTGTTGCTGAACTTCTTGTGCTGGGACAACGTTCTGAACTGGATTTCGCTGTCTGTATTCAGGTGCATCCCTTGGATAGCTTGGATTGTTACTTGCATTTGGATTTGGCGGAGTATGCAAGTTATTAGGAGGAGTTGACGTGGTAATAGGATCTTGTGGCCGGTAATTCCGCTGATAAACTCTTTGTGAGGCATTGCCAGCAGATTGCTGAAAGGCCTGAACTTCATCTGCTTCTTGGGTTTGGAAATCACCCTCGAACGGCGGAGTGTAGTATGTATCCTCAACTGGTTCATTCGCAGAGGCTGGCGGGAATCTTCCGCTATATTCTGTCATATCATATTCCATCATAGGTGGAAAAGTAAAATCTTCAATCATCAAAGCTTGATCATACCTCTGCGTAGGCACAATTTCATATCCGGTGACTGGAGGATTCTCTGGTACCTGTGTACCATGCATTTCCTGTTGAAAGATGTCGGCTGCTATCTTAAATTCGGGACATTGAAGTTCTGAATGCTGATTGGTGTTATGCAACCGGCACCATGTAGATAGTGCAGCTTCTGCTAAGAATACTTTCTCTGCGGGTTTTGGGTCCGAAGCTGGTGGATTGTCAAGTGGTGAAGGAACTGTGCCGGTGTTTGGTGCAGTGTTCCAAGTTCTATTCTGTCGTTGAAAGCCTTGATTATTTCCTCTAAAACCTTGATTGTATCCCTGACTATATCCTTGATTGTATCCTTGATTTCCTTGGTTTCCTTGGTACCCACCCTGATTGCCTTGGAAATTCTTCTGCAGATAGTTGTTCTGATTTCGTAAATGCGTAACTTCAGTAGACAATTTCTTTACCTGATCAATCAGCTCTTTCATTTCATCTTTCTCCTCCTGAGCCTTCGCAGAAGATGAAGATCCTTGCAAATACACTGGTTTTTCCGGTACAACTTGTGAAATTGGCACTCCTGGATGTAGGACTAATTGATTAGCAGGAGTGGAAACAGGAACTGGATTCATTACAGGTGTATGTTGAGCCAATGCTTGATTGATTCCCTGAATCTGGTTTGGCATTGCCACATGCCCTATGTGATTAAGTGGCCCATGCGTGTTCATACCCAAATCTGTGTTCACCTTAACGGCTTCAGCATATGCCCCTGTCAGAGTGGTCGGCGGGGTTGTTGCTCTTTTCACGAACATAGAAGTAAGGCGATCCAATGCAGCGTAATAAATCTCCATCGCCATTACTGGAGTGATATCATAGGGAGGTTGCAATCTAGAATATGCTTTATGGAACCTGTGATTAAAAGCGGCAATAGGCTCGTGTTCCTGTCTTCGGACTTCGATGAATTGCTTATAGAGTTCTGCAGGAGTGATGAGAATTTTGAATTTCTCCAGGAAAGCGGTTCTCATCTGTTCCCAGGTAGTAATAGATCCAGCCGGTAGATTGACATACCAAAAAGTAGCATCTCCTTCGAGAGAGTAGGGAAATAGTCGGCATGCTACATCTTCATCTTCAATCCTTCGATTTACCAGAGTACCTTCGAAGATCTTAATATGCTCTTCAGCTGTCCTGCTTGGATCGTTGACATGAAATTTCGAACAGAAGTGTTCGGGATTCTTGGGCATATCATGGTAATCGGTAAAAGTCCCCAGGGGTGAGACATTTCCCAAAGGCCAAGCTTGTGCTGGTGCTGCCATTGGAATGTTAGGTTGTCCTGGACCTGCTTGAGTAGCTCCTTGCTGAAGTGGAGTGCCTGTGGTGGTTACTTGGACGTTGCCTGGTTGAACAACTCCCTGATTTTGATTCTTCGGAGGTGGAGTTTGAAATAAATTTGAAGTATCACCCCCACTTGGAGATCCTTGGCTGGCTGAAGTCCCTTTCTTTCCTTTCTTCGACTTTGAAGGGAACCCCAACTCAGAAAAATCCTTGGATGCTCCTGGTGCAGACCTTAGAATTCTTTGGTGCCTCTCTGGCGAGAAAGAACCAATTCGCTCCAGGATGTTCTTCCTTAATCTGAAACAACTTGTAAGATGCCCTCCTTCTAGCGCCAAATATGTTGATGGTTGTTTTTCAACAAGTCAACAATAGAGTAAAATACTAGGTATTTAACTCTCTCTTGAGCAAAGCCTCTCGAATGCTAAACCAAGTGATCAAACGAGATAACTCCAAGGTTCCTTCTAATAATAATGTTTCAATTTCAGTAGGAAACAGCTCAATGATTTAAGTATGATTCTGCTGTTAATCAACAAAGGGACTTACACAATTGTTCAACTTGTTGTTTCAAAAACTCTGGAAGTGAACACTAGAAAATCTAGGTACTGCAACTGACGCGTATGATTTAGCAATGGACGTTCTGATCCTAAATCTAAATGATTGATAAAAAAAGGCAAAAGATATAGGGTTGAGGAATACTAATCTAATCCTAAATGGAAGGACGTTTACTGCTTAAAGTGAAGTCAAACCAGATCTTGTTTCGCCAAGATGAAACAACTAGACAAGAGAGGTGCTATCTTCAAAGGTATGCAAGATATTTAAATCAATTATGCTCATGAAAATTCAACAAGCATAAAGATCAAATTGACGCTCAATTGTAAAGACTTCACTACAAGGCAATAACAATCTCTCACTAACTAACTTATACTTAAAAGAAAACTTGCAACTTAACTTAATATTCGTGTGAAAATTGAAACCATGCAAACACTCAGAAATATAAATAGAATCACCAAATCAATGAGTCCTTTATTATCTCAGAGAGCTCTTACAACAATTTCAGAATTTCCAACCATCACAAATGAGAGCAATGAGAGCTCTTTTATAGTCCTCAAAGGAGAGAAGGGTCAAGATTGATCGGCGAAATCAGCGGATCAGATCAAGCCACATCACAAGTAGTTACAACAAACTATACTTTATTAAATACAGGAGGTTACTCATATTAAATGAAAGAAGTCATGAAAGAGAGAACAAAGGCACGCTTTCCAAGAGGATAAGGAAGCCACATCATCAAGGCGAGTACTATGTAGTAGTACTATGAGATACAATGAATCTGGACACAATTTGAATAATATCTTCCATTGGTATACTTGTCGCTGCCTTAATGGATCCTTCTGCCACTGCTACATCTGCCTCATAGACTCCAAGTGTCTTCTCCCAGTCGTTTATCCAAGACTTATTTTCCCCAAGACGATATGCAAGTGTGAATATATTATCTAGTTGACTTTCATCAAGTCCATCATATTGAAAGTAGAATGCCTTAACTTGTTGCTTCATGTTCTCAATGGTAACATTTCCATAAGGATGACTTCTTTCATACTTTTTGACACATTCGATGATCATTTCTGGACATGGCAAAGTTGGCGGAAAACAAGCAGCTTCAATGGCTCCACTCCTCATGATGGCTCGAGCGAGGCTTCCTCCGTTAGGTTCTTCAAGGACTGTCTTGATATCTTCCAGGTTGCTGCTTCCCATATTTGTATCGCTTACATTGGTCCACCTTGAGACGAGCTTTGATTCAGGAATCTTCCCCTTGGCATCCATCCGGATCTTGGCTTGTCGCTCCTTGGAAGTCATTGCCATTATTCTGCAGACTTGACGCGAATAAGTGATTGCAAATAAAATTTAGATTTTACTTCAGCAACTTAAGTGGATTAAATTATGAAATTTTCCTCTATAATTATGAAATATTACTATTAAATTTAGAAAATCTATGAAAAATCATAAAAATCCACTTATTCTTCTAGAATTTTATCAATATTTGGACAATTTCAAGGCATCTAATGAAAGAAAAATAAGAAAATCAGATCAGAAAAAACTCAGATCAGACTTACTTGATGAGCTGTTTTGTATTTGATACCTTGCAATTTGATTTCCCACTTGACAAAATTTGATAAAATCAGATTTATCTTCTAAAATCAACTTCTTGTGGCTGCTCCTTGAAGAAAATTCTGCTCTTGGAGAACAAATCTGCTCTTGAAAATGAATCAAATGAAAAAGAAATGAGGCACATATATATAATTCTTTTTTAAAAACTTTCCTTCTTCCTAGGCCGACCTCATGCACAAACATTTAATTTAATTTTGATCTTTATTAAATGAATGCAATTTCACGTTTTACGAAGGCAACAACTATTAAATGTTTATGATTTCTTTCTTTTGGACGCATTGGATAAAGACTTGATAATCTTCTTCTTATTGTTGGACGTTTTCCTCCTTCTTTCAAGCGCATTAGATCAAGAATTCGAATCCCCTTAGCAATTCGCATTGGATGGAGGTCTTCGAGGCCTTCTCAAGATTTTCGCATTAGATGAAGTTTGTAATTCCTCTTCTCATTTCGCCTTAGATGGGATAATGGAGTCTCCTTCTTGGAATGTCATGTCTTGCTATCTAACACTTGCTTTCAGCATTTCGCACTAGTTAACCCCTTGATGATCCTCCTTTTATGTTTCGCATTAGTTAAAGGATTAGAATCCTCTTGTTGTAAGTCGCACTAGATGGAGTTGGTAGGATCTTCAAGTGATTTCGCATTTGATGAAGGCATAGGATTCCCCTTGAACATTTCGCACTAGTTGAAGGATGGAGATCCTCTTGACACTTCGCGGTTTAAATCATTAATTATGGAGTCATTTGAACTTTCAAGGTCTTTCCTCTTGGTATGGCGCATTGGATCATGTCCTAAGACTTCTTAAGTTTTGGCGCACTAGTTGAAGGATTGAAGTCTTCAAACTCGAATGAACTTAGATAGCCTTTGTCTTGAAGTGGATTATGTATGATATTTGGCGCATTGGTTAAGTTTGTAGGATCCTCTGAGAACGTGTCTCTCTTTACCTTGGTGTTGCATATTGGATGACCTTGCCATAGGCGCATTAGATCAAGTTTTGAATTCCTCTGAAACTTACCTTGAAGACCAAACATTAGATGTCTAGGATATTGGCAATCTCCTCATGATAAAGCGCATTAGATGAACTTGGCAAATCCTCTAGAACTTGGTCGCATTAGATCACTAGTTTGGATTCCTCAACATCAAACTTCACTCTCCTCTTTAAGATGGCGCATCACTTAGGCAATTGGATTCCTTCAAGAAGTGGCGCATTTGATAGTGTTTTAGGACTCCTTAAGTTTTGGCGCATTGCTTTTCCTCTTGTTGAACGGTTGGATAAGGAACTTGGAAGATGGCGCATTAGATACCCCTTTTGAAGTCTTCAAACTTTGGCGCAATGCTTACCCTTGTAGGATCCTCTGGATTTAAGTCGCACTCTTCTTATACTACGCATGGGATGAACTTTGGAATGGGCGCATTAATTCACTATGTAAGAATCCTCACACATGGCGCATTGGATCAGCTTGGAGAATCCTCTAAAGTGTTGGCGCATTGGTTCAATTTTCCAAATCTTATGAATAATGCCTTGGTTAAAGGTTGTAAGACTTTGTAGAGTTTTCCCTCAAAAATCGCATTAGATCAAACATTACGAATCCTCTAGAATGTGGGCGCACTAGATCAAGGTGTAGGATCCTGTAGAGTTGTCATTCTACCTTAGAAGAGACCTCATGATGTTGGCGCATCACTTAAACAACTTAGATTCTCTAGACTTGATCGCATTGAATAGCCTTGGAAAATGATCTCTGGAATCACTTTGAGCGCATTACTTCAAATTTTAGAATCCTCTAAACTTGTCTCTCTAGGAAGGCGCATTAGATAGGGTCTTAGGAATCCTCTGGACTTGTAATTTGGTAAAGGGACTATACTTATGTCGAATGTTTAGGTGAAGCGCATTAGATGAGAGGAAAAGATCCTGTAGTTTTGGGCGCATTGCTTCCTCTTTTGGAATCCTCTTTAAACTAGACATTTCTCAAGTCAAAATCCTTACATTTCCCTCCTCTTTCTTGGTGGCGCATCACTTCAAGGATTGAAATCCTCAGGAATTTTCATTAAAATTCGCTCCAAGATTGGCTTTAGACTGGTCTTTTTCATTTTCGCATTGGTTGAAGGCATTAAAATCGTCATCTCTTCCTCCGAAATGACCTTTTAGTCTGGGCGCACTAGATGGAGTTTTCAAATCCTCTGATATTTTCGCACTGAATGAAGGATTAGATGGGCGCACTGGATCATGTTTTCAAATCCTCTGGCTCAAATGTCTTCTGCTTCGTGATTTTGCGCCCAGATTTGCGCCATCTAAGTGTCTGGTCGCATTAGATCAAAAGTTTGAATCCTCTGACTTCGTCAAGTATTTTTCAGGATCGCGCAAGTAAAGGTATATTGAAAAATATATTTAAGTATAAGTTTAGAGATTGAATTTCTTATACTTTAAATATTTTTCAATATACCTTTCAGGATGTTTGAGATAGGTCCCGAATCCACCGGATTTAAGATGCAAAATATAGAATTTGGAGGATTCACCAGATTTCAGACTTAGCCATTTTTTCAGGATTTTCAGGATTTCAGGCTCCAGGCTTAGTCTTTTCAGGGTCTCAAACATTCTGAAGGATTAACCTCAAAACTCAATATCTAGATAGGATTTGATCACAATTCTTCATTATTGTAAGTTCATCTACCCTTAATCGTGAACCAAAGATCATAGGCAAGGAAATTGTTACCGAGCCGGCAGAGGAAAATGAGTCAAATCATCATTAAAATCTCGTTGAAAACTCATTAAAAACTCATTGGAAACTCACTGAAAAGCTCAGAGCTCAAAAAAAGGGGGGTCCCTATTCCTAATGGGGTGATGTGTGATTTGGTCACAACAGGACTCTCCTAGGTGAATATCGTCTAAGTCCCAACATATTTGAGGTGGCACTCCATGCCACGTGTTTTTTGTATTATGACATCATGTAGAAATATACAATATCATATAAGATGTGTAAAAGCATCTATGACATTGTAAGATATAAGAGATTCTATGATGTGTGTGAGAGCATGTAAGAGAAAGTTACAAGGTGGACAAGAAAAGTCATGAAGAATTTTGACCAACTTATGACACGCCATAGAGCATCTTGCTAAAGGAGGAATGAGTCCAAAGTGAAGCACCCAAGTTTGGTGGATGAGTTGTTACTCAGGAGTTACGTTGAACATTCTATTTTGGTTTGTTCACCCTCATGGGTTGGGCATTGGAATCTTGAATGGGGATTTGGGTGTGACATTTAGCCCATTGGATTCCTCCCATGGTTTTGGTTTTGGGCTTGCTCTATATATTGGATGCCTAGATGGAGATATGTCGACTTGTGATTTTGCATGTGGTTATTCTATTGGAACATCTCCAAATGGAGGAGTTTGACAGAGGAGTGACATACTTTGAAATTGTATTGTAACCACGGGTTGATTACAAAATATATATTAAGTTGTTTGTGTTGCCTCCATCAATGATCAACTTGCAACACTTTCCTCCTGACTTGCACATAGTGCAAACAAGGCTCTTCCTAAACCACAACTCCTTATCTTCACACACAAGATTTAGAAAAACCCTGTGTATCATTAGGTTCTCTCTAGTCTCTAGGTTTGCACCTTCTATTTCACTTCCCATTGCATATTCTTCATTGGCTTGTGCAACATGCAAGCACATCTCTACATGGCCTTGCTCTACACGACATCTAGACACTCAAATGCCCAATGACCTACTGTTGGCGTTTCAATTTGCAGCTCTAGAATGCGAGTTGGAAACGGACAGCTATGCACAGATAAAATGCTCTTCAAATTAGGAGGGGAAGTTCCCTCTTTGCTAATGATTGCTTTAAAGATAAATAAACTAAATTTGCCTATCTTTTTGATTCTTAGCTGCGAGCGCAAGGTTATAAAACTCTATCACTACAGCAGAGGTTTTTCCTTTAACTTCTAACTACAGCTAGGCCTAAACTAAATGACGCTTTTGATTACCTAAGTAAATTCAAAGCTTAGGAATCAAAAGTAAACAAGGAATGATTTGTTAACACAAAAACTCAAATAAACTTATTCCAGATTGCACCCAAAGACTCATTGTACTTTTAGGATGAAAAATGAAAGAGTATGCAAGCACCACATATGACGATAAACTAAATGAACATGAGACAGAGAATTAGAGCAATGGAAGGCATGAGATTTCCTTTCTCAATATCAAAAAGCTATTACAACTCCAGGACAACAATACTGCAACAAAGACAGGCATGCAATATACGATCAAACACTGGATTACAAATAACACAAAGTGAACAAGCACTTGAATAACAATTTGCAGGCTAGAATAGGCACAACAAATTATGCTATCACAATTACAGTTGCTAAACAATGGGCAAGGTTGCCCTTATTTATACACAAATCAAAGGAGTAGGGAACCCTAAAATCTCCTTGATCCTAGCGAACTAACTTGCCAACTTGCAAGCTTTATTTCTATTCTAGACAAAAGATTCTAACTAACACCTGCTTTAAAACAATTTGATTTAAAGCAAAAAAAGCTCTAACTATTACAAAGTGATTTTTTTATTTAGAGGATGGATAAGCTTTGAATGAAAGCAAATGCTTTAAATCGAAAAGCATTGAGTTAAAGCCGCTTTTTTGAGTCACATCCTCATCTATATCGCTGCTCCATTGGTGACATCACCCACTGATATTTTGGGAAACAATATCCTCCAAAAAGCTAGTAACCGCATCCTTGCCAGGAACACTGATACTTTCCAAGATGATACTCTGATTTTCTAACATCTCTGCACCATCTGTAGGAATTCACGAACTGCATCCACAGCTTTATCAAACTTTACTGTCATAGCGGCAAAACGATTCATCTTGCCGGCATTGAGATCACCATTAAAACTGCTACAGACGAGAATCTGGAATTCTGTCTGTACTTCCCTGAGATCATACAAGGTACCATCTTCTCTCTCATATGAGCACGGGATCTGAGAAACAAAGGACCTCACGAACTTGAGAACACTTATCACCTTGTCCATCCATTCCGCTAACTCTGAGGATATCCTCTCATGGGTTTTTACTGTGAAAAGATACTGTGCTTTCCAAGTAGAAACCTTCTTATTTTCTGCTGAATCAACACAATCATATGCTACCTTCAAGTCAGAGATTATGATCTCAAATACCGGTTTGTCCTCAGCCATACTCTACTAAAACCTCTAAATGCCTTGATGCAAATCATGAGCGTTGTACTTCAATTGATAGATCTGTGAAAGTACATATCTGCCTTTAGTTACAAACTCTTCCACCCAATCCTTCATGTGCCTCCCGTAAATGACCAGCTGACTTAGCTGCTGCTGATCGGCCGGTGATTCCAGAATTGAGGAAGCAATAAGTTGGCCTACGAAGTGCCATGAAGAAGATTGGAAATATATTGCCGCAACTTCCTATTTTCAGCCTTGAGGGCTACTTTATCTTCTCCATCTTTCAACACCCTCTCCTTCAGATTATCTGTTGCAACCTCAAAGAGATTCACATCCATGTGCCAGGTACTTCTACCAAGATTGGCTCTAACAACCTTGAAGTCATCAACCTCAATCTCATTGACATTCTTATCTTCCGGCGGTGCTGCAATTTCAAAGATAATCTCTCCATCAACATTCTTCTCCATGTGAACTTGTTTTTTTAGTTTCTTCTCTGGTATGTCTTGGTAGACACTATCAAGTTCTGTCAAGTTCAACTGGTATGAAGGCTTTCTCCTCTTCCTACCCAAGATGTTCTCGAGCCAAGAAGAGCTAATTTCCTTGGGAGGCTCGGTTCCAGTTCCATCATCTCCTAATGAATCAATCTGTGTCGCAGTGTTATGAACTGGCAAATCTGGTTCTGAATCTATGTGAGTGGGAGAAGACCTTGGTGATGGAGGTGGAGAAACATGAACTGAAGGCATTGTTTCAACATGTAGTGCTGGTTCAGCTGGGATTTCTAATGCAACTGCTGGTTGTTCCTGTTGAATATGGACTGGAGACTAAAACTTTTTCCTATTCAACTTGGCCATCTTCATTCCTTCTGGAAGAACGCTCACAGCCTTAACTCTTGGTTTCAGTTTAGAAGTGGAAGGTATAGATGTTTGAACAAGTGGCGGCTCTACAACCGGAATGGCTTCTTTCCGCTTCTTATTACTCAAGAATATCATACTACTTTTGATAACTCGGCTCATTCTTTCCTCAATTGAGGTGCTCTCTTTGGTGGACCAATTAACTTGTGATAGTGGCTTTTGCTCAACCTGATCTCTGAAATACGTGGGAAGTAGAACTTCACCATCATCATCTGACAAGCCTTCTACATCCTCTGACAGGATATCAGTCAAATGCTAAAAAGTAAACCTGCTATAGCTACGTTTCCGCACTCCGAACTCATCTGCACAATTAGCCCAGAAATCCTCAACTGCAGGCGCATGTACACAATTCTGACCAAGGTGTGCTGCAAAAACACCACGGGGATCATATGAAAACCTCCTGTCGAATGACTTGAGGCCATACTTGGACAATTCACCACCAATTACTTTGGCATCTGCATCCCAACTGGAAAGCTAAAAGTCGCCTTGCGCCTGCTACGCAAAAATGAATGAACTTCATAGACCTGCCTCAAAAATTCCATGAATGCTACCTCATCTGTAGGATATCTTGGTAGCATGACTGGCTCTCCTGAGAAGCCATATACCCTGATGTAGGAAAAAGTGGGAAACTAGATAAACCAATCAACTCATTCCGCCATTGCCGATCTAGCATCAGCTGAAAACCGTATATGCAACTCATTGTCAAGATCTCGCACCGCATGCATAAGGAATGCATCATTAACCCTCCTATAATGATGTTCAGCCTCAGAGAACTCTAATTGTGGGTAATGGTGATATATATGTCAAATGCCCAGAGTTCCAACAATATTTAAACCCCTAAACTGACCTTGAAAGGCCATCAGATATACGAGGTATGACATCATGTGGAATTCATGAGCTCTTGAAAATCAATTATCTGATGGTGGAAACTATCACTGATTAATGTTGACCAGTCAAAGTATTATGTTCTGTCAACAATCTGGGAAATAATGTAAAACATCCAAGGCTGAAATTTATTGGCTTCTACTTGACCTGTGACCCGGTTCAGCAAAGGAATCATTATCGCGTATTCTTCCTTGAACTCTCCACGTCCAATGTTCTTTGGCAAAACATTCTACTTTTCCTTCAACCACTTTTGAGCAATCTTTTTCCGATATTTTTCCTTGTCATTGTGCCACACCCTCTTGCATTCTTCAATAGAAATGACAAAGTTTTCCTTCCACGATGGTATTGAAAAACATTTCTCAATGTCATTAGGCCTAAGGCTGCAGAGTACACGCCCATCTGCTGATTGGATTTCCCTTGTAACTGAATTGTAATGCTTAGTACAAGTGATTACAAATTCAATGCTTTGCACTGTGACGGGGAATGAAGCTGCTACAAGCAACCCCAAGTGACTCAGATTCCTGATGGCGATGTTTCCTGCATCCTCTAAAGCCTACAAATTGAATATTGGAAGCACCTTATGCAAATCTATCTCAACGGTTCTCAGGTAATCATGAACCAACACCATTTTAGGCTTGATTTCTATTGGAGATTCCTGCATACTGAAAAACTTGAAGAATGCCTGTGAACACGCCTATGTTTGGAAAAAAATTGCACAAAAGGCTGAAAACTATATGCTGATTTTTTTTAAAAAGCAGCTTTTGAGCGAAAAAGCTGGCACGTGGGTTTTGTAGACAATCCCGTTCTGAAGCAACCTAGATCATCGGATTCTGAAAAAGCAGAGGATTTCCCGAAAAAGTGGCCAAAAAGCAAATTTTGGGAAAACTAAAATTTTCCAATCTTCAAGAGGACGTAATTCCAGATGAACCCATTTCGATGAAAACTGAAAAAAGCTCCGGCTTTGTTTCTGAAAAATGATGCCCTAGAAAAATGGACCTTGAAAAAGCGTGCCTCTGTGCTTCCCAATCTCGAAACCACGAAGAACACTGAAAAAGCACTCTGTTTGGGTTCTCAAATCTTCATGGAAAGAAAACGATGCTCTTCTTCCTCTAGATGCAACCTGTAAAAATAATGAATAAAGGAGGCCAAAGGCTTGTTTTTATAGAACTTTAGGGCGAAAAAGCAACTTTCTTTGTGAAAACACAAATCTTGAAGCTTATCCGTGAAGAAAGCAACTCTTTGAGCAAAAATCCAAGTTGATATGCTCGCATAGGATGAATTCCTATTTTATATCTGCCTATGGCTCACGTGTGAGGATGATAAAAAGCTGTTTCTTTGATGATGTCATCAAACACGCGAAGTTGCAAAAGTGTTAGCCAATTTTCCTTTGTTTTGAAACTTTTGCATTCGTTTTGACTTTGGCGTGACCTGCCTCTGACTTCAACAGGACGGAAAATTGTCACCATTGACTGAAAAAGCTGACTGATCATGGCATTTTAAAGTTTTACCAATTTTGATTTGATCCCCAACCTCGAAATAACGATTTGACAACATTTGACTGCAATTTCGACTCCTGGAAACTCACTGGATGAAGATTGGGAAATGGTTGGAAGATGACATCAGGGGAACATGAAAAATTCTATCTCTGGAGAACCCAGGCGCCCTAACTGGATAGGGGTGCCTGACATCCCATGCCTTAGCCAATTTTCGACAATTTTCAACTTTGCTCGTTTTTCGTTTTTTGTGCACGCTCTGTTGACTGTGGGCCCCTATTCGAATGTTGAAACTCGCTTGCCAGAACAAAACTAAGACAGATGGTCAGGCAATCAGGCAAGCCTGATGAAAACTGAAACAATTGTACCTTCTGCCTACCTCGGAAACTGGGCCAAACTAATTTTCTGTGAATCCGACCGAGTTGACGAAGGAAGATTTGCAATTTTTCGGAAAACATGAAAAATAAACTAACACTGGTGATGTTGGGCACCCCTAGCCTCTAGGGGCACCTGGCTTTTCATGCCTTAGAAAATTTTTGGAAATTTTCAATTTTTCCTTCATCTCTCATTTTGCGTGCCGCAAGTCCCGTTTGATCTTCGTTTTTGATCGTCCGGTTGACTGTTGATGTTGAATGAGAGGTGATCTGGATAGCCTGAGCATATCTGAGATGAATCTCCAGCTTTTACGGGCCTGTTGACTGAAATTGACTGATTTTGACCACCTGGAAACGGGCTGACGAGGTCTTTTAACGTTTTCTGAGAAAACGCAAAAATAATCTCTGTGAAGGTTGGGCGCCCCTAGCCTCCAGGGACGCCTGGGATTCCCAGACTTGGAAAAATTTAATGATTTTCAACTTTTCTTTGTTCTCCGGATTCACCATGCTTGGTTTTCCATACTTCGTCGGTCGACAATCGGTCAACAGTTCTTTGCCTTCTGAACAACACTGAAAACTTGAATCTGACCCCTGGCAGATGAGTTTCCTTCATTAATGTCCTCGGAGTTCGTGCTTTGCCTTCTGAAAAGGCAGAATTGACCCAGTAGAGAAAACTCAACCTTTTGCAGATTCCGTCTGGACCACCTTGATTGTGAAGCAATAGCAGCCAATCAGAATCAAGCAAGACTCCTAAATCAGAAATTCTATTTTTAGAAAATTTTGCCAGTGTCTGAATCTCAAGAAACCCAGAAAACCTAAATTTGGCATCTATTTTTAGAAATTTTGACTTTTTGACTTTTTGACAACAAATTTTCTAGACTCTCATAAAATGCCTCAATGAAGCAAAAAAAATTGATTTGGCACAGCACCTACCTACCCACATCTAAGGCAAGTCCCACTAAAACCTCTATTGCAGCCTCCTTTCCTCTCCTCACCCCCTCAATAGGAGCTTTACTCGCCCTCTAAGCTTTGTGCGGCAGCACTAGATTGTGCACCTTCTATACAACATAAATTGGCTTCCCACCACTTGGTTTACCCCTTCCATCCTTGCCCTTGCTTCATGGCCTCTACAAAATGAACTGTTAGCAAACAAATATCATCTTGAATTGAGATGTGCAAACCATTAACATAATTGGACACTTTCTCAGTGTCATCCTCTACATGACCAACATGAATGCATAGTCCATAGAACTCCATGTACTCCTTCACGATCATCTCCCTTTGGCATAGGTCTTGGAGCTGCTTGAACAAATCTAGTGCATAACTGGTTGGCATAAGCTTTCACTTGAGTTTAGCTACCATGCAATCCCACTGTGATCTTATGATTGTTCTTCTAACCTTGACTCTTCTAGATAGAGTCCCACCACAAGGTAGCATGCCCCTTCAACTTTGTGGCAGCATGCTTGACTCTCTTCGGGTCCTTAATTGTTTCAAACTTGAAATATTCCTCCATCTTAGTGATCCAATCTACCAAATCTTCTGGACTTAAGCTTCATAAGTAGCTTAGGAGATTAATTCACAACTTGTTCACTACCTTCATCAAGGCAAATGCAAATCTTCCCTTTGCAATGATGTTCTCCTCAATATCATCCAAATCAACAACACCATCCCTCACATTGCAATCACCCCCCTCATTGTTGCTAATATCTTCCATCACTACCACTCCACACTACTATGCAGCCTCAATGACGTCAAGTCGTTCTTGAATGGATCTAAGCATATCAGCTAGATTTATGACAGCGGTCGCTTCATTGTTTAGTGCAACCCCCTCTTCCAACTCTAAGTCATCTTCTTTAGTTCACCTACAATGCAACAACATTTCGCACAAATGCTTATGTTAGCAAACTCTCGTGAGCTCACCTCTAGAGCTTGCTCCAGTACCAATTGGTGTAGCAGTTGAATGCAAGTCCAATTGACAACTAGCAAAAAAGCACACAAACAAAAGCTAAACAAGGAAGAATAACAAAGATCAAACAAGAAAAGTTATCTTTAAATGTAGAATTAAAAAAATTACAATGGGCCACCTATCTTTGAAACCCAACACTACTATACTACCCTTAACCCTTAGAGATATATATGCGAAGACTCTCTTCAATACAATCATGCTAAGCTTGTTCTCTAGCTATACCCAAAACCTAGAAAACAACAAGTCAAATTCTAAGGAGAACAACCCCTGCAAATGACATGACCAAGCATCACATTATCATATTGTCAAGACCAAGGAATCTTGTTTGCACTCTATTATGTAATGTCCCCCATATAGCCAAGTCGGATAGATGATGGAGATTAGCTTATTACTAGACTCCTGTAGGCTAATGACAGTGGTTAGGGGGTCTAATTGGAGATTTATTATTTATAGTAAGTCAGGTCGGAGTGACTTACTATTTATAGCAGAGCAGACTCAGGGGTCCTAGCATGAGGTTCATGGTTCCGAGAGGCCCGAGACATTATTAATCGATATATAAGTTAAATTAAATATTTAACTTATAATATTTGAAAAGGTAACGGGACTTTAAGTTATAAAGTGTTTCACTTTAATAATTTAAGTTATAACTTAAAAGTCATGTCTCTAGGAGATGGGCGCCCATGGTGTTTGAGGGGGGCATAAAGTAATGTCATAAAATAATAAAATATTGCATTTCTTGGGCGTTGGGAAGAAGTGGAATAAAAAGGCAAAGTGAGTTCATTTTGTACTATGCTTGGATTATTGATTCTATTCACTTGTTATGATTTTCTTGTGCATTCTTGGCGCTGAGAGCTTTGAGGGTTTGATATTGACTTGCTGAGACGAAAACCTTTGCAAGGACACCTTTCTTCGTGTGTGAAAGACCACATCAGGAAGGGGAATTGGAGGCTTCATTCAAGAGCTTCATTTGGGCACTCAAATGGTTCATTTTGATGAAGATTTGAGCATGATATGATCACATTTGAAGGAGTTTTGATATGCAAATGAGAGGACAGATTGCGAGGAGCAGATTTGATAGTTTTTGAAAAGCTTTGGGGACTGAGATTATTGACCATTGCTGGCCGTACATGTTCTACAATGGGCTGTACATCTGTGAGGGCTTTTGTGGAGGTTTCATTGAGATTTGCTGCTGATATTCATACCTTTAGGGTCGTCTCATACCTGCAGATGATTTCAGACTAACACAGAGATATTTGTGAGGGTTTTAATGCCATTTAGTACTGATTACAGCCCACAGCAAGGCCGTACCAGCTAAAGGAGGACGTGGGTATTTGGGAGTTAGTTTCTACTTGGTTTTGTGGCACTTATCTCTTCCAATCTTGGCGTCTAGAGCTATATTTGCAGCTGCAGCATTGATATTTGAAGATACATTGCATTGTATGCGGATTTTGGTGGGTTTCCATAGCTTGTATTGCTGGTCCCAGTCCGGCTGAAAAACGAAGTTGAAGATTTCCATATGGGTATGTCACTGTAATTCATATTTTGCTATAATACAATCTGGGTCTTCAATACTTTGTTGGTATATGCTTTAGTTTTTATGGGTTTTGTTTATATGCTTTATATTCCGTATTTCAATGCAAAAAGCCCTACATGCAAAAACATGCACCTGAAACCCTAAACAACAGCAGCCAGAAAACACAAAAAAATTGATACAGAAAACCTAGCCGGGGCAGTGTGTGTTTACATATTCCAAGACTAATGCATGCCATATCGCCATCAATGTGAGTCCATGAGGAAATTCAATCTGCAAGGTATAGGAGGTGCAATCTACAATTAGAACAATCATGTCTTTCCCTAATAAACATGAAACTAGCGCTCCTCTGAAATTTTCGACCTGACAAAACATCAGAAGATCTAATCACTATCATATGACAAAAGTCACCTTGACACTGACACTGTGTTATGACATTTTAACATCCTTTGACTTTTCCATGGCACATGTGGTTCACTTTGCATGGTGCAGAAACTTTGTGCATGGGGTTGTGCAGGCTGCATGGAAGCTTGGGCAAGGCTTGCACCATGTTCCATGCAGTGGAAACTTATGCACAAGTTGAGAAGCACTCAAGTAGACTTGCGACAAGACCACAAGATCTACACAAGGTCTAGCAATGTTGCACCTTCAAGCAAAGGGTGTGCAAAACTTAAGAGACCACCCAACAAACAAAAACATGCCTACACGACGTAAGGTCAATGCAGAGCATACACACACATGCATGCAAATTAAGCTTGCACAAGACAAATTACCACACAGATTTAGACATATTGTGTAAAGAACTACCAAAGAAAATATAAAACATTTTTGGGTGATGCATGATTTGCCAACCCAAAAGATGCTCCTACGTCAAAGGCTTTCTACCTTTTACCTATTTAGAAGTTGATGGCATTAGAGACCTTATCCTAGTGTATATGAAGACCATATACTTTCCTAAGAAGGCATTGATGCTAACTAAGAGATTCACAATTCTCCTTATGCTTGACACATGTTGTAATTAGTTCCAACAATGCACACTCAAGAAGTGCATTTCTTGGTGCTCTGAGAAGTCAATAATGGTTGGGAGGTGAATCCAGCCATCTCTATTGAGTATTGCATTAGTCAGGGACTAATGAGTGTTTTCTAAAGCTATTCCTGTCAATCACTGTATTATTATAGATACCATCTTTCATTTAGAAATTGAACTGTCCATCCTAGATAGTTGCAAAGTAGCAAGTTGAAATGCTTATGAATAAGGCCCAATTTTAGCAATGGATTCTACTATCAATGAATCATGTGAGTACAATTCACATGGTTATATTTATAGACTTGCATAATGGATTTTCTTTCTTTGGTCTATATTGATGGATTGAATTGGATTGTTTGCATCACTCTCTCCTTGCTATTTGTGAACCATTTGGCATCTATGATTTATGAAATGGTATTATGACTAACTTCTTATCCTCAAGGATATTTTTTTGAGTATTCAACATTTTAACTGCTTCTTTCTGTGACACTAACTAAATCTTACCTCATGGGAACACATTTCTTGTATACAAGGCATTCCGTGTTCTCAAAGTTGCCATTACAAGTTCTATGATATTTAATATGTCCAGAAGTTGTAACAATTTAAGACTGTCCAATCTGGTGAAAGAAATTATCTAAAAAAATTGTTGGTAAAGGACCTCTGAGATCTATGCATCCATATTGGAAATGAATCTCCATAATAACCTCCCTTGTCATTTTTTTTCAGTGTTTTTTCTTCAGGAAAAGGACAAAGTAATAAGCAGAAAAGTGTAAAGCATGTATTCATCTAATACAGCTCTTAATTGAAATATAAGTGGTGTGCTTCTTAGATATTTCATCCAAGATTTACATGAATTAGTAATTTTATTATAAATTATAACAAGAACATCAGATCACAACGGTCATCAGATTTTACCTTAAATTCGGAGCCTCATACCCTGCAACAGGCAGCATCCAAAACACACGACTGTCAGCCTAGAGAGTAATGGATATTTCGAATTGAACTATATATATATAACTTCCATTGCATTTCCTCACCATTCATGAGATAGTTTTAGAGATGCATAAAATCACGAATTAAATATCTCTATATACAAGTACAAATAGACGTACACTGAGCATGATGTCAAGAATGTAATAATGTTAAGCAAGCCAAACAAGGAATATCTTTAATTAGCAGTGGAATATATATTCATTAGTATAATCAAACAATTTAATAGCTATAAAAAACATTATCGGGTAGGCTATATCTAAACCAAGCAAACTCAAGGCAATTAAAAAACATGATACTAAATCATATTTCATATGCATATTTTTCCATGCTGAGTTCCAAATATTTCCTAGAACTTTATGATTATGATCTTATAAATATAAGAAAGGGAGTGCAATTGATGTCATGAAACTAAATCAGAGTTCATAGTCCACAGTGCTATATTGCCTACTTGACTTTGTTGAATTTATGATCAGATATAAAAAACAGAAATTTAATTTAAGTTCAGACACATTAACACAGCATATTCCCTGGGAAAACCCTCCTTCTCGAGGGAGAAAAACCCAGCCAATAATTTCTCTTATATTATAGAATAGATAATGCAGAAATCTGCTTTACAAGCAATATGACAATATGCTGAAGATGATTGAATTCTTCTCCAAGTGCTAATTCTGCCTTCAATCAAACTCAATCTGCTGTAGAAGAAAGAACTTGTCTGCAATGATCAAATGACGAATATTGCATGTGTATATATATGTAATTGTGGTGCCTCTTCATGAATGGGGTGTGACTCCTCATTGAGTCGGCCTGGAAATCTCCCGCTGCTACAAAACATCAACAGGTGATACATTATATCTCATTTCTTCTTCAAGAATTCTCTTATTATGGAAGCTCATTTAACCTAGCTGATATTTCAAGCATGTATCATCAATGAGTTACTCCGGCCGTGAAACAAGAATTAATGAAGCCGATTTTCTATGATGGAGTTAGAATCTATACCATTCCAGATGTAAGGTTCCTAGTTTCGATGGTTACCCCCATTGGATTTTTCCACACTTTCTAAGAAATCATCAAGCATGATCTGTTGACAACAATGGAAGTGTTTGTATTCCGCAATCTATGAATAGGGGATTAATAGTGCATTCGTTACTTTTGTTTTGAAGAAGATATATGTTATTTATTTTGATGTATCCTGACTTGTTTCTATCGTTCATGGTCTATAAGATTATCGCCAAACTAATTTTCTTCTATAAACCTTACCTAAACCTTACATCATGGGACCTAGTTTTGTGGCTGGATATCAAATATTGACCAAAAACTTTGTTCTTAAAATTTCTAAGGAACGATGTGTGATGATAATGCTAGATATTATAAAATCTTATGATACTCTCTCATGATTCTACATAAAGGTCAACATACAACAATTTGGATTTAGTGATTAGTGGGTGTCATGATCATTTTGTTGTATCACCTCTACAACATTCCTGGTTTTATAAATAAGATTCCTATAACGTTCTTTCAAGTTTCCCACCGGATCAAGCAAGAAGGCCCTTTCTCCATAGTTATTGTTGTTACTTAAGGATAAAGTTGGATATTGTATAAACACTCGCTAGGGAATATTAAAAGGTCTATTTATGGGTTTATCTTCTTATCCTACTATAGATTTTCAAATTGTTGATGATTTACTTCTCATGAGAAAGGAAACAATTCAAGAAGTACATTTTTTTCAACCAAAGATGAATAATTTTTCCTTGGTTTCCAAGTTAAACAATAATGACATTAAATCGAGGTTAATTTTGTTTAACACAAGTCAAATGGTGGATAGTCGCCTCTAATGTATTTTGGATTTTCCAATTCAAAATCACAAGTTTACCTATTTGAGAGTAAAAATAATGTTCCACGAGGACCCATCCCACGAAAAAAAGTCATTTTCAGGACAAGAATGTCCCAGAGACTTGGGAACAAGAACAAAATGCCTCCCTACAAGTGGGGACATTAGAGGGACTCCCCAACATCCTTGGGATGATGTTAGGAAGTCTCCATGCCGAACAAAGTTTCTCTATGTCATGATAAATATTTTGATTTGTGTCAAAGCTTTGAACACATAGCCAACATGATGGCATGTACAAATGGTTGACCTTAGAAGAAACAAGCAATATTTATACAATATTGGAGGCAAAATAGACTATTCAAACAACTGTTATTGTTTCTTTTACTCAGATGTACACTCTCTTATCTTAACTTCAAGAAGTTGGTGATATTTCTTAATTCATACATTACAAGCACCTCAGGCTTAGTAGACAGTGGAGGAAGCGATGAGGGTGGGTGGTGGTGGATGATATCAAGTTTTCATAAATGTCTACAAGCTTCCACTAGTTGTTGTAAGGACTACTTAAAAACAAAGGAGAAAATAAATAAAAGGATTCAAGAATGATGGCATTCCTATCTTCAACTATGCAACCCTCATCATTTAGACTAGTCAAATTCCCCAAGTTCACCATCAGTTCTCTAAAGAATGAAGATTCAGTCAAATATAATGAGGATTTGATGTCAAAGAAAACATAGGAGTTGCAAGAAAGACTTATATTTATAATAAAATAATTTTTTTATTAATAATTAATTTAATTAATAGATATATGGTTAATAATTGTTATTGTTGTTGTTGTTGTTGTTTTATCAGTGAATTGTGGTAGGGCCCACTCCGATTATATAAAAATATGTAAAATACAAAAACCAGATGTGCATTGCAGAGCTCTGTTTAGTCCAAAACAAAACACCATACCATCTAAAACATCCAATGAGTGTCAAAAAACCTACAAATCAACCTTGCTTGGGAATGAGAAACTACAACATAACATGCTCCTTCTTACTACTCGATCTAAGCATATAAAAAGTTGTATTCTTTGATTTTCCAATATTCCAATTGGGAACCATAGTCCAATCCTCCTTTGGGAGAACCAAGTCAAACCTCTCCACTATCGCTACCAGTGGCTCCACACTCAATACTAAAGGCATCAAAGAAGTCTAAAAAGTGGGCTCAACACAAAAAGCCAACTATGGTTTTCCCACCACCGGCTACAGGGGAACCTTTCAAAAAATAAATGGCGGACCCAAATTGAAGTAAGAGAAACTCTATAGTGTTTCTATCTACCACAACAAAAACCATAGCAAAGTTCCCAATCGTAGACCAACTTGGAGAGTTGGAAGACCTATTCACCCTACAAGTTGTGCAAAACTCTTTTCTAGTGGAATCACAATTGACTTGCCCATAGACATAGGAGGTGAAGCTCCAATAGAAGACTCAAAACAAGTTGTAGCTTCCCGCACATGCTTTTGAGAGGTGCCAAATTCCAATTGTGACCCCAAAACTATGAAATGTCGAGGAAGGGCATCTTTCCACCATGAAACCTATTTGGCATGTTTGGATATGAAAAGAGGGCAATTTGCCACCATAGGTATAGTATCATAACATCTACACCAAAAGGGAAGCTCCTTAGAATCCAAGAGTCGCTTCCCCTCATGATTAGCAACCTTCAAAATCAAGTCTATTGGAAGAACTTTCAAAGCATCAATTTCCACAAGAATGTGAGCATAGTAGTGTGTGTGAAGGACAAGGTCATCGAGTCTATATACAAGAATTTCCCCACAAATTTCCCAATAGCTTCAAAGCATGAATCAAGCCAGAACTGAAGAGAGAGGTTAGGAAGCCTAACCTAGATCGTCATTACATTAAAAGATTCCATTAGGAGATTGAAATCACGTTGCCAAGGTTTGAGCAAGGGCGAGTGTTTGCCCCATGTCCATGATTTGTCGTTAAGGATGAAATTGTGATCTTTTCGAGACTCAAAAGTAGCAATTAAAAAACCCTGGACATAGAGGTAGATTTTCAAATGATTAAATCAACCAATCAAACCCACTTCAAAAAAGCATTTTTTGCCTTCTAAAACTTCCTCCCAAAATGCCAGACGTTCTAGAGTGATTCAAGGTTTTAATCTTTCCCTGGGAAGCACCAATAGTTTGTTGATGAGACTAGCATTGACATTTTTGGGAGCCCCCACCATCTAACGCACAGTATCCACAAAGAACTTGGAAGGGCACAAAAAATTGTCTACATTCTTTGCAGACCCAAAGTGAATTGTACCTATGCCACCATTTACATATGAATCATTGTGGGTGTCACCTTATAATCCTACAAATACCAATTTAAATGGAAAATTCCTTTCCTTAACGTTGCCAAATAAGGCAGCAACATCATATCTATCCTTTGCTAACCCTAATCCACCTTGTGCAAAAGAAAGGCCGCAATTGCTTTTTTTGACAATCATCAACAATTTTATTGATATATTTGCATACACATATTCTTAGACATATATTGTCGGTGTTGTTGTTGTTGTTGTTAGTTACTACCATGGCAAGATACTACAGTAATCAATACAAACAAGTTTTACTTTGATCACAACATTTTATTTTTCTTTCCTAAAGTTTGGACAATAGCTTGAAATATTTATATTTCTATAAACAACTAAAATAGGTATTTATCTTAAATATTATTGGCTTGTTTGTAATGAAAGACAATTTTAAATTTATCACATTTTATTCTGCATGTAATGTACATCAAATTTTAATTTATCTTTTTAAATTTTTTAATTCACTATGATATGAATAGCAATAATTGCAGTTTGCCACAATTTTGTGGCCACAAACATATCAACCCAATATGCAAAGATGAGATTTAATTTACTCAGCTGAGGACACATAGGAAACAACCCCACACACATTACTATTTTCAATCAGTCGTCATTTATGAACATTAACTAAATGGTAAGAACAAACAAAGGCATGAGTGTGAGCCACTTCTACACACTAACCTAAATTGCTCACTCAGATCAATAACTTAAGATACATTCAAAGCATCCATGCTCACAATAATATTTTTTGTTGCCATAAAAATTCATTGCCATGTAATATTTTCAATATATTTTATTGGGGTCTTGAAGTTCTAACTATTTTCCACATCAATGTTCATATCAAATATCAATCAGGATGTGCATTAACTTTTTAATGGGATCTCTCTATAACTTTGCTAAGGCATATTACTCATATAATCATTGTTTTCAATTACCTTTAACCACTAAGTTAATTATTTATATTTATTTCTTATTTTTAAAGTTTAAATATATTTTAATTTATTTTTATAGTATTAATTATATTTAGAGATTCCACTATGGATGTGGGGAATAACAACTATTTAGTGATTTTAATCAACGTTTTAAACCAAGAAGTGGTCTCATGTATTTCAAAGCTATTCAATCTTTTGTTAAAATCGCTACATAATCCAATTTTTGAATATTATTATAAATGTTAAATGCTTCTTTTTGGTTTAATGTGAAAAGTATTTCTTAGCCCAAAATAAATTTAGAAGATATTTTTATATTTCGCAACATGAAGAAGAACAATTCTATATATTTCTTAATGTAGTTAATTTATATCTCAAAGTAATAATTATTATCAAGTATTTATATATTTAATAATATTTTAAGTAATATTAATAAATTTTTTTTATGGAGATCATCCACAAGATCGTTTTTGCTACTCGATACGGGAGCACAAGCCTTAGGCTAGATATGGGAGCACGAGCCTTAGGCTATCTCTATTTAAATTTCAACTATTGGAACAGAACAACTTTACTGTGTTCAAATCTCAATTTTGAATTTTCTCTCACAAATATACTTGAATCCCAATGATTGATTTTTGGTTGAACTGATTACTTTATGTTTGCCTACGTCACAGAAGGCTCCAAGACAAAATATTAAGACTATTACGAAACCCATATTATTAGTGTTTAAATTAATGAATCTATTACAACATATTCTATGTGAGTTTAACAAGGCTCATAATACCACACAAACTAGTTTTCAAACATATTGGAATGACATTGACTAATTCGCAACACTTGTTATTATTTCTACTTTCAAACATTTTGCAATAGCAAGGTCTGATCATAAATAAACTTAAGGTTTTCAATAATGCAAGGCTACGAATGATACACAAACAGTCTCATCTTGTACCACGACATCAATTACAATTAGTGGGTACTAATCAATATTTGCTAGTCCTTTAACTAGTTACTATCAACTATATTGAAATATTAAGAACTAATCACTACACAACACTTGTTATTACTATTATTATTGTTATATTGTTATATGCCACTAGCCACCAGCCACAGTCCCCAATTTTAGTCCATAATCCAACCCACAAAACCCATCCCTGCATCCCCCATTCCGAAACTCCATGCAACATAGGTAAAAATCCTCAATCACAAGAAATTCAGGCACACAGAGTCGTAGGAGAAGCTCAGATCGACAACAAAGCGGTTAAACATGAGAAACAAAATGATCAGAGTGTGAGAGTTTGGCGAAGAATACCCATAACGTCGGAGACGAGGAGGACGGCGGTGGTGGCGTCGGGGGAACCGGTGACATAAGTCGTCAAGTCGTGGAAGGTGTCGAGGCGTCCAACGCCAACGGGAGGATGATCTCGCTGCCATTTTTCCCCCTCCCTTACAAACCAGAGGTAAACTGCATCCTCTTTTTATCCCAAGCCATTTAAATATAAAGTGCACTTTGTTGTCATTTCTCGTTATTGATGCCGTTATTACGAGGGAATAAAAATTATTTATTATATTTATGAGTGATTTTTTAAAAATTACTGATTTTTATTTTAATTCTTTATTATCGTCATGGTCTTCGTCATCATTAGTTTTCGTCATTGATGCCGTCATTTTGAAGGCAACTCATTCCTCTCACTTTTCATTGAGTAATAACTTAATATTTAGGTATGTATGAATTAAAAATATTGATTTTTATATATAGTTGTGAGGGAAAATATACCTCCCTCACATAAAATGTCTCGGTCTAATTAATTAATCAAAGCAACAAATCAAAGACCTAGATATTTATGAGTATTTAGTTTTGAAATTGAAAAAACGTTTTCTTAAAGATTTCAAGAATTCATTTGTCATGATGTCATGTTTTTAGAACTTGTCAAACAATTGTTGTTGACTTGAAAATTTGACTATGTACTTCTCTAATTCACTTTAGTACCTATAGACTTGATCTCTACGAGTGTCAACTTGAATTTAATGTACATATATGAACTTCAATGCGTAAGAGTCATCTGGCAAAGGGTAGACAATTGGATTTTGTCCACCTCAATCTCTTATATTTGAATTTGTGTAAGGACTAGTAGTGTATACAAACACCTTTAGGGAATCTATTGAATTGTGAGGGTCGTTCCCCTCAATCAAACCCCTGGCAGACTAGCTTTACAACTCTAAGCAAAAGATGTGAAGACATTAAGCAAGTGTTCAATGGACCTAAGATGATGTGCCATGATGTAATCTTCTAATAATACTACTATGATGCTCTCATAAATATTCCATGACAAGTCCTTACATGAATCCTGAATAATCTCCCACACCATCTCAAATGAATGAGTGAATGTCTTTACATATAACCAAGCACACAAATCAACATAATGTGAGCTCTAGATTGGCTCACAACAACTAATAAGATATATTTTCAATTTTGATTTTAAAAGTTTAGGTTCAAATCCATGTTAACAAAAGTGACCTATGGTGTAGTCACGGTTAGGAGGGTCCACAAAGTGAATTGTCCAAGCCGTGCAGCTAGAGTAAACACAACGGAAAACAACTCAAAGATATAAAGCAAATGCAGATTCAGTCATTCAGTATATCATAGAATTCAAATACAAACTGGTCGGCAACATGCGGGCTTACAATTAGGGCTCACAGGCATGATTACAGAATTACGGACTATGCACAAGATTTAGCTTTGAGGCTCCTTCGCAAGAATTTCAAACTATCAACTATCTCTATGTGATTCCCTACTTTCCTAGGCATCTATTACATCAAGTTATATCATCTCCCGAACATAAGATTCCTCCACGTTAGCCAAGGAAGATCACAAACTCCAATGAAGAGCTATAACGTGTGCACACGAATAGATCGGACCTAATTGAATAGAACTCCACAAATGAATGAAATGGCGTGCGGATCTCAAGGAAGGTTGGTCACGAACCAAACAACATTGAATGATGTGTCATTTAGCTCCACAAGTCTTCTCCTTCAGTTGATTATCTAAGACTGCTAGGTTGCTTTATTCTGAGAAAATAGTCGATCTTCTGATAGCAATATCTTACCGGTACCTGATCCAAATGATCTCGAGATTTGGATATGATGTGCATGAAGGTGTCCAGATGCTAAGTTCAGCTCCGCAAGGTCTAAAATGAAACTGCAGTAGAAAGAGGACGAGAATACTGAAACTACTATTGACTGAATTGACTGTGTTGAACTGGAAAATGAAAAGAAACAAACTAAAATGCAAATGTTTTTGGTTGATCCAAAATTTCTCTTGAACCAGGGGTGCTCCTACATTAGACATCTAGGGTTATTGAAAAAAAAGTAAGTCCCTCACTTTGTCGAGGCTAGAGTAAAACCAAGACGGTCCAGCTCAGCCTGAGAAATCCAAGATGAGTCTTCTTATGGTCTGCCTTTCCACTTCGCAAGGTATTCTTTGTATTGTCTTCCTCTAGTGATGCATCCAACTCTGTTGTCTAAGATGTCTTCAATCTGCTCCAGTGCTTGTTGTGGTAACTGATTCTTCAAGTCTTCATCAATGCGATCACTGAACTCTGCTTCACGATACGTTTGTAATATTGAAAATTGGTGATATGCCCAATGTCTCTGGTAACTCCACTTCATATGCATTTCCTGAATCAAATTTCCTAAGTATCCTACATGGTCCAAACTTCTTCATCTTCAACTTGTTATATGTCCCAACTGAAAATCTTTCTTTTCTTAAGTACACCATCACTTCATCTCCCACTGAAAATTCTTTGTGTCCTCACTTCTCATCTGCATGCTCCTTATACTTACTGTTCATCTCCTCCAAATGCTTCTTCACCTGATTATGCACTGTCTCCATGTGTCCTGCAAATTCTTCTGCTTCTACACTCCTCTTCTCTTCCATACTAATGTCTCTCAACTCTGCTACTCCTCTAGGGTTAGTTTATGTCACAATCTCAAATGGTGTTCTTCTGGTACTCCTATTCACTGAATTATTATATGTAAACTCTGCTTGTGAAAGAATCAAATCCCAATTTCTTGTCTTCTCTCCAACCAAACATCTCAACAAGTTTCCCAAACTCCTATTCACTACCTCTGTCTGTCCATCGGTCTGTGGATGAAACGTTGAACTGAACTTCATATCTGTCTTCATCTTCTTCCAAAGTGTCTTCCAAAAGTATCTAAGAAACCATATATCTTTGTTCGAAATTATGGTCTTAAGTAATCCATGCAATCTCACAATCTCTTTGAAAAATAGGTCAGCTACATGTACTGCATCAGTAGTCTTCTTACAAGGTATGAAATGTGTCATTTTTGAAAATTTGTCCACCACTACAAATATTGAATCATGTCCTCTCCGTGTCTTCGGCAATCCCATTATAAAATCCATGCTTATGTCTTCCCAAGGTCTCTCCGATACTGTTAAAGATTTGTACAAACCAGTATTCTAACTACCCTCTTTTGCAATTTCACATACTCTACAACTTTGCACAAATTTCGTAACATCTTTATGTATCTGAGGCCAAAAGTAGTTTTCACTTACCAAAGCCACTGTCTTATCAATGCCAAAATGTCCTGCCAATCCACCACTATGCTTTTCCTTCATCAAATTATCTCACATTGAACTCCTAAGTATGCATAACTAGTTTCCTTTGAACAACATATCTTCCTGAATGAAATATTCCAACCACTTACTCCTATCTGTCACAACAGGTTCCTTACATGCTTTCCAAAGTTCTGCAAAATCAAGATCTTCATACATGTTCTTCAATTCTTCAAATCCCAAAACTTCAACTCTCATCTCTGTCAACAAATTTCTTCTCCTACTCAGGGTAAGTGCAAGAAGATGGGGGGCCAAAAAGGGTTTTAAGTGGCCACTTTTTTTCTGAAATCAGGAAATGCTGGCCTTGGATGAGAAATTGAGCATAGTTACACTCAAAATTTGAAGATGCAACCAAAACAATATTCATAGTGCTTCGAGTCTACTTTCTAAACTACTTTTTTTTTTTGAAAATGGTATAGATTAAGGGGTTCAAAAGAGGGAGCCATAGAAATTGGTGTTGTTTCTGTCAAAAAAACATAACATAGCATGTTTTGTGGCTCCCTCAAAAAGTTAACTTTTTTTTGGTATTTTTAAAATCACTTGGGTGAGAAATTAGCTAACAGCATGTAGTTTATGCCTGATTTTTCTGATAATGTTTTTATGAATATTTGATTTTTTACTAATTTTCAAAGTGGATACATCCTAAAAAGTAGAATTTTGGCCGTGCTACCTCTATAAATTTTGAAAACTAATTGAAAATCATTTTTTCAATATGTGTAGAATGGAGTCTAGTTTCTAAATATGTAATTCTTTTGAAATTTCAATGAATGGTTAATTTACAATGAAAAAAAGACGAAACAGTGGTTTTTGCCCAAAAACAGACACACAAACAAAAAAAATTAAAGATGAAAGGCTTAACATTGTCAAAATGTGAAAAAAATTACATCGTTAAATAGTTAAGAGAAAGCCTAACATTACCCAGGTGTTTGATTTGTTTGACCTTGAAACACGTGCAAATCTGAGGGTTAGCACGAACAAAATTATGTGAAATCTTGTAGAATTTGCAAAAACACGTCTGTGGATGTTGAAAAGGCACTCCAAGCCTTTGGGTTGGAAATCCAAAGCAAATCCCAAGCCTAAGGCTTGGGATTCCCAAATCACAATATAACGCGCTCGCATTATATTGTGCTTTTTTTCTTTTTTGCATGTTTGTCGGTGTTTTCCCAGTTCGACATAACACGAGCACGTTATAACGTGCTCGCGTTATGTCTTCCTTTGAATGAGTTATGTTCAAGTTTCATAAGTATGTTTCATGGATGTATATATGTATGCTTGTAGGTATGTATGCATGCATGTATGTATGTACATGTATGCATGCTTGTTTGTATGTATGTATGTATGTATGTATGTAAGTGTTTTGGGTTTAGGGTATATAAGGACATGAGCCTGTATAGTTTTGAGGGTTGAGGGTTGAGGGATTAGGGCTTAAGTAATAGGTAGAGGGTAGAGGGTAGAGATTAGAGGGTTGAGGGTTACGGTTCAGGGTTAATATTCAGGTTGTTGAGTGTATAAGATAAGTGTGTAAGGCGCGGGGATTAGGGTTTAGGATATTGGGTTCAGGGTTTACAATATGGATTGAGGGTATATAAGGCATAGGGTGACTTGGGTTGAGAGCATGTATGGTTTAGGTTTAATTTAAGTATAGGGTTGAGGCACAATATTCGGGGTTTAGGATATAAGTGTAAGGTTATATGGTCTAGGGATGAGGGTTTGTGGGTGTAGGCTTTAGGGTTTAAGGTATAGGGTTGATGATTGAGGGATTAGGGCTTAAGTATATGGTTGAGGGTTGAGGGTTGAGGGTTTAGGGATAGGTTTTAGGGTTGAAGGGTTAAGGGTTGAGGGATAGGGTTTAAGGTTTAGGGGTAAGGGATTAGGATTTAAGGTATAATGTCTTGGGTTGAGGGTTTAGGAATAGGGATAGCATTTAGGGTTTATGGATGAGGGATTAGGGTTGAGGGTTGAGGGTTGAGGGATTAAGGTTTAATGTATAGTGCTGAGGGTTGAGTGTTTAGGGATAGGGTTTAGGGTTTAGGGTTGAGGGATTAGGATTTAAAGAATAGTGTTGAGGGTTGAGGGTTTAGGGATAGGGTTGAGGGTTGAGGGTTGAGCGATTAGGGTTTAGGGTTGATGGATTAGGGTGTAAGGAATAGTGTCGAGGGTTTAGGAATAGGGTTTAGGGTTGAGGGTTGACATATTAGGGTTTAATGTTGAGAGTTGAGGGTTGAGGGTTTAGGGATAGGGTTGATGGTCAAGGGATTAGGGTTAAAGTAGAGTGTCGAGGGTAGAGGGATTAGGGATAGGGTTTAGGGTTGAAGGTTTAATGATTGAGGGTTGAGGCTTTAGGGCTGAGGTTAAGGGATTGGGGTTTAAGATATAGTGTTGAGCGTCGAGGGTTTAGGGATAGGTTTTAGGGTTTAAGTTTTAAGGGTTAAGGGTTGAGGGATAGGGATTAGGGTTTAGGGATAAGGGATTAGGGTTTAAGGTATAGTGTCGAGGGTTGAGGGTTTAGGAATAGGGATAGTGTTTAGGGTTTAGGGATGAGGGATTAGGGTTGAAGGTTGAGGGATTAGGGTTTAAGGTATAGTGTTGAGGGTTGAGGGATTAGGTTTTGGGGTTGATGGATCAGGGTTTAAGGTATAGTGTTGAGGGTTGAGGGTTTAGAGATAGGGTTTAGGGTTGAGGGATTCAGGTTTAGGGTTGACGGATTAGGGTTTAATGTTGAGAGTTGAGGGTTGAGGATTTAGGGATAGGGTTAATGGTCAAGGGATCAGGCAAAGGGATTAGGGTTTAGGGTTGAAGGTTTAAAATTGAGGGTTGAGGCTTTAGGGATGAGGGTTTAAGGCTGAAGATACAGTGTTGAGTGTTGAGGGTGTAGGGATAGGTTTAAGTTTTAAGGGTTAAGGGTTAAGGGATAGGGATTAGGGTTTAAGGTATAGTGTTGAGGGTTGAGGGTTTAGGGATAGGGTTTAGGGTTAAGGGATTAGGGTTTAGGGTTGACGGATTAGGGTTTAATGTTGAGAGTTGAGGGTTAAGGGTTAAGGGTTTAGGTATAGGGTTGATGGTCAAGGGATTAGGGTTAAAGTAGAGTGTCAAGGGTAGAGGGATTAGGGATAGGGTTTAGGGTTGAAGGTTTAAGGATTTAAGGTTGAGGCTTTAGGGATGAGGGTTAAGGGATTAGGGTTTAAGATATAGTGTCGAGTGTCGAGGGTGTAGGGATAGGTTTTAGGGTTCAAATTTTAAGGGTTAAGGGTTGAGGGATAGGGATTAGGGTTTAGGGATAATGAATTAGGGTTTAAGGTATAGTGTCGAGGGTTGAGGGTTTAGGAATAGGGATAGCGTTTAGGGTGGAGGCATTAGGGATAGGGTTTAGGATTTAAGGTTGAAGTGTTGAGGGTTGAGGATTTAGGGATAGGGTTTATGGTTTAGGGATAAGGGATTAGGGTTTAGGGTTTAGGGATTAAGGTACCATAAATTATAAAATTAGGGATTAGGGTTTATGGTTTAGGGATTAGGTATTAGGGTTTAGGGTTAAGGGATTAGGGTTTAGTGTTTAGGGATGTATAATTAAGGGGTACCATAAATAAACTAGAATTTAGGTAGGGTTGGTAAAATTTTGTGAATCATCATGGGTTGGAGATTGGAGATTTTGTTGTGTTCAAGTACATATACAAGTCATATTTTAAGGTTAAGATATTTCAAAGAACAGGGTGTGTGTAAAACATCAATGCTCTTCAGCTTATGAATACCAATATTGATACAGATAAAAGATGCCCTTCTTCTAATAGAGTATGTAGTTCAAGTCAACCAATGGGTAGCTAGTTGTTGAATGAATTGGTTTAATGGGCATGCCTCCTTCAAAGTTATGCTTGGAGACTTTACACAAAAACTAGTAACTCTATACATTATTTTTCATTCTTTTATTTCATGTACACTATTAAGAACTTGTAAAATCTAATTGTGTAATGTGTTTATGGCAACGCATTACTCTTGCATTTGTTTCACATTTTATAGACAACACAGACGAACATACGGTGTTGCAAGGTCCAAGTGGGCAGGAGTGGGATGTACAATTAGGGGGTACCATAAATAAACTAGAATTTAGGTAGGGTTAGGAAAATTTTGTGAATCATCATGGGCTGGAGATTGGAGATTTCATTGTGTTCAAGTACATATCCAAGTCATATTTTAAGGTTAAGTTATTTCAAAGAACAGGGTGTGTGAAAAATATCAATGCTCTTCAACTTATGAATACCAACATTGATACAGATAAAAAATGCCCTTCTTCTAACAGAGGATGTAGTTCAAGTCAACCAATGGGCAGAAAGTTACTGATTGAATTGGTTTCTTATGAAGAAAACAATGATGTTGTTGAAGAAATGGAAGAAAATCAAAATTGTAAGTCTAATTTAATTTATTTCAACTTTCAAAGCAGGCATTTGAATTGTAGCTTTACCAGGAGGATTGGTATAACAAAAACTTAATTCTATTACAGACCTTTCTTTGAAGAACCCTGGACATTATGGACCCTATCATCTAGAAAAGCACATGACAGTGAACTTTGCCCCACCTTTCAAATCAGATAAACCTTTTTATTCAATGAAAATGAAGTTACAGAATGTAAATTGATCATGCATACTAGTAAGATCAAATTCTCTGCCTTCTATTCTTATTACTCTTACTTTATTAAGAGAAGAGTGTCAAAAAGAATGGGTTTAATTGTAAGCTAACATAAGGCAAAGTAGTTTTGTTATTACATTTTTCTGAGGGATCTCTAATAGTCTAATATAATGTAGTCTTCTATAATATGAACATGTCTGCATTTGTGTGAATGCTAAGCTTTAATAGTAAAGTATTAAATCAATGCAATAGTAGAGTAGTAAATCTAAAGTAGAGTTGGTTTAGGGATAGGGTTGATGGTCAAGGGATTAGGGTTAAAGTAGAGTGTTGAGGGTAGAGGGATTAGGGATAGGGTTTAGGGTTGAAGGTTTAACAATTGAGGGTTGAGGCTTTAGGGATGAGGGTTAAGGGATTGGGGTTTAAGATATAGTGTTGAGTGTCAAGGGTTTAGGGATAGGTTTTAGGGTTAAGGGTTGAGGGATAAGGGATTAGGGTTTGAGGTATAGTGTCAAGGGTTGAGGGTTTAGGAATAGGGATAGAGTTTAGGGTAGAGGCATTAGGGACAGGGTTTAGGGTTGAAGGTTTAAAGATTGAGGGTTGAGGGTTTAGGGCTGAGGGTTAAGGGATTATGGTTTAACGTATAGTGTCAAGGGTAGAGGGTTCATGGATAGGGTTTAGGGTTTACGAATAGGTAGAGAGGTGAGGGGAAACAAAGGTGAGAGATAGAGAGGTGAGGGGAAAGATATAAGAAAATGAGAGAAGCTTTAGGGATAGGGTTTAGGGATAGGGTTTAGGGTTGAGGGATTAGGGTTTAGGGTATAGTGTTGAGGGTTTAGGGTCGAGGGATTAGGGTTAAGGGTTGAGGGATTAGGGTTTGACGTTGAGTTTCGAGGGTTGAGGGTTTAGGGATAGGGTTGAGGGTTGAGAGATTAGGGTTAAAGTAGAGTGTCGAGGGTATAGGGATTAGGGATAGGGTTGGAGGGTTTATGGATAAGGGATTAGGGTTTAAGGTATAGTATTGAGCCCGTTGAGGGTTTAGGAATAGGGATAGCATTTAGGGTTTAGGGATGAGGGATTAGGGTTGAGGGTTGCGGGATTAGGGTTGAAGGTTGAGGGATTAGGGTTGAGGGATAGGGTTTAGGGTTTAGGGTTGAGGGATTAGAGTTTAAGGTATAATGTTGAGGGTTTAGGGATAGGGTTTAGGGTTGAGGGATTAGAGTTAAGGGTTGAGGGATTAGGGTTTGACGTTGAGGGTTAAGGGTTGAGGTTTTAGGGTTAAGGGTTTAGGGATAGGGTGGACAGTCGAGGGATTAGGGTTAAAGTAGAGTGTCAAGGGTATAGGGATTAGGGATAGAGTTGGAGGGTTTAGAGATAAGGTATTAGGGTTTAAGGTATAGTATCGAGCCCATTGAGGGTTTAGGAATAGGGATAGCGTTTAGGGTTTAGGGATGCAGGATTAGGGTTGAGGGTTGAGGGATTAGGGTTTAGGGTTGAGGTATTAGAGTTAAGGGTTGAGGGATTAGGGTTTGACGTTGAGGGTTGAGGGACAAGGTTGAGGGTCGAGGGATTAGGGTTAAAGTAGAGTGTCGAGGGTATAGGGATTAGGGATAGGGTTGGAGGGTTTAGGGATAAGGGATTAGGGTTTAAGGTATAGTATCGAGCCCGTTGAGGGTTTAGGAATAGGGATAGCGTTTAGGGTTTAGGGATGAGGGATTAGGGTTGAGGGTTGAGGGATTAGGGTTTAGGGTTTACAGTTTAGGGTTGAGGGATTAGGGTTTAAGGTATAGTGTTGAGGGTTTAGGGATAGGGTTTAGGGTTAAGGGATTAGAGTTAAGGGTTGAGGGATTAGGGTTTGACGTTAAGGGTTGAGGGTTGAGGTTTTAGGGTTGAGGGTTTAGGGATAGGGTTGAGGGTCGAGGGATTAGGGTTAAAGTAGAGTGTCGAGGGTATAGGGATCAGGGATAAGGGATTAGGGTTTAAGGTATAGTATCAAGCCCGTTGAGGGTTTAGGAATGGGGATAGCATTTATGGTTTAGGGATGAGGGATTAGGGTTGAGGGTTGAGGGATTAGGGTTTAGGGATGGGGTTTAGGGTTTAGAGTTGAGGGATTAGGGTTTAAGGTATAGTGTTGAGGGTTTAGGGATATGGTTTAGGGTTGAGGGATTAGAGTTAAGGGTTGAGGGATTAGGGTTTGACATTGAGGGTTGAGGGTTGAGGTTTTAGGGTTGAGGGTTTAGGGATAGGATTGAGGGTTGAGGGATTAGAGTTAAGGGTTGAGAGATTAGGGTTTGACATTAAGGGTTGAGGTTTTAGGGTTGAGGGTTTAGGGATAGGGTTGAGGGTTGAGGGATTAGGGTTAAAGTAGAGTGTCAAGGGTATAGGGATTAGGGATAGGGTTGGAGGGTTTAGGGATAAGGGATTAGGGTTTAAGGTTTAGGGATAGGGTTTAGGGTTTAGGGATTAGGGTTTAAGGTATAGTGTTGAGGGTTTAGGGATAGGGTTTAGGGTTGAGGGATTAGAGTTAAGGGTTGAGGGATTAGGGATTGACGTTGAGGGTTGAGGGTTGAGGTTTGAGGGTTGAGGGTTTAGGGATAGGGTTGAGGGTCGAGGGATTAGGTTTAAAGTAGAGTGTCAAGGGTATAGGGATTAGGGATAGGGTTTATGGTTGAAGGTTTAAGGATTAAGGGTTGAGGCTTTAGGGCTAAGGGTTAAGGGATTAGGGTTTAGTGATAGGGTGTAGGGTTTAGTGATAGCATGTAGGGTTTAGGGTTGAGGGATTAGGGTTTATGGTTGAGGGAATAGGGTTTAAGGTAAAGTGTTGAGGGTTTAGGGATAGAGTTTAGGATTTGAGGGTTGAGGGTTGAGGCTTTAGGGTTTAGGATTAAGTGAGACCCAGATGGCTAAGGATGGATGGAGAGGTAGACAAGGAGCGACTGAGAGACATAGAGAGGGGAGAGGTAGAAAGGTGAGGGGGAGAGATAAGTGAGATATAGAGAGGTGAGATAGAGAACATGAGCTAATGGAACTAGAGGTGAGATATTGCAAAGGTGCTATCAAAGGTGAGATAGGCACAAATATTTATGGATCAATCTATAGCAGGACAAAATGTGAGCGCGTTATAACGCGCTCGCGTTTTGTCCTGCTATAGAAATAGTAAAAAGGCCTAGACTCCCATGATCCAGGCCCACATGCTCTGTTTTCATGTTGATTATGTGTGTGTTCCGACAAAAAAGAAGTGTTTTCATGATGTTGGGAAGTTCACATGTACATTTTACACATTCTACCACCTTTGCATGATCTTTCCACCACCTTTTCTGCTTTGCCAACTTGAGAAGGAGGAAATAACATAGTTTTCACATCAAATTTGATATATATCTATTCAAGTTTCAATTTTTGTAGTGTTGCAATGTTAATTGTGATTCAATTTTAGGAATTTAACATTATAGATTGGTTAATAGTATTGTTGTTACTAATTATATTTGAATGTTATTAAATTTAACATTGAAAATGAAGTAAGTGGTGAAAAACTCAAATTGTTGAGGAGTTTGATGCAAGAAGAAAAAAACACTACATAATTGGGTACTCTCTCCATTCAAATCTCTATTTTTTAGGTATGTCAAGTCTTTACATGCATGTTCTTTACATTTTCCTTAATTCTATTTGAATTACTTTATCATGCTCTATCATACATGTTTATATCACTTGTATCCAGTATGCATAATAAAAGACTATGTATACATACCTTGTGTTTATATAATAGACTATGTTTTAAATTATTTCATGGTATGCATAATAAAAGATATCTCAAAGGTCAACATTAATTAAAATAGACACATTCCCAATCAAGAAAGTAGCCTACAATCTCACATGATGCCATGTATATTTTCTAAACTTGGGCTCTTTAATAATTATGTGTAATAAACAGACCTTAACATACCACGATGTCAAACTATACAAGAATAAATCCTTACAACATAATAAAAATACAATCCCACTATTATCTTGTCATATTAACAAGTTAAAATACAAATGAATAGGTGCCAAGATCATACAAGTATGCACATGACATGATGATTTGTATGCACATATATTGGGCTAGGACATTCCTTATGCACCTATTCATGATGATTTGTATGCACATGACACAACAATATTTCAAAATTTCCTAATTGTCCCTTGTTAGCACATGATGGTGGTTACCTTGATCGACTATATACCATTCAATACCCTAAATTACAAAGATTAGTCTAATGATTTTTATGACAATCCTAGGTATGTGATGCAAAGGTAGGGTTCAACTCAATCCAAAGGGCTCATACCAACAGTTTCTTCAAATTTCATAAGCTTCCCTCTCAAGCAATCTCCCTATATAAAGGCACAAAGAGGGTCTTCAATACTTCAAAACCTAACAAGGTTACTAGAGGTCTTCTTACCCCTTAGGAACTCAGACACAACCATTCTAAACCCGTACTCAAGTCTACACTCTTCAATTGTTGTCTATTCCTTCACAAGCCACCCAAATCCTAGTAGCCCTAGTACCAACAAAACACCTTCTCAATTCCAAATTTCAACTTCTTGATCTAAACCATCATCCACGCTTTAACAATGCTCTTTCATCAAAACCCTACTTGAAAGCATAACTTTTCACCAAAAGAAGACATGTGATTTAACAATTATAGATTGTAGTGTTACAATGTTAATTGTGATTGAATTTTAGGAATTTAACATTTAACAATTCCGATCATTATATTCATCATAAATAAGTCACTTTTAGTCAATAGAAGCGAAAATACATCCATTTGCAATCATGGATTAGTTAAGGACAGCTAGGTGGTAAATTTATTGCCATTAGCCACTTCACAAATTTGGTGTCTTATCTTGTCCTCCTTGGTTTTCTCCATGGATCTCCATCATTGTCTTCATGAATTGTATAATTAATCATGTCATAGTGCCTTCATCATTCCATAATTGACTGTCCCACTTGACAAGAGGCCTAATTCAGCTTGTGCAAATAGGTCACTATAGGTTTTTTGATCTCCAGGCTTCCAATCTTCAAACCAAGACACCAAACATGTCAATTGGGTGTGCCTCAACCTTTTCAAGCATTACAAACACCTTCCAAAGAGTTTCTCTACAAACCCTAACCCTTATGCAACTTAATTGCCTAAAACCATGAGTTTTCAGCCTAGAATAATTTGCCTCTAAAATGCACATGATTATCTACTTGAGTTTGGCATTGCCATATTAATGTGCCTTGACTTTAATAATTGTCTCTTGATATCCCTTCTTCACCCTCTACACTAATCCAAACCATGCCCTAGTGTGATGTCTCCCATGATCTCAATCACATATCCTTTCATGACTAGATGGTTATCAACAAGTAGTCAACATGAAGTCCCATGTACTCTTCACTTGTAGCCTCAATAGGGACTTTCCTTTGACCTTATCCTTATCTAGGACTGAAGTGAACTTTGTACCATAATGCTTTGTATGGATGCAATAACATTGTGCAATAATGCTTTGTATGGCTGCAATAATTTGCTTTGTATGCTTTGTACCTATTTTGGTTGAGTGACATTTACTCTTTTACATGATGATTGTATGTACATTTACTATGAAGGGTTGAATGACATATATTTTAGTTATTTGTATGGATTCATTTCTTAGGAACTAATATTGGTCTCTTTATCATGCTACAGACAAATTCTCCGTCATGCCAAGGAAATGATCAAGAATTAAACCAACACAGGAAGAGATAGAAGCTAAGAATGCAAAGAAAGCAACGACTATGAGGGAACTTCGTGAGAAGAGGAAATTGGACACAATAAATGAAGACATGCCAATTGAAGAGGAACCGCAACCATCACAAAGAGAACAAATGCAAAAACTTTGTGCTATGAGAGATTTGAATACCATAGTTGGAGACACGTCCTCTACAGCAAGTCAACATGTAGGGACACCATCTACTGCATCTCAAGTTGAGAGTACATCATCACTTGCATGTGATGAAGAGGTACACCATCGTTCCTGCCTCAACCTCAAGGTATGTCATCTACTCCATCTTCGATCGAAGGTATGCCATCTAGCCCATCTCATTTAAATATTGATGAAATCCCTAATGTTGAGATTGTTAACTCCAGTTGGCACTATTTTGGTTGGCAGTGATGTCAAAGGCGGTAACGTGTTTGATGTTCCACTTAGCATCGACCTGTTGACTTGGCAACATTTGCTTGTTGAAGTGATAAAGTTGGGCTTAAATATTTTGTGTCGCATAAGTGGTAAAGATGAATGTTGTGCGTTCTAATGTTTTTATTGAACACTGGTTGCAAGGTTGTTGACAGGACTAAACGGTCATCTTTCTTTTATCTTTTGAAGCCCTCTTTAGGGTAAACTACATCGGCCGGTCACCAGTCTTAAGTGGTTGTATCTTTGTTATTTTGGCATTTTGGTTCATAATGCATTTCGTAGGGTTTGCAAGAATACTCATGGAAAAAGGTCTTTGGAATCTGCCTGTTGACTTCGTGAGCTGCAAGCAAATCATGAAAGGTTATGAAGGGAGTCTGATGGATCTTCAAAAAGGTTGGAACATTGACTTCATAGCCCACAGCTATGCCGTTATCATTGAAAAGCAAGGTAAAAGTGGCAATGGTCAGTCAAAGATTCTGAATCTATTTTTATTGTGGCCGTCAAGATATCTGTAAGTATAATCTTGAAAGCTTATTTCTCTTTATCTGCAGAGTTGTTGTTAAAGAAATGAGCAAATATATTTGTCAAGGGTTTATTTCCGCACAAGGTTTTTTTAAAGAATGCCATTTATGTTAAAAGCTTGTATACTTTAAAATAGTTTTTTTTCAGATATGTGGCATTTCTTTGCACCACCAACTATGTTTTGCTCGTCGGTGATATGGAATCTTTTATAAACTTCTGTTGGCTGTTATTTATCTTAAAACCCTAGGGTTTCACCTGGGTTATTGGCAGTTGGGCCTGACAGTTATATCTTGTAACCCTATTGAGGGTTAACAGTTTTTAATCCTTCCTTCTTCAAACTGTCTCTGTTCTTTCTGATCAAGAAGGTTAATGGTGCTTATGTGATTTACAGATACAGTTATAAAACTGTCGATTGGTTTCTATTTCAGTTGTTTTTTTTGGAACTGCCTACAGAAAAGGTTTTTGAAAAGGAATATAGACAGTTGTATAAAAGGATATAATGTAAATGATGTGAGTGCAAAATAAGAATATATTTTGTGTGGTCTGCACTCACATTGTTGGCAGTATATGCTTTAAAGAAACAGAGTATCCCTCTGTACGAAAATGTTTTCAAAAATTGTGTAATCTTTGATATGCCAGTGAGGCAATGTATTCAGTGAGATTGTAAGCCAGTGAGGCACAGTAATCAGTGAGATTCTTAAGCCAGTGAGGCAATTTTTCGTGTGGTTTTATGCCAGGGGTTTTCCACTTAGGACAAATCTCTATGTCTCTATTTTTGTGGTATGCTTCTAGATCTGTTGTCAGCTATTACAGCTTTCATTCTTGTATCTTATCTTATTGGCACAGTTCTTGTGATACAGAACATCTATACTCAGTTGATTTAATTGTTTAAATATAAGTTTTTGTTTCAGTCTGCAAAACATATCTGTAAGTGCAAAAATCTGTCTAGATACTGATTCACCCCCCTCTCAGTATCTGTACCACTCTAACAGAGATGAATTTACCTAACTTAACACCACTTGAATTTTGCATAGAAAGCCAAAGTATTTGATTGATATTGATGAGAATATTTTTCTGCCAATGGAAGGTAAGATTCCAAAACGCACTTGTAGAAGATATGCTCATAAAATTTGGAGAATATTCTTTGAAAAGTTAAATGAGACCGCAAGATGTCAACTATAGGTCTATCATGAAGATTCTTGGGTTGAGAACATTAGAGGCTTCAAGCGAAAAATCTATTGTTAAGAATCTAATGAGTGCGTACGAGAGTGTGGGTAACACCTCATGCACAAAAGATAGTAATGCAACACGGCGTGTGATTACATCGACTATAGTAAGTAGTCAAATGAGGAAAGATTGTCTCATTAGAAAGACGAGTCAAGCATTGAGAATTAATAGGAAAACTTTATCAAGAGCAGTTGGAAGACGCCAAAGAATTGAGGACACTAATGCCAATGAATTATGGGCATTCTCAAGGAGACTACCACGAAAAGATAAACCAATTGTTGAAGCATTGAGATCACTAATTGAAGACTTTTAGAAGAATTACACAAGGGTATCTCCAAATCAAAGGGATGTGGTAAGAAGGAGAATCAGTAGTCGGAACTGTGAGCCACATCCAAAGCATTTTTTGGATATGACTCAAACACAGTTTTTTGGTAAATTTCTAGAGAAGTATCCTCAAATTAAAATTTGTCAAAGATATTTTGAAATGTTAAAACCTTTCTATGTCAAGATAAATCACACACGCACTACTTATTGTTGTAGATTACATTTTTGAATTTTATAACCATTTTGATGTTTATCGGTCTATATGTTTAGATTTGCATACTAACAATGTTTTGCAGGGTTGTGGCACACGTGCCCCACCAACATCTTCAAGAAACTTCATATCAAGAATTTTATGTGAAAGAGAGAAAGGTCAAATATTCTACAAGAAATTATGCTTGGATGGCACATGTCAGCATTGCGATGGCTTGCAACGTATGCCAATATGTGAACATATGGAAAGAACACATGCGGTTGGAAACGAAGTAGTAGAGTTCGGCAAGTATAAAATAGTGGCATACAATACAAAAGATGGTAAAGAAGCAAAGAGGTGTGAATTGGTTATTGAAAAGATACCAGTGTATCAGTTTATGCCTATATTTCATGACAACATGTAGTGTATGAGTATGCAAGACAAGCCCATAGAGCTCGATGGTTGGACTTGCAATTCAAGTTATACAAAGACACATTTCCAGTTGGTAGCATTGTTTCAGTCATTGACTTTGCAGAGAACTACAGTCTACAGCCACAGTGTGAGGTGCAATCACAATATTACAACTCCACACAAGTTTCTATATTTGTGCTCATCGCATTCATTCATGCAAATGATAGTAGAGAGGATGACAAAAAGATCATAAGGGAGTATCATTTCTATATCAGTGATGATCGCATGCATTCTACAGAGTTCGTGCAAGGTTGCTTTCAGGTGTTTTACAATGATTTGGCTAGAAGGGGCATATCGTTCAATCAACATATCATATGGTCGAATAACTATGCGTCACAATTCAAGAACTCACAGAATTTCTATTGGCTGAGCAGGAGGCATAATTTTATAGGTATTCAGCATATGTGAAACTTTTGTGAGGCTGGACATGGAAAGGGGGAGCATGATGGTGCAGGAGCATGTATCAAAAGAGCCATAGCATGAGAAGAGTTAAAGTATAAAGACAATGCAAAGTTGACAGATGCAAAATCGATCGTTGAGTGGTGTAATGCTTCCATGGGTCCAAGTAATGAAGGTAAGTCTTCAATTCATAGATTTTTTTGGTTGATAGATGATACTAACATTCCACCATATGAGGACTATTCTACACTGACAAGATCAAGTGAGATGCACTCTTTCAGAAGCTCAATTGCAGGTTCATGGAGTATCCATATGCGAAAGATGTCATGCTTTTGTTCTTCCTATACAATTCAAGCCTAGGATGAGTGCGAGTCAAAGGAGTGGGTTGACGAATGACAGTTAAGTTATCTTAGCCCACTTGATCCATATTGACCCCCGACGACACTGGAACTAACACAGATGGAATCATCAGTTTACTTTGACCACATATTAGATCTAGTTCAACTAGGTAATATATCTATTTGTATAGTTTTTGAAATTCCTAATGTCATTTTACTTTGTAGTGTTTTTGTAATGTTGACTAATTTCATCTAATTTGCTACACATATCAATGTAGGGCATGTATATGCAGTTATTACAGATGAAGATAACGAAGAGGGAACAGATTATTACTTGTGTCGTTGTGTTGAGGCCAAAAAGAAATTGGAGGCCCCAATTACTGTTACCTAGTTTTCACTACTAGCTAAATCAAGCAAAACTTTCTAGTTTTTGAAAAAGGAGAGGAAGGTACATTTTTTTGCTGTTGCATTATATCCATGTGCATATTTGGTACAAATTAAGATTACATTGTGTTATTGCATTCTGATGTATTTCAGAACTTAAGAGATTGTACAAATCTTTTAAAAAGATCAACAATATGTATTGAAAAATAAGTGTATAAGATCTCACACAAGCCATGAGACTAACTGTTTCATTGCAAAATGAAAAGGACAAACTATACATTTATAAAAGACCAAAAAAACAAATATGCATGTGAGGTAGGGTGACTCGTCATTGCCTAAATGACGAGCCTTTAGACTGTTGCTGCGTCTTGTGTCATCTTGGATTGTCTGCATGTCCCCACATCTAGCCACTGTCTCCTTGCTACCCCTAGTCATCTGCATAAAATTTTGAAAAGAACTGATGTTAGAGCAATGACGGGGCATCATACATCACATGATATGCACCTATAAATATACAATTTGTCTTTTTAGATGCAGTAAACCAGTTAGTATCACATAAACTGTTGAGAAGACAAATCAAGTATATCAACTGCGAGCCCTTATTTTTCTTAACATGTTTGCTTCATGTGCAGATACAGGTGTAATTATGTTTCCGTTTGATTCATCAATTACATTATGAGTGGAGGAAGTGTGGCTCCCACAAGGGTTGAGCCCAGCTCATGGTCCTTATAAAAACATTGCATATGCCATATACAAATGCAAGACAGACTGCAAGGAAAGAGGAGATAGTTTAGAAGGCGGATCTCAGCTTTCAAGAGGTTTCAGTCATGGTAGGACAGCAAGCAGTCACCATGAAAATAACAGTCATCAAAAGAACAGTAGTGTATGCCTCAGCACAACAGCAAAAAAGAAAGTAATCATGATGTAAAAAGCAACATTTATAGTTAAGAACATCATGGACAGCAGTCACATGACTGCATTCAGATGTTATTTGACACCCTATCACTCATTTAGAACAGTTGGGTCTATGTAGCAATAAAACCCGGAATAGACCTCATACAGAAACACAAAGAACATTGTGAAGGAATGAATAATGAGAAAGCATTGTTTGAGTAGGTCTTTCCTATCAAGCATGAATTTTAGATGGGTTCTCAAATTAATGCAACTTTGCATAGAGGAATCAAAACTATTGATTATGAAAGTAAAGAAACTGAATCAGTAATGTCTGAGACGGTGAACCAAACCATGACAAAGATAAAAAATGATAAAAAATGGCCTACTGCGGAAGGCATTTTGCAAAGCAATTATATGGATTCAAAAACTTCCACCGGGGCTTATGTAACTCAATCTTCTATACAGCTTGCAAGCAATGAAGTGCAAGAGAAAAGAGAAAATGTAGGGATTAAAGAGCATCAACATTGGAATGGTGCCTCCAAAATTATCTTATAGAAATCACAAGATGGATTAGTAAGGCCAAAATATGAGAAACAACTGAGAGAAAACCAGATTAGGATACTTGAGAAAAGTGCATTAGAAGGAAAAGTAGTAGATATCGCCAATATTCTGAGGGAACAACAGTCACATGACTTAGTTTGCCCCAATTGCGGATCATGCATTACTAAATGTTTTATTTTATGTAAAAGGAAGCAGACAAGTCAAGTTTCAGAAAGATAGTAATGATGTGCCAGCTGCTGTATTAGAAGAGGAATATGAAATAACTGAAGGCCAGAGCAACAAGCTAGAGATGCCCATTGAACAAGACACTGTAGCTTATGGATGCTTGGCATGCTTTTCCTTTATCATCGGAAGAGACAAAGATTCTCCGAGGACATTTGCTTCTAGTCCACAGTAGGACTGCTGTGTTCTTTCAACTTCGACTTTGAATAAAGTGGTGCCAGGTCTTAAACCTTTTCAAACCAAATCAGAAAGTGGCAAGAATAGTTTGGCAGAGCAATACACATCTGAGAATGATCACGAGTCAGGAATGTTGGTAGATAAAGAGAAAGATAGCTTTTATTGCTTTCCATTTTGTTATCCTTGGGGCCACAGTAAACCAAGAGACAAACTAAAAGAACCTTTACTCATCAAAGAAGATCCTGACAAAGAAACGACAATGGCTTTAGATGAAAGCAATTCTTATGGGAAGTCGCAACCAGTTAAATATTCAACAGGCTTACAAGTACCAGGAGACAAACTGAAGGAACCTTTACTCAACAAAGAAGATTCAGACAAAATAAATACAACTTTTTTGAAGATTCAATGCTACAGCCACCCCACAGAAATACAGTTTTCAAGAGCAGCAAGACAGAGAAGTTTTTTCAAGTTTTCTGTCAAAACCCCTCACAGAAAATACAGTTTTTCGAGTTGCAAAACTCAAAGATGTCGTTTCTCCAAGTTTTTGTCTAAGTTGAAGTCCGAACAGCCAAAAATGCAGAATATGAAGGAAAATACAAGGTTTTAACTCTTTTCAAACGTATGCTCGGAAAATGTCCACAAAAGTCGACTGAATGGAGTTAAAACATAAAAAAGTGCAGTTTCTTTTTCAGATTTCGAACAACAGAAAGGAAAATTGAAAGTTTTCAATTCATTGCTAGAAAAAAACCTTAGAAATGCTCAAAATCGCGCGCTTCTGGTAGCAAAAAAATGCTTGTAAAATGCTCAAAAAATGGAGAAAGTTCGACAAGGATAAGACTTACCTTTGCTTCTGCCAAAGTGCTGTGTTAAAACCACAGAGATTTCCTCATTCAACTGTTCAGAATAGCCTCAACACAGCCAACCACAGATATACAAAGGGTCGACCATCAAAATGGTAGAAAAATGCATCAATAAGCAGTCAAAATGCAGCCAGAGAGGAATGGAATTAGCCCAGAATTGACCAAACAAGGAGTCAAAATCTAAAATATGCAACTTACCTTGCATTTAGCCTCAGAAATCGACCAATACCGGCTCAAAACGACCCAGATTCATGGCATTTTTCACCTTCAAACCCTCCATGGTGGCGGCGGCCAAGTAAAATGGCAGAAGCAAATGCAAATGAAATGATTTTTAGGTCTTCTCCTTGGGTCGAATACCCTAGATGGGATTTGAGTGTTTTTTTTTTTTTGACTTTTATTTTAAAATCATTGCATTTTTTGTATGGCCCGTGGTCAAGACTTCATTTGTTCAAACCTAGCATGATCAAGAAGGCCATGGCATTTTTATGCCTTTGTTTATGTTTTAAAGCCAACTCCAAATGTATTGTGGGAAATACAAGGCCGAATAGTGTATTTTGCTAAGGCATGTGTGTTGGGAGATACAAGGTGGGTATGTTGTTCTTTTTTGAGATATGTATATGGGAGTCATAAGGGTTAATTTCTTGGATATGTATTGCACCGAACCTTGCTCATGATGGTGGAGATGTATGTGGGAACGGTTAGGTTGTATGACGTTTTTTATGCTATGTGTTTTTGCATAATCTTGAGATGGAATTAGACGTTGTTGGTTTTTCTTCTGAATCAACATTAGGGTTTGCCAGTTCTAATGCACAGGCAGATTCAACCAACTGAATACAGGAGGTTGCGTGAGCTCCTCCCCTTCACTTCTAGTTCTGTCGCACCAAGGGGGTGTCCCTATTTGATAAAAGTATGACCTTGACTAGCTCAATGACAGAAAGATATAACTTGATAGAAACAGGCAGAATACTCTCACGTAAGGACCAAGATTTCTATAACAAATTACAAGGTTGGCAACATTCTTGGACATATATGTCTGGTTGGGTATGAGAGTACGCAGGGATCCTAATCCTACTCCTACAACTAACAGGTGGAAGGATGAAATGGTTTGATTTGATTTTTGGATGCAAAGCTGGACATGGTATATAACCTCAACACAGAGCTAGATTGGTGCCTATCCAGGGCTTGGAGTCGGTAGACATACACCTGTGAATGATCAGCATGAACAACTAAAACTAGATTTCAGGGGGATATACATGATATCTGCCTTACAGATATCTCCCAATACAGAGTGTTAAGCTGTCCATACTTATGGCATCCCTATTGCAGTATACCCTTCCCAATATTCAATCTGAAAATAGTTTAATTTGCCCCTTGAGCAGAAGTTAAAAGATTGAACATTCAACACAGGAATTCTATGTTCTAGAATCTCAGACATTCCTTGAATGCCTGGACTCAGAAGAAAGATACATGCAAAACTGGAGACAGAATCAGCATAACACATGTAAACATAGCATTATTCATATAAAATTGACCATGAAATCAGTGGATTCATGCACAAACGTACAACAGGAGATACATAAACTCGCAAGTTTTGCTGCACAGAGCAACCAAAACCAGTTGTATTGTATTACAGAGCCAAATGTTCAACTTTCAACAACGTCAAAAATGGTAACACAGTCTGCCTATATTGGCCAGAAAGTGTACCCCCAACAATTAATTACATGGTCAAAAATCAAAAATCTGCCAGATACAGACTCCACAAAGGAATGGCGCTCAGAAGTTATTGCAGCAACAGACAAGAGAAGCATCGAGCCCTGCGCCGCCATCTGGGAGTCTTCACTCAAAAATCAGGCGACATGATCATGTGTACCATTGCCCATACCTCTGCACCATCGCCATTAAAGGCCTCAACCACCTGCGGCCTACCTGGAAACCGTCACTGCATTCAAACAGAAGTTCCCGCCAAAATGCACTTTACTGAAGTTTCAAATGTGCAGGAAGAATAGTCCCACATTGGTGCCGCGGAGACTCCTTCAATACCTTAAAAACATGGTCGCGAGCATAATAGGTGTTGAGCGCCTTTTGCCGCGCTCGACGCATAAGCCTTCTCCAAAAGCTCATCGCCAAAACCCAAGCCATCGGCACACCCCAGAATTCTCCTTCCGATCTATCAAGTCTCGCCGACGACACCTCCCGAAAGCCTACAACTTCCATATCAGCAAGAGAAGAACCATCGGCCAACTCCACACAACTCATCCTGACATCAATAGTTTGGCCGATGACCACAAACTACACTCTGCACCCCCGTCGGCGTGACTCCCTCCATCGGAGCATCCGAAAATCCTCTGGCCGACCTCAACAATCTCACCGACCATTTCACTACATTCCCCTCATCGGCCAGAGACTGACCATCAGGCTAACTCTCCAAACTCCCATCGACAATACGAGTCTCCCCGATGGCCACCAAAACATACGTCGTCGGCCAGACAACAACCGTCGGGCTAGCCCAAAATTCCCTCGCCGACATACTAAGTCATCCCGATGGTCGTTCCAAATCCCTCCATTGGCGATATCAACACTATTGGCCAAACCCAAAGCTCCCCAGCCGATGGACCAAACTCTCACCGATGAAGTCTCCACATTCCTCGCCTGTCGGTATGACCAAAGCCATCGGCGAACAACAAAATGCCTACACCGATAGAACTTGTCACCTCGCTAGACACATCCTCCTTGGTCCCATCGGCCAAGCCCCCCATCGTCGGCACAACTCAAAACACTCACGCTGACAATACAACACACGCCGATAACATCCATCGGCCAAACACAAATGAAGCCTGCCGACGATGAATATCACACCAATGGCATTTCCATCGGCCAAACCAAACACATCGGAGGGAACAAAAAAATAGCTCGCCGATAGGCCAAGCTCTTGTCGATGGACCAAAAACATAAAGCTCTGAACCTTTGAACCATGAACCGGTTCAAACGGATGGTTCAACCGAGAAGTTCAACGCCGAACAGAGCACTTCAAAAAGAACATTTGCCGAACACAAACACAAAGCCTTGAACCGTTGAACCATGAACCAAAAGGGTTCAATGCGGTGGTTCAAAACGATGGTTCAATCATAATCTGAGCACTCAAAAAGAAGTTTCGCCAATAGAGAAAGTCACAGCGATGAACAAGGAAACTTAGGGCCCAAAAAGAAAAAAACCCTCCAACATCTGCGCTCAGATCCAGACCAAAATTAGTGCCAACACTGGCTCTATCTGGGGACGTGCAGGTGCAAAACTGTAGCGAGGACATCAGAATCTCTGGTTTCGCAGATTGGGCCATATCTATTGGGCAAGAGAGTCGATCATTGCACCAACCTGCACAAAAACTATATTTTTAGTCATCACTTGGGTGGCCCCGGGTAGCCAAAAAGGAAGAACCAAAATTTTTTCCTGCCAAATGCCTGATTCCAAACTGAAAGATCCCAATCCCAACTGAAAAATTGGCATAGTTTGTCCATAAGGTCATTTGCTCAATTAGATATTCCACCACCTTTGACAGCTTGCCACTTGTAGTACTGCCTCTGTCACTCTGCATTTCAAAATCAAACATGCAACCATACATGCTAAAAAATCCTTCAGCATTAAGCAACATATGCATGTTATACTCTTCAGATGGTACATCATACTGCTCTTGGCAGTCTTCATCATTTATCTGGCTACTGCACACCATCAGGCACTCATCCAACTGATCCAAAAACTCAAAATACTCAGAAAAAATGAGACCCCCAATATCTACTGATATTGAAAACAAATCCTGATCCACACACCCAATGTTGCACATATCTAAACCAGGTGATGATGAACATCCATTATTCACAGTTTGCAAATCCATAGTATCTTCACAAGAATTGAAGATATCTGATTCATATGGCCCCCACTCACAAACTAATGTAACACCAAGGTCAACAGTCTCCTTATATTCATCATCATCCTCAAAAAGAGGATTAATCCTACACCAATGAAAGTCAAGATTCACAGCACCAAAGGCATCTGTAGACTCATCATAAAGGGGATTAACACTCACCGCAAAGGCCTCTGCTTCTTCTTCATGAGACTCCAATTCTTCTTTAGTACTATCGGATCCAGAGTCATAAGAAGAACAAACCTGATCCATGAATTGATCATGGATATCATTTCTATCAACTGATTGCCCCATATACAAGATTTCTGCTATTTCAATGCATTCTGAAGTTGAGCTATCTGCATCATTCTCCATCCCTCTAATACTTCCTGATGAAACTGATACTAACTGTTGATCCACATGATCACAACCTTGCACAACTGGATCATTTAAACATGATGGCTCTTTGATAAGGGCTGGTATGTAAATATTACTTGAAAAACCATTGTTTTCAACTTCATTTGTTGGGCAAAACAAGACATCCTCCTTTATAACAGAAACATCATCAACTTGAAATGATGCAAAAACTGAGACAACAGGGGTGTGAATACTTTGACATTCATTGTCAACTCCTGAATTAAATCTTTCATTAACATCGGGGGTTGCAGGACAACAAAATTTTTTAGAAAAATAACCCTTTTGTATTCCATACCTCCAATTGTTTTCAATATCTATTGCAAACTGATGTGCCTGATGCAATGTGGTGGGCTCCTTGTCTCTTAATCTGTAACTCATTTTCTTATCAAAAGCTCCCAAATAGACAACTAAGCACAGTGCATCATTAGGTCTCATGCATTCTGGAATTCTATTCAATGCCCTCATAAATCTGAGGTTAAAGGCTGGGATCAACTCACCTTCTTCAATATGGATGTACATAAAATTACTAATAATTGCATATTCAGAGATTCTTTCACCATATTGTACTAGAAATGCAGATTTAAAACCATGCCAAGAGCTGACAGAGTGAGCTGGAAGGTAGGAAAACCAGTCCCTTGCATCTTCATTTAGAGATTGAACAAATAATCTCATAACCACGTCCTCATGGTCAATCTCAAAGTCATCTATCGCATTCATAAACTGCTGCAAGTGTCTCTCAGCTGATTCATCCTTTATACCATTAAATTTAGGCAAAAAAATTCTGATTTTAGGTGGAAGAGCATTTGGATAGCCACAAATGCCACTGAAATTTATGGGCTTATATCTGTCTATGTTGAAACTTCTTTTATTACATTGTTGGGACTGACTACTATACATTTTTGCACTTGACACTTCACAAGGGTGCATAGGCTGATAATACATCCTTTATGTTTTTGCAACCCTCCTCTCTACTCAGATTTTCTACAAACAATGACTTTAGGCACTCAAAATTTAGACTGTTTTTTCAAACTTTTCTAAAGTCCTTTAAATGAGTCTTTTTAGCAACATTGCATGCCCTTTGAAATACAGAATAAGTTCTAATAAAAGCATGCAAGCTCTGCTTTCACCAATGTTTCCCTTTTAACCAGTGCTATCTCACCAAATAGGGAGTCTGTCAAACAATATGAAATACCTGGATATGTTGCAGGAGCTGCAAATTCTTCTCTGACTGATTTTGTTCTTTTATCAGGTTCTTTGATGCAGAGTCGCCACCTCCTTGAAGAGGAATGAGCTTCAAACAAGCTGAAGCTACAAATTGATTTCTTTCTTTCTGGGTCATCCACCAGCAGAGTCACATATGCAACCTTTTTCTCTGCTGCAACAAACACATCCAGGCCTAATTCTTCAATCTCGTAGACTCAAACTTTCATGGATATGACATTGATCTCCCCAGTAGGGTCGCCATTTTTGTTGGTTTTTCTTCTGAATCAGCATTAGGGTTTGCCAGTTCTAATGCACAGGCAGTTTCAGCCAACTGAATACAGGAGGTTGCGTGAGCTCCTCCCCTTCACTTCTGGTTCTGCCGCACTAAGGGGGGTGTCCCTATTTGATAAAAGTATGACTTTGACTAGCTCAATGACAGAAAGATATAACTTGATAGCAACAGGCAGAATACTCTCACGTAAGGACCAAGATTTCTATAACAAATTACAAGGTTGGCAACATTTTTGGACATATATGTTTGGTTGGGTATGAGAGTACGCAGGGATCCTAATCCTACTCCTACAACTAACAGGTAGAAGGATGAAATGGTTTGATTTGATTTTTGGATGCAAAGCTGGACATGGTATATAACCTCAACACAGAGCTAGATTGGTGCCTATCCAGGGCTTGGAGTCGGTAGACATACACCTGTGAATGATCAGCATGAACAACTAAAACTAGATTTCAGGGGGATATACATGATATCTGCCTTACAGATATCTCCCAATACAGAGTGTTAAGCTATCCATACTTATGGCATCCCTATTGCAGTATACCCTTCCCAATATTCAATCTGAAAATAGTTTAATCTGCCCCTTGAGCAGAAGTTAAAAGATTGAACATTCAACACAGGAATTCTATGTTCTAGAATCTCAGACATTCCTTGAATGCCTGGACTCAGAAGAAAGATACATGCAAAACTGGAGACAGAATCAGCATAACACATGTAAACATAGCATTATTCATATAAAATTGACCATGAAATCAGTGGATTCATGCACAAACGTACAACAGGAGATACATAAACTCGCAAGTTTTGTTGCACAGAGCAACCAAAACCAGTTGTATTGTATTACAGAGCTAAATGTTCAACTTTCAACAACGTCAAAAATGGTAACACAGTCTGCCTATATTGGCTAGAAAGTGTACCCGCAGCAATTAATTACATGGTCAAAAATCAAAAATCCGCCAGATACAGACTCCACAAAGGAATGGCGCTCAGAAGTTATTGCAACAACAGACAAGAGAAGCCTCGAGCCCTGCGCTGCCATCTGGGAGTCTTCACTCAAAAATCGGGCGACATGATCATGTGTACCATTGCCCATACCTCTGCACCGTCGCCATTAAAGGCCTCAACGACTTGCGGCCTACCTGGAAACTGTCGCTGCGTTCAAACAGAAGTTCCCGCCAAAATGCACTTTACTGAAGTTTCAAATGTGCAGGAAGAATAGTCCCACATTGGTGCCGCGGAGACTCCTTCAATACCTTAAAAACATGGTCGCGAGCATAATAGGTGTCGAGCGCCTTTTGCCGCGCTCGACGCATAAGCCTTCTCCAAAAGCCCATCGCCAAAACCCAAGCCATCGGCACACCCTAGAATTCTCCTTTCGATCTATCAAGTCTCGCCGACGACACCTCCCAAAAGCCTACAACTTCCATATCGGCCAGAGAAGAACCATCGGCCAACTCCACAGAACTCATCCCGACATCAATAGTCTGGCCGATGACCACAAACTACACTCTGCACCCCCGTCGGCGTGACTCCCTCCATCAGAGCATCCGAAAATCCTCTGGCCGACCTCAACAGTCTCGCCGACCGTTTCACTACATTCCCCTCATCGGCCAGAGACTGACCATCAGGCTAACTCTCCAGACTCCCACCGACAATACGAGTCTCCCCGATGGCCACCAAAACATACCTTGTCGGCCAGACAACAACCGACGGGCTAGCCCAAAATTCCCTCGCCGACATACTAAGTCATCCCGATGGTCGTTCCAAATCCCTCCATCGGCGATATCAACACTATCGGCCAAACCCAAAGCTCCCCAGCCGATGGACCAAACTCTCACCGATGAAGTCCCCACATTCCTCGCCTGTCGGTATGACCAAAGCCATCGGCGAACAACAAAATGCCTACACCGATAGAACTTGTCACCTCGCTAGACACATCCTCCTTGGTCCCATCGGCCAAGCCCCCCATCGTCGGCACAACTCAAAACACTCATGCCGACAATACAACACACGCCGATAACATCCATTAGCCAAACACAAATGAAGCCTGCCGACAATGAATATCACACCGATGGCATTTCCATCGGCCAAACCAAACACATCGGAGGGAACAAAAAAATAGCTCACTGATAGGCCAAGCTCTTGCCGATGGACCAAAAACATAAAGCTCCAAACCTTTGAACCATGAACCAGTTCAAACGGATGGTTCAACCGAGAAGTTCAACGCCGAACGGAGCACTTGAAAAAGAACATTTGCCGAACACAAACACAAAGCCTTGAACCGTTGAACCATGAACCAAAAGGGTTCAACGCGGTGGTTCAAAATGATGGTTCAATCATAATCTGAGCACTCAAAAAGAAGTTTCGCCGATAGAGAAAGTCACAGCGATGAACAAGGAAACTTAGGGCCCAAAAAGAAAAAACCCTCCAACATCTGCGCTCAAATCCAGACCAAAATTAGTGCCAACAGACGTTATGTCATAAATGTCATTTTTCTGCATAGACTTGTATAATTTTGGAATTGTAAACATTTACTAAGGTGGTGTAATTATAAGCCTCTTAGTTAAATGTTAATTAAATGCAGAAAGAAGTGTATTTATGTCATCTATTTGGAAAATATCAGATATTTATGATGTTGCAAGAGAGTTATTGCATGGTTTGACTTATTTCAGTGGCCTCAGAGAGCATTTAAAGGCATTCAAAGACATTTTCAGGTGCCTTTATGACAGTTGATGGCATGCCTTGACCATTTATGCATTAAGAACCCATTTTGAAGGACCTTGGAGAGATATTTTGAGAGCATTTTTGATATCCACGAAAATGGAGGTGGTTCATGTTTATCTGATTTCAGCTGTTTTTGGAGAGTATATAGTCATTCATTTGACTCTTTGTAGGGAGTTCTTTCCCATATCCATTCTGGAGTTAGTGATTTTTCTGCAATCCTACTCAGTTTGAGTATGTTTTTGTAACTCTTTGGGCATATGAAATACAGAGAACACTTTGGATATCATTGACAATCAGATCTTGCCTTCTTATTTTGCAGTTTTTGGTGTTATTGAATGTTTGAACAGGTCATTTGTGAGGTAATTTATTTCCTTCTGACTATCTTATGTTTTTTCAATACCCTTTTTCTACAGAAGCTATGTTATGCAGGTTGCAAACTGTGTCTTAGAGTGTTAGAAGGCTTTAAATTGTGAAGTTAGCTTCCTTTTAAAGATTTTTAATGCAAATTAGGCCTCTTTGTGAAGTGCTTTTGCAAACATATAGTGATAGGTTGTGCAAGTTTTATTTTCTGTTGTCTATGGCCAAGTGTATGCAGGTCTGAGTTTCATTTTTCCTTATCAAGTTTGGTGGATCACCCTTATTTTCGAGTTTTTCCCAGTTTTATCTTTCATTTCAAAAGCATTCTTTCTCCTTTTTCCTCTGCAAATCCAGTAGTTTTAGGAGCAGTTTGACACCTCAAGCATTTTTGATGCATTTTGATAAGCTATGTTTTGTTTTGATTGTATGTGTTGTAAAAAGGCTTTAGCCATGTTTGTATGGTCCCTTTTGTGTGGTCAAGATGATTGAGGTGACCCTATAAACCTCAATCATGCTTAGTCCACTGGGATCCTTGTGCCAATTAGGCCTAGAAGGTCTAAAGGATTGGTTTTTGAGTTTTTTTGATTGTTTGTGTGTTTTATCATGTTTTGGGAGTATGGAGGATGGTTTGATTCCTTTGAACAAGATAAACCATAGTGTTAATGCAAAAATACCATAGTGTCAAATATTGTCAATGTATTATGACACATTGGGTGGTTGCAACTCATTTTGGACAGTTCAAACTGATTTTGCAAGTTGCATACTAACTTGGATGGGTTAATATGGTAAACATCTTGCTCCAGTACAGAGGAGGAAGTTTTTGTACGGAATTTGTGCACAAAAATCAAAGAAACTGACAGTTTTTCCCTGCATTTTCACTGTTGTACGGCCTATACAGATTTTCCAGGGGTGCAAATGTACTTTTTCTGAAAGTGTTTGGAGTCAGGGTTCATATGAATCTGGTTTGAGTTCTTTAAGTGGTCAGCATCAGGAGATATTGATTTTTCTTTCAAAATAGGTCTAGAAACCCTGTTTTCTAGGGCAGCCATAGAAATCCGGCCCTAGAATGCATTCCCACTGGTGAAAATTCACAAAAACTGGTGAAATGCAGGCTAGGGATATGTAATATAAGATTCCAAAAGATTTTTGTTGGGAAATGCAGTCTTCTATTTTTAATTTGATGCCCTAGGTCAAGTATTACCATATATTTGGCATGTTTTATGCTATTTGCTGTTGTAGGTGACATAATCCAAACAAGGTGAATGAAAGAATCATGGTTTTGTGTTGTAGGGACCTGGTAGAGACATTCCAAATTCCTACCCCTGACCTATGAACCCAATTTGAACCCTTTGCTTTGTAACCTAGCCTAAATTGATCAATTAGGCTTAGAGACCTAATGAGTGTTCTGGATTGCTGGAGTAGAGTTGGAATAGGAGACTTGGAGTTTGATAGGGTCCCATAAAGGGTATCTAAAGCCATCATTTGTTTGCCTAGTCCTTTGGGATTTTGTCAAGTTGTGTGAAGAAAACCTAGTTTGGAGGGTTAGTAGCCTTACTAGTCAAGGTATAGGTTGGAGAGTTTTGGGAAGTTGGGAACCAAACCAACTATCAAAAAGGTGTTTATAGACCTGCATGAAGGTGTAGACATAGTCTTGAGAGTTGGACAAGAGCCTAGGTAATAAATCCTTCATATACCCTAGAATGTGCCTTTGATTGTGTTGGATTGAAGAAGTGAAGTGGGTGAGTGGGCTAAGGAGAACAAACTTTCGTTGTGTTGTGCTTCCCTTGTGCTACTCTGCATCACAAACTGTGTCTTAGAGTGTTATAAGGCTTTAAATTGTGAAGTTAGCTTCCTTTTAAAGATTTTTAATGCAAATTAGGCCTCTTTGTGAATTGCTTTTGTAGATATACAGTGATAGGTTGTGCAAGTTTTATTTTTTGTTGTCTATGGCCAAGTGTATGCAGATCTGAGTTTCATTTTTCCTTATCAAGTTTGGTGGATCACCCTTATTTTCAAGTTTTTCCTAGTTTTATCTTTCATTTCAAAAGCATTCTTTCTCCTTTTTCCTCTGCAAATCCAGTAGTTTTTAAGTGATAACCAGCTAGGAAGCTGGCCTTCTCCGGAGGTTCTTTCCAACACAAGTGACCCACAGACCTGGAAAGATCCCATGTTTCTCCAGATTGCTAAGTTTTACAACTCAGCAAGGGTGCAAATCTGAGAGACAACAGTTACAGGTGGAGAAAACATCGAATACCCTATAGGCTCAGTGGTTGTTACTGGAACATGGATTAGAAGCTACCCACATAAGAGTGTTAATGTTTGGTTGTTTCAGAACTTTGACACACATCAGAAGATTCTTCATTACTCGAACCTTGTTGTGGTATCCAATGTTCATTTGATACAATATCGGGGTAGACCTTTGAACAAGACCTTGTGGAAGGTGTGTGAATCTGACCATGAGGCAATACTTGATATAATAAAGAGTAGAGTAGACCTGGATGGCTCATTGGATTAATTTGTAAGTATTCACATTGATTTTGTAAAGTCATGTTACATTGAGTTGTAAGTATGCACATTAATTTGTAAGGTTTGTCTTTTTTTATTTGCTGCTGCATTTTTACACATATACACATTTTTACATCATCATGTCATGCTTCATGGGGTTAGACCTAAGTGATGGATGAAGTTGATCCTAAGAGTAATGTATAAAATCTAGGTAATGTATAAAATATAGGTGTCTTGGTTTCTAACTAGATAATAGGTGTAATTGTGTCTTAGGTATATACGATATGTCAACTAGGTAGATAGAGACTAGAAAAAAGGTATTTAATCTAATCTAGGTGTCGTAGGTAGATACTATATATCAATGACCTGTCTAGAGACTAGAATAAGGTATAATCTAGAATGATCTAGGTGTCTTCTAGGTAGGTCTTCTATAATTTAATCTAGGTGTCTTAGGTAGGTACTATAGGTCAACTAGGTCTACCATAATAGGTGTCTTAGGTAGAACTATAATCTAGGTGTCTAGTTGACTTAGGTCTAGACTACAATAAGGTATAAAGACTAGGTGTCTTAGGTCTACTATGTCTATAAAATCTAGATACATACTATATAATAGGTGTCTTAGGTGTCCTACATCTACTATAATACATGTGTCTTAGGTCTTAGGTGAGGCCACATGAGCTTCCACCTTCACATGGTTGGCCTTGTGAATATAGAATATTTATATTTCTTGAAGCTAAGGGAAGCTCTTTTTCTTAATAGGAAAACTTTATCGACTTCAGTTGCACTAATGGTGCAGGGGCACCTAGGTTGTCATGCCTTCAAGAGGGGTCAAAAAGTAATTTTTTTTTATTGAGTCAATTGTATGTAATAAGGTCTTCTAAGACCATTTCATATGTTTTTGAGTTAGTTTGAGTCATTTGGGGTCAGTTTGAGTCTTTGAGTCTTGTTGTAAAAAGTGTCAATGTTGTCAAGTTGCACAAAACAACTTTTGCATTTTTGGTGTCCTGCTCCTGATGCGACCAAACTGATAGTTCCAACGTGTCCAGATGGGTATGTTTAGGCTAGGCATGGTCTCATTTTTCACCCAAACATGCCGAAACAGTCTGAGCTACATTGTACCAATGATATCCCTAAAGAGTCTAAAGTGTAAAAAGACAACAATTTTTGACGAGCTGTTACTCAGAAACTGTGTCACTTAGAAACATTCCGTTTGAGGCAACGTGATCATGTAGGGTTCCTCTACAATAATCTCTCTCAATTTTTTATATCTCTGAGGCATTTTCCCGTGGTGAAAGGTTTTCTGTTGCTCCAAAAATCGTCAAAAGGAGGTAGTGTAAAGTTGCAAAGGGGTGTAACTTTCATCCTACTCCTGATGCAACCAAACTAACTATTCCAACGCATCTGAATGGGTATGTTTAGGCTATGCATGTTCTTGTTTTTCACCCAAACATATTTAAACAGTCTGAGCTACATTGTACAGATGATATCCCTGAAGAGTCTAATGTGCAAAAGGGCAACAATCTTTGATGAGATGTTACTCAAAAATCGTGTCACTTAGAAACATTCCGTCTAAGGCAACGCGATCACGTAGGGTTCCTCTACAATAACTTCTCTCAATTTTTTTATATCTCTGAGGCATTTTCCCGTGGTGAAAAGTTTTCTGCTGTCCCAAAAATCGTCAGAAAGAGGTAGTGTAAAGTTGCAAAGGGGTGTAACTTTTGTCTTGCTCCTGATGCGACCAAACTGACTATTCCAATGTGTTTGGATGGGTACGTTTACGCTAGGAATGGTCCTTTTTTCACCCAAACACGCCGAAACAGTTTGAGCTACATTGTACCGATGATATCCCTGAAGAGTCCAAAGTGCAAAAAGGTAGCAATCTTTGATGAGATGTTACTCAAAAATCATGTCACTTAGAGACATTCTATCTGAGGCAATACAATCACGTAGAGTCCCTCTACAATAACCTCTCTTAGTTTTTTATATCTTTGAGACATTTGCCCGTGGTGAAAGGTTTTCTGCTGCCCCAAAAATCGTTAGAAGGAGGCAGTGTAAAGTTGCAAAGGGGTGTGACTTTCATCTTGCTCCTGATGTGACCAAACTGACTATTCTAATGCATATGGATGGGTACATTTAGGCTAGGTATGGTCCTATTTTTCACCGAAACATGCCGAAACAGTCCGAGCTACATTGTACTGACGATATCCTTGAAGAGTCCAAAGTGCAAAAAAGAAGCAATCTTTGACGAGATGTTACTCAGAAACCGTGTCACTTGGAGACATTCCATCTGAGGAAAAGTGATCACGTATGGTCCCTCTACAATAACCTCTCTTAGTTTTTACAACTTTGAGGCATTTGCCCATGGTGAAAGGTTTTCTGCTGCCCCAAAAATCGTCAAAAGGAGGCAATGTAAAGTTGCAAAGGGTGGTAACTTTCGTCCTGCTCCTGATGTGAGCAAACTGACTATTCCAACACGTTCGTATGGGTATATTTAGGCTAGGCATGGTCCTGTTTTTCACCCAAACATGCCAAAATAGTCTGAGCTACATTGTACCGATGATATCCCTGAAGAGTCCAAAGTGCAAAAATGCAACAATCTTTGACAAGATGTTACTCGAAAATTGTGTCACTTAGAGACATTTCATTTGAGGCAATGTGATCATGTAGGGTCCCTCTACAATAACCTCTCTCAATTTTTTATATCTCTGAGGCATTTGCTCGTGGTGAAAGATTTTCTGCTGCCCCAAAAATCGTCAGAAGGAGGCAGTGTAAAGTTGGAAAGGGGTGTAACTTTTGTTCTTCTCCTCGTGTGGCCAAACTGACAGTTCCAACACGTCTGGATGGGTACATTTAGGCTAGGCATGGTCCTATTTTGCACCCAAACATGCTGAAACAGTCCGAGCTACATTGTACTGGCGATATCCCTGAAGAGTCGAAAGTGCAAAAAGGTAGCAATCTTTGACGAGCTGTTACTCAGAAATCGTGTCACTTAGATACATTTTGTTTGAGGAAACACGATCACGTAGGGTCCCTCTACAATAACCTCTCTTAGTTTTTTATATCTCTAAGGCATTTGTCTATGGTGAAAGGTTTTCTGTTGCCCAAAAATCGTCAGAAGGAGGTAGTGTAAAGTTGCAAAGGGGTGTAACTTTTGTTCTTCTCCTCGTGCGGCCAAACTGACAATTCCAATGCCTCTAGATGGGTACGTTTAGGCTAGGCATGGTCCTGTTTTACACCCAAACATGCCAAAACAGTTCGAGCTACAAACACTAACTAGTCTTCAATCTTCAAACACTACAAATACCATGATATCCTGCATAAAGTTGTCTTTTAGCCTTTTATAAAGGCATGCCCATCAAATTCAACCGCATAGAGATAACTGTTTGTATTCCAAATTCTTTTTAAATACTGACCTTCCAATCCTTTTTCCTGCCCTCATATCAATTAAATATGACCTTCAATTATGATATGGTGCTCAGGCTTATGAGAGTTTACCAGAGAGGCTGGTTGAGTTAGGTTGAAGGGCCGATGAACTAATGACTTAAAGACCCTTTAGTAGGTTGACTTAAGTGATAGTAACCTATGATTATAAGTCAATATTAAATTAAAACAAAAGTGCACTTTATACACGACGGCCAATTGAGGGTTTTAAAGTCTTAAGTAGAGTATATTCTTTTTAGGGTTTAATGCCCAATATGCAAACCCTAACTATCAATAAGAAAGACTTAAACATTCTAACTTTCATTAAGAGATATCTAGGACATTTCAGAGACCTCAGGGACATCAGAAGAAAGACATTAGAGTATGACACTTATCGTAGGCTTAGGGTTCTAAGACATGAACAACTTCACATTCGAATCAAACTCATGACTCCCATTGATAAATATAACTCTCCTTGATGATGACATTGAATTATGATTACGAAAGCTTGTGTCTTCTCTGACTTCTTATTGCATGAACAAAACCACATCCACCATGAACATGAACCTTGCATCATATCAACCTTCCAAGATAGACGTTATCATGAAAACTATATTCACAACAAAACCTTGCACGAACAAAACCACATCCACCATGAACATGAACATTGCATCATATGAACCATGTTTGTCTTGTGCAACATCAACATGAACTGAGAGACCTTATCATGAAAACAATATTCACAACATCATGACCATCACCTACCTTGAATCATTGTATCACCTTATCAACATCATGGCATCAACCTTGACATCAATGACAAACAACCTTGACCCTTTGACTTCAATGACAACCTTGAACCTTGATTGTTGATGACTTATAGACGCCTATAGCCCCAATGTTGTGTTGCATACTAAAATTAGGTAAGACTCAATGTACTCTCATAACCTCACCTTATATGCAAGAGGAATTACATTTAATAACCACAATGGTCATCAAGTGCTCATAAGCATATGATTTTGACTATCTTATTCAAAACAACAAACATACTCTTTGCATCCCAATATGGTATAATAACAAAAAATTAAGAAATATTTTCAATTGACCAACTCATAAAGAATATGGATCAGCATACTCATTTGAAAATTTTCAATTGAGCAACTCATAAAGAATATGAATATTTTCTATTCAACATGATGATTCATTTTTATTTTAAATACAACTTTTATCTTTTAGTTCCAGAATGAGGTTTAGGTGATACTTGAATAACAACAGCTGGCTTATTGGATCAACAAACATCTTATGTAATACAATTGGACTTTAAATATTTGAAGTAACCATCTACAAATATCCATTCAAGTGTGGATTTATAATGCAAATATGGATGCCATCAATAAAAAAGATTTGTATTAACCAAATATCCATATAGGCATACATCAATATCTGTCGATATAACTATTGACCTATTTTCCTCTATACAGAGTCAAATAGTTCACCTTGTATTTTCCTTGAAAATCCTTTAGAAAATGACCCTACAGGGCTTAGATCCTTCAAATATTCATACTGTGCCTTGCAGAAAATCCCAAAAATCTCACCTTGAGAATCTTTGCCAAAAACCCAGAAATCTTTTAGCTTCAAGTATTTTCCATCGTAGAGATTTCTCAATTTTATACTTAGTATTTATATATGCATTTTTGAATGTATGTTTGCATGTACATTCGCCATTGTATGTTCGCATATGCAAAAGGAAATGTACATTGGCGAGATACAAGAAAAATATACAAAGGGGATATGCAAGGGGTGGAATGCAGAGATGAATGTATGTTTGCATTGTATGTTCAAATGTATAATCGCACATACAAAGGAAAAGATACAATCGGAAGATGCAAAGAAAATATGCAGGCTGAGATACAAGGCCAAGATACAAAGGAGGACATGCAAGGAAAGGAGTTTCAAGGATACATCGGTGACATACAAAGGCTTTTGCATATCGGCAACATACAAGGTAGGAAACATGCAAGAGAGAATGTACATCGGCGATATGCAAAGATGAATGTATATCAAGTTGTATATCGCGGATGCATAAGGCAAATGTACATCATTGTTATACAAGCAAAATGTGCAAATGGCACATACAAGGAAAAGTTGCAAGAAAAGGTATAAAGGGTGGGGTCTGCCAATTGTATATTTGCGATTGTATGTTTGCACATGCAAAGAAGAGATACAAAGCCTGGGGCCCACCAAGCACACATACAACAGAAAAGGTACAAGTTCAAATGCATGTTTGTGTGCAGGGTTGTATGCATGTTTTCCTTTGTATATTGAGCGCATTGTATATTGCGATATACAAGACAAATATACAAAGAGAATATGCAAGTCGGACCTGACCCAGAAGTCAATTTTGGCAAATACAAAGGTTGAGGTCCGCGGCTTGTATATTGAACGCATTGTATATTGCGATATACAAAAGAATATACAAAAAGAAAACATACAAGGCGGATCTGACTGAGGAATCAAATGCAGCGAATGGTCATTTTGGGGTTCGCGAGTTGTATGTATAAGTGCATTTGTATATGCCGAAATATAAAGAAGTGGTGATACAAGGCGGACCTGACTTGAAAATCAAATTCGGCCTATTCAGTGTTGAGTCCGCGGTTTGCATGTTAAAGTAATTATATGCTAGCATATACAATTGGATATGCAAGGAGAATGTACAAGGACTGTCGGCAAGACAATATGCATCGGCCGCTCTATTTTTAGTCATTCTCATCACCGATAAGAGGATGCAGTTTTTCGGCGATGGGTCCCAGCTTCAAAGGCAGCGAATCAGGTGGTGCCACATGTCAAAGATATACAAAGGCCGATTCAAAAGATAAAGACCCGCATTTGTATGCTGGCGCATGCATATTTGAATGCATATACAAAGGCACTTCAAAGGCCATTTTAAGTGCCGAATGCAACGTAGATTCAAAGGGTCTTTCAGATGCCAATTCAGGTCGCAGATGCAAAGCAATATACATAGACAGTTGACCGCAACTTTGACCGCGAATATCTTGTGCATCCTGGCGAATTTCTACAGGCTGCAAAAGGCAAAAATGCTTGTTTTTACCTCCTCTTTCATTTGGCGGGCTTTTGAGGGGAAAATTCTCACTTTCAATTTTGGATCTGGATTTGTATATTTTGGTAACTAGACGTTTTAGCAACCATTTTTGGGCAAGATGCAGATATTTGTTGCATTTATGGGTGCAGGTCAATGTTTAGCAGCTCACATTGATGACTAGAAATATCTCTTAAACCGCCATGTTTCAGATATTTCATGTATTCCTTGTTGAAGATAACCATTGAAACTGCCCGCATTCAATGCCCATAATATCTTCCACCGATTCATTACTGCACAAAGATGATTCAACAGCTTATATTAAAGACTTAAAATATCTTCCATCTGCCCCTATTCTAGATATGTTTATGCCATGAATTCTTGCAGATGGACGTCCCTTCTTATAGATATTTTCCTGTTACAGCTCATGGAGCAAATTTTTGTAGCTGACTTAGGTCAGATTGAAATGCTATATATACATAGAATAAAATGTAAATAGGGTTGGAAATTTTCAACATTGAGGCTTTTTGTTTCCAAACAGAGCTTTCTGCTACTGTAACTATGCCTTCTTATTGGATACATGCAAGTTATTTTTTACCTCTTTCATTGATTTTGGTTTTAGTGTAAATCTGCATGTGATTGTCTGTGAACATCTTTGTTCCTCTCAATCATTGTGTTTCTTACCTCTGCTAGAATCAGTTGAATCTGTGTATGTCTACTTGTTGTATCTAGTTATGTTGTGCATTTTCTCAGTACTGTGAGGGTTCTTCTATTCAACTTGGTGAATCAACCCTTTACTTTCAAGGTTTTTCTGTTTATCTTTCATTCTAAAACATCCCTTCTCCCTTTTCCTTTGAAGATCTAGTAAATTTTAGGTGATAACCAGTTAAGGAAGCCGACCTTCTTCAGAGTTCTGATCTCATTTCGCAAGGTCCCACACTTCGAGATCATTTCCATGTTTCTTCAGATTGCTAAAGTTTGACAACTGCAGCAAGGGTGCAAATCTGAGAGACAATAATTTCTGGCACACCCGATGGGACTCAATAATCATTTTGTTGGTTATGATATGCTACCAGCATTATTAGTCTTTTAAGAGGGAATTTCCTGCATATCTGGCGACTCATGCTGAGAAAGGATAAGCAGACCAGTGCTGCTGTGACATTTTATGAGAAAGATTCAAACTCAGAGTTTGAGTTCATTTGATTACTTGCAGCTGTCTCTGCCTAGAAGACAAAGTAGAGCTGTGGTAAGGACTCCAGTTTCTAAAAGAATACAATCAACTCCACCAAGTTTTAGGCCAGCATCACTTGTAGTACTTATACCGGCTTAAGCAAACCTACCTCTAGTTGTTCCAATGGCAAGAAATCGACCATTTGTGGCGTTTGATGGGGACAGCCCATTGAATTTGATAATACACAATGTCATACCTATGGCAGCTTTGAAGAGTTTGCCCTATTTCACGGGGGAGAATCAAACTACTCCAATCGAGCACATTAGAGACGTAGCTTCTCTATGTGGAGTGCATCATGTAACCCAAAAAAATGTAGCCATCAGGCTGCTGGCTGCCTCATTCAAAGGAAAAGCATTACAATGGTTCAGGAGTTTACCATTGTAGACCATAGGAACCTAGGATGATCTAGGTGATAAATTAAACAAGCAATTTCAAGATAAGTCAGACAACCTATCATTGGTTGAACAGATGACTACAATAAAGAGAGCTCCCCAGGAGCAAATGATGGATTTCAACTTCAGATTCCAGAAGACATGGGACAAAATTCCTGCCATGGTAAGGCCTCCATTAGAATATATTTTTCTATATTTTTTGAAAGCCCTAAATAGTGATATTTCAATAATGATTCAGTCATTGGGAGGTACAAGCCTACCTGATGCATACGAAATAGCTATTAGAGCAGAGAATAACCTGATTCAGGCTGGAAAAATAGCACCTAAATCACTAGTGCCCATTTTTCTTGAGATTCAAGCTTCAATGCCTTTGCCCATCCCATATTTTGCCCCTCTATCTGATGCATACGAAATAGCTATTAGAGCAGAGAATAACCTGATTCAGGCTGGAAAAATAGCATCTAGACCACCAGTGCCCATTTTTCCTGAGATTCAAGCTTCAGTGCCTTTGCCCATCCCATATTTTGCCCCTCTACCTATTGTAGCAGCATTGCTAAATACTGCCAATTCTGAACCTGCTGTTTCTAGCTCATCTCAAGAGTTAAAAGAGATCAAAAATAGCCAACAAAAGATAGAGAACATCCTGCAAACTTTTGGGAATGAGCTGGTAAATATCAAAAAGAAGCAATCCCAGAACAGACAGCCTTATCAGCAACCCAGCCAAGGGCAAAATCAACCTTATCAAGGGCAAAACCAGCCATACCAAGCTAATAGGCCACCATATCAAAGCAATTATCAGAGTCTCAGGCAGAATGTCAACCAGAGGCCTTTTCAGCCTTACAATCCGGCACCCATTAATGCAGTTAGGGACCTTGTCCCTATTCAGAATAACCTTGCAGCTGAATATGAATGGTGTTTTCCATGCAATTAGCCACACAGTCAGGCATCCTGCTCAAATGGGGTGATAAATCAAGCTCTAATGGTACAAAACGTTGCAGCCTCTCAGCCAAATACACCTCATGATGGGGCTGTTCAACAGCAGGATCAACCTCAAAATGATTCTGCCTTCATAAATTGGTAGGAAGGTGAATTTTGTGGTGTAAATAGAGATGATGCCTCAGTTGCAGCGAATACAAGAGCTAAGAAGAGGGGTTATGAGATAGATCAAGCAACAAATAAAGGAAAAGGACTTGCTGATGCTTCTACATCCCATATTCCCCATATTTTACAAAGAAATACTTCAGCAACAATAAGGGAAATGCCTCATTTGCAGGCTGATGTTGTTGCTACAAAGTCACATCAGAAGGTAAGTGTCACTCCACCTTTCAATATCATTGAAAATATGAAGAAGATGAATGTGACAATGTCTATGTGGGATTCCCTAGCCATCCCAGGCCAAAAGGGGATGTTGCAATCTGCATTATCTGATTTAAAAGTGTCCAATGATACAACTGTCGACCCAACTAGGGCTATCGTTACCAATTCATCCCAGGACAACAACAAATAGCCAAACAGAAGTGCTAAACCACTCCCATTTTATGTCATTAATAATTAGAGACAAGTTAGTACATAACTATATGGTGGATAGTGGTGCAAGTAGTTTTGTGATGCCAAAACAAATTACAGACCAATTAGGATTGAAGTACCAACCCCTGGAGAAAGGTGTGCTTCAGTTAGATGGCACAACTGTTAATACTGTAGGTGTGGTGAAAGACCTAGGTCTCACTCTGCACACTTGCCCAAATGTTTCCATTTCCCAAGAGGTGTTCATCATAGATTTGCCCCCTATTTTGCCATGTGTTTATCAAGAGAGTTCATAGCCAAAATAGGAGGATATTTATCCTCAGACTGGTCCCACATGTTTTTCAAGACCAGATATGGCACCAAAGTGACCCTAAAATCTGAATTACTTGCCAAACATCACATAGAGCCCTACACACCAAGTGTTGTTAATGCAAATTGCATTATTTCTAATGATCCTGAGCTTTTTGCTGCTCAAGAACTGCAAGCTGAGAGTATACCAGAATTGCTATTAAGGGAGTGGGCTTCAGAAAATGTGGTAGATGAGGGACACATTCAAGAAACTGGTATGGGGTTTACATACTCCATGAACCTGAAACAGAAATTCCAAACCTTGTAAAGAATGCTTAACAGCAGATAGAGCAGCAAGAGGAAGTATGGAAAATGTACTTTGATGGCTCTAGGAACAAGAATGGATCTGGTGGTGGTGCAATGCTTGTGTCTCCACAAGGTGAAAGATATTATTCTTCTTTTCATTTTGCCTTTTCATGTACAAATAACACTGCTGAATATGAGGGATTGATCTAAGGTTTGCAGTGGGCAAGAAAGAGGAAAATTGACTGTTTACAGGTGTTTGGGGACAGTGAACTTATTGTAAATCAGGTAAGAGGACTGCATTTTACGAAGAATGATACTTCAAAATGCTATAAGCATAGGGTATGGGACATGATTGAAGAGTTTGATGCTTTCAATCTAATCTCTATCCCATGAAATCAGATCTATCATGTAGATAGGTTAGCCGCGATTGGGGCTCAGTTTGATATCCCCAGTGATATTCAAAGAGAAAAGGTGTAGCCTCATGTGAAAATAGTTGATAGGCCCTCTATCCCTGATAATGACATTCATTGGCAGGTTTTTGAGAGTGATGAGCAGATTCTGCGGTTCCTGTTAGAGGAGGATGAGTTTTCTGTGATAAATCAGGATAAACGCAAACAATAATATGGCAATGATCAATCTGTTCAGTTGAGAACAAACAAGCTACCCAAGGGATTGTAACCTTGGAATCTATTTTTGGTACTAATGATTAGCTGAAGAAGAGCAAAACTGGCATGCAGATAAAAGAGGAACATTATGATGAGTTAGAAATTTTCAAGGGTAAGCTTCTCAAAATAGGTAAAATCTGTTCGCCTGAGGATAGGAAAGCTTTGATTGCTCTTTGTCAAGAATTTGAAGATGTGTTTGCTTGCGATTACTCAAACCTAAAAGGATTTGACCCTCATATCGCCCAACATACCATAGAATTAGAACCAGGTAAAAAACCTGTGAGGTAGAAGCAAAGACCTCTAAATCCAAAGCTAGAGCCCCTAATGATTAAAGAATTGACCAAGCTGATCGAGGGAAAGATCATTTTTCCAATCAAGCATACTTCTTGGGTCTCCAAGCTTGTCCCTGTGAGGAAGAAGAATGGAGAGATTAGGTTGTGTGTCAACTTTAGAGACCTTAATAGAGCCTTCTTGAAAGACCACTACCTGCTGCCCTCAATGGAGCAGATTTTGTAAGTAGTGGCTGGTTCTAAAAGACTCTCCTTGCTTGATGGATATTCTGGCTATAATCAAGTGTTAGTCAAGGAGGAGGATCAGTTTAAAACTGATTTTACTACCAAATGGGGCACCATGGCCTACAAAAGGATGCCTTTTGGAATGCTGGCTCCACTTTTCAGAGAGCTATGGATATGGCTTTTAAGGGTTTGCTCTATAAGTTGGTGCTGGTATACCTTGATGACATTACAGTTTTTTCTAAGGATGCATTTGACCATTTATTCCATTTGAGGCAAGTATTTGAGAGATGCAAAGAGTTTGGGATATCTCTCAATCCCAAGAAATGCATTTTCACTATGCATGAAGGCAAGCTGTTAGGGCACGTTGTGTCAAAGGAGGGAATCACCATTGATGCAGAAAGAGTAAGGGCTATTTTGAAGCTGCCTTTACCCAGTCAGAAGAAGGGACTACAAAGTTTTATTGGCATAATTAATTTTCTGCAAAGATTTATACCTCATTGCAAATTTATTGAAGCCTTTGACGTCCATGTTAAAGAAGAACACAGTTTTCGGTTGGACAAAATAGGCCAAACTCAACTTTGAGTCCATAAAAGAGGCATTATCGGCCGAACCAACTCTGGTAAATCCTAATTTCTCCAAAGATTTTATCTTGTATGTTTATGGCGGTCTAGATACAATCTCTGCGATTCTGGTGCAACAGCAAAGTGATGGCTTTGAATAGCCAATCGCTTTCTTTAGTCAGGGGCTGGAGGAGTATGAATATAGGTATAGTTTCATTGAGAAGCATGTCCTTGTAGTGGTAAAGAGTCTCAAGAAGTTCAGGCATCTTATTTCTAATAATAAGATACATTTGATGGTTACTCACCCTAGCGTGAAGGAGTTCCTGTTAAGTAAAGATGTTAATGAGAAAAAGGCTGGTTAGATCACCAAAGTCATGGAATATGACATGGATATCAAGATAACCAAGCTTGTTAGAGGCAGAGGACTCAGTGAACAGCTTGCTACCAGTTATGAGAATGAAATAGAAAAAGAGGAGGAGGTGCTTCTGACCATTGAAGATGCACATCAAGATGATACAACAACAGTGGGCACAAGTTGGGTTAATAATATGACTCAATTTTTGCAAATTGGTAAATGTCCAGCAGGTCTAGATAGGACCAAAAGAAGATATTTTAGATTGTAGTCTATTCCATATATTTTAATTAATGACATCCTTTTCAGAAAAGACTTTAATGGTGTGTTGTTAAGATGCATTGATAATGATCAGACTGACAAGGTGCTACATGAGTTTCATGATGGAACAGCAGGAGGTCATTTTGCCCCAAAGACTACTGCTTGGAAAATAATGAGAGCTAGATATTACTGACCCAACTTATTCAAGGATGCCCATGCATGGGCTAGAAAATGTGTAAAGTGTGCCATTTTTGTAGGCAAAGAAAGGCTGCCAGCTTTGCCTCTGCAGCTAATTCAAGTAGAGAAACCCTTTATGAGGTGGGGCATTGATTTTATAGGTCCCATTAACCCACCATCAAGTGCAGGCCACACGTGGATACTTACAGCTACAGATTATTTCACAAGGTGGACTGAAACAGTGGCTCTAAAGGAATCCAATGAGAGTGTTGTTTTGAATTTTTATCATGATTTGGTTTCCAGATTTGGGATGCCTGAGTCTATTATCTTAGACAATGCTTTAGCTTTTGTTGGATTAAGGATAACTGACTGGGCTGTTAAGAATGGGATCTATTTGAACACTTCATCAAATTATTACCCACAGGGTAATGGTTTGGCAGAATCTACAAATAAGAATCTCATAAAGATTATTAAAAGATCAATGGAGGACAACTAGAGGACCTGGCACACTAATCTGAAATCTGCTTTATGGGCAGATAGAATAACTCCCAAGAGGTCTATTGGAAACTCTCCATATATGTTAGTCTATGGGAAGGAGGCAAGATTACCTATGTCTATGGAGCTGCCAGCACTAAACATCATGAATTAGCTGGAGATGTTTGAAGAGGAAGACCCCATGGCTATCAGATATGCTCAACTTATGGAGCTTGAAGAGAGCAGAGATAAAGCTTTGAAGACTATGGAGTATCATCAGCTTCAAACAAAAAGAGTTTTTGATAAGAGAGCCACTCCCAAAATTTTTAGGGAGGGTGATATGGTGCTCAAATGGGATGAGTTGAAAAGCAGATCAGGAAAGCACTCCAAGTTTGATAGCATGTGGAGTGGCCCATTTATCATTACTAAATGCAAGGAACACAATGCATTTCAGTTATCAAGCATGGATGGAAAAAAATTGCCTATCCCAATCAATGGGATACACTTGAAGAGGTGTTTTGAGGTATGAGTGCCTTGTAAATCAGCAGATTAGGTTTCTTGTTTTCAATAAGTGCTGTTGCACAATAGTTTAGATCCCTTTTATTTTCCTAAGTGCTATCTAGCACAGTTGAGGGGTTGCTTTTAGCTTTTTTGTTTTGTTTTGGTTTTCCAAATGTTCTTCATTGCTAATATGCTGAGTTGCTAAAGTCAGGGTATGTTTTTAGTCTCTGTATGACTCCATGCCCAATGGATGCTTAAGGCCACTGATCTAATTATTTAGCAGGCAAACATCCCACAGAAGTCACCAAATTGTTGACCTATTGTCCTCTGTACAGAGTCAAATAGTTCACCTTGTATTTTCCTTGAAAATCCTTTAGAAAATGACCCTACAGGGCTTAGATCCTTCAAATATTCATGCTGTACCTTGCAGAAAATCCCAAAAATCTCACCTTGAGAATCTTTGCCAAAAACCCAGAAAAACCCAATAATCTTTTAGCTTCAAGTATTTTCCATCGCAGAGATTTCTCAATTTTATACTTAGTATTTGTATATGCATTTTTGAATGTATGTTTGCATGTACATTCGCCTTTGTATGTTCGCATATGCAAAAAAAAATGTACATCGGCAAGATACAAGAAAAATATACAAAGGGGATATGCAAGGGGTGGAATGCAGGGATAAATGTATGTTCGCATTATATGTTCAAATGTACAATCGCACATACAAAGGAAAAAATACAATCGGAAGATGCAAAGAAAATATGCAGGCTGAGATACAAGGCCAAGATACAAAGGAGGACATGCAAGGAAAGGAATTTCAAGGATACATTGGCGACATACAAAGGCCTTTGCATATCGGCGACATACAAGGTAGGAAACATGCAAGAGAGAATGTACATCGGCGATATGCAAAGATGAATGTATATCAAGTTGTATATCGCAAATGCATAAGGTAAATGTACATCACTGTTATACAAGCAAAATGTGCAAAGGGCACATACAAGGAAAAGTTACAAGAAAAGATATAAAGGGTGGGGTCCGCCAATTGTATATTTACAATTGTATGTTTGCACATGTAAAGAAGAGATACAAAGCCTGGGGCCCACCAAGCGCACATACAACAGACCAGGTACAAGTTCAAATGCATGTTTGTGTGCAGGGTTGTATGCATGTTTTCCTTTGTATATTGAGCGCATTGTATATTGCGATATACAAGACAAATATACAAAGAGAATATGCAAGCTAGACCTGATCCAGAAGTCAATTTTGGCAAATACAAAGGTTGAGGTCCGCGGCTTGTATATTGAGCACATTGTATATTGTGATATACAAAAGAATATACAAAAAGAAAACATACAAGGCAAATCCGACTAGGGAATCAAATGCAGCGGATAGTCATTTTGGGGTCCGTGAGTTGTATGTATAAGTGCATTTGTATATGCTAAAATACAAAGAAGAAGTGATACAAGGCGGACCTAACTTGAAAATCAAATTCAACCTATTCAGTGTTGAGTCCGCGGTTTGCATGTTAAAGTAATTGTATGCTGGCATATACAATTGGATATGCAAGGAGAATGTACAAGGACTGTTGGCAAGACAATATGCATCAGCCACTCTATTTTTAGTCATTCCGACCGCCAATAAGAGGATGCAGTTTTTCGGCGATGGGTCCCAACTTCAAAGGCAACGAATCAGGTGGTGCCATGTGTCAAAGATATACAAAGGTTGATTCAAAAGATAAAGACCCACATTTGTATACAGGCGCATGCATATTCAAATGCATATACAAAGGCACTTCAAAGGCCATTTTAAGTGCTGAATGCATTGCAGATTCAAAGGGTCTTTCAGATGCCAATTCAGGTCGCAAATGCAAAGCGATATACACAGACAATTGATTGCAACTTTGACCACGAATATCATACGCATCCTGGCAAATTTCTACATGCTGCAAAAGGAAAAAATGCTTGTTTTTGCCTCCTCTTTCATTTGGCAGGCTTTTGAGGGGAAAACTCTCAATTTCAATTTTGGATCTGGATTTGCATATTTTGGCGATTGGATGTTTCAGTGACCATTTTTGGGCAAGATGCAGATATTTGTTTCATTTATGGGTGCAAGTCGATGTTCAGCAACTCGCATTGATGACTGAAAATATCTCTTAAACTGCCATGTTTCAGATATTTTATATATTCCTTGTTGAAGATAACCATTGAAACTACTCGCATTCAATGCCCATAATATCTTCCACTTATTCATTGCTGCACAAAGATGATTCAACAACTTATATTAAAGACTCAAAATATCTTCCATCTGCCCTTGTTCCAGATATGTTTATGCCATGAATTCTTGCAGATGGATGTCCCTTCTTATAGATATTTTCCTGTTACAGCTCATGGAGCGAATTTTTGTAGCCGACTTAGGTCAGACTGAAATGCTATATATACATAGAATAAAATGTAAATAGGGTTGGAAATTTTCAGCATTGAGGCTTTCTATTTCCAAACAGAACTTTCTGCTACTGTAACTATGCCTTCTTATTGGATACATGCAAGTTATTTTTTACCTCTTTCATTGATTTTGGTTTTAGTGTAAATATGCATGTGACTATCTGTGAACATCTTTGTTCCTCTCAATCATTGTGTTTCTTACCTCTGCTAGAATCAGCTGAATCTGTGTATGTCTACTTGCTGTATCTAGTTATGTTGTGCATTTTCTCAGTACTGTGAGGGTTCTTCTATTCAACTTGGTGAATCACCCCTTTACTTTCAAGGTTTTTATGTTTATCTTTCATTCTAAAACATCCCTTCTCCTTTTTCCTCTGAAGATCTAATAGATTTTAGGTGATAACCAGTTAAGGAGGCCGACCTTCTCTGGAGGTCTGATCTCATTTTGCAAGGTCCCACACTTCGAGATCATTCCCATGTTTTTCCAGATTGCTGAAGTTTGACAACTACAACAAGGGTGCAAATCTGAGAGACAACAGTAACATATATACAAAATAGCCATATAGGCTTACAAGAATGCCATATAGGCATACATTGTCAACTATATGCAATACAAAGTATATGTCCACAAATGCCATATAGGCATACAACAAAGGAACACAATAAAAAGTCATTCCCCTCAGTCCGGTGAAGAGAATAGATCATGGGCAGCCTTTGATCTTCTAGGGGATGGAGATGCGTATGTGGGTGGTCTACTATGAACCCGAGGGTTGTTCCTCCTATTTAGTTGTTCGTGGATCTGTAGCTATGACAGTAAAAAGTATAGACATTAATGTATAGAAATTACATGTTATAAAAAATGAAACATTTAACAAAATAATCACTTACTGCTACCATATAATCTGTCTCCTCATTTGCCTTAGTAGTAGGATTAGGTTGTGGTGATGTCATGTCCTATAGAAACCATCCAGATTGAAATTAAACTTCAAATCAATAATCTTTTAATTTTTCAAAAATAAACAACTATAACAATGAATGTAAATTGAAATTTACTAATCTGCCTCATACCCCCGTCAATGGCATGGAGCTATGAATCGCAGAGGACACACCTTGCTCCATTGCCCTATGAACATCGGGAGGTGTCTCCGCAACCTGCATCATCTTGAAATAAAACAACATTATTCAACTACGAAAACTATAATAGTGATGCAAATCATGGCTCCTAACATACACACACATTCACCTAAACATGGAAGTACACACAATAAAGCACACAAGTCACCTACAAAAATCTTGTAAGTACAATTCATTCATTAAACTATTTATTTTATTACCTCCGTGAAGCTTTGAAGTCCACCACCGTTGGCAGGTGTTGCCATGAAATCTCCAATATTAACCTATTCAACATCCAAAATTAGATATTAGAATACCATTCATATAACGATGCTATTCACATGTAATATTTATAATTGTTTACTAGTTACATACCCCGACAGTAGATGATGTAGTGTAATATGCAGGTGGAGAACCACTGAAAACTGCATCAACGCTATGACCTTGAAATTTCATTAAAATCATCAAACTAAATTAGTTAATCTTACATTTCAAAAATAAAATTTAATAATTTAAATTCAATGAACTTGCTAAGATTTACCTGAGTATCAAGCCTGAAAGTCTCACTCAGGAGGGCATATGTCATCACCATCTGCTTAGCTGCAGATGTAGCCTATGCACCTGCGTCATGACTATCCATGGGGTCATAACCACATGCTGACCCACAAGCCTGACAAGTATGGGGTGGAACAGTACTCAAATTCTCCCCCGGCCTATGCTGTGCTATAGGACTAGCATGCTGTATGATGCTCTGGGTCAAGGCACTAATGGACTGAAGTGTCTCGACCTCAACACTCTCCTTCACAATGGAAGGGATAGAAATGTGCTCATGGGCTGGTTTGGCGAGTGCTCATCTCGCTGGCTGCTGTTGGTCAACACGTGCCCCTAGTCTATCTTGTGCTGACCCCCCACCTCTACCCTGGAATTCCCGCATATCAAAATAATTTGGCACTTTATTTTTGACAAACTCGCAGTAGAGTTTCCTTAAAAAAAATTGCAGGACCTCATTCTTGTTGCATGGAGGATGGTCAAAAACCATCCACCACCTTCGCGCAAAATTGTCCCTTATCGCTTGGTTGTTGCACCAATGGATAGGGAACCTCTTGCATGTAAGGGGAAGAGGTTTATTTGTTCGCAGGTTTGTGAAAATAGAACACAAGTCCAATTTTGTAATTTGTTTATTTTTAACTTGTTCATATGACAACGTGTCTACATAATACTCTCTAAATTCTCTCCTCTTTTCTATCCAACTAATGATTTGCTTGCTAATTGAATCTACATTTGATAACATAGATTCAAGGGATTGAGCAAGCATGGATCTATGCAAGGTTGAAGTTGTAGGTTCTTTCAACCTTGCAATTATGTCCTCAATTTGTTTCTTATTGTTTGCAATTTGCCCCATTATATTTTCTTGTGTTCCAGGGGCATATTCAGGAATAAATGGAAGTGTTTGTGGTTGGGGTTCTTCTTCAACAGGTATTTGTTGTTCAGGTGATGGAGGATTTTGTAGATTTTTAGGAGGAGGAGGTGCATTATCAACTCCTGTAAATTTAAGAAATTTACATCAAAAACTATTTTAGCCTACCTATTTAGCAATAAATTCACACAAGAAAGCAAATAAAACTTACTTCTTCAATTTCCCCGACGTCATGGCAGAATTTTGATGATGAATTGGCGATAAATAGCTGACGATTGGATGTTAGATAATGCGAGTGCGCTCTTTTCTCTCTTCAAGCCACGGGTTTCTTGCAAATTGCTGTCAAATAATGAAATGGAATGCTGCATTTTTATATATATAACAGAATAACGTGAGCGCGTTATGGCTTGGTGTAGGCTCGGCAACACCAAGCCATAACGCGAGCGCGTTATAATTTTTTTGTTTTAAAAAGTTGGCCACTTTTTGGCCCCCCAATTTTTTGCACCCACCCCTCAATGTGTCTGCAACTTTGTTTGATTTTCCACTCCTATGCTTCAACACAAAAGTATAACTCTACATGAACTCTACCCATCTCATATGTCTCTGATTCAACTTCCCTTGACTATTCAAATATTGCAAAGCTTGATGATCTGTATACAACACAAACTCCTTAGGTATAACGCACTCGCGTTATGTCTAATTTTTTTAAAGTTGGCCACTTTTTGGCCCCCCAACTTTTTGCACCCGCCCCTCAATGTGTCTGCAACTTTGTTTGATTTTCCACTCCTATGCTTCAACACAAAAGTATAACTCTACATGAACTCTACCCATCTCATATGTCTCTGATTCAGCTTCCCTTGACTATTCAAATATTGCAAAGCTTGATGATTTGTATATAACACAAACTCCTTAGGCAATAGATAATGTCTCCACTTCTTCAAGGTTTGAATTATGGCATAGAACTCCTGATCATAAACTGAATATCTTCTCCTTGCATCATTCAACTTTTTACTGAAAATATGCTACAGGTCTACCTTCTTGACTTAACACTGCTCCTATTGTATTTCCACTTATGTCATAATCTACTTGAAATACCTTATTAAAATCTAATAATGCCAACATAGGTTGTTCTATCGCTTTCTGCTTCAACAATTCAAAACTTTTATCTGCTCCTGATGTCCACTTAAAGTATTTTCTATCACCTCTCCTTATCTCTGTCATAGGGTTAAATACTGAACTAAAATTTTTTATGAACTTCCGGTAGAAACTAGCTAATCCATGAAATGACTTGACTTCTCCAATGCTCTCCAGTGTAGGCCATTCAACAATTGCTCTCACTTTCTCAGGGTCCATCTTCAATCCTTCCACAAAATCACAAATCCCAAGTATACCAATTCTCCCTTCATGAAACTACACTTCTTGATGTTTATCAACAATTTCTCTTCTCTCAACCTCTGCAATACTTGTCTCAGGTTCCACAAATGTTCTTTTGTCTTACTAAAAATCAGAATGTCATCCAAATATACAATAACAAACTTACCCAAGAATTTCTTCAAGACCTCATTCATCAATCTCATGAAAGTACTCGGTGCATTTGTCAATCCAAAGGGCATCACTAACCACTCATACAATCCTTCATTTGTCTTAAAAATTGTCTTCCATTCATCCCCTTGTCTGATTCTGATTTGATGATATCCACTCTTCAAGTCTATCTTTGTAAAATATTTTGCTCCACTCAAACAATCCATAATATCATCCATCTTAGGTAAAGGAAATCTATACTTAACTATGATCTTGTTTATTGCTCTAGAGTCAGTACACATTCTCTATTCCCCATCTTTCTTCGGTGCTAACACTATAGGTACTGCACAAGGGCTCAAACTTTCTCTGATCAAACCTTTCCTCAACAACTCATGTATCTGTCTATTCAATTCTTAATTCTCTGTCGGTGTCATTTTGTGTGCTACTTTGTTAGGCAAACTAGCTCCAGGTATAAGATCCATGTGAGGACTGATACTCCTAATTGGTGGCAATCCTTCAGGTACATTATCTGATATGATGTCTTCATACTCTGTCAGCAATTCAGTTATCTCCTCTGGTTATGATTCTTCAGTTTTTGTTTTCAGGTTTTCAGCCTTCTTAGGAATCAAAGCATAACACATATTCTCATGTCTCAAACCATCCAGAAATTTCCTTCCATCTACCAAACAGATTCTAGCATTTCCACATACTTCACTCTTAGGATCATCTTCCAAAGGAATCAAAGTAATTCTCTTTCCATTTGATGTTATAGTATATGTATTCTTTCTTCCATCATGTATAACTTTTCTATCATATTGCCATGGTCTACCCAACAATATATGACAAACATCCATAGGCATAATATCACACAAGACTTCATTATGATAAGATCCAATATGAAAATTTACCAAACATTGCTCACTCACCAGTACATTATGATCATCCTGAATCCAGTACCTTAGGGTGTTTCAATCTTTCCAACTTTAGTTAGTCACCATCTCCTCTGAAACTAAATTATCTGAACTACCACTGTCGTTTACAACTTTGCAACAGTTACCTCCTTATTTACATCTGGTTCTGAACAAACTTTTCCTCTATGGTGGTTCCTCATTTGTCTCTTCTTGAAATAGTGCTCTCCTCATGACAAGTGATTCTCCTTTCTCAGGTTTACCAACTGAACTAGGTGATCCAATAGGTTCTTTCACATAAGCTGCTCTTCCATTGTTTTCTATTCCCTTGCTTGTACTCCCTTGATTACATTCAAATGCTCTATGTCCTTCACCTCCACACTTAAAACAGGTTCCTTTGAATGTTCTCCTATTAGGTCCTCTCCCTTCTCTTCTGTATCCTTCACTCCGGTATGGACTAGGGTTTCCTCTGCGGTAGAAAGTTCTATCATCTCTCCAGTATGCATTATTATCTCTGTCCTCCTTCTTGAATGTGTTCTCTTGTCTGTTCTACTCTACATATGATCTCTATCCTCCAGAAAATGTTCTACCTCTTTGAAATTTACCTCCCCCACTTCTCTGTCTTTGATCATGCCTCTTGTTCAACTTTTCTTCAACCTTCAGGACAAATTGATATGCTTCTTCTAATGTTATCATCCTTACCAAACTCAGTTCTTCTTGAATGTTCAATCTCAATCCATTGATGTATCTTTCTACTTTCTCCTTGCTTGCTTCACTATGTCCTGTCCTTATGATCATCTTATGAAATTCTTCGGTGTACTTCTTCACAGATTTCTCCTTTTGCCTCCTCAGGTTTTGCAATCTCTTCAAAAGTTCCAATTCATAGTTAGCAGGTATAAACTGATTCTTCAATTTTGTCACCATTCTGTCCCACTTTGTAATCTTCTCTTTTCCTCTTCAGTTTCTATCCAACTGAACTTCTTTCCACCATATAGCAGCATGTCCCTTCAACTTTGTCTTTGCAAATTTCACCTTCTTCGGATCTTCAATTTCTTCATACTCAAAGTATTCTTCCATGTCATTTATCCAATCAATCAGCTCCTCCGGATTCAAATTGCCAATGTAATTCGGTACATCAACTCTAGGTCTTTTCCCAATCTTTGAAATAGCTCGCAACATTTTGACTTGATCTGATTCTTCTTCTTCTTCATCTCCTAGGGTTACTTCATTCTGATCAGTGGATTGAAATTCTTCATCATCATCACTTTCAACATTAGGTTGAGGTGTAAGTCCTCTTCTCTGATCTTCTTCAACAACATCCAAGCGAACTCGCATGGTTTTCATCATCTCCATAATTTCATCCATTCTTCCAACCATTGTACCAACAGTAGGGATTCTCCTCAGTGGTATCTCTTCCTAGGATCAAGTGTAACTACCTCAAATTTGACGATCGAGCTACAAGGTGACAACTACCTCACAATTGGCGATTAGTTGCAACACAAGTAACCTACCTCGGATTTGTTCACAAAAAGATCTTATGGAATTCCTTCACCAATCTTCGCTCAATTTGCTCCCAAAGATTTGAAACTTTGCTCTAATACCACTTGGTGCAGTCATGGTTAGGAGGGTCCACAAAGTGAACTGTCCAGGCTGTACAACTAGAGTAAACACAATGGAAAACAACTCAAAGATATAAAGCAAATGCAGATTTAGTCATTCAGTATATCATAGAATTCAAATACAAACTAGCTGACAACATGCGGGCTTACAATTAGGGCTCACAGCCCTGATTACAACATTACAGACTATGCGCAGGATTTAGCTTTGAGGCTCCTTCGAAAGAATTTCAAACTATCAACTATCTCTATGTGATTCCCTAATTTCCTAGGCATTTATTACATCAAGTTATATCATCTCTAGAACATAAGATTCCTCCGTGTTGGCCAAGGAAGATCACAAACTCCAATGAAGAGTTGTAACATGTGCACACGGATAGGTCAGACCTAATTGAATAGAACTCCTCCACAAATAAATGAAATGGCATGTAGATCTCAAGGAAGGTCAGTCATGAACCAAACAACATTGAATGATGTGTCATTTAGCTCTGCAAGTCATGAAATGCTCCACAAGTCTTCTCCTTTAGCTGATTGTCTTAGACTTCCAGGTTGCTCTGTTATGAGAAAACAGTCGATCTTCTGATAGCAATATCTTACTGGTACCTGATCCAAATGATCTAAGATTTTGATATGATGTGCATGAATGTATCTAGATGTTAAGTCCAGCTCCGCAAGTTCTGAAATGAAACTGCAGTAGAATGCGGACCAGAATACTGAAACTGCTACTGACTGAGTTGATTGTGCTGAACTGGAAAATGAAAAGAAACAAACTAAAATGCAATGTATTTGGTTGATGCAATATTGCTCTTGAACCAGGGATGCTCCTGCATCAACCTAGGTCACTTCTACACCCATGGATCTAATCCAAGGTGATAAATGCAAGATCTAAGAATGAAAACCAATTTTGGGGGGATAAGTGATAATGGAATCAATATATGGGAATGTTATGAGCCAAACTCACACAAGAATATGCCACTTGTACACTTATTATTACACTTGAGACACTCTAACCAAAGTGGGCCTAAAACATAAGGGAAAAAGGATACGAGTATGTAATTTTCAGCATTATAGTTTGCCCCCGCTTTGATGTGCATGTGAACTTCTAGGCAAATGCATGCCAAAGTAAAGTAAGAAGTCAACATGTATTAAATATTTTTTAGACACTCAAAGGATACAAATCTATGTAAAGTGCATGTGCACAAAATGGGGGACTAAAAAGTGTCCAAAAAAATTTGTTGGTCCAAATAAGTTATAACATGATCACATTATGGCTTGGTAGTGATGAGCCTAAGGATCGATCACTACCAAGCCAAAAGAGCAAAAAACAATAGCCACAAGCTTATTTCTCCCCATTATTTTTAGAATGCGATAGGATAAAAGTGTGAGTGTATTTTCACATAATAAAAGTAGTTTCAACACCAACACCATGTCATCATGACATTCGCAAGCTCGACGAGATAATATTTCAATATTTTTAATGATTTGAATTAAAATAAAATATTTGTTTTCCATTTGTTTTGATTCATTTTTTTTTAATTTTTAGCAAATGAGACCCCCCATGCCTCCAAACCTTGATTCGCCAAAATGAGTGCATGAGGTAAATCATGTTGAAGAGTAGTCACAAACTAACCCTCCTCAAACTCCTCCATCAATTCTATGTCGTCCTTGTGAGACACAAACTAATATATCAAGGAAAATTGAGAAAAACAAAAAAGAACTTCAAACATTGGTTGAAATATTAAAAAATCTAAATGCAATGAACACACATCAGAGAGCCCTTACAACATACTTGGAATCTATAATTTCTCACATAGATTCTATTAGTGGCCAAATTAACACATTGTCAAATCACAGAGAGAATGCATGACAATATTATTCTATAAAATTGTCATATAAACAAGTCAAAAATAAGAAAATAACAAAATCTAATTTATGTGCATTGTTTATTAATCTAAGAACCAAGGAGCCCATGCATGGAAGTTGCAAAAGATTCCCTATTCATTGGTGCCAACACTAAGGAATAAGGGATAATTTTTGGGATAGGTGGTGAATGATTATTGGCCATCCCCACACAACAATAATGCTTGGTGCTCCAATATTTCTTGAGGAAACACTATTACAAGTTTGTTCTCAATGATATTTTAAAGAATTTTGATATGCACAATTTCTAGGGCAAAGGAAAAGGCTTTACATAAGAAATGGAGGGGGCATGTTGTTCCTAGGACCAATCAGTGAGACCCCTAGCCAAACCATCAATTCAACATGTCACAGTCCCTATCACTGTGAAGGAGAGTGTTGAGGTGCAGACACTTCAATCTATTAGTTCCTTCACATAAACTTTATATAGTATACTAGTCCTCTTTCATAGGGTGATGAAGGTGAGCCTCTTAGGCATCGACGATCACCACACATTTATTCTGCCTATGGATCTACTTGTGATTATGGGTCTAAGGATACTAATGATACATATGTTGGACAAGATGCTCTACAATTTGAAGAATATGCTACATGGGGCCAAGAGTAGGACACGTTCATATTAGATAATAAGGTAATGACGGATGAGTTGTAAGATATTACCTTTGGCACTAACTGATAAGTACTTTTTAATAAGGTTCTAAAATTTCTTATATTTCCTTTTGAAATCTATAATTAACTGTATTAATCTAATCATGCATAAAAATTAATATAAAGAATTGTATGTATTATGAAATTTTAGAGTCAAAGTATTAATCCTACATCTATCAGCCCTCTAGCACATGGTTATGTGGCCATGTCGACTCTACTGGTATGTAATTTGTAACAAAATAGTAAATATACTACATGCAAATTTTTCTGTCATATATCAATGGTAATCTTAAAATGACAATTTGATGATGAATAGGTGGATGTTGGACCTCCAACATCACAAGGAGTTGGTGGGAGTGGTCATATATCAAGTTTCACTGAGGTAAATTTTATTGTTTTTAATCATTATGCATGTAAATAATGTTATGTATATTTTAGTCAAATAATGTTGTTCTATTTTCAGTTGATGACATCAATTCAAACTCCTAATATTCATAGCACAATGGAGGTGGACATTGCTCCAATAATTTTATCTTCAATGCCAAGTTGACAAAGGTATGAGCTAGTAATGTAAATGTCATATATTTCTTATTTTATCTGACATCATTTAATGTAAATAAATAATATTATCTTTAGTCTAATTTACTTCTTCTTGCTTGTCACAAGAGGACACAACTCTAGTTTGTGCACTTGCCCCTCATGTGGAAGAAGAGAGGCAACAAATGATTGAGAAGGATCATCAGCTTCCAATAAGTGATTATTTACTCATGTCATTATATATTTCATGTTTTCTATATTAATGTGTGCATATTGTCTAATTGTATTAAAAGGTGGAGCTCCAAAAACATTATGAGAGGAGGTCTAATCGACAAATTAGAGAGAAAGAGTCATCAATTTCTTCTCCATCTTCCCAATAGAGCAAGAGTCATCGAATGTTCCACAACACTCCATTGGTCTTTCTATGTTATGACATTTTATTGTATGCCTATATGTCTTTGTACATATGCATTTCTATTTTACTAATGTATGTCATTGAATACCTATATGGATTTGTTTATACATTCATGGTATTCATGACATTATGTATATCACATTTTACATGTTATATACATGATAATCAATTATGATTATATATGTTGTTATATTTATTGTTTCTATATGATGCTATTAGATTTTAGACATAGATATACAATGATATACCCTAGATATTGACTTGTGTTATGTCATATTATCATTTCATATTATTATGAACTTATTTGGATGAGTGTGCATTGAATTTATTATTTATTGTATATATTTGAGAATCCATTTATATGATATGACTTATGAGATGAGGTCTATTGAGATAGAATTCATGCATATTAGGAAACTAGAGATGTGGTGTGTATGAAATTATTCAATGTGGTTTTCTCTTCTTCTTGATGCAAGAATGGTGTTTTATTTATTTCATAAACATGCAAAAAGGTTAAAGGTGCTTCTACCTTATGTTATTTACTTTGTTGAAAAAGTGTGTTTGGCATCCATCAATAGAGTTAGAATCTTTATGGTTGTTTTCTCCCTTTGTGCATGTTTATTTTAAAGAATGGAATAATAATATTATATTCTATAAATAGTGTTATTCCTTGTTAAGGGTCTTTCATTTGGTCTTAGAATTGTCTTAACATGAGTAGGTTGGGTAGAGTCATTGTTGTTTGAACCTATGAATATGCCCCTAATGTTTTGGAATAAAGACTTATTAAATAAATAATTTTTATGTTGCTATGGAAGCCTTAAATTTATTGTTAAATATTTAATATAAAGTTTCTTTCCATTTTATAATAATGGGAATGTGTAGGAATGAACTATGTGATATGTTGTTTCAATAGGAAAAATCATGCCTTATCATCTTGGTTGAAAAATTATAGAAATTGTCAAATTTTTGCATGCTTGTTGTCTATCTCAAAAGACTGATTTACCAATAAGAATTTTGCAATGATGAGCACAAGTTTGTTGTGGAGAATGGTAACTTATGGAGTTAAAAAATTTCATTCACTACAATGAATGTAGAACTGAAATGAATTAGGTTTTATCCTTAAAGTTATATCATGTTTTAGATGTATCTATACTACTCTCTTGATCCCTAGATAACTCTCAAATGATTTAAAATAAATTAGGGTTTATCCTTAAATATAAAACCATAGGACATAAGTTAACATATTTTTGTACTTTAGTTGACTCATAATGTCTAGATGGAGCAAGTTAATGAGGCCCATTTGGCAAGGGAGGTATATGTCTAGAAAGGGTGGAAATCACTATTACATGGATTGGAAACCCTAGGTGTTGGCTATTACGACTTAGGACAAGCAGGCAAAGGATTTAGACACAAACCCAACTCATCAAATTTACCATGAAAAGTAATAAATAAAAAACCTTTTTGCTCTTAGGAGTCTTATGAGACTCTCTTGGTCCAATATAGCCCAGAAGGATTAAAAGACCTAGGGAATGAAACGAGGCCTCCACTAGCATTCGTCCATCCACGCTAACATGTTGGTGTTGTCAGTTTGGTCCCATGAGGTACGGAAGAAAATAATATGGCTATTGGCTTTACATTGAATGCAACTGAGACATTTTGTAAGAATGCATTCATTGTTGACATGGTCATGGTCTGGAGTTGATAGAAACTGAGACAACTTAGCTCCAAAATTGTTATGAGAGGAGGTTCAATTAAGAGATTAGAGAAAAAGAGTCATTGATTGCTTCTCCATCTTTCCAATAGAGAAAGAGTCATCAAATGTTCCACAACTCTCCATAGGACTTTCTATGTTATGATATTTTGTTGTATACCTATATGGCTTTGTACACATACATTTCTATTTTACTAATGCATATCATTGAATGCCTATATGGATTTGTTTATACATTCATGGTATTCATGACATTATGTATACACTATATGGCATTTTCATGACATTATGTATATCACATTTTACATGTTATATATATGATGATCAATTATGATTATAGATGTTGTCATGTTTATTATTTCTATACGATGCTATCAGATTTTAGACATAGATATACAATGATATACCCTAAATAATGACTTGTGTTATGTCATATTATCATTTTATATTATTATGAACTTATTTGGATGAGTGCGCATCAAATCTATTATTTATTGTATATATTTGAGAATCCATTTATATGATAGGATTTATGAGATGAGGTCTATTGAGATAGATTTCATGCATATTAGGAAACTAGAGATGTGGTGTGTATGGCGTTATTTGATGCGGTTTGATGTGTACAATGAGTGTATGGAATCATTCGATGTGATTTGATCTTATTCTCGATGTGAATGGTGTTTTAATTATTTCATAAACATGTAGAAAGGTTAATGGTGCTTCTATCTTATGTTATTTACTTTTGTTGAAAAAGTGGGCTTGGCATCCATCAATGGAGTTTGAATCTTTATGGTTGTTTTCTCCCTTTGTGCATGTTTATTTTAAAGAATGGAATAAAATTATTATATGATATAAATGGTGGTATGCCTTGTTAAGGGTCTTTCATTTGGTCTTAGAATTGTCTTAACATGAGTAGGTTAGGTAGACTCATTGTTGTTTGAACCTATGAATAGGCCCCTAATGTTTTGGAATAAAGACTTATTAAATAAATAATGTTTATGTTGCTATGGAAGCCTTAAATTTATTGTTAAAAATTTAATATCAAGTTTCATTTCATTTTATAATAATGGGAATGTGTAGGAATGAAAGTTATGTGATATGTTGTTTCAATAGGAAAAATCATGCCTTATCATCTTGGTTGAAAAATTGTAGAAATTGTCAATTTTTGCATGCTTGTTGTCTATCTCAAAAAGATTGATTTACCAATAAGAATTTTGCAATGATAAACACAAGTTTATTGTGGAGAATGGTAACTTATGGAGGTGAAAAATTCCATTCACTACAATGAATGTATAATTCAAATGGATTAGGTTTTATCCTTAAAGTTATATTATTCTTTAGATGTATCTATACTACTATCTTGATCCCTAGATAGCTCTCAAATGATTTCAAATAAATTAGGGCTTATCCTTAAATATAAAACCCTAGGACATAAGTTAACATATTTTTGTGCTTCAGTTGACTCATAATGGCTAGTTGGAGCAAGTTAATGAGGCCCATTTGGCAAGGGATGTATATGTCTAGAAAGGGTGGAGATCATTGTTACATGGGTTGGAAACCCTAGGTGCTAGCTATTATGACTTAGGACAAGTAGGCAAAGGATTTAGAAACAAACCCAACTCATCAAATTTACCATGAAAAGTAATAAATAAAAATCCTTTTTGCTCTTAGGGGTCTTAAGAGACTCTCTTGGTCCAATGTAGGCCAGAAGGATTTAAAGACCTAGAGAATGAAACAAGGCCTCCACTAGCATTCACCCATCCACCCCGACATGTTGGTGTTGTTAGTTCGATCCCATGAGGTGTGGAAGAAAAAAATATGGCTATTGGCTTTACACTAAATGTAATTGAGACCTTTTGTAAGAATGCATTCATTATCATCATAGTCAAATGATCTGGAGTTGATAGAAACTAGGACATGCTATTATAGATGAACTTTCCATCCCTAGGTGCTTTTGATGTAGAGGCAAATTGGATGGGAAAGGATAGGCAAACTAGACAAGGTTCTACTACACCTACTAGCCCAAAAACAAAGATCTTTATGCAAAAGTGGGAACAACAGAAGGAAACTCTAGTATCATCATGGAAATGTTAGTTTGGGATGTTAGGGGATCCATTCCATCCATTGGCCAAGGTAGATTGGACTTTGGGTTGGTACTTCACAAACCACCCAAAATGGCTTGTAGCCCTTCAAAAAGACAATAGACCTAATAAATTTTGACTCAGACCTCCAAGCCCAGATCTTAGACAATAATTAGATACCCATTATGGCCCTCTATCACATATCCCAAACTTGGCATAGGTTGTTTTGGATGGAATATCTCAACCAATAACCCCTGTTAGTCGCCTAGTACTTTAATTAGGCCAAATTTACAAAGAGACTACCCTCAAATGCAATCCCAGAACTCAACCAAGGGTTTGAACATCTAGGATACATGCCAAAACAAAGGATTTTTGTGTTTTCAAACTTCTACTTTCTGTTGTTCCAAGAATTACCTCTTAGGTTCCTCCAAATGGCTTAATACATGGTCTTATTAAGCCTTTCTCAACAAATATTGCACAAATCAACTCTACCACCCCTGCAATCAATCAAAACACTCAAAATACAATTGAACAAATCCATCCCATAGGTCTTATGGATTTGGAAGACTGTGGGATGGTCAATTCCTCATTATTGGAGGCAAAACCCTTGTTTATGGTTCTATGAGACTATTTTTGAACAAGTTCTTATAACTCCCTTATGATACAACTTCAAAGCACCAAACTATATTCAAATGCAAGTTAATTCAGTGCTCTAACCAATCAAGACATGAAGGAATGACAACAGTTCAGTACCTTCTTCCTGTACGGCCTGGTGCAGCGAGTTCCTTCAAGAAAGCAGAGATTTCTGGAAAAAAATAGTCTAAAGTCAAATGATCATAACTTGTTTCTAACCTACTGTCATGGCTTCAAATCACACTTGATCACAAGTAGTTTCACCACACTCCACTCCCAAATAGTATAGGAGACATGATAATTCCGTACCACTGAGAAGTACAGCCTAATCCTACAGAAAACTTAGAAAATGACAGAAAAATAACAAGAGAATGGTATTTTGTTTGTATAGAGCTTCTTCACTCCTTATATTTGATATGTTCAAGGGTATATATGCTTGCATACTCCTTGAAAAACTCCCATTGAAGCAGTTTGGTTGATGGAAAAAGGCCACAACCATTCGAACTTCCTGAACGTTTTTGGACAGTTTGTAGACTTCAACTAATCTTTAGTTTGTTTGCAAAGCCATTGGTGTTTATGAATCTTTAACCACCTTTTCAATGTGATTAGACCTTCAAAAAGGTTTTTAGGCTCCTTGACCCTACTTTAGCCCCCTTGACATGCCTTAACAAGGCTTAAAAACATGAAGACTACATGACTGTCCTCTATGGTTTTATGATAGTAGTTTATAGACATTTGGACATAGTCCTTTACATCATGGCATCATAGCCTTATTACATCATGAGAATGGTCTCTAGGACCTTATGAAACCAACAAACAAAATGGAGATAAAAAACAAGACATAAATCTCTTGGTGCTCCTGCACCATACTCCCCGGTGGAAAGAGAACTCAAGTCTCTTGAGGAAGTAGATCAACAATTGTGACACCATGCTTCAAGATGTCTTCTTTAATCATCCAAGTGACATCTTCAATAGGCAAGCCACTCCATTTGACAAGAAACTTCTTGTATGTCTTCTTCCTTGTCTTCTTCAAGACCTTGGTGTCAAGAATGCATTCCAACTTCAATGGCTGATTGGGTGGAAGACCTTTGACCTAATCTTCATCTCCCGCTGTTGTCATAGTTGCCTCTAAATCTGCATTAGAATCACCTTTTAAAGGGAACAAATCTGAAACATTGAAGATAGGAGATATGGCCAAGCCTTGAGGAAGTTCAATCTCATAGGCATTGGGCCCAAACTTGTGCACAATCTGGCATGGTCCTATCTTCTTCATGAGGAGTTTGGTTGGCTGCCCCATAGGAAGTCTTTCCTTCTTCAAATGTGCCATGACCAAATCCTCAACCTTGGATTGTACATCTCTCCTTCTTTCATTGGCTTTCTCCTTGTACTTGGCATTGTTCTTTTGAAGAGTTTCCTTGACATTATCATGAATTTCCTTCATGGCCAATGCAAAGTCTTCACCTTGAGCACTTTTCCTTTCCAATCCATGGAGATCCCTCAATTCAAGAACACCTCTTGGATGAAGACCATAAACAATCTCAAATGGACTCCTTCCGGTGCTTTTATTGGTGGAATCATTATAGACAAACTCTGCTTGAGGGATGATCATATCCCATGCCTCTCCATCCTGCTTGGTAAAACACCTGAGAAGGTTTCCCAAGGACCTATTCACCACCTTAGTTTGGCCATCAATCTGAGGGTGATAGGCTGAAGTAAAAGACAATTGAGTGCCCAACTTCTTCCACAAAGTGCGCCAAAAATGGCCTACAAACTTTGGATCCCTATCAGTCACAATGCTAAGAGGCAAACCATGGATTCTAACAATTTCTTTGAAGAACAAACCAACAATGTGAGAAGCATCATTAGTGCATTTACATGGCAAGAAATGAGCCATCTTACTGAATCTATCCACCACAACAAATATACTATCAAAGCCTCTTTGAGTCCTAGGAAGACCCAACACAAAATCCATGCTAATACTTTCCCATGGCCTATTAGGAATAGGAAGTGGCTGATATAGACCAGCATTAGATGAAGTACCCTTTGCCCTTTGACAAATACTACAACATTCAACAAATTTTCTGATATTTGATTGCATTTTAGGCCAAAAATAAAACCTCTTCACCTGATCCAATGTTTTATCCAATCCAAAGTGACCTCCAAGTCCACCACAAAGTTTTCCCTTTATAATGTTCTCCCTCATGGAACATTTAGGAATACATAGTTGGCTGCCTTTGAACAACAAACCCTGCTGCAACAAAAACTCAGAAAAATTAGAATGATAAGAGTCTGAAAATTGTGAACAAACTTCATATACCTCCTTGAAATCTTCATCATCCTGATACATGTGTTTGAGAGCATCAACCCCTACACTTTGCAACTGAATTTCTTGAACCATACACACCCTTCTACTCAATGCATTTGCCACTTTGTTAGCCTGCCCCTTCTTGTGTTTGATTGAAAAAGTATAGGTTTGGAGTTGCTCAACCCATTTCATATGCCTATGATTGAGTTTCTCCTGTGAATTCAGAAAACTAAGTGCATGGTTGTCAGTATAAACAATAAATTCTTTTGGCAAAAGATAGTGCCTCCATTTTTTCAAAGCTTGCACCATTGCATACAATTCCAAATCATAAGTAGAGTACTTTCTCTTAGCATCATTCAATTTTTCACTAAAGAAAGCAACAGGCCTGCCCTCTTGACTTAGGACAACCCCTATAGCAAGATTACTAGCATCACATTCCACCACAAACAACTTATTAAAGTCGGGCAAAACAAGTATGGGCTATTGTGCTACCTTTTGTTTCAGAATTTCAAAAGAATCATTGACTGCCTTTGTCCACAAAAACTTACATTTCTGCCCCCCTTTGATGGTATCCAAAATTGGTGCACAAATATGACTAAAACCCCTTATGAATTTCCTATAAAATGTTTCCAAACCATGAAAACTTTTCACATCACCTACTGTTTTTGGAGTTGGCCACAACAAAATGGATTCTACCTTTGTTGGATCCATCTTCAAACTACCCTGTGAAATCACAAAACCAAGGTAGGTGAGTTCTTCCTTCATGAAGACACTCTTTTCCATGTTGATCATCAATTGTTCATCATGCAACTTCTTCAAAACTTGATCCAAATGTTGCAAATGCTCCTCCTTAGTTCTACTGAAAACAAGAATGTCATCCAAATATACCACAACAAATTTGCCAATGAAATCCTCCAACACTTGATTCATGAGACGCATAAAAGTACTTGGAGCATTAGATAGACCAAATGGCATCACCAACCACTCATAAAGACCCTCATATTTTTTTGAATGTTGTCTTCCATTCATCCCCTTGTTTGATTCTAATTTGATGATACCCACTCTTAAGGTGTATCTTGGAAAAGTATCTAGCCCCACCCAAACAGTCCATTATGTCCTCAATTCTTGGCATAGGGAACCTATATCTTATGGTAATCTTATTAATGGCTCTAGAATTTGTGCACAACCTCCATTTACCATCATTTTTAGGGGCTAGGATTGTTGGTACAACACATGGGCTAAGGCTCTTTCTCACCAATCCCTTATCCAACAATTCTTGCACTTGCTTGGCAATCTCTTCATTTTGTGAATGTGTCATCTTGTAGGCTGCTTTGTTTGGCAAATTAGATCCCGGGTATGAAGTCAATTTGATGGCTTATGTCCCTAATAGGTGGTAACTCATTAGGCATTTCTTCTACCATAATCCCCTTATACTTCTCTAGCAATTGTTGCACCTCATTAGGAACTTCTTCCTTACTAGGATCATGTAAACTAGGACTATTTTTAGGCTTCAAAATTAGAGCATACCCTTGGGTTCCTTCCTCCTTAAGGGAATCTAGAAACTCTTTACCATTCACAATCATGACACTTGACCCAACATTCTTCTCTACATGCTCATCAGGCAACGGATCCATTCTATACTTTCTACCATTCTTAGTTATGATGAAAGAATTAGTTTTACCATCATGTTGTGATTGAACATCATATTGCCATGGATGTCCTAATAGAAAATGACAAGCATCCATAGGAATTACATCACACAAATTTTTGTCCTTATATTCTCCTATCTCAAATTCAACCCATGATTGTTCATCTACCAAAACTTGTTGCCCTTTATTCAACCATGATACTTTATAAGGACTAACATGAGGAAGCCTTTTCAATTTCAATTTGTCTACCATTTCAATGGAAACCAAATTTTCAGTTGAGCCTGAATCAACAATTACCTTGCAAATCTTACCATAGGCCTTGCATGTTGTCCTAAACAATGTCTTCCTTTGAGGTGGTTCTTGTGTTTGAGGCACCTTCAACATGGTTCTTCTCATCATCAAACTTTCTCCTTCATGGACCGGGGCTGCACTTCCAATTGGAGAGTTGACACTTTGGCAATCTTCCTCTTGGATCAATTGGTTCCTTCTCTCTCCTCCATGAGAGCTTGAGGCTTGCTTTTCAGGACACTTGAAGGCTGGATGTCCCACTTGGTTGCAATTGTAGCACCTTCCCATGAAGACATTAGGACCTCTACCTGGTCCACCAAATCTACCTCTCCAATTAGGCCTTCTTCCTCTAAAGCCTCCTCTAGAACCAGATTCTCCACTTTGCTCTTGGGAACTAGATTCCCCTTGGCTTCTTTGGGACTGATTTCTACCCCCAAAACTGCCCCTACCTTTGAAATTTCTGCCACCTCTTCCTCTATTTTGCTGCTCACCTTTCCTCTTCAACTTCTCTTCAGCCCTTAGTGCCACTTGAAGCACTTCTCCACAGTTTCAGGAGTCAATAAACTGATTTCATCTAGGATATTAAACCTCAAACCATTTAGATACCTTGCCACCTTAGCTTTTTCATCCTCCATGTACCCACAACGAAGAGTGTATTTGTGAACTCCTCGGTGTAAGTAGCCACATCCAAATCTCTTTGCTTGAGATTTTGCATCCTCTTGTAGATCTGCACCTCATAGTCTGATGGAAGGAATTGGGACTTGATCCTGATGGGGAGGCCTATGGGTAAGAAAACCTATCTTGGTTGAAACACTTCAAGACCTAAGTCATACCCCAAGTCTCCCTACCAATTCAAGTTCTCTTAGACATTTCCTACCCAAAATGCCTAACTCAAACTAAACAGTCTATTACAGAGGTGAAAGACCTACTTGTCTGTTATTCTCAACACAGACACTACTTTCTTGGTGTGAGGTATTCTTCTTTGTCCTCACTGCTTCCAAGATTCCCAATTTCCAAGACTTATAGCCTTTTTGAGCCCATTATCAACCCTCCTCTCTGGGTCCAGGGTTCTGATTGCTTGGTGCTCAATTCTTCCTACTCTGTTTTTCACCCCTGTCTTCTTAGACTGCAACTTGCATACCTAGCCGGGCTATAGCACAGCTCGCCTAGTACAAGTTCACATGGCCTCTCTCTGGCAGCCCATTCATTACAACAGAAAAAACAAAAACAAAAAAAGAGACTCTGCTTGATGCCCCCTCCATGACTGTACAGAGGATATGCGAGGACCTCAAACCAGAGCCATTATGTACAAATAGAAAGAAAGAAATAACAGGAAAGAAAACTGATTGCTTTGTTTTAGACCGGAATATTCACACTCTACAAAATTTCACAAGCAAATCAAATTGCCCAAATTTTCTTTATTGCTATGAAAGTGCTTATTACATTCGCAGCATCTTAGGTTTTCCCCAACCCCTTCACAAAATGAATCTGGCCTTTTATAGTTTCTACCCTTGTCCGTTATTAGACAGTTAGGGTTTCTTACATTAGTGTTGTTCCTGGCCGTTCCATCGGCCTAACACCTTGGTATCGCTGGAACCCTTTCTACAGTTAGGGTGATTGCCCGATCCCTTTACTAATAGTTGGCAATCTAATTACTGTGGTTCACTTTTGCTGGCAGTCGTCGGTGTGACAAACACCATCGACAAACTCCAATCTTCTTCTGTTGATACCCATCTTCTCCCCAATGGGAACTCTTCCCTTCGCCCTTGTCAGTGTGACCTTCCACATCGGTGAAACCTTTCACCACTCCACCGATGCGCCCACTCTCTCTGATGGATAGGATCATTGGCTAGACGTATCCTGTCGATGTAACTTTCCTTTTGTTCACCGATCTCAATACGCTTGCCGATATGCATTGTCTTTGTCTTGCTCTTCAGTGAGACTCTCTCCATCGCTCTGACTTTGGGCTTGTCCTCCGATCCTCCATCTCACGTCGATATGCTAACCCCAAACTTCTCCATCGGCCAGACTTAATTCGTCGGTATAGCTTTGTCCTTGCTCACCGATATTCCATTCTCACGCCGATATCACTCCTTTCGTACATGCATACAATGATTGGCATGTAAACTGGTGGGGTCCCCGATCTCCTCTCAACTGATCACAGAGAAAGACATGTTAACTGCTCCACGCTCAAACTAGAAGAAAAATAAAGAGACACTTTATGACCATTAAGGTCATCACACCAAAATGCGTTATATACATATGGGCTCACTCCAAGCCCCTTGGTGCTCCTGCACCATACTCCCCCAGTGCGGAAGAAGTCAAGTCACCTCCGGTGACAGCAAGGCAAAATCAATGCCCTGCTTCTTGAACTCAGATTCTGCAACCCAGGTAGCCTCTACTTCAGGCAAATTGTTCCATTTGATCAGATGCTCCATGTACACACCATGTCTAGTCTGTTTCTGCACGCGAGAATCCAGAATTTTCTCACCCTGTGGTTTGAGTGTAGGGGGCAATGTTACATCACTCATTGTCTGTGCAGTCTCTGAACTAGATCCTTCTGGCACCAGATGAGGACCTTTATAATTTACCAGGTCCTGAACATTGAACACTGGTGAAATTGCCAAGTCTGCTGGCAAATCAATCTTATAGGCATTTTTGCCATACTTGTTCAGAATTCTGCAAGGACCAATTTGTCTCATCTACAGTTTAGTTGGTATTCCTTTCTGCAACCGGGCTTTGTTCAAATGAACCATGACTAAATCACCAACTTCAAACTGAACATCCTTCCTGTGTGCATCTACCCTATCCTTGATTTTCTGGGTATTTTCCATCAATGTCTTCTTGACTTGTTCATGTATCTCCTTCATAGACTGTGCAAAATCCTCTGCATGACCACTTCTATATTCTATGTCTCCAAGATGTCAGAGTTCACATACACCTCGAGGGTGCATTCCATACACTATCTCAAATGGACTTTTGTCAGTAGTCCTGTTCACACTATCATTATAGGCAAATTCTGCCTAATGAATGACTTGATCCCAACTCTGTCCATATTCTTTTGTTAGACACCTTAACAAGTTACCCAACGTTTTGTTCACCACTTCTGTTTGGCCATCTGTCTGTGGATGATATGCTGATCCAAAAGACAGATTTGTTCCTAACCTCTGCCATAAAGTTTTCCAGAAATGTCCCATGAACTTAGCATCTCTATCAGACACGATGCTTGCTGGTAGTCCATGAATCCTTATGACCTCTTTGAAAAACAAATGAGCTCTATGACTGGCATCATGAGTCACCTTATAGGGAATGAAATGACTCATCTTGCTAAATCTATCAACAACTACAAAAATACTATCAAAACCAGTCTTAGTCTTTGGTAGACCAACTACAAAATCCATACATACACAATCCCATGGTCTGGAAGGAATGGGTAATGGTTGATACAGTCCAGCATTTGAAGAAGTTCCCTTGGCCTTTTGACAGATGATACACTGCTCCACATACTTTCTGACATCTTTGTGCATCTTCAGCCAATAGTAGAACCTCTGGACTAACTCCAATGTTTTATTCAGACCAAAATGTCCACTCAAACTGCCATTATGTTTCTCCTGTATGAGATTTCCTCTCATGGATCCTTTTGGTACACACAACTATCCACCTTTGAACAGCAATCCCTGTTGCAATGTGTAATCTGCAAATTCACTATGAAAGTGATTTTCAAAGTCTTGACAGACCTTGTATGCTTCAGCAAAATCTTCATCCGCTTTGTAAAGAGCTCTAAATTCTTCCATCCCTATACTTCTTAATTGCACTTCTTGTACTGTGAGCAGCCTCCTGCTTAAAGCGTCTGCTACTTTGTTGAGCTATCCCTTCTTGTGCTTAATTGTAAATGTATAAGATTGCAAGTACTCCATCCACTTGATATGCCTGTGGCTCAACTTATCTTGTGAGTTCAGAAAACTCAAAGCTTGATTGTCTGTATACACAACAAATTCCTTAGGTAGGAGATAATGTCTCCATTTTCTAAGTGCTTGGACTAGAGCATAGAGCTCCAAGTCATATGAAGAGTATATGCTCTTTGCTTCATTTAGCCTCTCAATGAAAAAGGCTATTGGTCTATTCTCTTGGCTGAGTACTGCACCTACTGCAATATTGCTAGCATCACATTCTAAAGTGAATAACTTATTAAAACTAGGCAGCACTAACACTGGCTGTGTGGCTACTGCTTTCTTCAACAACTCAAAACTCTTACCAGCTGATTGTGTCCATTGAAACTTTGTTTTCATCCCACCTTTGATTGTATCAAGCATGGGTGCACAAATAGCACTGAAATTCTTTATGAACTTTCTATAAAATTGAGCTAAGCCATGAAAACTTCTCACCTCAGTTGCTGCTCTGGGAGTAGGCCAATTCAATATGGCTTCTACCTTTGACTTATCCATCTTCAATTCTCCTTTGGACAACACAAAACCAAGGTCTACCAATTCCTGCTTCATAAATTCACACTTCTCCAAATTTATGGTTAGTTGTTCATCATGGAACTTTTTCAAAACAGTATTTACATGTTCAAGATGCTCTTCTTTAGTTTGACTAAAAATCAAGATGTCATCTAGATAAACAACTACAAATTTACCCATATAATCCTTAAGGACTTCATTCATGAGCCTCATGAATGTGCTGGGAGCATTTGATAAACCAAATGGCATAACAAGTCATTCATACAGTCCTTCTGTGGTTTTAAAGGTTGTTTTCCCTCATCACCTTCCTTGATTCTGATCTGGTGATAACCACTTTTCAGGTCTATCTTAGTGAAGTATTTATCCCCTCCTAAATAGTCCATAAGATCTTCAATTATGGGAATTGGAAATATGTACCTTATGGTGATCTTATTGATAGCTCTGGAGTCTGTCCATAGTCTCCATGTTCCTCCTTTCTTTGGTGCCAACACTGTAGGCACTGCACAAGGACTTATGCTTTTCCTAACCAATCCCTGGTCAAGCAATTCTTGTACTTGTCTGTCTATTTCCTTATGTTGATCTGGAGTCATCTTGTAAGGAGCCTTGTTAGGTAAAGATGCTCCTGGAATCAGATCTATCTGATGGCTAATAGTTCTCTGTGGAGGTAGTGTTGCTAATGCTCCATCACTAATGATGTCCTTATACTGTTCCAGTATAGTTTGTACCTCTTTTGGGATCACTACCTTTTTGTCTTTTTGCTCCTCCTTAGGCTTTAATATGATAGCATAACCAATACCATCCTCTTTAAGAGTGTTCAAAAACTCTTTTCCACTCACAAGTAAGACATTAGGACTTTTTGTCTTATTTGTTTCTTCATCTTCCAATGATTGAATTTTATAGGTGACACCATCTTTTTGAAAAGAATATGCATTCTTCTCACCATCATGTATGGCCTTCTGGTCATACTGCCATGGTCTGCCCAATAAGAGATGACATGCATCCATGGGTAGGATATCACAGAGTACCTTGTCTTTGTATCCACCTATACCAAACTCTACCCAAGTCTGCTCATTGACTATCACATGTTGACCTTTATTTAACCATGTGACTCTATATGGATTTGAATGAGGTATTCTTTACAAATTTAATTTTCTAACTGCTTCATCAGACACTATGTTATTAATAGACCCTGAGTCTATAATTACTTGACATACCTTATTCATAATCTTGCATCTGATTCTGAATAAAGCTCTTCTTTGGCTTGGTTCAGCTTTCACCGGTTCTTTGATCAATGTCCTCCTTACCATGATGTTCTCTTTCACTTCTGAGGCTAGACCGACTTCAGGTGATTTGCTGCTTGAAGCATCATCTTGTACATAATGATTTTTTTTATCAACTCCTTGAGAAGAAGATGTGCCCTTATCAGGACACCTATATGCTGGATGGCCTAATTGACCACAATTGTAGCATTTCATAGTGGTAAAGTAGGATCCTCTGCCTGATCCTCTTGATCTTCCTCTGTTAGATCCCCTTTCTCTGTAGTTTCCTCTACTACTAGTCTCCCCACTCTGCTCTGTGAGTTTGGATTCTCCTTGGGGTCTTTGATCAGTATTCCTACCACCATAATTTCCTCTTCCTCTGCTGTCTCTACCTCTTCCTCTTAACCTGCTGCTTGACTCTTGTTTCTTCTTACCCTTCTCCTCTACCTTGAGTGCTAGTTGATAGCTTTGATGCACTGTTGTAGGGCTGAATAAGCTAATTTCCTCTTGAATACTCCACCTCAAACCATTGAGATATCTTGCTACTTTCACATTTTCATCTTCCATCACCTTAGACCTCAGGGATAGTTTTTGAAACTCCTCAGTGTATGCATTAACATCTAATTCTCTTTGTCTCAAATTTTGTCATTTATTGTGCAATTGGACTTCATAATCTCCAGGCATATAGACTTCTTTGACTTTAGCCACCATACCTTTCCAAGTAGCTATAGGTTTCTTGCCTTCTTTTTCTCTTTCTGTTTGAACAAATTTCCACCATGTCAAGGTAGCTCCTCTGAGTCTTGATTTAGCAACCTTCACCTTTTGTGCTTCAGTCACTCCATCACATTCAAAGTGATTTTCTATACCCTCTATCCATTCCATAACCAAATTAGGTTCCATCTTTCCACTAAACAGAGGAACTCCTAATGTCTTACCACTCATGGCTTTTAAGGCCTTCAAGAAAGGTTCTTCTTCCATCTTAGGATCAAGTGTGGGCTCTTCATCTTCTATAGACACACCTTTTTCCTTACCTTTAGAATCTTTCATTTTTTGACTGACTTCGTCAGTTTTTACCATCATTACACCCAGTTTACTTTCCATTTCTGCCAATCTTTCCTGTAGGAGCCTATTCTCCTCTTCTTGTTCATCAACCTTCTTTGCCAATTCTGCATTAGTCACCATCTTCTTGGATGAACCTACAGACTCACTTGAACTTGGTGATGACATATAACTTTTTCTATTCCAATCTAGGAATAGCCCAAATCTTTAACTTGCTCTGATACCAATTTGATGGGGAGGCGTATGGGTAAGAAAACCTATCTTGGTTGAAACACTTCAAGACCTAAGTCATACCCCAAGTCTCCCTACCAATTCAAGTTCTCTTAGACATTTCCTACCCAAAATGCCTAACTCAAACTAAACAGTCTATTACAGAGGTGAAAGACCTACTTGTCTGTTATTCTCAACACAGACACTACTTTCTTGGTGTGAGGTATTCTTCTTTGTCCTTACTGCTTCCAAGATTCCCAATTTCCAAGACTTATAGCCTTTTTGAGCCCGTTATCAACCCTCCTCTCTGGGTCCAGGGTTTTGATTGCTTGGTACTCAATTCTTCCTACTCTATTTTTCACCCCTGTCTTCTTAGACTGCAACTTGCATACCTAGCCGGGCTATAGCACAGCTTGCCTAGTACAAGTTCACATGGCCTCTCTCTGGCAGCCCATTCATTACAACAGAAAACAAAAAACAAAAAAAGAGACTCTGCTTGATGCCCCCTCCATGACTGTACAGAGTATATGCGAGGACATCAAACCAGAGCCATTATGTACAAATAGAAACAAAGAAATAACAGGAAAGAAAACTGATTGCTTTGTTTTAGACCGGAATATTCACACACTCTACAGAATTTCACAAGCAAATCAAATAGCCCAAATTTTCTTTATTGCTATGAAAGTGCTTATTACATTCGCAACATCTTAGGTTTTCCCCAACCCCTTCACAAAATGAATCTGGCAATTTATAGTTTCTATCCTTGTCCGTTATTAGACAGTTAGGGTTTCTTACATTAGTGTTGTTCCTAGCCGTTCCATCAGCCTAACACCTTGGTATCGCTGGAACCCTTTCTACAGTTAGGGTGATTGCCTGATCCCTGTACTAATAGTTGGCAATCTAATTACTATGGTTCACTTTTGCTGGCAATCGTCGGTGTGACAAACACCATCAGCAAACTCCAATCTTCTTCTGCTGATACCCATCTTCTCCCTGATTGGAACTCTTCCCTTCGCCCTTGTTGGTGTGACCTTCCACATCGGTGAAACCTTTCACCAATCCACCGATGCGCCCACTCTCTCTGATGGATAAGATCATCGGCCAGACGTATCCTGTTGGTGTAACTTTCCTTTTGTTCACCGATCTCAATACACTTGTCGATATGCATTGTCTTTGTCTTGCTCTTCGGTGAGACTCTCTCCATCACTCTGACTTTGGGCTTGTCCTCTGATCCTCCATCTCACGCCGATATGCTAACCCCAAACTTCTCCATCGGCCAGACTTAATTCGTCGGTATAGCTTTGTCCTTGCTCACCGATATTCCATTCTCACGCTGATATCACTCCTTTCGTACATGCATACAATGATTGGCATGTAAACTGGTGGGGTCCCTGATCTCCTCTCAACTGATCACAGAGAAAGACATGTTGACTGCTCCACGCTCAAACTAGAAGAAAAACAAAGAGACACTTTATGACCACTAAGGTCATCACACCAAAATGCGTTATATATATATGGGCTCACTCCAAGCCCCTTGGTGCTCCTGCACCAGATCCTTTCCAACATTCTGCTCCATGAAGAGATCATGCTCTTCCCATTCTTTACCCTCTCTCCTTGGGTGTAATTCCACCATGTAAGGGCAGCACCTTTGAGTTTAGTTTTTGCAAACTTAACCCTCTTATTTTCAGGAACTTATTTGTATTCATAGTAGTTGTTTAGAGCCTCAATCCACTCCATGACTTCATCAGCATTCATCTTCCCACTAAACATGGGAATCTCCATCTGAGCCTCCGAAGAATCCTTGCCAATTACCTTGATGGCTTCAAGGAAATGCCTTTGATTGGCCGGTACTTCTACCTCTTCTTGTTCTTCTTCTTCATTTGAGCCTTCATCTATCCTCTTCCCTATCCTCAATGCCTTCAACTCTACTTGGAGTTCTTCCTTGACTCCACTTTTGATCTTCTCTTCCATCTCCTTGAACTTCTTGACCACTTCGGTGGTCATCCCCTTTGGAGGCATATTGTTAGCCTCTCCTTCACTCTCCTCTGCTGACATATACCAGGCCAAGAATAGAACCTTTTATGGCTCTGATACCACTATGATGTAGAGGCAAATTGGATGTGAAAGGATAGGCAAACTAGACAAGGTTCTACTACACCTACTAGCCCAAAAACAGAGATCTTTATGCAAAAGTGGCAACAACATAAGGAAACTCCAGTATCATCATGGAAATGTTGGTTTGGGATGTCAAGGGACCCATTCCATCCATTGGCCAAGGTAGATTGGACTTTGGGTTGGTACTTCCTTCACAAACCACCCAAAATGGCTTTTAGTCCTTCAAAAAGACAACAGACCTAATAACTTTTGACTCAGATGTCCAAGCCCAGATCTTAGATAATTAGTAGATACCCATTATGTCCCTCTATCACATATCCCAAACTTGGCATATGTTGTTTTGGACGGAATATCTCAACCAATAACCCCTGTTAGTGGCCTAGTGCCTCAATTAGGCCAAATTTACAAAGAGACTACCCTCAAATGCAATCCCAGAACTCAACCAAGGATTTGAACATCTAGTATAAATGCCAAAACAAAGGATTTTGGGGTTTTCAAACTTCTACTTTCTGTTGTTCCAAGAATAACCTCTTAGGTTCCTCCAAATGGCTTAATACATGGTCTTAGTAAGCCTTTCTCAACAAATCTTGCACAAATCAACTCTACCACCCCTGCAATCAATCAAAACAATCAAAATGCAATTGAACAAATCCATCCCACAGGTCTTATGGCTTTGGAAGACTGTGGGATGGTCAATTCCTCATTATTGGAGGCAAAACCCTTGTTTAGGGTTCTATGAGACTGTTTTTTAACAAGTTCTTATAACTCCCTTATGATACAACTTCAAGGCACCAAACTATATTCAAATGCAAGTTAATTCAGTTCTCTAACCAATCAAGACATGAAGGAATGACAACAGTTTAGTACCTTCTTCCTGTACGGCCTGGTGCAGCGAGTTCCTTCAAGAAAACAAAGATTTCTGAAAAAAATAGTCTAAAGTCAAATGATCATAAATTGTTTCTAACCTATTGTCATGGCTTCAAATCACACTTGATTACAAGTAGTTTCACCACACTCCACTCCCAAATAGTATAGGAGACATGACAATTCCGTACCACTAAGAAGTACGGCCTAATCCTACAGAAAACTCAGAAAATGACAAAAAAACAAGAGAATGGTATTTTGTTTGTATAGAACTTCTTCACTCCTTACATTTGATATGTTCAAGGGTATATATGCTTGCATAATCCTTGAAAAACTCCCATTGAAGCAGTTTGGTCGATGGAAAAAGGCCACAACCATTCAAACTTCCTGAACTATTTTTGGACAGTTTGTAGATTTCAACTAATCTTTAGTTTGTTTGCAAAGCCATGAATATTTAACCACCTTTGCAATGTGATTAGACCTTCAACAAGGTTTTTAGGCTCCTTGACCCTACTTTAGCCCCCTTGACATGCCTTAACAAGGCTTAAAAACATGAAGACTACATGACTGTCCTCTATGGTTTTATGACAGTAGTTTATAGACATTTGGACATAGTCCTTTACATCATGGCATCATAGCTTTATTACATCATGAGAATGGTCTCTAGGACCTTATGAAACCAACAAAAAAAATGGAGATAAAAAACAAGACATAAATCTCTAGGTGCTCCTGCACCAACTTTTAAGGTGTGGAAAGAGGATCCTAATCAACAATGAAGTAACTAGGTCAATCTCTCCTCACATAACATTAGAATTTTGACAAGCCACCAAGGGCTAGAGACTTGTCTATTGTCTTTGGAGAAGAGCCAAGTTATAGGTTGGTGGAGTCTTGGGGGTTTTTTTGTTGCTATGATTAAGGATTGATGCTAAAGAGTTGACTAAACTATGAAAATGAGGAGATCTCTAATGATAAAACTGAGTAACAGATCAGACTACAATAACAAAAATAAGAATGCATGAATAAAGTAGAGCAGAGCAGACAGAGAGGAATTTGTCACCAAAACTAGAAGCAAAATTGGTAGGACACAGGTACTGGGCACCCTAGTCCTAGGGTTTCAGGGCAGAGTCACTTCTATGTAAAGGTGTCAATCGCTGTAACCTCTATCTATCCTTTGTCCATCGATATCTGAAATCCTTCTCCCTAAATCTGCACACACAAGGAGGAAAAATGCTTGGGTGTTGTATAGAGTCTTGCCTCAGTCAAACCTTCGTGTAAGTGTTCCCACTTCCATAACAACATAGATAAGTGTGATAAAGAGTGTGTGCCCTAGGTAGGCAGAGGCAAATAGCTGATAAAATAATAATGATCAAACATAAATGGAAAAAAATCACCATAAAAACCTAATTGGACTTGATGTTGCAACACTAGTCACAAATTAGAGACCTTGGAGAGAGAAGGAAGCTTCTTCAGATACCTGCAAGGGTTAGTAAGATAGCATCAATAGTAATCTACAGATAGAGAGCTTAAGGTTTCATGTATAGAGCATATATCAAGTATTCAAATAATCACTTTTTCATCCTCTAAAATAAGAGGGAGAGAGCTACATATATATGAATCTCGATTACATCTGAAAGAATTCATGTTAGGCCGACACAAGGTATACCACCCGATGTAGTGAAGCCAACACACAAAATTCAAACTTTGTTCAGGGCAAAAAGATTGGGCATGCTGGTCCTGGCTATTTTGACCCCTGAAAAATTAGCAATTAAGTCTTTCAATATTATTCCTTAATCAGGCCTCAAAATGGGCATTTCACGAATGGAGATACATGAATACATAGAAGGTACACAAACACATAGAAGGGAGTGCTAAACATAGTATGAAATTGTGGGAGGTTGCAATTTTTAATAGTACATTTATCCCCCACTTTAGTGAGGGTATGAGCTTACGTTCATACACACACTAAAGTACAGAGAAAACATATCTCTTTACTAATCTTAAAATAAGTAGAATGTCACCAAGTTGAGAGGTGCAGTAGCCCCCAAGCTTAGCATTCTATGACTCTACAAATGCTTATAAAAAAAGAGGTTACACATGTATGCAAGACACATGGCACGGGTTACACATATACACATAACATATATTTGAAAGTAAAATAAACATATGATGAGACCAAGTATTATATGTCGAAACAACTATAGTTAGCAAGATAATATAGTCAAATCCAAACATACATGGAGCATACATGGAAAACAAAAAGCATGCAAGGTTTGATTCTCAGGCTAGCAAGCTGCGTTATGCTAGGAATCAAACTGAAAACACACATCATGAACCACGTGCTAGTAAAATCTAATGTTTACTAGGTGGTCATGAATGTGTAGCAAGATGGCAACATCACGGGCTAGTAAGATATGTAGATTTACTAGGTGAGTTCCATGTTAACATGTAGAAAAATGAAAGCATCACATGCTAGTAAGATTTGTAAATTTACTAGGTGAGCTCCATGTCAACAATATCAGAGATTACAGGCCAAGTAAAGTGCGTTGTTTGTTGGGTAACTTTGGTAAAGTGCTACAGGGATGATCAAAGGGTGCTACAATAGCACAACCAACCACGTGGTGTGTGAACAAAGTGAGGCACACGGCTGAGTGTATGCACCCACCTTAAAGTAATTGCTAATCCCATCAGAGAGTAATTGCCTTTAAGGTAGAGAGATCCATATTTACTCAAACAAGCATGAGAGCTTTCTGGAAGCACATGCCAAAAGAATATGTTTCCAAAAGCTACAGCAAGGTAATAAATATCATGCAATAGCACTAAGGGATCTACTAGACTGGAGTCAATATGTGAATGGTTGTATATAAAGGTACACTCGTTTTAGGAATTGTCATCATCCTCTAGCCGATAGAACTACAGAGACAAAGGAAGAATTTTCACATGAAATCAAACTTGAAAAATAAAGCACCAGGTCAACAAAGGAAAGGATGCTAAATCATCCTTTGATTTGCATCATCCCTGAAAGGCATAAAACCACATTTATGACAAATAGAAGAATTAAAAAACCTAGAGAAGAATGTCACAACGAATTCTTTCCCTTTATATCCCTGCACTAACCAAGAAAATGGAAGAAATGAAGGACTTGGTAGAGTTCCACAGAACTTTCATGTAGGAAAGGAATTGAGGACCAAATGTGAGGTGATGGGGAATTCTCTGGTAGTCCACAAAAAGTTTGTAAACTCGTAGAAACACTAGAAAATGTCTTGAAACTTCCTAGATTTGGATTTTTTCAAGATTAAATTATAACTTCCAACACACAATAGGGGTTGAGGGATGACTTGGAGCAACACTTTAGGAAAAGTTTGACCAAGGGGAAACCCACTTAAACTTTTTGAGATTGGTTATAAATGGTGGATTAAAATAGGGTAAGTGCACAAAGGGGACAAAGACTTAGATAATTTTTGCATTTTCAAGTTGGGTCCCATCATTGGCTTTAGTTGGGGACACGTGCCTTTTGTAGGCAGAATGAGAATCTAACTATCTCTAGTGTAGACCAAAAGGCAAAACAAAACAAGAGGGAATGTGAGGGAAAAACAAACATAAAAATATATGTACACAAGAAAAAATACACCCAAGAAGTATGTACAAGATTATAACCTACAACCAATGAAATGAGGGCACAAAGACATTTGAGAAGGTATGGTTGTAACCAAAATTTGAGAACAATTATAGGTTAGACCCTGCAAAGAAGCTCCATGGCACAAGGCCATGGACAAATTGCCAAAGACCACTTGCCTCAATCAAAGACAAGTTGAATGGAGTTGATCTCCCTCAAACCCAAAGTATACTCACCACCTAGTTGCAACAAATGATATATATTGCATGCATGCATCAATTTGTGAATAATGCCTAGGTAGTGAGGGGTAACTCCACAATCAGAGTTACTACTGTAAGGAAACCACAAATAGTAGGTGCATGACACTTGCCAAACCATAACATATATTTCATGCATTGCCACAACAACATAAAGTGTATCACTAAAAATTAGGGTAGCATCAATATGCATGGATGAAAGAAGACATCCACCATCAATGGTCATAACATTACCTTTCCCATTGACCTCTTCATGTGAACCAAGGAAAAAAGATAAAACCTCAAACTCACATAGAAAATAAAAGTATACTTGATTGCAAACTTGGTTAGCACAAGGAAGAACAAGTTCATGCACTTCAAACTTGAATGTCTCAAGTTCAGGTACACCATTAAGTTGGGTTGTAACATGTTAATCTTCATGTTCATTAGAGTACTGTAGCTCGACATTACTGTTATCACCCAGATTTGCACCCTTGCTGAGTTTGTAAAAACTTTAGCAATCTGGAGAAACATGGGAATGATCTCGAAGTGTGGGACCTTGCAAACTGAGATCAGACCTTCGGAGAAGGCCGGCTTCCTCTTTCTAAGCCTATCACTTAGAGAAACATAACTAAATCTAGTGCTAATGCTTGCAGGGGAAAAGGGTTAGAAGGAAACTGAAATGAAAGGGGCGATACACCAAATTTAGTGAGCGATGGTGATCTTGGTGTAGGCACAACAATGATTTCAATGATGAAGGGGATTCACACAGACTTATAGGGCTGATTGAGGCTTCGATATGAAGATCTAACCTATAGAGGAGCCATTTTACTCACAGAATAGATTATAACTCCAATTAAAACACAGAGATCAAGACATAAGAGAGGCAAGAAACGATGCATATATTAATCATGAAGGCCAGAAACCATTACAATACAGAAAATTCAACTACAGAAAAAATCGGCAGCATAACAGCCCAAAACAAAACCATCCTCCTTTTTTTTTTTACATCTCATGTTTATGCATATATAGCATTTTGCATTTTTGACTTGAGTCAGTTACAATCAATTTGCCCCATGCGCTCTGTCAGAAAAATATCTGCGTCTGAAGGGACATCCACCTGCAAGAAGTTATGGAATAAAAGATCTGGAACAGGGGCAGATGGAAGATATTTGAATCTGTAATGTGAGCTGCTGAATCATCAACCTGCACCCATAAATGCAACAAATATCTGCATCTGCATATGCCAAATCAGTCGCTGAAACGTCTAGTCAGCCGAGCATGTAAATCCAGATCATATTTTGAAAGTGAGAAAAATCCCCTCAAAAGCCCACCAGATGAAAGAGGAGGCAAAAATAAACACTTTTGCCTTTTGAAGCATGTTGAAATTCGCCAGAATGGGGGAGATATGGGTGGTCAAAGTTGTGGTCAACTGTATCTTGCAATTGTATATCATTTTGCATTTGCACTTGTATACTGCTAGGTTCACTTTATGCATTCATGCAACTTCCTTCTTTTCACCTTTTGCATATTCAATTCACTTTGCATGTCTTTGAATCTCCCTTTTGCATTGGCCTTTGAATCTATTTTTTTGTATATGCAATACAATTGCCAACATGCACTCGCGGGCCTTTACTTTTTGCAACACTCTTTTGCATCTTCCGCCCCTGCCACGTGTCATCGCTCCATTGGTCGCTGAGTTGAACCTGGGACCCATCACTGAACATTTGCATGCTTTATCGACCATCGGAAAAACCTTAAACTGAGCCGCCGATGCACTAAGTCTCACCGAAATTCTTTGTATGTGACCTTTTGTATATCTGATTGTATATGAGATACAATCGCATATACATACAATGCAGAACTCAAAGGATTATCAATCAAAAATGAAACTTTGAAACAGGTTCGGCCTTGTATATTTTCTTCCTTGTATATCGGCGCATACATGCAGTTCAACATACAACTGCGGACCCCAATGCCAAGTTTGCCAATTTTAAGTTACCAGTCGGGTCCGCCTTGTATATTGCCTTTGTATCTAACCTTTTGTATATTGCATATACAATGCGAAATATACAAAAAAAATTGCACACAAACACTTGCATCTGACCTCGCATCTCTCCCTTGTATATGCCCTTTGTATATTTCCTTGTATCTGCCTGTTGTATATGCACATATACAATGCGAACATACATACAAAGATGCATACAATCGCATCTGCCTTTATAAATCAAATTGCATATTTTTTCGGGTTTGGGCTTTGTATCTCAGGATTGTATATGCCACTGTATGTAGGATTTGTATATGCAAAGATACAATCGCATATAAATACAATAGGTGGACCCAACCCTTTGTATCTGACCCTTGCATGTCGCCTTGTATACGCGCCTGTATATTGAATTGCATATACAAAGATAACCCGATTCACTTTTGCATCCCGCCCCTTTGTATCTTTTCCTCCTATATTGACTTTGCATCTTCCATTTTGTATATACAATTGTATATGAGATACAATCAATATACATACAATGAAACATACAATTGTATATGCATTATAAAATGACTAAGTATAAAATTGAGAATCATCTGCAATGGAAGGCACCTGAAGACAAAAGATTTTTGGGTTTTTCTGGGTTTTCTGCAAGGATTCTCCAAGAAAGATTTTGAGATTTTTGCAAGGCACAACATGAGTAATTGAAGGATTTAGGCTTTGTAGGGTCATTTTCTAAAGGATATTCAAGGAAAAATATGTCAACAATTACTTTCATGTGTATACTAGATTCACCTAAAGGATTCAATTTTAGGCGCATCACTATCATCCATAGCATCAGAAACATGACCTACATCACAAATGAAAGCTTCATAGTCAATAGTGTTCTCATCAAACTCATGGACAATAGGTGGCCAACATACATCACTTTCACATGTGATGATATATTTTTCAATATCTGAATCATAAGCATGATTCAAGTCACAATTCAAACCAGTAGCACAAATGTTGACATCATGAGGCACCTCAAGTGAAAAACCAAATTCTTCAAATTGTCCATCTGTTTCAAGCTCATTTTGGCAACCTGTTGTGTCATATTCACTACTAAAATTGATTGATAACACATTTCTTCTTCTTCCTCATTTATTATAACAACATTTCCTTGCGGCCTACTTGAAGAAAAATCAACATGGGGAGACAAAAAATCTTGCACCAAAGAAATAGGATCTCATATGTATCCACATGATCACCTTCTTCACAATTGTCAAAGGCAAGGTCCTCAAACTGAAGATCATTGTCTGCACTAACGTTTATCTTAGCAATCTTATCACTAAGTATAGGCACATTCATGTCATCCTCATGCAAACACACATGTAAAAAATCCAGCACTAGTAGCCTCATCATCTTTAACAAGAAGAAAATAGAGAAATACATCAAACAATGAACTAATCCAATGTTCATCTTTTACATTACATGCACGCACGCAATCATCATGATTAGTCTCACCAACTAATCCATCTTGCCACACATTTGTGCACACATATTCCTCTTTCTCCACTTGGCTACCACAAGGGGTAGGGACACCCACCTCAAATTTAAATTGAAGACCATCATGTATTTCATCATTATCATCTTGAATGGACAATCAATCCAACTAAAGATAGGTGCATACACTATCTTCTTCATTTACACTGTTGTCATATGATGAACCATCATAAATTTTTTCCCTCCTAAGTACACTCTCATATTGATCTGATGCTATATTCACTTCACATGGTGCATCAAATTGATCACTACTCATAGAAATGTGTTTATTACTATAAACACTTGCACTTGAGGATAGAAATTCTGCAATGTAATCACTCCTCATTCTTTCAAGGGAGTCTAAGAATTCATAAGCTTGTTGCAAGCTTGTAAGTTTCAAATCCTCCTACATTGAACTTAAACTAGCCTCGTATGATTCAAAGAACATATCAATGCAAGTAGGGACATCATGTTTGAACTTGCATTTGGGATTTTTGAAAACACAACAATAAATCTATGACTCGGGTCCTTACTAGACTCACCTTCTTGCATTTTGATATTTTCAAATTCTTGGACAAGAGCAAAAAGATCTAGACTACTTGTATATTCTTCATCAAAGGTAGCCACAAGGTCCTTCCAAGAAGCAAAATAATGGTCTAGAAAACTATCAAGCCATCTCCTTGCCTTTCCATATAGAGACCTAATAAATAACCTCATCCACATGTTTTCATCTTCAAACTAAAAATTTTCCATAAATTCTAAAAATGCATCAACATGTGTGTCCCTTTCATGAATATCATACCCATCAAATCTAAGCATTTGGTTGAAGACCTTGGATGCCATGGATTGCATTTAATAATCAACCCAAGAGAGGTATATCTATTTATAAGTGGTGCCTAGGGGAATGATAGGGGACTAGACAATTTGGTTTTTTGTGGCAACATGATGAGAATTGGATTGAAACCTAGACTAAGCAACCTAATTTAATTTTCAATGTCTTTAGGTTGCAACTTGGACTCAAGAAACCTGATTTTGTTTTTAATTTCTTTTTGCAGCCTAAAAAATTCATTGTGATTTTGCATGGATGCTTGGTTATGATGTGGGACACCATAAGATGCAAGGCTATTTGAATAACAAGAATAAGCATCACCATAGGAAACACAAGCATCCACTTCATCATAGTATCTAGGGATTGAAAGATAAGAAGATGCATATGAAGGATTTTCCTTAATATGATCATTATCACACCAAGAATCCCTGACTATAGCATTCTATTATTTAAGGTAGAAAACTAATGTCTTATAACCATGTGTTTTTTCCCATGAAAGAAACTTTGTCTCAAAAGGGAGGAAGAAAATTCTTGTGTACCTTTGTTGCCAATTGTTGCAAACTTGAGATGTGTTCTTAAAGCACTAACAACAAATAGGTAGCAATAGAAATACATTTGAATTTTGATAGTAGAGCCACCACCTCATAAAATGAGGAAATCCTTGGAATAAAAGGAACCACCAAGGAAAGATAATTTTTGGATTGTCTTCCACCAGTAGAGTCTTCAATAATTTTCAACCCTTTAATGTAGCATGTCAACTTACACCAAATGCATCCTTGATAATACCACCACTTTGTTGGGTCCTTAACTCATTGCTCACACTCCTATAGGAATCAATCCACTTCAAGGCTAGGGAAGTGTTGTCTTAAAGGTGAATCAATTAGATCACCAACAAAGTATGATTGGTTGGAAGCTAATTGCTAAGAGTGGGCATGCTCTCCTTCACTTTGGGCTCAACTAGATCTAGGAGGGTGTTCCTAGAGGTATCCTTAATAGGGTATTAAAACAATTAAGATGAATCATGATTGAAACAATGGTAGCTATATCCAATTTATGATTGACCCCTATATTTGTCACTAGGTCAAAGACTAACTAGCTACCTGTAAAACCTCTAATTACGCTGAAACTACAACCTTACATATGCACCTATAGATGATAACAACATGATATCCCCACAAGTGAATCCAATTAAAATTTTATACACAATTCTAGGGTGTTGGCATGCATGACATGATTCTCTAACAATCCAATTGTTTGAGGTTGCTTAGGATGTTCCCTAGTTTGCAATAATGAATCATAAAAGCATGTGAAACCCTAATCTATTAGTAAGCTAAAGAGGATAGAGAGGATATAAAATGAAATATGTTTGATCTCTCACCAATTATACCGGTGCCTACTCCACTAGGAAATAGAGTCATGAATAGTAAGGAAGATGGAGATATGCTTGTGAAGCATCACTGGTACCTGTAAGTATGAAAAGACGCACAAGCTGACATGACAGTCTGATGATGATTTAGAGTCCTAATCACACCCATGAAGGTGTGAATTATATATATTTTAGTATCTTCTTTCTTGGAAACGTGTTCCCTGATGTTTTTCCTCCTTTGTTCCTGCATCCCCTACCTTCAAATTGACCTTCCAAGGTCTTGCATACCTTCTAGCTGACAATTCAAACCACTTTGACTAGGTTTCCCATATTGCCTATAGGATCTCTTGGGTGACCCTACAACTTAAGTCTAGGTTGCCCAAGTGACCTACCCTAGCAATATGGGTGACCCACTTCCTGAAGTAGGCGACCCTATGATCTTTTGCCACATGTGATTTCTTTTAGTTTAGCCCAGTTTAACTCTATTTTTAGCTTTTGATTGTGAGTCCCTCCATGCATAATTGGCTATTGATTTCCTCTAACTATTCCTTAAACCTTAATCACTTTATTATTAGCTCTCAATCATTCTATTATTATCTTCCAATCAGTCTTCTATGATCTCCTCTCCAACTTTTGTTCTCTTCCAATTAGAGCTAGATCACTCTTCAATCAATCCTTATTAACTCCCAAATCACCACCACCTTTGGTGTGGATTTGAAACCATAAATACCCCCTCCTTTATTCATTTGAGGAGGCAAATTCATTATTGCATTCTTGGTTTTCTCAATCTTTTACAAAATTGCCCCCATTAGCATTTGTATGCTCTACGCAGGACCTTGTGTGCCTTTTTATTTTTGCATAGATTCAAAGCTCAAGCTTTTCATTAATTTTCCATAGCATACTTATGCTTAATCCAATCACTTTTGATTTTCATATCTTCTAAGCTTAATCCAATTGCTTTCATATTCCCATTTTTGTCCCTATTTCCAAGAGGAGGACCCCATTGCTGCAGAGGAAAAGATAGTTTCCAAAAAGGACCTTCGAGGACTTGTGCCAGACAATACTACCTAATTTGTACATTTTTTTCATGCTTTATTAGCAATTTAGAAAACAAATCTTTCTCTTGGGGAAGTAAAACTTCATTTTTTATTTCTTTTGATAGGTAGTTTAAATTGGTTTCTTAGAATAGATTTGCTTTTAAATTGATTAGATTAGCTTTATTTGCTTTCTTAGAACAAAGTTATTTTCATTGTTCTTAGATTAAATTGCAAATTTCAATTCAATAGATTACAAGTCAAAATCAAACCATAAAAGACATAAAAATACAAATTAGATTGCATAAAATAGTCATATAGTTGCATACATTTTTCCCCTTCATAGTAATTAATTCATTTAAAAATTAGAAAAAAGGAGCTGAAAATTTGTTTGCATTCATATAAGTTGATTTCAATTAGGAACTCATAAAACATACCAAAAACATTCAAAAACATAAAAAAGAAACAATAGATCAAACAAACCTTTGATTTCATCACGAGTTTAACAATCAAAACAAAGCAGTCAAACAAAACTCTCCCCCTTTGACTAGCATTTGATGTGCCCAGGCATGGGGGAAGATTGGATTAAATCCATCATTGATGAGATTAGGGAGATCGTCCCTCAACCAATTCCCACAGAGGAAATAGCCCAAGAGTAAGAAATAATCTTGAGGCTCATTCAACAAGAAATAGAACAAAGAAGAACATCAACAAACACTCATTCAACAAGTCATTCAAAATGAACAAAAAGGTTAGATTGCCTCCATATCATAAATGAACAAAATAGTCTTCGATCTAGGCTTAAAACAACTGATAACCATAATAGCCATTGAACATTTACACCAACATCACAACTTTCATAACAACTTCCACCAACTACATGCATCCACACATCACATGATCAACCTAACCGTGATCTATGATGTTTTTCTTTCTTGCAAATAGAACAACTCCCTGGTTTTTCCTCTACTCAACTAGCTCCTGCCATGAGGAGTGGAAGTGACTGGGTGGGTGCTGACTACAAGGACATGGTTCATGTGCCACTTGGAATATGACTCACCTATGTTGTGTCTAAGTCGCATTATGAGTAACGCCTATTTTGGTGAACCCAATGTGAAAATAAAATCCTTTTGGATGAGGATTTTACATTTTTGTCTCATTTCTTACATTCATACACTATTTTCATCTTCTTCATGTTATTCATTTTCATCTTCCTCTCTCTTCATTCCATTTATTTTGTGGTTTTTATGACACCCCCGAATATGATAGAATTAGATAAAAATCTAGGGAATATTCCCTCAAGCAAACTAGAAAGATCTTCATTCAATAGATATGTGCTAGACCTAATCCTTTGACACCCATCTCCAACTATTTTGACAATGGGGATTTTGACTACAAGAATGAGAGGCGAGGACCTCATTTCTCTCTAACATATGAAAACCTTGCATGGGAACAAGATATAACGATACGACCAAGTCATTCCCACCAAGGTGGAGCACGTCGAGTGGTCGTTCACTCTAAAATACGTAAAGTGTACCATCCTACAATGAGTTACAATAAAATGATCACTCAACTAGACAATAAAGTGAGTCATCTAGAAAGACAAAAAATCTAGGGAAGCTCGAGAAGCTTTGCATGTCACATGTCAAGTTGAAAAATAAAAAACATATCAGTAGAACAAACAAATGGAGCAAATTGAAAAGAAAACCCACCGAAAGGTGGAGAGGTTCAAAGAACAGAGGTTGCAACCCCTATCAATCTTATAGCCATCTTGGTCCAATGGATCAAGATGCTAAAAGTTGGAAGAGTAGAACAACCACCTCAAAACAATACTAAAACAAGAACTAGAGAATGAGTAGATCCACTTAGTGCTAGAGAACCAGAGGGCAACTGAAAACCCCCATACTTTAACTTCTACTCACACAACATTAGCAATGACATAGTATAACAACTTCAATAACCTAGTAGAGCCTATCCAATGCAAAAATTTTAGGCTCCTCAAAACTACCAACAAATGCAACCAATATATCTAGCCATGCTTGGATATCAAATTAATGTTCAATACCAACAAGCCCCGTCCATGGGGCTCATGTTTTCAACACCACCATCTCAAAGAGGATTCTCTGAAACTTATCTAGAGTACCTAAAAGAACCTCTTAATTATAACATTCACAATGTTCTATTGCTCCATCCTCTCTGTGATCTATCAAAATTCAAGGGGAGGGAGACCTAAACTCACACATCAAAGTCTACACCATAGCGGTAAGAGAACTCCTCCCTTGGAATGGATTTGGTGTAAGAATTTTACCTATGACCCTCAAAGGAATCACATTAGATTGGTACTATAACCTACCAAAGGCTTCAATACATTCCTTTTGGCAACTTGGTGGTGAGTTTATGATGACATTTGACATGAAAAAATTGATCAAGATAGGGATATGATAGTTCTTGATAATGAAACAAGATGCAAATGAATTGGTGACACACTGTCACATGGTGGAGGCAAGTTCTCTACTCATCAACTAGTGCCCTGAATATGAATCATAAAGAATTATGCAATCTATTTTTACATGCCCTTAATAGGGATACCAGAGAAGAGGTGCAAAAATTTCCATATCAATCTTATGAATAAGTGTTAGAGAGTGCATTAATAATTGATCAAGATGTGATTGATAGTGGATGAAGGACTTATGGTACAAATGGACATTTAACAACTGAAACAAATGATAACAATGGAAGTAATCCTTCTGCAATTAAAATCGTAAAAAACAATTGTAATGTAACTATAGTACCAAGGAATAATACCAACAAAGGGTATAGCGATGGAATGTATTATTTGCCTCAAAATGTCAATGTCACAGATTATCCTCAAAACAACAATTATTACCAAAGGGATAGTTAGCAATCAAGGAATTGAAACTGGACTGAAAATAAATACGAGCCATATCATCAAGCTATTTGAATATAATAAATTTTTCTTCTTCCATAAGATGAGAGGACATAGTACCAAATCATGCCATGAGTACAATAGGTTCATAGAAAGGTTTCTAGAGGATCAACAACACTTATTCATTGAAATGTTCCTCAACCCACATGAAGTAACAAAAAATAATGGTAACAACACTAGGCAAATGCCGATCACACCATAAAATGTAGACATGAAAATCTTTCAAGATCCCTTCCCTACACATCATAGTGGCAAAACAAACAATTAGAATCTGAAAAATTCAAGATCCACTAGAGAAACTAAGCCAAATGTCCCTACTCAATTAGGAGTAAAAGGAATAACAAAAATGCCAAGGTTGGTGGATATCATCCATGACAAAGAAGACACAAATCCTAACATTGAACAAGAGGTTGAGTTCCATGGAAAATTAATTTTGACGGTGGAACCCACACCATCCCTTGGTGGACCATATGATCTAACAGAAGATCTAAAGAAAACATATGCCAAAATCTTATTCATAGACCTTCTCAAAAATTCACCATTGCATTATGCTGCCCTTCTACAAGGAATTAGGTTGGAATATTTGGACCAAGTTACTCCCCCACCAGATGAACAAATCAATCAAGTGGATTTTGACATAAACTTGCCCAACACAGAACTTCAAGATCCTAGCTTTTTTTTTGACTCAAAATAAATTTCAATAGAAAGTGAATTAACTAAAAGAGGGGATCCAACCCTATATCTACAAGTATGGATCTATGATACATGCATCTAGAGAACATTAATTGATGATGGAGTAGAAGTAAACATAGTTTTGTTTTCCCTCCTTGAAAGGATGGGATATGGAAATACAAACATAACGACATGTTGAGGTACCTTGAGAGGATATGAAAATTTAAAAGCAACAATAATAAAAATTTAATAGGTGATACAGATGTGGTATTGGGAATATGTTGATGGTGGTTTTAGCACACAACAACGCAGGTGTGATTGTTGGTTTCACACCTCTTGAAAAGTATCCTACCCTAGATAAGACTACTCCAAGGATAATATAGCTAGGTCTTAGCTTGCTTGGAATCTCTCAATTGGTATGTTTTAGCTGTGCCTACAAGAGGTCTTACATGCAGTCTGCAAATCTTCAGGTTTGAGGCGGCAAATACACATAAACCCTTTTATGGTTTTCAGCTGATAACACAGTTTGAAATGCTACTAAAATTCCTAATCTAACAATGGTTTAAAGAAAATGTAAAAGGTTAGGGTTTGAGAGGAGTCCTAAGTGACATTCACAATGCATAGGTTACCTTTAGTAGACAAATACTCTAAAACTTTTAACTAGCTTCCTGAGTTACCAAACTGAAGTGAGTATTACAGTGCTGCAGAAAACGGTGCTATCTTCAATGGAAGTCAATAGATTTTTAGATTACATTCATTTGTCAAATATCCAATAAGCGGCACAACTTAACTTATGAAATGCAATCGAACTTTAGCACAAATGATCAGTCCAGACTAACTTTACACAACTATCTACCATCAGCAAGTAACTAAAAGTATGGACTTAAAGTATTCATCAGATACTTCAACAAACCATGAACATTACAAAAGCACAACTAACTAACTATGGGAGAGCAAGAAGCGAACTATGAAAACCAAAATGAGTCAACACAAGACACAAATTCTCAGAAGTATCGCAAAAACTTGCTTTGTATTACTTCAAATGGCATAGAGTCAACAATTCGGCATCAAATCTCTCTTGCAAATGAGAGCAAAGAATGGCCCTTTTATAGGTAAGGCACCATACCGAGTTTTTCAACGGACGGTGGAGATTAACTCAACACCAACGGTCCAGATTACATGACATTTAATAAGATACATCAGCTAGTTACATTTTCGGATTTGCTTTTGTCTTCTAGGAAAAAGACAAAATACAGCTTGCAAATACATTGAATCTAGACAAAATGGATACCCATTTGGTTGTATATGATGAAAAGTCAATTTTCAATGCCTAATAAAGCCAAAATAGAGTCACATGACGCTTGAAAACTTGAGTTGATGAGGATTCACGAGATTCCAAGTGCTGACTGAATCAAAAAGGAGTATTTGGCACTTTATTAGTGAAGATACATCCAACTGGATGCTTGTTGGACTGATTCTTGATGATTGGACTGCTGGGACAGTTGTATGCATGTCTTGGTGATTCGATCCAAGGTTATTTGAGTGGTATTTTTGGAAAAATATCAAAAATATAATTTTTGGTATTTTCTACATCGTAGTAAATTGCATTTTCGGAGGCCTTAAGAGCGGAATGGGGGCTCAAAACTTCTCAGTTGCATGGCGTTAAGCCTTAGCAGCCAGGTAGCTCAAACTAGATAATCAGTTTATCTTTCCAACGAGTCCAAGAAGTTTAAATTTTGATAAAATAGCTAGGAGTTATGACCCCCGGACTGGATCACTGGGACATTGGACTAGATCTGCAGGAATAATAGTGATGTAGACATGATCTTCAGTGTCTTCAAGCTCCGGGGACTTATTTCCATCATCTCGAGCATCATACTAACATCCTCTTGCAGGTGCAGCAACAATTTGGTTGATAAAATGAAGTTTTTGCATTTCTAAGTCAACACTGCATATTTGTGTGTACATCCTTCCATAATGGCTCCAACAAGCTCCTATGCTCTCCAAGACCTACAATTCACAATGCAAAGCATTAATTTCATCTCAACAAGTCATTTTTCATCAATTTGGATCAAAACATGTCCATTTGCAGTCATGAATCAGTCAAAATCAGCTCATTGTCAATGTCACTTTCTTATAAACCTCTTAAATCTAGTGATTTTTGCATGATTTTCTGCATTTTTTTATCATTTTTGAGTACCCATTTGGCCAATATGATGAATAGGGAAGTTTTCGTGGTCATTTGAATCCATTTGGGGACTTTTATTTCATGTTTTTCTAGCCTTTTCTGCAAAAAGCGGGATTTTTGGGAGTCACGAACTTTTCATGTGCAGTAGCATTAATTGTCGTAAAACGTGTCAAAAATCCTCACAAACTTGATAAAATGTTCATCATGATGTGAAAAATAGATATGCAATTCAAATCCATCAAGAAAATCTAATTTGCTCTTTGAAAAACTCAAATTTTGGCCCAAAATACCAAAAAGCGCAGATTTTGGGTTCATCCGACCTTAGCGCAGATTTTGGGTTCATCCGACCTTTGCGCAGATTTTGGGGTTGTCCAACCTTGCGCGGATTTTGGGGTTGTCCGACCTTGCGCGGATTTTGGTCCCGACCGACTTAATAGTAGTTTGAAGTCAGTCGAAGGCAAATTTAGCGCTAAGGTCGGAGGACGATGATTTTCACGCAAAAGTTCGCGAGCGAGGTTCTTAGCGCCGAAAGTCGGTAGCGACTATTTTTAGCGCAAAGTCGGTGGATTCAATTTTTAGCACTAAGGTCGATAGAGGCTGTTTTTTGTGCAAAGTGCAGTTGGGGTCATTTTTAGCACCAGATTTTGAATTGGCCGGGGTGAAAGTATATTTAAAATATATCTTTAAGTATAAGTTTGATGACTTTAAATATTTTTAAATATACTTTCAGGATGTTTGAGATGGGTTCCAGATCCATAGGATTTCATATGCAGATTCTAGAATTTTGAGGTTCCACCAGATTTCAGACTTAGCCATTTTTCAGGATTTTTAGGGTTTCAGACTTAGCCAAATCAGGGCTTCAAGACCATGCGACAGGATGAAAGCATATGGACCCCTTAGTGGAATTTGACATGATTTTGCAACTTTAAGACCTGGAAACTAGGAATTTCAACATGAAACATCCTGCAGAAGCACTTACAAGGGCAATATCCAGTGACACAAGATTTTAGAGCAAAGTGCAGTGACACCCAATTTTAGCGCAAAAGGCAACAAATGACTATCTTTTAACCACAAGGCCACCCAAGACATCTCCAAATCAACCATGCACAACATCAAATGACTCCCAAACTTGCAAAATACTCAAATCTGGAACAAATCCTACACTCTAAACACAAATTCACTTTCTCATCATCATAAGGCAAAAAGGTTGAGACTCCAAGCTAAAGCAAAAGAGGGGATCTCCATTTGGCAAAATGAGGCGTGTGTGCAAAGCACAACAGAATACAGTGGCTGAAATCTCTTGGAGAAAAACTTGAATTTTCATACCATGGAACTGAAATTTGAATCAAAAGGCAAGAGAATTGTGCTTCATGGAATGTCAAATGGAGGACCTAGAGTGGTTACTGCTAAGAGGATGGAGCGGATATTGAGGCAAGGATAGGCTGAATGGATTGTTGAATGTGTTGTCCTTCCTGCTCATGATCATGAGAGGAAAAGAGAGCATCATCCTAATGTGTAGAGACTTTTAAGGTTTTCAGTGGGTTACCTCCGGGAAGACCACCTGAGAGGGGAATCGAGTATGTGATCGAATTAGAGGATGGAGCTAAACCTGTTATGACCACTCCTTACCGACATCCAAAACGATTTAAAGATGAGATAGAGAAAGCCATCAAGGAGTTACTTGACATGGGTTTCATTCGCCCAAGCAAAATCCCTTTGCATCTTCAGTGGTTTTAGTTAAGAAGAAGGATGGGACTCTGTGGTTATGCATAGACTACCGCGAGCTCAACAAACGCACCATCAAGAACATGTATCCAATACCCAGGATTGACGAGCTCATTGATGAATTACATGGAGTAGTCTATTTCAAAAATAAACTTGAGATCAGGATATCCCCAGATTCGCATGCGTGAATCTGATGTGGAGAAGACGGCGTTTAGATACCACTTTGGCCATTTTGAGTTCCTGGTTATGCCTTTTGGCCTAACCAATGCACCAACAACGTTCCAGTCATGCATGAATCAAATTTTCAGCAAGCAACTCCGTAAGTTTTTATTGGTTTTTTTTTATGATATCGTTATTTACAGTAGAACTTGGGAAGAGCACTTGCACCATCTTGATAAGGTTCTAGGAATACTTGAAGCTAATTCCTTGTTTGCCAAGGAATCAAAGTGTGAATTTTGCCATAACTGAAATTTTATATTTGGGACATATAATCAATGTGGATGGTGTCAGAGTTGACCAAGAAAAAATTTGTGCTATCATGGAGTGGCCACCACCCAAAACCCTCACTCATCTAAAGGGTTTTTTTATTCGCCCAAATGGCAACTCCTCTTACTAATCTAACTAAGAAGGGGGCATTTTTGTGGTCTAAATCAGCGCAGAAAACTTTTGAGAGGTTCAAGGAAATCATAAGCAATGTTCCAGTGTTGGCCCTCCCAGACTTTTCCAAGCCTTTTGAGCTTGAATGTGATGCTTCAAGGGAAGGAATAGGGGCTGTCTTGATGCAACAAAAGCATCCTATTGCCTTCGAGAGTAGGAAATTGCGGGGTGCAGAAAAAAGTTATTCAATTTATGACAAGGAGATGCTTGCAATCATGCATGCATTAACCAAGTTCAGGCAATACTTGGTGGGAGGTAAGTTCACTGTTAAGACTGATCATAATAGTCTTAAATACTTCTTAAATCAAAAGGATTTGAGTGAAAGGCAGCAGCGTTGGGTAAGCAAACTTTAGGCTTTTGATTTTGACACAGTCTACGTAAAGGGTAAGAAAAATGTTGTGGCTGATGCACTTTCAAGGAGGCCTCATCTCACTTCTATTGTGGGTATAACAGCTGATTGGAGAGATCAGATTTTGGTTGAATATACTAAAGATCTGTTGGCTGTTAGCATCATCGACGAAGACACTTTTGGAGTCAATTCAGATTTCAGAGCAGCTGAATGAACTATTTTTCAGAGAGGTGTTCAGATTGCATGGGTTACCTCGAAACATAGTCAATGATCGGGACAACAAGTTTCTGAGTTTGTTTTGGCAGGAGTTGTTCCGTTTGAGTGGGACTGAGCTCACTCCGAGCACTAGTTATCACCCTCAGATTGACAGGAAAACTGAGGTGGTGAATAAGTGGCTAGAGGGATATCTGAGGAACTATGTTTCAGAACAGCAGATGGCTTGGGTCCGATGGCTACATCTGGGAGAGTATTGCTATAACTCTTCCTATCACATGTCAATCAAAATGTCTCTTTTCATGGCACTTTATGGTTATAATGCACTAAGCTTCGTTGCTCTGATATTTGATGAGTGCTGAGCACCCCAGGCCAAAGATTTTCTACAACAAAGTCAAGATATTTTGAGGGCATTGAAAGATAACCTGCTGCATGCTCAGAACCAGTAGAAATTCTATGTTGATCAGCGTCGTGTTGAATGCACTTTTGAGGTGGGAGACATGGTTTACTTGAGGTTGCAGCCCTACAGGCAGTCCACTCTCAAGAAGAGTGGAGCAGAGAAGTTGAAACCATAATTTTATGGTCCTTTCCAGGTGAAGAGGAGAGTGGGTGCAATTGCATACGAGTTGGAACTTCTGGAGAGTTGTAAGGTTCATAATGTATTTCATGTGTCTCGCCTCAAGAAGGCTCTTGGACACAATGTGATAGTTTCTTCTGAGTTGCCTCCATTGGACAAGGAAGGCAATCTGATTTTGATTCCGGAGAGGATATTGGAATTCAGAGAGCGGACAATGAGAAAGAGAACTATTAGTGAGTACCTGATCAAGTAGAAGAACCTACCACTGGAAGATGCTACATGGGAAGGTGAACAAATTCTTCAGCACCCTGAGTTGCAGTTGCTTGAGGGCAAGCAACTTCAGGGAGGGAGGACTGTAATGTCCTCTTTTCTTCAGTAAGTAAAACTCAGAAATATGTTAGCCTTTCATTTTTCCCGAAGGCTAACTACACATTAAGGGAGATGGAACTTTAAAAGGGAAATGGAACTTTAAAAGGGTAATAGAAAATTCAAATGTTTCAATACCAAAACTTATCCTTTTATTGTTGTCAATTCTCCCTGTTATGCGTTGGGTCTAGTGGGCCCATTATATTGTTCAATGCCTATTCTAGGCCCAGTCAGTTAGTGGGGAGCGCTCCTCTATGGGGGGATATTAATTTGATTCTTTTGCTATTTCTGGCTGGCGTTGGCTGAGTGGAGTCAGAGGGTGGTCTGATTAGATGCCTTTGTTATTCTTTTTGATTCTTTTGCTATTTCTGGTTGGCGTTGGCTGAGTGGAGTCAGAGGGTGGTCTGACTAGATGCCTTTGCTATTCTTGCTAGGCGTATGGGGTTTTAAGAGAACATTCGCTTATTTGGAAGATCATTCTGGATGCAATTTTCATGTTTGGGCTGTGAGTTGGAAACGTTTGTTGTTCACCACAGGAATTGGGACGCTGTTTAGTCTCAGTTTTTTATTCAGTTTCGGATGTGAGAGACCATTCCTAGTTGAGAATTACACTTGGGATCAATCAGAAATCATCCTTATGCACTATGGAGTTCGATGTATTCTGAGTTGTTGGTATGAAGGGAGTTTTGGGTTGGCTGTGTGGTTTATCCAATGGCTTGTTGAATAGATCAAATCTCATTGAACATGGTCGATGATCAGTTCTGAGCAGTTTTGTGAGTAATATCTGTTGTTACAGGTGCTTCCTGATCTGCTGTACCAGATTGCTAACCATACCAGCCTGTACAGGCGTGAGGATTTGGAACCTTAATCACTGTAGCAGAGCCACTGTTATTTATCATAATATGGTGCCTTGACTGGGCTGTATATGGGAAGTTTTGTGAGGGACCATGCATGAAGAATGACTAAATGAGGTCTGAACATCAGCATATGTCTGCAACTACATTCTGGGTATGAATTGAAACTATGGTTCATAATATTGTGTTGTTGAAAAAGTTACAAAGACAATATTGTTTGCATATGTGTTCGTTTGCTTGAATCTGGGTGGATCATTACAGTACAGTACTAGAGATGGCTAAAGCAAATCACTATATGGCGCTTGTGGCTCACCCTTCTTGTTTTGAAGCTAGCATGGATGTTTGGTTTAAGCAACAAACTATGAGATTTGAGAATGGTTCTAAATGTGTCATCATCTCACTAGATTCGACTTAGTGGCCTTCCTATGTCGAGTTTGTTGAGCTTACTAAGGAGGTTGTTGAAGATATTTACTAGGTCACTACATGGAAAACAAATTATATTGACCCCATACATGATAGTGCCTTGGACTGGGTGGTGCCCCTAAGTCGCATGCTGATGTAGCCCTTGAGCAGTGGATACAGGGCAACTATGATGCCACAAGAGAAAGGTGTGCCACTTTGCATCAATGCATTAATTTAAACAATCCTAAGGTCTCTTAGACCATCTCCCCCATGGTGAGTTTGCACCACAAGTTTCTCCCCATAAGCCCTCTAGGCCATCATGAAGGCAGGAAAATAGAACTCCTAGATTAACAGAAGTGAGATAAGAGGACTACAAGATACATCAAGTTGCAATAGCAAAAGATGCTCCAACTATCAAAAATAAATTTATATCTAACAATAGAATAGAACTAGGAGGCAAATAAGATGTAAGAAGAGGGGTAAACCCTAGACAAATTTGTATACACAAAGCCATATCATACAAGATAACTCTGTGAGGAAAATCCCATGTTAGAAGAGAATACTAGATAGAGCTAGAGAATAAGAGCTGGAGTAGAAAAAGGTTTTCGACTTTTAGTTTTTCTTTAGAGTCCAAAGAAGATGAGGGACCATCATCCTCTTCAACCTATATGAAAGGGCCACTAAAAAATCTGAAGATGTCCAGAAAATTAATCATATACAGACAATCAAGATGAACTATACATAAACAAATAAACACGTGATTATGAATTAGGTAAAATAGAAAACACCGACATAGATCACAACCAAAAATTATTATATCTCCAGGATATGAAGAATATCTAATCAACAATTCAATTTAAAAATGCAATAACTAAAAGGAATAGTAGTTAAATATGGAGAGGAGCAAAAAAAGCGAAGGAGCAGGCAAAAGGGCGGAATCTGGAAGTAGAAACCCTTTCATGGGCAGCAAAGGCAGAACGGGAGATTCCTAAGGTAAAGATTCAAGCAAGGGCGCAAGAGGAAGAATGGTGCAAAAAGGAGGAGTCGCGCAGGACTTGGCAAAGAGGAATTTCGCAGACGGCTTCAAATGGAGGCAGAACAACCAAAAAGGAAATCCTAGGGTTTTCACTTGGCAAAGACAAGGGAATTTCGCGGATGGTTTCAAATGGAAGCGGAATCAACAGAGGAGAAACCTTGGGGCTTTCGGAAAGTGCGGCGATGGTAAGAAATTTTTTGCAGACCTCAGGGAGAAGAATAGAGAAAGGCACAAAAAATCAATGGCGCTGAGCTCTAAGTTATTAGGGCCTTCGATCAGTTGGTTGGAAGACTTAGGATTAATAGTAAAATGGTTTGGAGTGAACCTTGAGCTAGAGAGTTTGGAAAATTGGTAGAAAGAGAAATGGGGCAGATTTTAGTTTCAAGATCTTGGCAAAGGGTTTTATCTCGGTCACATGTCCAACGATCTCAGTTCGAAAAGAAATTTTAGAAGGCATATGGCTGATGGATGGATTCGGGTTTTATATCCGCAAGTGGGAAGTACGGTTCAACACTAACAAACATCAGATGGAATATGTTCAGGAGTGGTATGAACTCCCCAACCTTCCTGTGGAATTTTGGCACCCTGATATTCTAGAGGAAATAGGGAACAATTTGGGACATTTCATGTGCACTGAAGAATGGGCTAAGGTTTCTAGCGAAGTCAACTTCGTTAGGATCTACGTGGAGATGCAGCCTACAGGATCCCACTGGCAAGAGCTAGAGACTAACACCGAATGGGGAGCACTCTCGCAACCTTTGATTCTAAAGAAAAAACCCTCAGGTCGTCTGATAAGCACCTTGGGGTGGAGGTCTAGGGATCAACCTACAGCCAGGAGAGAAAAGGAGATGTCAGAGCTAGCCTTGGCAGATGAGGGAAAGGAAAGCCAAGAGAAAGGCGTGGAGCTCAAATCTTTGAACGAAGTTCTTAAGGAGCCTCAGCAGCCCTCGGCAGGAGGAGAGAATTCGATCGAAGTTGATCAGATAAAAAGCACTAGGGATATGGATCAGGTGATACATTAGAAAATTGATGAAGTCTTATTTCAGATAGATAGCAACTACAGAATGGAAAATATTGATTCCTTATTAGAAGTTAGCAAGGAGTTGGTAGATTTAGCCGAAGAAGCTAAAAAAGCCTCCTGTGGAGAAGGATTTGTAGGAGAAGCTTTGGATGCTGAGCGGGAAGAAAATGATGATTTCACATAAATAGGTCTGGAAACGGAGGTTAGGGATTTGTCGTTGGTTTTAGGGGATCAAGAAAAGTTGGGTATCTCACAGATGGAAGCAACAAAAACTTCTCCAGATTGTGGGGACCCAAAGAAGAGAGGCAGGATTCCCAATTCGAAAAAGCTCAAGATTGATGGAGAGGCAAGCGGACAAAAAAAGATTCTTGATATGTTAAAAGTAGGGAAGGACAGGGCCCTTCCTGAAGGAAGATGAAAATCTTAACTTGGAACCTTAGGGGCCTTAATGCTCCTAATAGGAAATGCCTGGTGAAGCATCATCTTGAGGCTTCCCAAGCGGACATATGCCTGCTTCAAAAAACGAAACTATGCCAAGAGGAAGTTGAGATTCTAAGAAAACAGATGGGCTCTTGGAAGATTTTGGCCATTTGTGGTGATGGTCAGGCGGGTGGTTTGATCACGCTTTGGCTTCCTAACAAAGTAGATTTAGAGAAAGTGGAAGGGAGAGGCTGATGGTTGGCCTGCAAAGTTAAGAGCTTTGCCTCAAACTTGAGCTTCCTTCTTATCAATGTTTATGGGTCAAATTCGTGTTCACAAAAAAGAGAGGTTTGGAAAGAGTTGGGAGCCATTTGCATTTCTGGGGATCATGAATTTTTTTGTTTCGGAGGCGATTTTAATGCTATTCTCCATTCGGAAGACAAGAGAGGTGGAGTAGGTTGAAAGCTTCAATCCCAAATTGATTTTGAGGAATTTGTAGAGTAATCATTTGCTCGAGATCACTATGGCGAACGAACATTTCACCTGGACCAATCGCAGATTGGGCTTTTGTGCTATAGCAAAAAAGCTGGACAGGTTTCTTTTTAAGAGGGATCTCAAGAATTTCCCCTTTTCATTGGAAAGCAAAATTCTTCCCTTCTCAGGTTCGGATCATTTCCCTATTTTGCTGGAGGTAGAGAGAGAAAAAACCTGCCAAATGTCTGTTTAAGTTCAAAAAAATGTGGTTCAAAGACCCAAATTTTATGGATCTCATGGCACAATGGTGGAAGGATACCCAGGTGGCAGGATCTAAAATGTTTATCCTAGCGACAATTAAAGTAGGTGAAGTTCAAATTGAAGGAATGGAATAAGGAAAGCTTTAAAAACATCTTTGAGGAAAAGAGGGTTATAGAAGAACTGGGAGTTCTGAATGAAGAAGTTTTCAAATCAGGGATGGATAATGCAAAATTCCTTAAAGAGAAAGAGTTGCTTAACAATCTAAGCCAGGTTCTAGAAAAGGAAGAGATTTTTTGGCATCAAAAGTCAAGGGAGCTATGGTTGAGAGGGGGATAAAAACACGAAGTTCTTCCATAATTCAACCAGAGCAAGGCGAGAGATTAATAGAATTACTAGTATTAAATCCATGGATGGCAGAATCCTTGATAAGTAGGAAGAAATTGCAGCGGCCGCGGTGGATATTTTTCAGAATCTGCTCAATGAGTGGGGGGTCAAGGCTCGACCAACGACAATTCATTGACTGCATCCCTAAACTGGTCACAAATTCTCAAAACAGGATGCTCCACAGCCGGTTTTCGAAAGAGGAAATTAAGGCAGCTCTGTTCCAACTTCATCCAGATAAGGCCCCAGGTCCGGATGGATTTCCGGTGTCTTTCTTTCAGCAGTGTTGGGGGATAGTTGGACCAGATATAGTGGCGGCAATAGAAGACTCCAGGGAATCAGGTATGGTCTTGAAAGAAATCAATAATACCTTTATTGCCTTGATTCCGACAAAAGAAAAACCAGAGAAACTAGAAGACTTCAAACCTATTTCTCTATGCAACACAATATATAAGATTCTGGTGAAGGTTGTAGCGAATAGAATCAAGAAATTTCTGTCAGGGTTAATCTCTGAGGAGCAAACGGGATTTGTACCTGGGAGGTCGATTTTCGATGGGGTTATAATACTACAGGAAGCCATTCACTCGATATCCAAAACCAAGAAACAATCAATGTTGTTAAAACTCGACATCAAAAAAGCCTATGATAAGGTCAGTTGGAGGTTTCTATTCAAAACCCTGGAGGCCTTTGGGTTTTAGAAAGACTGGCTAGGTTGGATTTTCAAGTGGATTGAATGCCCTAGGTATCCAGTATTGGTAAATGGGACCCCGGAAGGCTTCTTTGGAGCCTCAAGGGGGTTGTGACAAGGCGATCCTCTCTCGCCCTTCTTGTTTATCCTCATGGCGGAAGCTCTGGGTAGATCTTTGACAAAGGCAACAGCTTTGGGGGTGCTCAAAGGGGTCCAAATCACAAATGGAATGGCGCCTATTACACTTCAGCAATTTGCTGATGACACTATGTTGCTAGGTCACGCTGGGCTCATAGAAGCTAGAACTTTCAAAGGCATTCTTCAACACTATTCGGCAGTTTCTGGACAGGAGGTAAGTTTAGAAAAAGTCTGAAGCTTTCTTTTTCTTTACAAATCCAAATTTGGAGAGACAGATTATTCAAATCCTCAGTTTTAAGAAAGGAAAGCTCCCTAGCAAATACCTAGGGCTACCTTTGGCAACAGGGGTTCAACCGGGCAAGCTGTGGGACCCTCTGGTTACCAAGGTGGAAAATAGACTTTCATCATGGAAAGGTAAATGTCTCTCCTAGGCAGGGAGGCTTACAATGATAAAGTCTGTAATAGCAGCTTTGCCGATGTACATGTTGTCTTGCTTCCCCCTATCAATAGGGGTTGGCAACAGAATTGTTCAAAAGATGAAAAACATTTTTTGGCAAGGGAATGCAGAGAAGAAAAAGATTCCTCTAATTAGCTGGGAGAGGATTTGCAGATCAAAGGAGGCAGCTGGAACAAGTATAAAGAATTTGTCTCTACATAATAAGGCACTGGGGGCAAAGCTGGTTTGGCAACTGTATGCTAATCAAGAACTCAAGTGGGTTAAGATCATTAAAGCCAAATACCTGGATGCATGGGAGATAAGCATTTTCAGTATGCGCACTCTTCCTAAAGGGTCGCGGGTGTGGAATTTCATAAGTAACTACAGGGACCTAGTTACAGATTTCCTCACTTAGGATGTCAAAGATGGGTGAACAACGCTCTTTTGGGAGGATTCCTGGTGCGGTTATAGACAGCTGGTTAATATAGAGGCCCTGAGGCAAGTTAGAGAAATAACAAAGGCTTTTTGGGGTAGGCATGTGAGGGATTATGTTGATTTCAATTTGAGGAATGGACTGGAGGAATGGAGGTGGAAAGATGTTAGGCAGATGGGATTGAGTATGGAAGAAGTCAAGGCCTTTGAGGAAGCAACTAAGGAGCGTAAAATAAATTTCAGAGAAGGAAGGGATGGGCTGAGATGGAATGGTGCAACCACAAGGGATTACAATGCAAAGGATGGTCACAAAATTCTAATCAAAAGACAGGAGGATGCGTCGGATCTTCCTAGTTCTCTATGTTGGAATAAACATTGTCTTCCTAAAGCAGCCATCTTCGCCTGGGCAGCGATTCAAGGAAGAGTTTTAACAACGGACAGATTCAAGAAATTGGGATATAGCGGTCCTTCTAGGTGTGTTCTCTGCAAGGCCGAAGAAGAATCGGGAGACCACTTGTTTCTCAATTGTCCCTTTTCAGCAAAATGCTGGAGATGTTTGTGCGCCAAACTTCACTTTAGCATGGCCCTCCCTAGGGATTTGGAGAGTCTTTTCAAGAGTTGGCCGATACTCTTTAGGAATTCACTCTTTGCAGGTCTTTGGTGGACCTGTCCTCCCCTCCTCATATGGGAAGTCTGGAAAGAAAGGAACCGAAGAATTTTTAAGGATGTTGCCACTCCTTTCTTGACTTTCATCAACAAATTAGAAGTGCGGATAGTGTAGGTGGTGAACTCAAGGGTGGATCAAGGAAGCAACTCAAAGTCTTCCTTCTCGATCTGGGACACAACAATGCGACAGAAGTGGAGTGGATTGAAGATTCCTCCTTGTGTCAGTATGGGTAACCCAAGACCTAAGGAGGATCGTATAGATGTCAAGTGGCATCCCCCAGATTATGGGTGGTATAAGCTTAACTTTGATGGGGCTTCCAGGGGAAATCCGGGATGTTCAGGAGCGAGATGCATTGTTAGAGATTGGGAAGGATCTGTGGTTGGGAAACTTACTCAACCCCTCAGTATTGGTACTAACAATATGGCAGAGTTGAAGGTAGTTTGTCTGGGATTAAAATTGTGTGTAGAACTCAAGATTCCAAAATTGATGCTAGAAGGCGACTCGATGATCATTATCAACGCTCTTCGGACAAGAAGATGTCAAAATTGGAAGCTGGGAGTGCTTTTGGACGAAACATTGGGGATCCTGAGTAGATTTCAGTATGTTGTGATCAGCCATATATACCATGAGGGCAATGCAGAAGCAGACCAACTCTTGAACTTAGGGGTAGATGGTATTGGGATTAAAGAGACCGTCACTTCATTGGTTAGAGCCTAAAGACTTGCCTAGTGGGAGGAAGGGTGGGTGCCACCTCACATTTGGGTGGGGTGGCCGATTCGACAGGGGGCAATGAGGTGGAAGCCCAGTCAGCAAGAATCAAAGACTCCAAACGGCAGCAGAAGGGGAGGGGTGCTTAACTTGTCATCATTCCTGTGCAATAAAGTGATAGCCCCTGCAGTAGGAAGACATGAGCGTTCGCACGCTCGAAGTGCCTAGGCATTAGGGGAGCAAGATAGAGGAGAGGACAACATAATCATTTTTTGATGGGTTTTCAAATTTCCTCATCTCCCGGCACAGGCGAGAAGTAATTGCATTAGCTGGCGGGGGAGGCGATAATCGTTGATTACATATACTACTAATTTCGAAGGGAAAGGCAACTTATTCTTCTATAAATTAGCAATGACAAAGGAAACTTTCTACAGTAAATTAGGCTTCCTGTTAATGGCAGACACTCCACCCTACATTGTCTTTCACCTTCTGGCTGATAAACTACCCTGCAGAGGAATGGAGTCACCTATCTGCCTAACCAGTAGGGTTAGGCATATGGCTTTCTTAGGGAAAATAACAGATCAACGTATGCACAGGGTGTTGTGTCAAAATGATGCGTTTGTGATTGGAGCAACAAAATTGATTCTGGGGAAGGCCTTCATTAACAATGGAGAATGATACAGAGTAGACTCTGATATTGCCTCGAGGGTTGTGTCGTCATTGCTCGATCTGTTGACGCCGAAGGAGGACGTCCGCATCCTGATGCAGCAGATGTTTAAGCTTGCCTTGCTGGAAGGGCTTGATGGTGTTCTGGAGGCAGCCGAGCGAGGAGTCAAGCTCCCGAGGTCAAGGGACCTCTACAAAATCAACCAGCCCGGCGAGGTGGTAAGATATTTTCCCTTCATTCTGGATATCAGTGGCGATGAATTAATTTCACACAGGGTTAGGGCACGCAGAGGACGGCATTTTCTGAAGAAAATGTTTAATTTGACTCTGGTTGATGGATTCGCATGGATTGGTGAGTTCAGGGACTACTTGTTTGAGCAAGGGGAAATATGATGGCAGTATGGTCACATGTCTTTGCTGTTTAATTTCTGTTTCTGCTGTATATGCAATAGTGCTGTTAAGGTCAAGGTTGGGTGTTAAGGTGGCTTAGTAGTTATAGCATAGTGTTTTGCCTTGGATGGCAATTTTGATGAACCCTGCATGGTCATTTTGAGTCTTCTGAGAGGGGATGGTTTAGTCATAATGCAGCCCATGGGCTTTAATAATGTAAGCAACTTTTTGATATTTTAATATAAACTATACATCTTACCTATCAAAAAAAAATGCAATAACTAAAGAAATAATTAGGAAATGAGACAATTAAAATAGCTAGTAGGCAATGGAAATTTTGGTAGAAAACTTTTAGAAAGATATATCAAGACCATTAGAGGAAACGAAAGAAAAGAAAAATATGATAGAAAATTTGGAGTGCAAGTTGGAAAGTCTGGAGGAGAAATACAAGTGATACTGCAAAAGGGAGAAGAATCCTGGATAAGAATTATAAGTATTAATTAAGATCTCATTACAACAGATGCAAACCTAAGAATACATAGAGTGGAAGATTCAAGTCTTAGCAAGAAACATAAGAAGGCATACAAAGAAGCAATGTTAAGAAGGGATGATAAGTTATCTAAGTTGCACAACCTTAATAAATCCTCATGAAAACAAATGACATTATAAAAAGAGAAGAAAATGTATAAGCAAAAGAAAGAAATTGAAAGACACTTGCAAAGAAGAATATGTGAGAACTAGTTTATGGAACCATAACTATATACTCCTCAATAAGGTCCAAGACTTAAATGAGAAAAAAGATCTCAACAACACATTGTTTAAGAGAAGCTAGTAATTTTTTGGAATGTTTCAAGTGAGAATACCTACAAGACAACAGGACAGCATTTATGTTGATACTCAGGAGAATAATGCTAACACAACAACCTGGGGACTTGTACCCCAAAATCTGCTTCTGGATTGGTAAATCTTTTAATGCATGTGGTACCCCTTATAAGCCTTACTTGTCTCACAATTATTGTAAATGTGGAATCAACATGCACATGCACAACTTGTTTTCTTTTATTACACATGTTATTAAGGAGTACATTGATATCATACTAACATTTTCCCTACATAAATTTGAATTTTTTAATATATAGACATTAAATATATACTAAATAGTACATACACTACATTTTAAATTAAAAATATAAATAAAAAAATACTAATCTTATTTTTAAAATATATTAAATAAAATATACATTACATTTTAACTTCGAAGTTGAAAAAACAAAATAAAAATACACTTCATTTTAATAAATACACTACATTTAGTAAAATGATATTTGTTTTTTTAATAAACACACTACATTTTAAGTAAAAATACTAATTAACATATCTAAACCCTAATATCACTAGCACTTACACTACATTTTAAATAATAAATAATAAAAAATACTAATCAACACTACATTTTAAATAGAATTTTCTATATAGTTTTGCATCCGATGTGAATGTCTAATATAAGATATCGATGTGGCTGATAGCTCTTTCTCTATTCATCTTTCTTACGTTCTATTTATACTAGCACTTAAACACATAGGAGGTTAAAGGAATACGCCGAAAGGAACAACCGATGAGTTTAGAAAATTTTCCGACGTAATTTTTTTTTTACGGCATGAGACAATTCCGAGTACATTTTAATATACATTTTAAACGAATATATAATTCTGTGACGGGTCGGGAGGAGACGGAGACGGAGACGTTTGAGGAAAAACGAGGGTGTAGGGAGTCGGGCGCAGGAAAAACGAGGGCGCTGACCAAGTTTAACTACTCTTTAGAAAACCTACGAATTTCATGCGAATTTTTGCGAATTCCTTATACTTTGTCTAAATCTGCCAAATTTCAAATCTCATGACCGAAATTCGGCGAATCCGGTGACTTAGGGAACAATTAGCAAATCAATGAATTTGCATGGAGTCAAAGAACCAACTAGGTGACTAGAAACTATAGTATGCCAAAACCTACCAGAACTTAGCACAAACACAATATAACAAATAGATTAATACAACTAAAATTCACTCATGGATGGATGGAGGATTGAGCATGGAAACAATTTCAAGAGACTTTAAGGATCTCTTACAAATTGATTTTGTCAATGCTCTATTCGAAACTTTTGAAGGGCAGAGGTAACGAAACGTAGTAAGAGTAAATAGTCATACACATGAACTGAAGAATGTGGTCCTGAAGTTGGGTCGAGTTAATAAAGGAATTGAGCTACTCTCTATAAAGGAGGCTCAATTCAATTTCCAATTTAGTAGGTTATGCTAATATCATTATTTATCAGAGCAATGATTCTCATCATTAACATATCCTTGTCTAAATAATTATATTTGTACATATTTGAAAATACTATTCAGATCCTGGTTCATTCCATTACCTTGCATAGGCAAATTGCAATGGCTACAACTAGCATACTAGTCTTGAATGAACAAAAACCACCCACATAGCCACACAAAAAGTCGCCACCAACAACTTAACAAGTATAGATTTGATAGCCAAACAAGATCATGTTCACTGCCATGCTAAAGAGCAACAACACTATCAAATGACTTCCCACTCATCAGTATAATCCAAAAATCCAATAAATAATGATTTTTCCCAACCAATTTTAATTTTGGTAATATGATTATTTTTCTTAATTTTTGTATAAAATACATTTTCTATTTGCTTTCCAAAAAAAACTATCAATTTGCCAATTTTTTGTTTTTGTGCTCCACTAAAATTATATGACATCCCAAACAAGATCATGTTCACTGCCATGCTAAAGAGCAACAACACTATCAAATGACTTCCTACTCATCAATATAATCCAAAAATCCAATAAATAATGATTTTTCCCAACCAATTTTAATTTTGGTAATATGATTATTTTTCTTATTTTTTGTATAAAATACATTTTCTATTTGCTTTCCAAAAAAAACTATCAATTTGCCAATTTTTCGTTTTTGTGCTCCACTAAAATTATATGACATCCCCAATAAAATTGCTTTATACCAATAAACACATCCAAAAATAAAATTTGATGGTAATGGAAACACCCATGTTTCTCACCTACATGGGCTGCCATGCTAGAGGTTAGTGACAGCCAATAAATGTCTACCCACTTACTATAAATAAACACCGACAAAAAAATTCAGGCAGTAGGTTCTAATAACATGGTAAAATTACAGCTTAAAAATTGCATATCAATAGAAAAATATACACAATTAAATAAATGCACACAAAAGAGAGATAAGAACAAAATATTTGATTACAAGAATAGTTTCTCAATGTGATCCATTTACAATCGAGCTTGATCATTTATTTATACCACTCAAGCCCTTGATTTAATCGCATACATAGTTTTGAACAAGGAGACCCTAACCCTAGGGCAATTAGTGGCTTACATAATTCAAATAAATATCAACTCCAACAGACGTGTGTCTACCATTTCAACATGAAACCTAATTTACACAAATGAACCTCGTTTTGTTTAAAAGTTGCCTAGAAACAAACTACTTTGTCCATTTATGGGATGTCTAATTGAGTGACATTAAGTTAATTTTCAAACAACCTTTTAGTGCCTTTTTATTGATTAAACGTCAACATTTTTAGGAACTTTTACAACCATCTGACACGACCTACACTCAAACAAACTTTTTCCCACCAGATCTGTATTTTCTACACCAGTCTGCTTTATTAAAATAAGCCTCAATTTGTTTGCCAGTTATCTAGAATTCAAGCCTATGGACCAACAGAATAATGGAAAAGTACATCGTATGGCATACTTGCTTGAGTGATTTTACAAATTACCATAGAACAATATTTCAGGACCACTTAATTAATAAAACATCAACATTTTAAGGAACTTCTGCACTGCTAGAAAATTTTATTTTAAATAATCAGCATCATTAGAAAGTTGAAACTTCACAAATAGTTTTGAGTTTTGACTGTTTCACTGTATACTTTACAAGAAAAAAATTGCAATAATGGGGAGACCAAAATGCAATGTGTACCTCTGATTTTTCAGACAATATAACTTCAAATTGCTTTACAAGTTCAGGTGGTGAAATCCTGTCAATTTCAGCTACCAATATTGCCATTGGCACTTTAACCGCTGGTGCAAACAAGAAAACACTGATGTATATATCCATCATCTGAAGTTAAGAATAGAAAGTAACTGCAACTGTAAATAATGCTAAATTTGAAAGTTATAGAAACACTCAAAAGAGCCATAAAATAAACACCATACAGCAGAGAACCCAAAAATCTTAGGTTATTATTGGCATACAAGAAACTTGCAAATAATCTTTATATTCTCACCTTTAATATCATCAACAGTAACAAGTGATGGATGCAATAACACTCCTGCTTTTAAATCCTCCCCTTTTGCTAGCTCCACTACCACCTTGGCTGTAACAACAAATGCAGTAGATGATTAAGCTTTTCAGTGATAACTACACTCGTGCCAAGATCTGCAACTTTTAAATGCACTATATCGCTTGATTGCATTTATAACTCTACTTCAGATTTCAATGAAAATACAATACACCCTGAAATATGGCATGGTCAGAAATTGAAACTAATTCTAGCTTTCCTGTGTATCATCGACAAAGGGGAAAAAACAAAACTATTTCTCACCTCCCCAGCACAAGCCACCTGCTCCGATACTATTTATGCCCCTGCTCTTCAAAACATCGATAATTTTTACAGAGTCCTCAAATCCTTTTTCCTAAAGCAGTGTATACAACACCAATCAACATTGTCTTCCAATACACAAAAAAGCAGTGATAATGTTATATAATTCAAGGACCCAATGCAGCAATCAAATTTCCAACTAATGCACTTGAAATTTGAAAGTTTGAAACAATGCCAACATGTTTCAAATGCTGAGATCTAACATTTCATATGAACTAATGTCCGTTAAGTAGCATTACTGGCCCATGATTCTTGAACCAATCTTGAATGCTACTATGGTCTGGGACATATGGATCCCCGTTGGAAGTAGTCAGGAACAACCACAAAGTATCCAGCTTCTGCTACTTTGTCAGCAAGCTTCCTATAGCCACATTCAAATGCTGTTTAGAAATTAGAATGTTTAAAGCATTCAACTGTCTTAATCTTATTCCAATTGACTCATTACAAAACTTCACAAAAAAGTCTTACTTATACAAATAATATACTACAATATTCACTGTTTTCTAGAGAGATATGTTTATTATAACTTTATCAGATATGAATGGACCAACAAGAACAATATGCTGATTTATTGCACTAAGGTTCCATATAGAGATTCCAAGTTCTCCATGAAACTTGGAATGTTAAGTAGACACACTAGCCTATTTTATAATTCGATGTGTTATAAAGGCCCACAGCATAAGAATGCAGTCACATATTAGAATTGATGTTTCATATGATAGCAATTAACAATAAACCCCAAGTTCAATACAAAAAATAATTTGGAGAAAAATCCTTTAGAAGGCAAAGCAAACATAAAATTATTTTTAACAATCATTTACAAAATACAAAGTATAAAAATGAGAACATAAACCTTCTTCAAACCTATACCATGAGGCAAAAGAAGAAAACCATACTCCCAAGTATACCTTGACCCTAAATATTGTTGAGATTAGGTGTCATACATCTTGCAAATCCTTATGTTCGATATAATTTATGTGCCCACATGGAAAAGGACATCCCATTTGAGGTGGAACTTCATACCACGTGTTTGCCATATTATGATATCATGTAAGATGTGTTCAAGCATCTATGACATTGTAAGATGTACGCGATTTTATGACGTGCATAAAAGCATGTAAGAGAGAGTTACAAGGATGACAAGAAAAGTCATGAAAATTTTTGACCAGTTTATGATGCATCATAGAACATCTTGCTAAAGAAGGAATGAGTCCAAAGTGAAGCGCCCAAGTTTGGTGGATGAGTTATTACTTGGGAGTTACATTCTATTTTAGTTTGTTGACCCTCAAGATTTGGGCATTGGAATCTTGCATGGGGATTTGGGCGCAACATTTAGCCCATGGTTTTGTGAAACCGTTTCTGATTTCGGTTTTAGGCCTGCTCTATAGATTGAATGCTTGGATGGATGACATGTGGCATTCTTGATGTGATGTGATATTTTTGGTTATTTCCAATTAGACAACAAAACTGATCTAATCTTTACCAATTACAATGTCTCCGACACAAATCTATGAACTAACAAGCTACAAATCTATGACAAGAGATATGGCAGCCTTCAACTTTGATTACAGTATGAAATTGCAATTACAAGATAGTAGCATCTCAGATCTACTGAGCAAATCAGACTGGGTAATCCTTTCAATTACAACAATGATGAATGGCTCATTGCTAGCCGAAAATACAACTCAGAATTTGCTTATTACAACAATGCACTGGAAGATAGTTTACTACATACCAACTTGGGATGAGAAACAATGCGAAGAGGTAACTCCCTGTAGTCTGATCTGATAGGGAATCGCTGAGGCAGATCCTATCCCCTCTTGTGTCCAATCGCAGTCCTTGTATGATGGAAGCTGCCACCTTAAAGATGGATCGTTGTCTATATTGCTGCAAACTCATCAAGTGTATTGCATCGGCCTCATCACAGACACGATCTCTTAGTGTGGAACCATGGATCTACGTGGATGAATTCGACGACGAACGATCTTAGATGCCGGTGATCACGGTTGACGGAATGTGCTCACACTTGGTTTGTAGTCGCTGCCACGGCAGTGGTCAACTTGCTTGAATATTAGTTGATGATTTCAATCCTCGCGTGATGGCTTAGACTGAGATCCCTGATATAGAGTTGATTGCTGTTGTCTGAAACAAGGCTGCGGTATGATCCAGCACCCACAAACGGTGATTCGGCGCTCTAGGTATCTAGTCTTCAATGGATTCAAATCAGTGCTTCACTTATGCGCTCAAAACATAGAGTCTCGATCTTCTTCAATCCTTCGACAAATAGCTATCAAGGCTCACTCAAATCTGCGATAGAAGATGTATCAATTCAACCCAATGAAATTACCGCCAGGGATATTAGAATCGGTGCTTAAGCACAATATTGCATTCTATGCAATTCGGCGCTAGATGAAATCCTCTGATAACAATGAAACTTTCAATACTTATTCCAACCAGTCTTCAGCAAAATGATGAAATCTTCAATGAAGCTCCAGCAATGGTCTCCGGCCAAATGTCGAGATGAAGCTATGAACACCAACAATATCTTCGATGAAGTGCAAATGCGAACTCCGTATGAATCCGCCTCCGCGATGTGATTGGGTTTTCGTCCAACACACCAATCCCCGCAAGGGTTTTCGTCCTTGGAAGAACATGCAAAGCAAATGCCAAGCAAGAATGCGAAAGTCACCCAAAGATTCGTGATAATCATGATGTCGAATTTGAGACACCAATCCTCCTTTTGTATCCAGTTCAAATTAAAGATTTGAATTTGCAAATTTCCCTCCAATGGTGCGCTTGATCCAATGCAAGGTTCTATTTTATTCCCCAATGATGAGCGCCACCTTTTCGTCTCAGTTATTTTATTGTTTTTGTACAAACTCCAAAGTGGGCATGCAAATAGGTCAAGACCTATTTTTATTTATTTTTCTCTCATTAAATAATATCAAAATAATATTATTTTATTTTTTCTTCATTGGCACTAGAATTAAATAATAATAATAAATTATTATTATTTAATTGTCTACAATTGATAATTAATGCCAAGTGCATTAATTCATCCTCTTCCTTTGCCAAAATATTCCCTTGCTCTGATGGGTTAGCCTGCGGGAATGAAGATAGGCTAACTCAGTCTTTCGCTGAGTGATCATGTCGAAAATGGGGACATGTCAGTCCTCCCTTCCCGAGATTGCTTGTCCTCAAGCAATGACAAACCTGCGTTCTGCAAAGTACTGTCAAATGACAAGTATCTCCATCCAATCAAATGTCCTGCTATCACACAAAACCTCAGCCTATGGTTGCAACTTCCAAGAAGAATATGAAGAATGTGAACTCTGAAACACAACCACTTGTCACCAAGCTTCCGCTGCTCCATTTTGTCAAAGACCTCAACCTGTGGTTGCAACTTCCAAGAAGAATATGAAGAATGTGAACTCTGAAACACAACCACTTGTCACCAAGCTTCCGCTGCTCCATTCTGTCAAAAACATCATTGACGCTCCGTGAGTTGTGAAGCAACTCATCAAGAAACCAAGTGTCATATCTGTCGCCACCTGGATCCCAAATCACCATGTCATCACATCCAGCAAACGTGAAGAATTGGAGGCATCCCAAAGTTCTAACAACACCAAACCAATCTCCAACTCCTATGTGGATGCGATTAACACCACCAGGGTCGTAGGGTAATAGAATATCAACCCTATGTCGTTCTCCAATGGTGAGAAGATGCGATTCTTCTCCAAACTCCCGAACAGCTGCTCTACGTCCAATTCCGTAGTCTAGCTGCAATGCAAACATTATTGCCTCAAGATTACAAGTCATAGCAATGTCTTCATACTGAGGCTCCTGAGCCAACTGTATCTCCAAAGTGTGCCAATCAGTTGCAAATGCATGCACCACAATTCTCTGAAAGAGAGCAACTACATACTCCACCCAATAGTCATTGACAAGATGAGACTCATCACAGTCAAGCTCCTCAAGTGCTCCATGAATGATCAAAGACCAAAACAAATATGCATCACTCATGTCTCCATCTATGCACATAGTCATAACACTAGTGGCCGATCCACAATGTGTATGCTCCATAATGCTATCCAAGTCTCTAATGTGACCATTCAAATGGCTCTCCAAAAGAAGTGACACCAAGTACCCATGAAGCAAGCTGTGTGAACCAACAATGAATTCTGAATCGTACCTCAAACCTGATTGCTCCACTGTACAAGGCTCATTCCTCACATGCCACATGTCCTGAATCTTCTTTACCTCTGTCATGACATGTTATACTAGCTTAGTCTTCTCGTGTCTCGGATACACAAATAAGACCTCGTGTTTGTTTCCCAAATGAGTGCCAACAACAGAAGAAATTTTCTTACTGTCGTCCTCATGAGTGGGATTATGCAAATCCCAAAGACCGTGTTCCAAATCAGAAAATCCGAACAGCTTTCAAGCTTTTCCAAACTGTCTTTTGCATACCCTTCTTGTTGGCTCTCCTCAAAGGACTTCTCCTTTGCGTGTTCCACCACTACGCATTCTTCTACCTCATCCTCTTCATGTGAAGTGGTTGTTATTAATGAAGGAATAGGATTGTTGTCATGAATCTGAAAATCAGACCCGCTGTCAACTCTTATCATGCCATCCTCTAGCTCCTCAATTCCATCCTCTTCCTTGTCTTCATCATGGGACCCTTAATGTCCTTCCTCCATGCATCCATTCTTTGTCACCTTCCAACAAAGCTTATCCTCATGCTCTTTCGATTCTTGAAGAACCCTTTGAGTGAGTGCCCTTCAATGAATCCACTGCATCCTCAAGCTCAAGAGTGAGCTTGTCCACCTCATCTTCTTTTTTTCTCAGAGCATTTGAGTATATATCACCAAGTGTGAGGAGATGATTCCTTTCAACAAGTGTAGGTAGTTTGACTTCACTACCGTCAAAGCCTCCTTGAGTTTGTGCAAGTCATCAAGAGATATACCTTCCTCAAAACCATCATGATCCGTTAGTGCCTTCCAACACAAATCTTCCATCAACTTTTGAATATCATCAAAGTGAGTTAGGGGCTGCTACAATCTGACTATCATTCACCTTCAATGACCCTTTCAAGTGTTGTGACTTATGAGATTCAAAATGCAACATTTCTGATTTGTCTTCCTTATGATGAGCAACAGCACCCTCATAGGATTGATCGATCATCATTGATTTGATACTTTCAGAGATAGTATGCCCCTTTTCTTTGTGGTCATTATGAAGACACATATACTCCTCATTGGCTGATGCAAGAAGTGAATCCTCATCCTACTGAACACATGTGAATACATCTTCTTCAGTGTTGCATTCTTATCACTAGATCTCAACATCATTGGTTCATTCTTGTATGCGAGTCCCATAGTTTCAAACCAATTCCAAGGTGTAATGTCCATGACGAACCAAACGTTACCAAACTATAGGATCTTCTTACTAGAACAGCCCTTAGTCTTCATAATCAGCTCTTCCCATAAATGTTTCTCATATAACCTCAATAGGTAGTCATCAAATGTGATCGTGTGTATGAAGTAGGGACCATCAAACTTACTATGGAATGTCATACCTTGCATGTAGCTTTGTCCCACGAACATCCTTCCATACATGCCCTCATTGACTGTCCCAAAAATTGTATCAGCTATCTCATAACTGAAATATGCATTTCCATGTGTAGAACACCTCATAGGTGTGGCTGCCATCAAAGACCGTTTTTCTGCATTGTCACCTTCTTCATCAAACTTCGGTAGGGCTGCATCATTACTAGCGATCTCCTTGAATTCTTCTTGATGAGTCAGGTCCTCTTTCAAGTCTGAAATAATGTTCTTTTCCACGCAGTCATCTCCATTTTCTTTCTCAATCACAAAATGAACATTTCCATCATGCCATGTACTAGGGGTTTGATCCAACATACCCAAGTCATTTTGTTTATTATCTTCCTGGCCACTAGGTTGTAGAGATAGTGTGGAAATGCCGTGCTCGACGAATAGATCATTGATAGAATCCATGTCTTCTTGTGGCTGATTGCAGAACAGCACTTCTCCCTTTACCTCTGGAACAATTACAAGCGGCTCTTCGTCAACGGTTGTACTGGAACCTTGTCCTTCTGTAGTCTGATCAATGATTGCTGACTCATTATGCTCCCAAACATTATCCTTATCAAACTCATCGTAGAAACTTCTGGATACTTCATTTGTAGATATAGATGAGTTGTTGTAGTGCCTAGATTGTCTTATTAGGGAATCTTTATTCTGCTGCAAGCTACGAGCTAAACTTCTTTGTGACTCCATAAACTTTTTCCTTATTTGAGCAAAATCACTCATGACGCCTCCAGTACTTGGACTCTCATGATGCTTCTTAGGTCTTTGCCCTACTTCCTTTTCTTTGTCACTAGGAAGGAATTTAGGCTGGAAGGGCCTATCCGTCAAAGAAACTTGTGATCTCCCATCACTACGTGTCGTACCTACCATGTTGCCAACTCTTGCTGGTGAACCATTTATTTTCATATTACCCAAATCTTGAGTCATTAAGTGTATCATTTGATTTTGAGTAGCCATCATTTGTTCCAAATTCCTATTTGTTCGTTGTTGTTCCCTCAAATGCTTATCCATATCATTCCCTGGTGGACTTCCAACTCGTCTGTTTCTATCCATTGCTGCAATTCTTCTATAGTGTTGACCCAACGGAGTTTGATCTCATGATGTATGCATAGCGAATAACTCCCGACTAGGTCAATCTTTTCGCTCATAACCCTCGGATAAAGATCAAGTTAAATCACAACCTGATGTAGGTCGATTTTAACTACAAACTTATGCACGAAATGCTATTGGAATAAGACGACTTTCGTCAATCCAGTTATACCCTGCAGGCTGGCAGGATCTCAGGCTCTGATACCACTGACATGTGTCGTTCTTGATGTGATGTGATATTTTTGGTTCTTTTCAATTAGACAATGAAACTGATCTAATCTTTACCAATTACAATGTCTCCGACACAAATCTATGAACTAACAAGTTACAAATCTATGACAAGAGATATGGCAGCCTTCAACTTTGATTACAGTACGAAATTGCAATTACAAGATAGTAGCATCTCAAATCTACTGAGCAAATCAGACTGGGTAATCCTTTCAATTACAACAATGATGAATGGCTCATTGCTAGCCGAAAATACAACTCAGAATTTGCTTATTACAACAATGCACTGGAAGATAGTTTACTACATACCAAGTTGGGATGAGAAACAATGCGAAGAGGTAACTCCCTGTATTCTGATCTGATAGGGAATCGTTGAGGCAGATCCTATCCCCTCTGTGTCCAATCGCAGTCCTTGTATGATGGAAGCTGCCACCTTAATGATGGATCACTGTCTATATTGCCGCAGACTCCTCAAGTGTATTGCATCGGCCTCATCACAAACACGATCTCTTAGTGTGGAACCATGGATCTATGTGGATGAATTCGACGATGAACGATCTTAGATGCCGGTGACCATGGTTAACGGAATGTGCTCACACTTGGTTTGTAGTCGTTGTCGCAACAGTGGTCGACGTGCTTGAATATTAGTCGATGATTTTAATCCTCACGTGACGGCTTAGACTGAGATCCCTAATATAGAGTTGATCGCTGTTGTTTGAAACAAGGCTGCGGTATGATTCGGCACCCACGAACGGTAGTTCGGCGCTCTAGGTATCCAGTCTTCAATGGATTCAAATCAGTGCTTCACTTATACGACGTATGCACTCAAAACATAGTCTCAATCTTCTTCAATCCTTCAATGAATAGCTATCAAGGCTCACTCAAATCTCCGATAGATGTATCAATTCAACCCAATGAAATTACCGCCAGGGATATTAGAATCGGCGCTCAAGCACAATATTGCATTCTATGCAATTCGGCGCTAGATGAAATCCTCTGATAACAATGAAACTTTCAATACTTATTCCAACCAGTCTTCAACAAAATGATGAAATCTTCAATGAAGCTCCAGCAATGGTCTCTGACCAAATGTCAAGATGAAGCTATGAACACCAACAATATCTTCGATGAAGTGCAAATGCAAGCTCCGTATGAATCCGCCTCTGCGATGTGATTGGGTTTTCGTCCAACACACCAATCTCCGCAAGGGTTTTCGTCCTTGGAAGAACATGCAAAGCAAATGCCCAGCAAGAATGCGAAAGTCGCCCAAAGATTTGTGATAATCGTGATGTTGAATTTGAGACACCAATCCTCCTTTTATATCCAATTCAAATTAAAGATTTGAATTTGCAAATTTCTCTCCAATGGTGCACTTGATCCAATGCAAGGTTCTATTTTATTCCCCAATGATGAGCGCCACCTTCTCATCTCAGTTATTTAATTGTTTTTGTACAAACTCCAAAGTGGGCACGCAAATAGGTCAAGACCTATTTTTATTTATTTTTTCTCATTAAATAATATTATTTTATTTTTTCTTCATTGGCGCTAGAATTAAATAATAATAATAAATTATTATTATTTAATTGTCTACAATTGATAATTAATGTGAAGTGCATTAATTCATCTTCCTCCTTGGCCAGAATATTCCCTTGCTCTGATGGGTTAGCCTACGGGAATGAAGATAGGCTAACTCAGTCTTCCACTGAATGATCATGTCGGAAATGGGGACATGTCAATGGAGATATATAGACTTATGATTATGTAAGAGGTTATATCAAAATATCTCCAAACAGAGTTGTTGTGACAAAGGAGTGACATATTCTGATATTGTATTGTAACCAAGGGTTGATTAAATCCTCTGTTGCTAGGCTTTTTCCGAAAGAGTTTTCCCAAGGTATACACTGTGTTATAACTATTTTTATTTGTTGAATGTTATTGCAAGTGTGTTTTATCTTTCTAAAATTGTTAGATCTTGGTCCTTTTACATGTCTCTCCTCTAAAGATTAGTGTAGTCCTAGTGTTCTAATTTATCTAACTTCCTTCAATTCAGTATCAGAGCTTGACTAACTCCTAGTTTCCTTGGATTAGGAGAAAGGCATTTTACAATGATAGCCTTGCAGAGGGGAGATCATATTTCAGATAAAAGATAGTGAGCACATCACGCTTGGAGATGGATAGATTTTACAGCACAAATTTTGTGCCATAGAAGCTTAAAATGGAGAATCTACTCATAGATCAAGATGTATGGATTGTAGTCTTTGGAAACAAATCTGCATGTGCGAAGGATGAAGATTGGGAGGTATTGGATCGAAAAGGTAGAAGCCTAGTTAGGATTTGTTTGGCGAATTCAATGCTCTTGAATGTGTCGGGGGAAACCACCACGACGGACCTCTGGAAAAAGTTTGGAAACTTGTACCAAGCTAAATCATTGGTAAATAAGTTTTTTCTATAGAAGAAGTATTCTTTGAGGATAAGTGATGAGGACTCAATTGTAGACCACCTAAATGCATTCAACATCACTGTAAGCCAATTGTAGTCTATAAGCATGCAAATGGATGACGAGGATTGGTGTATCACTTTGTTGTGTTTTTTGTTGGACTCATGGGACAACCTACTGATGGTAATCAATAGTACTACTACTAAGCTTACACTTGAAATGGTGGATGCTCTACTCTCAAAGGAGTAGAGTGAAAAACTTTGGACTCCATCCAAGATGAATGAGTGGTTCTAGGTAGATCAAAGGAGACAAGCAACAAAAAGATCAAAAAGAAATATAAAGGAAAATCCAAGCCCAAAAGGAGATCTAAGTCTCCTGGTAAATTCAAGGTTAAATGTGGAAACTTGTCATGTCCCCTTCTCAAATGTATGTCTAATGAACACCCTTAGCCTATTATTTAATTTCTCGTAGGCTAATGGGGTGGTGCAAGGGAAATAATTTATTGTCCAAAAAGTAACTTTATGTTATATTTATAAAAGGCAACTTATGTTTAATTATTAAAAAGGTTGTTTCTAAAAAGAGGGACATAAAGTGTTATTAAGAATGGGGTCCAAAAGTAATGCTATTTTAAAATGATTTTCTAGACACTTTGTAAAATAAGTTTTGGAGAGAAAAAGGAAAAAAGAAAATAATATTATTTTCCCTCAAAAGCCTATATAAGGGGTTGTGCACAGAAGAAAGTATTCCAAATTATTATCAAACCCCAATTTCTCAAGATTGAACGTATGTTATGTTCTTTTTTTCCCTAGGATGAAAACCCTCCTATTCATTTGAGTAATTCCACTCAAGGATTACCAATGTGCTGAATAGTTGCAAATTAATTCCAATTTCTTGGTGTGTTTCAGTTTGCTAGTTGTTTCAGACTTTATGTGGGAGAAATTTGTGTGGAAATCAGTTGAAGAAAATATCAAATCATTTGCTTGGCAAATCTGATTGTTATTGTTGGGTGAATTTCTGGTCATACCATTGTTATTGTTGGTTGCATAGTTGAAAAACTTAGACTCGACAAACCCAAAAAATTTAAAAACTTGAGACTCGCAAAAACTCGGCAATAACTCGACAAATTTATCGAACATTTAAAAATGCATAATTTTTTTAAAATATTCTTAAAAAACACACATTTCTGAATTTGTAGAATGTATTACTAATTTCCTTCATATATGTTGTACGGTGACTTGTACCCATAAGAAAAATTTCGTCTATGTATACAATCATCCCAAAATGATATCAAACTCACGTCTCAAGCATTGTGTTGCCTTGTCGTTTTCTTCTAACCCTGCAGGTTCAAGATATATCAAAGTACATCGAAGGATGGCAAAATCAAATTGAAGTTTCAAAGGGCCGAAAATGACTAAGGCTATGGAAGGTCGTCGAAAGGCGAAGGTCAGAATCATCAAGTCGAAGACCGAAGCATTGCAAAAGATTGATGAAAGGCACAGACAGAAGGCAAAGCAAGTCCAAGTCTTAAAGTGAAATTTCACAAGTGACAAAATTTCAAAAAATGTCTAAGGCATTTTTGGCGTGCCGGGCTCATGGCTCATGCGCCTGAGCCTAGGCATGCCTAGAGTGAAAAAGGCAAATTTCAAAACTCAAAAGAAGTGACATTTTCAAAAGAATGTGCGCCAAGTTTCAAACAAAGGCAAAAATGCTTACTCAAAAAGCGCGCTTATGATGGAGGAAGCGCGCCATTTCCAACGCTCCTCTGCCGAATCATTAAAAAAGGGGTTTGAACTTGTTTTTACCAAGTGTTAAAGCATTGCAAATGGAGGAAGCACGCTCCAACTCATGCTCCTGCGCCAAAAAGGAAAAAAATGTTTTAAAGGAAAAGCTCATTGCAAATGGAGGAAGCGCGCCATGCCAAGCGCGCTTCCGCCAAAGCCTTGTAAAGGTTTATAAACACTTTTTCAAAACACTTGGTTGTCTTAGCGATTGAAGGAGGAGCGTTTTTGCTGTTTCATTTTCGCCGGTGAGGATAATGACTCATGCCAAAGAGAGACCACAAAGGAAAGGCACAAAGGCATAAAGGAGAAAAGACTTCAAGTTTTTCAAGGAAGCACCAATGCAACCAGCACGCCGCTCCATAGGCGTGCGCGCCTAAGTGTGACTACATCCGCATTCATGCGCCCGCGCCATTCCTTGGCGCGTTTTCCTTGTTTCTTTCAAAAATCAAAACTATATTTAAAAGCTGGCCGACCAGCCTTGCAAAGAGGCGCCACAATTGAAGTTTGCATGCTTTGTTGCTTATAAATAGAAGATGCAACATCACTTCAACTCCACAATTGATTTTTGCATGCTTAGGGCCAATAAAAGCAGTCTTATTTTTAGAATAAAAGCAGATTTGAGAGCTTATAAGGGCAACACTTCATTTTTGAAAGCATTATTTCCATAAAGGCTCATATATTTGGAGATTGGAGCTGGTTTTGCATTGCTACAACAGAGAAGGATGTATTTTTTATCATTCCCAACAATATAGAGGTGGAATTTGAAGCTATTTTGAGAAAAGCTTCCATTTTTGTGCAGGTCCAGCTTGAAAGAAGACAAATTTCATTGTTTTTGAGCATCAAAAGGTCAAGTTTCAAGGGATTTTTGAAGGAAATTCATCACAAAGTGCAAGGGCAGCATTCAAAAGGTCAAAAATCAGACTTATTTAGTCACTTTTCTTCCATTTTTGGGCAATTCCAGCCACCTTCTAGGGCAAGATTTTGATCATTTTTAGTGTTTTTGTGCTTTCCTAGCACCTAAAAACACTTCAAATCGACATTTGCATCCATTACTAGGGGCAAAATTGAAAAAGAAACTCAGAAATTTTGTTTCCCAAAGGCAAATTATTCACTTTTTTCCAAAATTTCTGAGTTGAACAGCGAAGAAAAGGGTCTGATTTTTCATAACAGTGAGCTAAGGAAGGTCTGATTTTACATTTTTAGTGCGGGACAGCGAAAAATAACACTTCTCCAAGCCCAAAAGTCACCATGCAATACTCTTCTATTACCATGGAGGCCAAATCGGCACTCATTCATGAGTATCCGAAGGTCAAGGAGACAGATTTATGCCAAGTTGCCCCCGAGGGTTTTGACTTGGATGTTATGATGAGAGGTGGTAGTACTGCGGCAAAGAACTTGATTTACTCCGGGCTAACTCAAGCCGGCTCTTTCCCTATCTCGGTTCAATGTCTAGAGTTCGTACTTTCTTGCATAAAGCATTACGACACTAAGGCAAGGGAAATTAGAGAGTGGATGGACGAGTGCTAGCTAGTCTCAAATCAAATGACATCGAATTTGCCTTCTGCATTCCGTCGTTTGAGGAGTCCCTCAACCTAGACCTTGAGGAGTGTGATAGGGTATGGAGCACTCAGGTTGATAAGTGTCAAAAAGGAGCGGCGAAGTGGTTGAAGGAGAAAAGAAACACACTTCCAAGGAATGTAGGCCGTGGAGAATTCAGAGATGAATTTGCCATCATGATCACATTGCTCAACCGTATCACAGGGCAAGCTGAAGCACGAAGTTTTAGAACATGGATGTTCTATATTATCAACAATGTGGTCAATGGCAACGAGACTTATGATTGGGCTTCCCTCATAAGCAATTGCATTCATACACGAATCATAGAGTTCCCTCGAACTCATGAGTTCAGGATGATATCATTCTTGGTCTAAATGGTGGCGAAGCAACGCAACTTTGTCGGATTGAACTTCATAGATTCCTCACAGAAATCCAGGATATTAAGACTCTATCCACAGTTGGAGTTTTCAAATTCTCTAAGGCACTTTCGTCGAGTCAATGATGCATTTTTAATGTACACAGTGTGTGACTTAGATAATCAAATGCATGTGCGCATTTCAGAGGAGGCACGGGTCGTCATCTCAAACTGGGCGGATTGGTTCATACAGTTTCCTACCTTTTCATATATCCGAGTGTATGGGTTTACCTATTATCTGTACATGCTTCCGAGATACCCTTCCGATGAGGTTGTATTCATGGAGTTCCTGCGCCAGAGTTCAGAAGTTCATACTTTTCTACGCAGCAGGCACAAGCATGGAGTTGGTTTCCCCATCCAACTCGGTATTTACAAGTGTAAATCAGCTGCCAATGCTAAGGTAATTGGGGAAGAGGAGGCCAAAGTTGATGAATTTGAGAAAAATCTCAATTCTCAGATTTAACTATTTTTCAGTGTTTGCAGGAAAATCTATTTTGAGCAGCTGGAGGGATTTTCAAAGTAGATTCTATTTTGAGAACTGATTTTGCTTTTCAAAGATATATTTATTTTTAGATCTATTTTCGAAATCATGCAAATTATGTATTTGTGGAACTCTTTTTGTAATAACATGCAAGTTCAGTTAACTGAATTGCATGAGACTTATTTTATATTTTTAAATGCCAATAAGCTTGCATGCTTGCATGCAGCATTAGGGTTAGGTTGAAGAGTATTAGTTTAACTCTTCTTTTCTATTTCATGCACCTTTTGTTTTAGGGTATAAATAAGTGTATTCTACACACTAAATTTCTAAATGGTAAATGTTGAAGCTTTTATTGCTCTCATTTTATTGTTCAAACGTGTGTTGCAGAATTTGTTGCTTTGAGGATAGATGTATGCTTTAACTTTGCGCAAGCTTTTGTATTGTTGAGGTTGAAAGCGAATGTTTGTGATTTTATGCATAATTATTCGTCTTTTATCTTCCTTTGTTCTTTGTGTTTCCTTTTAAATCAGCTCGCCTATGTTCATTTGTCTTCTTCAATCTCTGGATTTAATTGAAGAAAGCAAAAGTATGTTTTAGATTAAGTTATTCTTTTGTAGTACTTGAAAACTTCTCATAGGATTGCAGAAGAGCTTGAATTGCTTTGTGCTCCTACCTCTAAGAAACAAAAAAGATAGGTTACTCGTATTGTCTTTTAAATTTCTTGTCTGAGGGAGTTTTCCCTCCTATTTCGAAGAACAGTTTTACTGTACACGTTCCGTTTTGTGTTGCACTAAAAGGTGCAAATTAAAAAGCTAACAATATATAAATCAAAATTAAGAGTTTAATACATATCATAGACCAAAAAACGAGTTCAACCTTTGAATACATATGAAATTCTATTTTTTTAATTTGTTTACGTTATTCTTAGGTCTCTTTTATCTATTTGTATTTTGAAAATTCAAATATCAATTTTATATATTACTTTAATAGCCATCCCCATAATTAGGAAAAACAATTGCCACCCCCCCTCCACCATGTGCAAATTAGATGAAGTGAAAAAAAGAAATAATAATGTTTAAAGTGTGTTTAATTACCATTAATACCATCTCCACTTAGTTCCAATGGATACAAAGAGCACAAACCAAGAAGAGCATTGCAATATATTTCTATTAATATTAATTATTATAAAATCTAAATAGTTGTGACTATGGTAGCATTAATGGTGCATTTAAAGATTAAACAAGAGGAAGATAGTCTCAAACATCATATCTCTAGGGTTGGGAATGTTGTTGAATTGTTGTCTAATAATTGGAACTTAAAGTCGCTTTTTCTTCCACCTGCTCACGTCGAGGGTTTCTGGCAATTTTCGTGAGTTTTTTTTAATGACTAAAAAAAGTTTTTATACCTAACTTTGGGCAAAATGTTCAATGTCGGCACGAGTTATTGTCTACTAGGCGAGTCGATGGGTTTTCAGGCAAAAAACCAGCAAGTTTTAACAATAAATCACCTGTGATGTTTTACAAAACACGGCCACGTGTTTTCACGCGAGTGACTCGCAGCCATTTTTGGCACACGAGTGACTCACAGCCATTTTTGGCGTGCAAGTACTCGCAATGCTTTTCATCTATGGTTGGTTGTACCCTTGCTATTGTTGGTCATACCATCTACAATGTTTTGGAGGGTCAATTCATCTTGCTCTTGGTAGCTGTACTATTTTCTAGAGATATTATTGTTGTACCAAGATAGGCCTACAGTTTTTAGTAGTTGTTTTCATCCTTTATGTTGGTTGTATAAGTTCACACATTTAGCTATTCATTGGTAGAGGCATCCATATAAAATTAATGAGGCTGAGTGACCATATTTTGGAAGTTGTGAGTATTTTTTGCTGTTGTATTTCTTATTTCAGGCTTCCGTACCACTTTAGGGACAGATTACAGAGTTTTCAATTTGTATTGCTTGAGTTGTTACCACATTATTTCTGGGTGTTTTGGGTGCCGTACCAACTTCAGTTTGCTGTCAATAATCAAATTTCAGTCATTGTTACCAGTTTCAAATTTCAATGGATTTAAATATCTTTGTTTAATGAATCTTTTTCTATATCAGTTGCTGTTTTCTAGGTATGTTGCTCTACATTTTAAATTCAATCTTGCATAATACTACCGTTGTTTGTAATACATTTCTACATTTAGTAATCAATTGATTGGAACATTATTTTGCAATGCTCTGTGCAGTTTACTGCTAGTACTATATAAGTTTAATAGTTGATTTTTGTATGTATTTCTGGAAGGCTATGCCGCCATGACCATATAGCTTATTTAAATATTTTCATTTCCAGTTATTGCATTCATATAGATTGTGTGGCGTGCTGCTAAATAGTGCCCCAATCACTGTATGCTCTCACCTTGCCCACATCATGATCTTGGTGATCAAAAAGTGCGAAGGTTTATGCATTTCATCATAAATTTGTAAAAATTCAAAAAAATCTAATTCAGGACATTACATTGGTATCAAAGCTGGTGATCTTGCCACCTTATTTAAGAAGCTAACCATTTGATGCAGAATATACCACATGCATGGCAATGATAAAGAGTACAAATATTATTAAAGAGAAAAAAGAAGGGCACGGTCTCTTGGTCTCTAGAGCATCAAAATGCAGGGTTAGAACAACAAAATTCAGAGATTGTGACAGAAGAATTGAATATGGAAGGAAGAGAGCAGAGAACTATGCTAGATAAAGATTCTGTTGATGCTCGATGCAAAAAGCTCATACAAGGTCAAGAACGCCTATCAGATATGTTGGCTCAGTTGATCCAAACAATGCAAAATAATGTGAACGTGTCTAGATCTTCCCAAAATCAAAATGGTGAGGGGAGCTCTTCAGGATTTAATAATAACAGTAACAACAACCCTAGAAGTTGGCTAGAACTATTGTTGGTTTTGATGTTAGACCCTTCCAACCAACTTTTCTTCATAGGGAGGAAGAAGCACCAAAGGTGGAAGTTCAAAATCCAGCGATGGATGATATTATTGTTTGTTATGCTAAATATAGATCCCTTCCAACGGAATTCAAGTAGAAATGTCTCTTCCAAACTTCATTAATTTGAAAAAAAACAAAGAGTGGACCAAAACCTGAACCTAGACTTCAAACAAATCAAAAAGACCTTCAACATAAGTTGGGAAAGTTGTCCCTTTCTACTTTTGATGGGTCTAACAAATGTATAGCCCGTGCTTGGATGCAGAAGCTGGACACATACCTATCTCTCAAACCCATGTTAAAAGATGAAGCCATCAAGTTTGCCACTCTTCACCTTGAAGGCATTGCACATGAATGGTGGTATCATGGGCAAATTACTCAAGGACATAACCTCATTAATTCTTATAATGAGTTCAGCAAGAGTTGATTGAGTGGTTTGATAGAAAAGACCCTGAGGTCCATTTCAGAGAGTTGGCTCAACTCAAACAGTACAATATTGTGGAGAGCTATGTGGCTGAATTTCAGAAATTGTCAGTAATGGTTTTTGATGTATCTGGAAGGAGGCTAACTATGATGTTCATAGAAAGCTTATCTGAACCTCTCAAGGGTTTGGTTAAGGCTTTCAAACCCCAATCATTGCAGGAAGCAATCAAGAGATATATGGCATTAGAAACTTTTATTCCTAAGAGAAAATTCCAAACAAAGACTTTTCCTCAGAAGAAATCTTTTAAGAAAAGTTTTAATCAGCCTAAGAATATCCCATTAAGAAAGGAGGAAGAGGCCAAAAATGAATTGTGAAGGAAGAAACTTTGTTTCTCTTGTAAAGAAACGTGAGAACCAAGACATATGTGTCTTGCTAAAGGACATGTGCACTATATTGAGGTGGTTTCAGATGAAGAATCTGGAGCCAAGGAACTTGAGTCAAAACAAGAGGGAGATGAGCCTGACCCTGAACCTGAGAGAGACAAAATGAGGAAGCAATTTCTGGAAGTACCTTTGCTACTCTATCTGGTACTTTGAAACATAATCACTTCAAAGTTCGAGGAGTTTTGCATGGATAGAGAGTCACAATGTTGATGACAGTGGGGCAACCCATAATTTCATTGATAAGGGTTTGGTGGCCAAAAGAGGTCTTGAAATAGAAGACTACAAAGGATTTAATGTAATGGTTGCTGATGGATTCACCATGCCTTGTACAAAGAAAATTTTCCAGTTGAGAATATCCTTGGCAAACCACAAAGTGACATATGACTTCTATGTTGTTGGCATAGGAGATACTGATGTAGTATTGGGAGTTCAGTGGTTGCATTCTCTTAGAAAATACTCTTAGAATTTTCAGACCATGGAACTAGAGTTTCGTGCAAAAGGGAAGAAGGTGGTGCTCCAAGGAATCTCAAATGGAGCCCCTAGGATTGTTTCCATGAAAAGAATGGAGAGAACGTTTTGCCATGGTCAAGTTGTTTGGGCAGCCCAATGTTTGATAACTCCTACCACTTCTTCAGATGTCAAGAAGTCTTATCATGTTGATGTCTGGTCTCTTCTGGATAAGCACAGTAAAGTTTTCAACGACATACCTCCAAGAAGGCCACCTAATAGGGGTTTTGAGCACGTCATTGAATTAGAGGAATGGGCTAAGCCTGTAATAACTACTCCTTATCACCATCCTAGAAGGCATTAGGAGGAAATTGAAAAAGCCATCAAGGAACTTTTGGACATAGGACACATTAGAGCCAATTCAACCCCCTTCACTTCATCTATAATCTTGGTTAGAAAAAAGGATGGGACTATGAGGATGTGCATAGACTACAGAACCTTGAACAAAAAGACCATCAACAATAGATACATGATTCCAGGGATCAATGAATTGATTGATGAGCTACATGGGGCAATCTATTTCTCAAAAAAGACCTCAAATCAGGATATCATCAAATTAGGGTTTGAGAATAAGACATTCACAAGACAACTTTCAGGTGTCACTATGGACACTATGAGTTCTTGGTCATGCCATCTGGCTTGACTAATGCCCTAGCTACCTTTTAGTCTTGCATGAACATGAGCAAACTAAGAAATAATTGGCAAAAGTTGTTCTGATGGTTAAGGAAGCTCGGGAGAGGGAGTGGAAGGCAGCTCATTACTTCAAACAGCGCACCAAAGAGGTCTACCGATTGTGCACCCTAGTCTCCCAACAACACCAACAGCAGACATCAGCACCTACTCCACCAGCACATACTCCAGGGACGTCTACTTCCCTTCCACCTACTTGTAATATACAACCCCAAAATTTTTTCTAAAATATAGAACAATGATAAACAGTGTTAGCACAACTAAACTCCTCCGCACTTCTGATCACCAAGATCCCAATTCGGGCAAGGTGAGAGCATAATGTGCTTTAGATTACAAATTAAAACATTGTGCAAACAAGTAAACATTCATCTGCATATGCAGGCATCCACAAGTTGTGGGGATTCACCACTTTATCAGTGGGTATGAAATAAGCATGAAAGATTACAAAGCCATCCACTTATTCAGTGGGAATTCGCCACTTGTCCAGTGGGTGAGAAAATTAAAGAAAATTTCATTCTCCACACTGGCGGTAAACCATCCAGGGGTACTTAATGTGATAGAATTTACAAATGAAGCTCTAATTGAATCAATATCAAAACACAAGAATTGTAATTTGATAATAACTCCCCTCTGAATCCTTGATGTAGAAAACATATCCTGCATGAAAGAAGCCACGAAGAACTTAATTTTCCGATGAAGAATGCATTGAATAACAACTTACTGAGTTCTGATTTAACACTTTATTGCTGACTGTCCTTGCAGGTACGACAACCCAAGAAAGAAATCTGAAAACATATAAATTGATCCATACAACTAATACTCAAATCTCTGATGACAATCTGAAAATCTGATCACAAGAAACAATTCTGAGCAGTCCAATACTGAAGACAATTTCATTCAAACTCACAGCCAACACTAAACCACTGACAGGGCCGTACGGCCTGGAAGTAGTACGGCACTCATAGAAATCTCTATACAACATACAATTCCATGAAATCTCCCTCAAAGGGCTCGTCTAGTAAAATCAAATGCATTGCCAATGATAAGATTAACAATAACATCAGCAATAATAAATTATGATCATCAATGACTTTCAGCAGTATACGGACATGGAATGGTACGGCATTTCCAGAAATCATAATACATCCTCAAAATCCACCAAATAACTTGCAATGAGATCATTTACTATAGATAATTAATATGCAATCACAAAAGTCTTCAAAATATCCACTTGAAATTTCTGATGAATATCAATTTTCAGCAATGTACGGCCAGAGCAAGTTCGGCCAAGGTAGAAAATTAACAAACTCCACAAACAATCTTAAGGCACACCAAAAATTCATAGGCATACATTATTTATCACTTCCAAACTGATTACAAATAAAAACTTTACAAAATCTTCAAAATCTATTAAGCTCTACGGCAAACTCTGAATGAGTTTGCTCCAAATCCGTCTTCAGCACAATGGTGATTTCTGCAGTGAAATGACACCCAACCTCAAGAGGGTTTTCGTCCTCAAGAGCATTCCACAAGAGGATTTTCGTCCTCAAGAGAATATGGAAGAACACGCAGGTTCAATCCAGCAGAGTAACAATACAAATCCAAGCATGCCTAAACAATGAGCCCAACTCCTCTTTATATAACTTTTTGAGGGAAATAAAATATTATTTCCTTTATCCCTTCATATTTCTCCTCAAACAATATAAAATAATTCCTTATGTGTGCACAACTTAAAGTCACCACTTTTAATTAAAAGCTCTTTTTAGCTCCAAAGACCCCTTTATCAAAATAAAAGAAATATCTGCTTCGCAAGGCCCCAAAATGATGCATCCATGATTTAAAACTTTTTTTCCTCTTTCCAACGAGCTATAACACTTAGATTTTTATTAATTATTTTCACCCCTAGGAGCTTAAGTGAAAATAATAATTAAAATAGTTCATTAAATAACACCATTTTGCGGAAAATCCCAAACACCACCAAACTGTAAAATTAAGCATACTAACATACTCCATGATGGTTGGAAAGATGAATGATGCTTTCCGGGCGACTTTCCAAAAATAGACGGCTTCTCCAAGAATCTTGGAGAGCAAACCGGGAGCCCGATCAAACATTAGAAAGCATCACAATGATCATAACCACCATTTGAGCTCAAAGCCATAACCAAATGCTCTGCAAAATTGATCTGTGGCCACTCCAAGAACATTGGAGTTCTCCCAAACATGTCGGATAACCATTAAGGGACTAAGAACAAGCCAAAATACGCACAAATGCCTATGCGCCAAAAAAGGGACATTACACTACTTCTCAGTAGTCTAGCTTATGGGTTTTTGTGAGTTTTTGTATCCTAGTCGTCTGGAAGACGACTAAAACTTTAGGGGGGATAATGTCAGTCGCATAATATACCTGTATTTAGTTATGTTTTGGTTGTGATCGGTGAGGTTGTTACCTCCTGACAGTTGTAATCGTTGGCGACGATTGGCCATCCAAGCAACCGTCGGCCTCCTTTATATATTCATCACATCATTGTATTGGAGACAATTCTGGTTTTGGGATATCATTGTATGAGCAAGTTCGGAGATCATACATTTACGAGTTTTGTTGTGCATTCGCAATGAATATATTGTTATGATGTTAGTTTACTTTCAGTTCATATACATTATGTTTACTCTGTATATTCTATCTAGACTCAATAGGCAGTAAACAATGCCATTTGGCTTGACTAATGCCCTAGCTACCTTTCAGTCTTGCATGAACAGAGTGTTCAATAAACAACTAGGGAAGTTTGTTTTAGTTTTCTTTGATGACATCATCATTTACAACAAGACTTGAGAAGAACATGTGAGACATTTGGATGAAGTTTTGAGCATTCTAGAAGCACAAGCATTATTTACCAAAGAGTCCAAGTGTCAATTTCGGATATTTTGTACTTGGGTTATGTTATCAGTGCTCAAGGAGTACAAGTTGATCAGGAGAAGATTCGAGCTATCTTGGATTGGCCTCCAAATACATTGACTTAGCTGAGGGGATTCTTTGGTCTCTACAACTACTATAGGAGATTTGTTAAGGGTTTTTCATAGTTGGAAGCACCCTTGACTGATTTAACAAAGAAAGGAGCCTTCACATGGACTATTACAGCACAATAGACTTTTGATAACTTAAGGAAGTGATGAGTTCATATCCAATGTTGGCTATTCCTGATTTCTCCCTTTTGTTTGTGTTAGAATATGATGCATCTGGTGAAGGGATTGGAGTTGTCCTGATGCAAAACAAACATCCAATAGCCTTTAAGAGCTGCAAACTTATAGAAGCAGAAAGAAGGTTCTCAATCTATGACAAATAAATGTTAGCTATCATGCATGCACTGAGTAAGTTCAAACAATATCTAGTGGGTGGTAAATTTGTGGAGAAGGCAGACCACAACAATTTGAAGTACTTCCTCAACCAAAAGGACTTGAATGAAAGGCAACAAAAATGGATAAATAAACTTCAAGGTTATGACTTTGACATTGAATATGTTAAAGGGAAAAAGAACATAGTAGCAGATTCTTTGTCGAGGAAACCCACTCTATGTTCTATGACTGATATTTCAACTCATTGGAAAGTTCATATTTTAGTGGAATATTCTAAGAATGCCTTTGCTATTGACATCATGGAAGGCAAATTGCAAGATGACAAATACTGGGTAGCAAATGAGCTCGTACTCTACAAGGATAGTGTCTATCTTGTCCCTAAGTCAAAAATGAAAGATAAAATCTTGAGGGCAGTCCATGATACACCATTGCTAGGACATCCAATATACTTCAAGACATACAGAAAAATTAGGGAGAGGTTCACATGGAAGGGACTTAAGGATGATGCCCCTAAGCATATTAGAGAGTGCCTAACCTACCAACTGAATAAATTAGAGCACACATTTCCAATAGGCCTCTTGCAACCCTTACCGATACCAGAACAAAATGGGGTGGTGCAAGGAAATAATTTAATAATTTAACTTAAGTTGTCCAAAAAGTAACTTTGTGTTATATTTATAAAAGGCAGCTTATGTTTTATTACTAAAAAGGTTGTTTTCTAAAAGAGGGACATAAAGTGTCGTTAGGAATGGGGTCCAAAAGTAATGAAATTTGGGAAAAAGTGGAAATTAATATTTTATTCTCACCTGAGTTGCCCTAAAAGTGCCTTTATAAGGAGTTGAGCTCATTTGAAGGGTTAGACTGAATATGATTTTGCTTCTACAATTTTGAGTGAGAAGCTATGTTCTTCTCATATTTTTTTGAGGACAAAAACCCTCTCTAAAATACCAATTTCGGGGATGAAAACCCTCTTAGCTAGATTTGGTGATTTCATCCAGAAATCACAATTGTGTTGAACGATTTGTGCCATTGATTTTTTCTGTGAAGTTTTCAAGATTTGTATTATTTTGGAGTTTTAGTTGAGTGCAGTGATTTTTCCAGATGTGTGTTGAAGGTGGAGTTTTTATAAGTTGTTGATGATAATGAATATTTTGATACTATTTGATGTGTTTTAGGATGCAGGTTTTGAGAGCTCATTAATCTGAGATTTTGTTTTCAAATGAAGAGATTTGAGGTGATTGTTGAAGCTCCAAATGGGATCGTACTTTTCCTATGGGAAAATCGTACTAACTCCATGTGCTAGGCATTTGATTTGGTAGAGATGTAGTTTTGAATCCTAAGTGCCGTAACTAGTTTCTGGAGTTGGGCGTATGTTTCCCTTATGTTGAAGACTTACCAAGTGTCGTACATATGGGAAGAAAGACGTAAGAAATTGAAGTCAATATTTTATTGTGCTTTGACCCACCGTACCTTTGCTTATAATATGTGTGAAGATTAGGGGGGACGTGAGAATAAAAAGAAGTCGTTTCAAGCTTATGTCTAATGTGAGGATCTTGTGGGGCCGCCACTTCATAAAGAAGAAATGATCAAACCTTGTGGAGGATATCTCTTGTTTGAACTAACTTTATACTTGTCATTTTTCTCTTGTTGAGACGTCTTTATTCAGTCAGATTGTAATAACCTACACCTATTGTTCTTTTGATTTATCTTTATTTTAATGTTATATTTTTTTATTTTTTCTGTGATCTTTCAAAACTAGATAGAAGATGCAGAACGGGTTTTCGTTTTCATGAGATGTGTATGCCAGAATACAAAGAAAGATAACATGCAAATGAAACCCAGAAAATCTATGATAGTTATGAACTAAATAATCAAGACCCAGTTCATAGAATGGCATAAAATGAATTATCATCACATACCCATGTTGAAATATGCAACTTTGAAACTTTGTTGTAGCTGGACCAACAACATGAATATGGTTTTGTGCATTAAATACATCAGCAAATGCGAGGTAACAATCTACAATGATAGCATAGGCCCATAGGCCAAAAATCAACCCAATTGCAATTAAGAAACAACCCCAACGAACCCCTGTACGACTGCCCAAGTGGTACGGCCAGCAAGGATGGTACGGCCAGCAAGAGAAAGAGGTAAAACAGACCCAAAACCTCCACAAAATTGCAGATAAATCAGTCTCTTCTTTAATCTCTCAGCTGCACCAAAAACTGTGAAGATGTAACATAAACCCTCTCCAAAACTCCGTCAAAGTGTATCAAACTGAAGCACAATTACAGCCACTGTGTATGGCTGTCCCAAAGTCCCCTTGGGTGATCTTTCACACCTGCGGAAGACTGATACCAATGGTGGTTTTCGTCACCAAAAGCCCTGGCTTTTATCTATTTTCTCAATTTATTGCTATGTTACCAGTTCTTGGAGAAAACTCCCTGGGTCCCGGTTCGGTCCGGCCCGGGTCCTAGTCCGGGTCCGATTTGTCCAGGGATACTGACAGGGTTCTTCCATTTGCCTGTGGGTTCGTCTGGGAAGAACCTAGGCGAACCCACATCGAACCCACTGCGAACCCACTGCGAACCCAGGAAGAACCTGCGGCAGCCAGCGAAAAACTCACCTTTTTTTTTAGTTTTTTTAATAAAATTTGACATTTTTAAATTGTTTTTTCTTGATTTGACAACACTCCAACCCTAAAAGCATGATGTGGAAACAATTTTAAGACAAAAAACAATCAATTTTCCTCATTCCAAATGAAAAAACAAAACTCTTCCATATTGTGCTGAGCTATTTTTTTTTCTTGCCATCAAATCTATAGAGTTGAAGATCGTTTGGTGAAGGATCTAAAGCGATTGTTTTGCTATTCCTACGGGTGTGCAATAGCTCGTTTGCTACAAAGGGGATTGTAGAGGCAGATTTTGCAAAAAAGGTTGGTTTTTTTTGGTGTTTTTTTTCTACATTTTTCTTTTGTTTTGAATCTTTTTTATTCTTTTTTCTAAATTCTTCTATCTACTATAAATCAATGGCACATTTGTAAAGCTTTTAAACTCAACTAGGTTTTAATTTATTTTTTTGGTTTTCAATTTGAAATTTCATTTGTTTGAACTTTGAAACTTTGAATTCATGGAATGTGTTGTTTATTGATTTTTTAAATTTATGGCATAGGGATTACAATGGCAAGCGGTTCAACCTCGTCGGAGAAATCCAAGTTCAAAACAGATCCAAATTCTCCCCTTTGGAAATATGTTAAAATGTTAGAACCACTTCCAGGCAGTGGAGGTTATATATGGATGTGCAATGGTTGTGGGGTTCAGTATAGAAGCTCTTACAGTAGGGTGAAAGCCCATTTGTGTAACATACCTGGGTTGGGCATCAAAGCTTGCCCTGGAAAAAATGGTGTACCCATCCCACAAGCTCAAGTCCTTGCATATATCCAAGAGCAAGAAAAAGCAGAGGAAGCATCAGGTCGTAAACCAAGTCACCCTTTGCTAAAGACTCAAAGAGGTTCTCGAGGAATGAAGCCCCCTCAATCAGCATCACCATCAGAATTTGAACAGGAACATGTAGAGAGCCACCCATTTTTGCCTACAGTTGAACCTGTAGCACGCAAAAGATCAAAGGGACCATTGGAAACGGCATTTCACAATGAGTCTCGTGAGTTTGCTAATCAACAAATTGCAAGATGTCTCTATGCGAATGGCTTATCTTTCAATGTTGTTCGCTCACCGTATTGGAAAGAAATGGTGAAAGCAATTAATGATGCTCCAAAAGGTTTTAAGGGCCCAGGTTTTGAGAATGTACGCACCACCTTATTGGAAAAGGAAGTGAAGTTTGTAGAGGATAAATTGAAGCCCATAAGGGAATCTTGGGCTAAGACAGGTTTATCCATCGTTTCTGACGGATGGAAAGATTCAAAAAATCGGCCATTGATCAATGTTATTGCAGTGTGCCCTAAAGGCGCTATGTTTTTGAAGGCAGTCAATTGTGAAGGGGAGGTGAAGGATGGTCCATTTATTGCTAATATTCTTTGTCAAGCCATTGAGGAAGTGGGGCCTCGAAACGTGGTTCAAGTGGTAACAGACAATGCAAAAAATTGTAGAGCAGATGGTTTATTGGTTGAGGAGCGTTACACATTTTTTGGACACCTTGTGCGGTCCACTCCCTCAACCTTATGCTACAAAAAATTGGCAAAAAAATTGATTGGATCAAACAGGTGTATAGTGAGGCAGAAGACATCCAGATGTTCATCACCAACCACCATATGTCACAAGGCATTTTCAGATCATTCTCAAGATTGGAGCTGCTAAAGGTAAGTGAAGCTTCAAGCAATTTTTATTTTTTCTTAAGTTTATGTTTTTGAGTTTTGTAAATTTATTTAAATTATTTTTTAAGAAGCCTTATTTTTTTATTTTTTTTATTTTGATTTTTATAGGTTGCTGAGACCCGTTTTGCCTCCAACACAATTGTCTTAAGATGGCTTGTGAAGGTTAAAGAGGCACTCTCTAGCATGGTCACCAGCCAAAATTGGTCCATATGGAGGCAATCTAGCACTGAAAGGGCAACAAAAATTAAGCAATTGATCCTAGATGACCATTGGTGGGATCGTGTTGAGTATCTCTTAAGTTTTACTGAGCCCATATTGAGTATGATCCGTTATACCGACATGGATAGGCCTTGTTTGGGAGAGGTATATGATGGCATCGACTCAATGATTGAGAAGATGAAAGCCATCATAAATGAACATGAGCAAGATCCTCAAGAAACTTTCTTCAATCAAATACACCAAATTATTGAAGAGAGATGGGACAAAATGACCACCCCATTGCATCTTCTTGCCTTTGCACTGAGTCCCAAATATTATAGTGCTCAACTCCTTTCTGTGGGGACAAGGGTTGCCCCATATAGAGATGCTGAAGTCAGCCGAGGGTACAAGGCAGCATTTCGCAGACTCTTTGTTGATCCTGACATACGAGAAGCAGTTAGAGCTGAGTTCATGCATTTTGTGAGCTCCACGGACATGGGTGTTGATGCTCTTGTTGACAAATATAAGGTTGATGCTCATATGTGGTGGTACTTCCATGGCCAATCATTCATACACCTACAACCTCTTGCAATAAAAATTTTAGCGCAAGTAAGTTTTATTATCTTTTAGATTTTTATTTTTTAAGTTTAATTTCTAAATTCGAAATTTCTAATTTATAACTCTAACTGTCTAATGTTGTCTTGTATTAATAAGTTGCTAGTTCATCAGCTTCTGAGAGGAATTGGAGCACATACTCCTTCATCCACTCAGTAAAGCGTAACAGGCTGCACTCAAAAAGGGCGGAGGACTTAGTGTACGTGCATTTCAACTTGCGCCTCCTTACACACAAAAACAAGGACTACAAGGAAGGGGACTCAAGGAAGTGGGATATCGAGCCAAAGCATACTAACCTGGATGCTACCATTTCCCACCTTGCCGCACTTTAAGTTGATGTTGATGTTGAGATTGGTAGTGGCCCTAGTGGGCATGAGAGTGGCAGTGCTAGTGCCAGTGCCAATGCCACTTTTTGTGGTTCTACTAATATACCAGTGTTTGATGATGCTCATATGGCTTGTGGTGATGATATTTTTGATGACCCATATGACAGTGATGCCTAATTAGTGATGGCATTGGCTGATTGTTCACATTTGGCATTATAATTTTGATTTTTGAATTGTAATAACTATATATATCATGACATTCGACATTCGTGTTTGACTAATTGACATTGTAGTGTTTTTAATTTCTAACACTAGTGTGGTTTTGTTTATTATATGATCATATTCATGATGCTATGGTATTCTGAACTTAATTACTGCTACAAATATGAATATATTTCTGATTTTTATATGTTTTTGTATGGACGAACCCAAAACAAACCCACACCAAAAAAAATTTTGACCGAACCCAACCCGAACCCGTACCAAAACTGGTAACTTAGGTTTATTGTTTTTTCTTCTTTAAAACCTTATCCAATTTTAATTGGAAAGCCACTCTCTCCTCCAATTAAAATCCCCCAAACCCTCATTGCAAAGCAAGTCTCATAAAATATAATATCAAGAATCAATTACTTTTCCCCTCTTTTGCTTTTTTATAACCCCCACAAGTGAGTCGACCCATATGAGAGGGAAATGTAATTTTAATTTGCACTTTATTCCTCAAAAGGGGCGTCCAAGTCCCTTAGTGACTTACTTTTGCATTTTTCCTTATTTTTCCAAAGTCACCGACATTATATTATAAAGTCCATATATTAATAACAAAATATAACTTACGGACTTTAAAATGAAAGCCCAAACGATCACAGAATCTTATGAGTTATGGACCGTTGGAAAAGTCTTGTCATAACGCTCTGCCTCCAATCATGAACTACCTCATCCGGGTGAAACCCTAACTTACTAAAAATAGTAAGTTCCAGCCAAAGTGTCAGAAACCGACCAAACGAACTCCCAGAGTTCCCTAACCACTTTGGTTAGTCTACGGGAACCGAGTATAGGCTAACCCCACTAGGAAAGGGGACATTACACAAATCGCACATCATATGCAGAGGGAACGTAAGGGAAAGAGGAAGTGTAATCGCTGACTATTCTTGGTGCTTAGATGTTGTTTGGAGGCGCATAGTACTGCCTATCCTTGGACGTGCCTTAGAAGGGAAGTTTTTAGCTGCTTAGAATGTTTGTAGCATGCCATACTTTGGTCTTGGAGCTTCAGAATGTTACTGATCGGACTAATTACAAGTTTCAATGTTTTTTCAAAGGATTCTAAGTGGGTTTCAGTCTTGTATTGCCATCTACATCGGTTGTGGAATGTTTACTACATCAGAATTGTGTGGACCAGCATTGTGAGCATAAATAAATGGTATAACTGATTTCCTCGACCAATTTTTTTGTGTTGCTACAGTCTGATTTTGTGAACAGAACATTAATATCAGTTGTTGCAGCCTTTTGCTAGCAAGTTTATCTTATTGTATTGCATTCATGCTTATGTATAACCCCGGATGATAGTACCGCCAAAGGTATCTCATATTGTATGCATTATACATATAGTAAAACTGGATGGTTTACTGCCAGTTAGTATAGCATTCAGTTCTAGCCCGTTTGGCATTGAACAAGCTTGATGCTATCGACCATTTTGGTCCAAATCAGCTTAGACATTCTATCAGTGGCTTTGCTTGCATGCACACATCTACTGAAAAAGTGTTGATAAGGTTGGCTCAACGGTCTTGTGTGCTTCATTTTGTAACTGCATCAAACACACTTCGATGAATAAGCGCAAATAAGGACAGCCCAGTCGCCTTGTGTGTTCATATCATATTGCATTGGCACACTCCATCGAAGAAGTGAAAATAAGATCGGCTTGCCGCCTTATGTGCCATCGTGGTAGCATTCAGTGTTTGCATTCATCAGAGTAGTTGTGTGTGGTCCAAAACACTATATGCTCTCACCTCGCCCACACTGGGATCTTGGTGATCAAAAAGTATTCGGACACTGCACTTGCATTTCTATATTGCAAAAAAAAAAAAAAAAATTGGATGTGCATATTACAAATGCTTATGAATAAGGCTCAATTTTAGCAATGGCTTCTACTATCAATGAATCATGTGAGTAGAATTCACATGGTTATATTTATAGACTTGCATAAGAATTTTCTATCTTTGGTCTATATTGATGCATTGGATTGGATTTTTTGCCTCATTCTCTCCTTGCTACTTGTGGACCATTTGGCATCTATGATTAACTTCTTATCCTCAAGGATATTTTACTGAGTTTTTAACGTTTTAACTGCTGCTATCTGTGACACTAACTAAAGCTTACCTCATGGGAACACATTCCTTGTATATGAGGCATTCCATCTTCTCAAAGCTGTCATTACAAGTTCTATGATATTTACATATGTCCAGAAGTTATAACAATTTAAGACTGTCCAATCTATTGAAAGAAATTATCTAAAAAAAATGTTGGTAAAGGACCTCTGAGATCAATGTATCCATATTGAAAATGAATCTAAAAAATAATTTCCCTCATCATTTCTTCTCAGAATTTTTTCTTCAGAAAAAGGACAAAGTGACAAGCAGAAAACTGTAAAGCATTTACTCATCTAACACAGCTCTTAATTGAAATGAGTTGCTTAGATATTTCATCCAAGTTTTACATAATTTATTATAAATTATAAAAAGAACTGTGTAACATCAGATCACAGCAGTCATCGGATTTTACCTTAAATTTGGAGCCTCGTATCCTGCAACAGAAAGCATCCAAACAAAACTCACGACTGTCAGCCTAGAGAGTAATGCATATTTCAAATTCAACAATATATATAACTTCCATTGCATTTCCTCACCATTCATGAGAAAGTCTTAGTGATGCATAAAATCAGAGATTAAATATCTCTATATACAAGTACAAACAGACGTACAGTGAGCATAATGTAAGGAATGTAATAATGTTAAGCAACCCAAAGTAGTATCTTTAATTACCAGTGCACTATATATTCATTAATATAATCAAACAATTTAAAAGCTATTTAAAACATTATCAGGTAGTCTATATCTAATTCTAAACCATAGAAGCAAATATCATTCATGGAAATTTCTCACCATCCCAAAAGATAAAGATATTTTCAGTTTCTCGGGAACCAGAAAAAAATCAAGAACCCAAAAACTGCAGTAAAAATTTAAAAAAAGAGAAATAACTAATGTTTTTTACATTTAAAGCCATTTTAATTGCATAGAAAGTGAGAGCATGAAAGTAAACAAGAGTGTACGCCATGAATTCTGAAACATGGATTTTTCTCATTAATGTTGAGATCGCTGATTACAGATAATGTAATATAAATCTCTTTACCAATGTTAATAAATGACTGCCAGAATGATAATGAACCCTTAATGCAACAGAAACAACTAATGTAAATACGACTTGTTAACCCCACTGTTCTCCTTAACTATCATGTCCAAGAGACTAATCTATACACAAAATGGTCACTACAGTTCACAACAACAATCTCCCTAACCTCTTCAAATACCTCTTAAATTTACAGCAGCGGCAAGCGTTTCAGGACAGTAATGTCCTGTCTTAACAACGTTTCACATTAATCACTTTGATCAGTAATATTTCCTGTAATGTTGACACTAATATTGATGCCCATATTGATTGATCACAATACTAATAAGGATGCTACTAAACACTGTTCTCATCAAGAGTGTACAGGTCACAATAATGACAGAATGCTACTAATCAATGATCATAAGATTATTACTGATCACAAAAGTATAGTTATGTCAAAAGACAATGATGACAACAACATTCTCAACTGGTACAAGATTACTAACAACTAATATCTAACAATGAAAATCGCCAAACAATTGCCTCAATAATACAACTATTTTACAAATGAAATAATGACAACAATATCCATTGATAAGTACAAATGACAGCAAGTCCACGACAACACTAACATCTATGATGCAATAATTATCACAAGTCAAAGGATAGCATAATCATTTGACAGTTTTGTCTAGTAATGACTATGCTCACAAATCATAAATAATGACAGCAGTGTTTGTTGTTGTCAAAGGCAACAGTGATAATCACTAATCACAATAACAATAGTCATGTTCTCTATTCACAAGGTTTTCAAACCCGATTATACCAAGTGTTTTCAAAACTATAGATACCTACATTCATTTTTGAAATAACAACAATAAATGTCGTTGCCCATTTGCAATAGAGCTAACTACTATACAATAATGGCACCCAGAAATCTTAACTACTACTTACACCATTCAAAGTGTATAACCCGTTTATAAAAGTTCTAGAGAAGAATGATCAAAAAATTGAAGGTTTGATGCTTATATAGAAAAAAAAACTAATTTATTGTGATATTATAGGTGATATATGATCAATAATTTCGCAATATATTGGTGAAAAATTCAGTCAAAGTCACAGTCAAAGATATTTTGAAAAACTTGCGATATTTTCAAGAAAATGTTGGGAACCCTAGTGAGAAGATATATCGGAATAAATCCGGATATTTTAAAAATATTTGCTTCTATGAGCTAAACCAAGCAAACTCACCGGAATTCAAAAACATGATACTAAATCATATTTCCTACATACATATTTTTCCATGCTGACTTTCAAATATTTCCTAGAATTTTATGATTATGATCTTACAAATAAAACAAAGGGAGTGCAATGAATATCATGAAACTATATCAAAGTCCATGGTCCATAGTGCTATATTGCCTAGTTGACTTGGCATTACACTATATCTCATATTTTCTTCAAGAATCCTCTTATTGTGGAAGCACATATAATCTGTAATGTCCCTTTTCTAGTTCATTCCAACATTCTTGGAAAGCTCCAAGATTCCTAGAGAATTCCATCATCTTTGGAGAATGACAACTTTTTGTGGACGGAAGACCTATGCACTTAAGGTGTTGGTGGAGTTATCAGGAAAGTATAATTGGCTCATTTTAATATTTTTCATAGACTTTGAGAATGTGCTGCAGAAAACAATTAAATAATTATCTTAAGTTGTCTTAAGGTAACTTTATATTATTTTCTTAAAGGCAACTTATGTTTAGTCATTTATTTTAAAAGAAGGATGGCCAATGTCATAAAGTGTTTTTAAAAGAGGGCCAAAAGTAATAACACTAGGCATGGGGTACAAAGTGATGACTTAAAAAGTCATTTTAAAAGTGACTCATAAAAGTGACGTTAAAAATGGGAATTAAAAGTATTATCAAATTAAAAGATTCAAAAGTCACTTTATTTTTATTATGGAAGGGAAAAGTGAAAATAAAAGAGACAATATTTGGTTGCCCTAAAAGTGCCTATAAAAGAAGGAAATTAGAACAAAAAGAGGCTATTGTTGATTTTGAGAAAACCCTTGTTACAAAGGTTGAACTTTGTTCATCTTCTTTTGCCTAAGGGCGAAAATCCTTTTGGCAAAATTAGTTTTGAGGACGAAAACCCTCCTAGTTGATTAAGTAATTTCATACCTGCATGCTTCATGATTTGGTTTCGAGGACAAAAAGCCTCCTAGCCCTTTGAGTGGTTTCATTAAGGAATCACCATTGAGCTGAATGCTTCCAGTTTCTTTGGGTATTTAGTGTTTGGAGATTGTAGTTTTTCAAATTCGGTGATTTATCAGAGTTGAATGTTTATATTATTTCAGTTGTTTGGTGTTGTGGTTTTCAGAACTAATATATTATCCAATTTGGTGTGTTTCAATTTCCACTTGTGTGCTTTGATGGTTTTGGTGTGCTTTTTAGATTGATGTGGAGATTTATGGGTGTGATTTAGTTGTTGTTTGAGTCTTAACCTAGCATTTTGCTAATGCATTTTTAGTCGCTGCAGTCTGAAGGCTATTTATTTGCCTAAAATACAGGTCGTACCTCCTTATGCTTCAGCCGTACCACTTGTGATTGGTAGCAACAGACTTTGGGAAGTTTGGGTGAGCCATATAGTTTTGGAATGAGGGTTTTGTAATGTCCCCATTCTTGGAATGGTCGCCTTTAGATAGGATTTGGGCTTCTCACCCCCCTCCAAGAATCTTGGAAGACATCTTGGGTAATGAGGATGACTTGTGCACTTGCCTTGGATAAGATGATTTGGAGCAAGCTATTTGAGAGAGTTTCCATCATGTCGGGAGATCACATTGTATTATGTGGATGCCATGTTGACATAAGGAGATGCCCTCATTCATGCCAAGACAAATATTTGGGCGCTTTGTTCATGATTACATTGTACATATCAGTGTGGAGGTCATTATTATTATTATTATTATTACCTTGGCACATGATATTCCTAAGCTAACACTTGAAGGAGGAAACAAAATAATAAACAAATCTTTAATTTGGTTTATTATTGGCGCTCATCATGTTGAAGGATGGTCGGCCCTATAGAAGGGAAATTCACATTCAAAAATAAATATATCTTTGCCTAGGTCGGTCCTATGAGAGAGGACAAATTGCATATGTATAGGTGGTCATTTGGCATGGCAAGATCTTCATTCATTCATTCAATCGACTTTTGGAGTATATCTCTTAAAGAAGGATTTGAGGCGAAAATCTCAAGTCTTAGGAGTTGGACGAAACCCTAGCTTCTTCTTTTTGAGGATTCTGTGACGGGAGTTCACTTGCACTTCATGGATTTTGGAGCAGAATTATATATCTGATTTGGAGATCATTTTCAGGCACTTATTTGGCATGATATTGTTCATCTTTGTGGAGAAGTAGGCCCTAGTCTTGGAGTGCCCTTCATTGGAGGAGAGCACCTATATTTTGTGGTTGCTTTTTGAAGTTTACTTGCTGATTTAGGGCTTGAGCAGAGCAGAATTTATGACAGCAGCAGAGCAGACCTGAGCAAACTCATTTGAGGAGGTATTTCTAGTGCTTTTGTGTTTAGAAGACCTAGGGTTTATGCCCTAATTGGAGCAGCAGCATTAGAGCCTAGCTTCTATCATTTTGTAAAGTCAAATTGCTTTGTAATTGACATTATATATTCAGTTTTATAGCAGTAGACATTTGAGTTACATTTCAGTCCATTATGATTGCAAATTAAAGTGGTTCCCTTGCATATTCATTGTGGATTTCAAGTATATTGTTGGAAAGTATATTGGTGATGATTTTGCAATGTATTGGATATGTTTTTGGGCTGTTATAAGCATATGTTAAGTTTGAATTTAAGTGCAGCAGTTAGGTTTAAAGCAGAAAAATAAAAGAGCAGAAAACTAGGGCAGAAGTTGGGTTAGGGCAGAAATCTAAAGTGCACAAATTTTAGGGCAGAATTCAGATAAATCATTGGGAAAGCCCGTAAATTCAAACTTCTCCATAATATCCCCATTTGGCATATTACAAGTTTGTAGAGTTTTAGTGACAAATCAGTTTAGAACAGCAATTAACTTCCAACATCAACTCCAAATCAACAAATTAACATTGAGTTTAAATCTTTTTTGGCTCACTGTAGTACCATGTGGGTATGTACTTTATATTGCTAATTTCCCAATTCTAACCTTGGCTGCAGCAGTTGATATATGGCTGATTAGAATTATTTTCAGTGTATTGTTGTTCATTGTTTATTCAAAATTACTTATCTAATAATTTCAATCTCATGATTAAATGTAAATCTAGATGGTTCAACTGCCAGATAGTAATTTGCATATCAATTGAATTGTAAATCTGGATGGTTTAACCGCCAGATAATCATTTGCATTTGTATTTTATTTTCAGCCCGTTTTGGCATTGATTGGGTTTGCATTGTTATCAACCATTTTGGCTTGATTGGACCACCTATTATCTACCAGTGGCTTTGAGTACATATGCATACTTGTCCACCGAAAAGGTGTTGATTTGGGTCGGCTATGCCACCTATATGCTCTAGTCAGCCATGCTGCCTATTTACTTTTCCAGCATTGTAATCATTTAGTTGGTGTTTTTGAACATTGTATGCTCTCACCTTGCGCACATTGAGATATGGGTGATCAAAAAGTGTGAGGGCTTGCATTTGCATCATTCAGATATTGTAAAATTTCCAAAAAAATAATTGGAACATCATAGTGGTATCAGAGCTGGTGATCTTGCTAGCCTGTTCAGAAGCTAACAATTTGTTACAACTTTATTCGTTGCATGTCAGTTTCAAAAGTTGCATGTCAGTTTCAAAAGTTGCATGTCAGTGACCAACACTTGCATGTCAGTGACCAACACTTGCATGTCAGTGTTCAATGTTTACATGTCAGTTTTAGAGGTTGCATATTAGTGACCAACACTTGCATGTAGTGTTCAGTGTTTGCATGTCAGTTTCAGAAGTTGCATGTTAGCGATCAGCACTTGCATGTTAATGGTCAGAGTTTGCATGTCAATTTCAGAAGTTGCATGTTAGTGATCAGCACTTGCATGTCAATATCAGTAGTTGCATGTTTTGAGTTTCAATAGTGATTTATCAGTCAGACGATTATCAAAGCCTTGATTCTACCAACCTAGGAATCATGGCGTTAATAAGTCAAAAAGATTTGGGAAAGAAGCTTTACAGTGCAAGTAAGAAACTTGAACACCTACCTCAATCAAAGGATGATCTACTCTATGTTTTGAAGGAAATGGAAATTTATTTATCTATGGTAGATCAATTAAATCATGAGGCCATGCAAAAGGTTGTGACTCCGTTAGTGGCTTATTTGGTTAAGCCCAAGCTTATGAGACACCCAGATAAAGATGTGAGACTTACAGTTACCTCTTGCATTACTGAAATTACAAGAATAACAGCCCCAAAAATTCCTTATAGCAGCAACATCATGAAGGAGATATTTCAGTTGATTGTGGAAAGTTTTCAAGGTTTAGATGAAATCATAAGTCCTTTTGCTAAGAGAGTTATGATTCTGGAAATTGTTGCAAAAGTTAGATCTTGAGTTATTATGTTAGATCTTGAATGTGATGATATTATTCTTAAAATGTTTCAACATTTCTTTGCTATTGGCAGTAAGAATCATCCAGAAAATGTTGTAACATCTATGCAAACAATTATAACTTTGATTCTGAATAAGAGTGATGATATTGCCCAGCCACTCTTATCAGTTTTATTGGCCAATGTGAGGAAGGATAAGCGGGAAGTTTCACCATCTGCACATGTGCTAGCTAATAATGTTCTTAAACAGTGTGACAAGAGATTGAAGCCATACTTAACAGTGGAAGATGAGAGCAAAAATGAACTTCGAAGATAGAAACGTTGTTTCTCAAACAAAGAACCCTAGGAGCCAAACCATAGATGTCTTGGCAAAGGAAAGGTTCACTATGTGGAAGTGATATCTGACGAGTCAAAAGTTTCAGGCAAAGAACCTATAGTGTCCCTAACACAAATTTTGAACCCAAACTTGCAATATTTCTGATTTTTGGCTTGCAGGGATTTTGTCAAACACTTTGCATGCAACTTATCATATAGAATTTTTGAATTCAATGAATTAGAACAGCTACAACTATGGATATTAAATCATAAATGAACCATTTAAACATCACAATATTCAATGACAACACAGGGACATTTATCAAACATTTGGCCTCCTTTATTTGATGTTGAAATTGTATACAATGAACTTCAATATTGTTGATTAGAAATCAGAATCACATGAGCAGAGAGAACTTTGATCTCTAACCTCACAATAGATTGAAAATACTTGCAATAGGTGCCAAGATGATGTGGAAATGTGAACAGCAACAGAAACCCACGATTCAACACCAAAAATATCCTTTCAGTCATCTATAGACTCTACAAATATGCCCAGGGATGTTGTGTAGCTGGGCAGCCAGCTTCAATATGATGGAAAATGCTCCAAAGTAGGGTCGTGCCTTCCCTCCAAGGCTCCCACAACCTTTACAAAGTCCACAAACCTCCTCTAATGCATAGATTGCCCCCAAATATTGCCGCGATTCCTTAAAAACAGCTGCAAACTAGGGCTAAGGGGCTGCTGCTATAATCAAGATGGTTGTGGCTGAAGGTGTTGAAGGCTTTTAGGCCTTATTTCAAACAAAAAATCCCACCGTGATTTGTTCTTGAGGCATCTGGTAGGAGTAGGGTTTGAAACCCCAACAAACCTCACAAAATACTTTGTTATATTTGCTTGCAAATAATGAAGATTTTCCCCTTTCAGCACCTGCAATAAAGATGAAGCTAGAAAATATAACAATGCCTACACAATCTTCTTCTTCAGCACAAACTTCAATCAATCTGCACAAATGTGAATCCACCTCTGCATCGGCTAGGAAGAAATTCCTTCCCCGAAACCAATCTTCATCCTTGGGTTTTCGTCCTAGGGCTGTAGAAAACTTGCTCAACTCCCAAACTAGGTTTTCAGAAAATATCAATTATCAATCATCGAGAATGAGGAAATGATTTCCCTCAACCTCTTTTTATAACCCCAAGGGATCTTTCTAGAAGTTATATTTTTTAATCATTTAATAACTTTCTAGAAAAATCCTTTATTTCATTTCTTTATAAAGTGACTATTATTTTAATTTACTTTGAACTATAAAGTCACTTTATAATTAAAAATAATTATATTTTCCGCACAACTATTAAATTGCGGAAAATACTAAAATGGCCATTATGCGAATTTTGATTATGCCAACATACCCTTGCATCCTCAAGAAATCAACCTCTATGAAAATTGGCGCTTTCCAAAAATAGTAAGCTTCTCCAAGAATTGTGGAGAGCTCCTAGAATGTCGAAACTACATCCGAAAGTACATTGGACTTGTCCTAACCTCCTGAACTCACTGCCACTATCAGAATTTTGTCCCGAAAAAGTTGTCACTCTCCAAGATTGTTGGCCATAAAAAGGGGACATTACAGAACCTGGAAACAAGGTGTAACCAAATGAGCCAAAATTACAAGAGAATGATAAGGAAGGAATTGTGATGGATATTCCTGATCCACAACTTCAAGTTGAGGTTAAGGAAGAAGTTGTAAAACATGAGCTAAAGGAAGAAGAGATGCTAGCATCTAGAGTACTAGAAGTTGTTATGGAGCTTGAGTTGAAGGAGGAACACAGAGCTGCAAGAAATTGAAAGGAAGCAGACCTTGGAGAAATCCACCATTCAGGTGGAAAGTATAGAATTTAATGAAGAAAAAGTTATCTTATTGACTTCTAAGTTTGCAGATCAGCAGAAGAATTATGTTAATGAAGTCAAGAAAAGGACATCATTTGTTGAACACTCAAGTGGAAAATATGTTCATGATCAAGATGCAGCCATCAATCTTCCAAGGACTAAGTCCATGCCATATAATGGTGATTTGTAGAATAATTGTACAAATGAAAGTGAGAAGAATTTGTTGAGTCACCAGAATGATGATGTTGACAAATGGAGCCTTCCTGTGATTTTAGATGGGAAAATCAAGAAACATATGAGAAGGAGTTTCAAGATGACTTTGTTGAAAGGCATGCGCATGAGGAAAGTATCTTAGTAGATACCTATGATGGTATTGAGCTTGCTGAAATTTTCAGAACAGTGGCTAATAAGAAGCAATTTGACTATCTCTGTGATTGTAGTATTGATTCTAGCAAAAGTTTGATTTCATGGCTAGTTTCTAGTCATCATGAAGGTGAATGGGTGAAGAGTATAACTTGTAAAGGACACATAGATCCTTTGGTGCAAGTTCGGAATTTTTGGTACACATAAGAGTTTGAGATTCGGGTGATACTTTGAGACACCCGATATTGAAGTTTGAAGTGGAGCAAGCAATGGGTTCTTGCCTAATGACTCATCTTGTTGGTTCATTCCTTGTTCATGGTGCCGTCATTCCTTCTATTAAAGGAGTTTGCAAGGCAACTCACAAGAACGTGAAGGATGAAATTTTGGAGGAGGTAGTTGATGGCCAAACATTTGATGCTTGTGAAGTTGTGAATTCACAAGTAGAGTTGTCTTCCATGGTACAAAATCAAAATATAATGGTTCAAGACCTTCTTGGGATGACCAAATTTAATGAATCTTATGAAATTGCTGCTCATAAAGCAATAGTTAATGAGAAATCTGCAACATTTGAATTTGATCAGCTGAAATATGCAGATCACTTTCACAAAGGGAAGACTATACTTGAAGATCATGTTGCACCTACAAGCACTTTTCTTCTCATCTACAGAGATACTTCAAAGACATTCTTATGTGAAGATGTTAGCCAAGTGACAAAATGTTGTAGTTTGCAACCACGAGCAAGCAAAGAAAAGTCAGTTTTCTGAAATTGTGCAAAGGCCCAAAGAGTTGCATGAATCGAAGAAACAATTGATTGTAATAGAAAAGAGAGAGGTGCAAGTTCTAACGGAGTTGGATAGCACGAAAAGGCTCATTGAAGAGATATCACTAAAATTGAAGAGAGCTCAAATTAAGGAGACGTCGAAAGACATAGCAGATGAAGGAAGTGAGTTGCAAACGGTGAAGAAGGCATTAGAGACAATGAAATCTGAATACCTGCATTTGATAAGAGATAGAGATGATGTCATCAAATTTGTAGAGGAGGCCTTAATTTCACCTAAGGAATTAAGGGAAAGGGTTGATGAACACACCTTTGAGCATAGTTCAACCAAGGACTATTTTGAAGATTCAACTATAAGGGAATCAGAAATGATGGTTTCAAAAGATTGTACAAAATTAGGGCAACATGAAGAGTGGTCTAATCAAGGAACTGATTTCCAAACTGAAGACTAGGATGATTTTCAAACTTTTTCTAGATCCCAATTGGTTCATGATTTAGCTATCATAGGAGAAAATTTAGATGATTTTCTCGCTGAATTAGTTGAAGAGACTTCACCTGGTGAAGGGCTTCCCAATTATATCAAAGGAGCACAATAGAAGCCAATTGCGTTACATGAAGGTTTGAGGATTGGGAATTGCAAATTCCCAAGATTAATTTGGAATCCTGGTATTTACAAAATAAATCAATCAGTTGAAGTTGATGAGCTAATTTGATATTTCTTGAGGACAAGCAATTTTCAGGAGGGAGGACTTGTGATGTCCCTTTTCTAGTCCATTCCAACATTCTTCGAAAGCTCCAAGATTCTTGGAGAATTCCATCATCTTTGGAGAGCCAACTTTCTGTGGACGGAAGACCTATGCACTTAAGATGTTGGTGGAGTTATTAGGAAAGTATAATTGGCCCATTTGTTTGGTGTAGTGGTTTTTAGAACTGATATATTATCCAGTTTGGTGTGTTTCAGTTTCAGCTTGTGTGCTTTGATGGTTTTGGTGTGCATTTTTAGATTGAAGTGGAGATTTACGGGTGTGATTTAGTTGTTATTTGAGTCTTAACATAGCATTTTGTTGATGCATTTTTAGTCGTTGCAGTTTGAAGGCTATTTCTTTGCCTAAAATATAGGTTGTACCTCTTTCTGCTTCAGCCATACCACTTGTGATAGGTAGCAACAGAGTTTGGAAAGTTTTGGTGAGTCGTACAATTCTGGAATGGGGGTTTTGCAAAGTTTTAATGACAAATCAGTTTGGAACAGCATTTTACTTCCAGTATCAGCTCCAAATCAGTGGATTAATATTGAGTTTAAATATTTTTTTGGCTGAATGTACCATGTGGGTATGATAATACTTTATATTGTTGATTTCCCAATTCTAACCTTGGCTATAGCAGTTGATATATGGTTGATTAGAATTATTTTCAATGTATCATTGTTTAGTGTTTATTCATAATTACTTATCTAATAATTTCAATCTCATGATTAAATGTAAATCTAGATGGTTCAACCACCAGTTAGTAATTTGCATATCAATTAAATTGTAAATCTAGATGGTTCAACCACTAGATAATCATTTGCATTTGCATTTTATTTTCAGCCCGTTTTAGCATTGATCGGGTCAGCATTGTTGTCATGTCCCGTTCTAGGTTTTGAACAATATTTCTGAATTTTGCAATTTCAAATTGAAAACCCTAGGACTGAAATCTGATTTTATCTTCTGCACTCTATCAATTTTACTTTATCAAACATGAAACTTCACATAATACAATGATGGCAAAAGAAGTATATATATGCTGCCCTTGTTATTGATGAATTACACCATGAAATACACATAAAGGATTAAGGAAAATGATGGTAAACCAAATCATATCACTGCCGCTATGAATTCAATTTGTTCAAGTCTTCAATTACATCAAGTTGATGGCTCTAGCATAGCCAAATACATACACCAAGCTGCTGTTACAAAATCAGAGTGGAATGATGAATGACAACATAACAATTTCAATGCCAATACAAAGAAGCAAATTTCTTCAAACAGATCTGCCTGCAATGAATAGATGGATGATGACAAGAGACTCCAAATGATGGAATGCTGATCTCCAGGTCATATACTGCTGGTCGCTAACCTCCAAGGCTAATCGCTGTCCAAGGAATGCAAGGATGTCTCTATAGCTGTTTGCTGCCAAAGGAAAACGCAGGTCTGAAACAAATCTTCAATATTGATCTTCAACCAAGTCTTCAATGCAACAACTACGAAATTTCCAATGAAGCACATTTAGACCTCCGTCATGAAGTCTTCACAAGCTAAGCTAGGTTTCTGTCCAACTCAACAATTATTCGCAAGGGTTTTCGTCCTTGGAATAGTGCAACAAGGTTGCAAATCCACAGAGGGATAAATCAGAAAATAAAGCTAGAACATAATGCTCAAAATGATCATCAATGCCTTCTTAAAATACTCCCATTCTCTTCTCCCAATGCTGGCTGACTTAAAGAAGCATTGGCGCTCAAATCAAAATTTAAATTTTGATTTCCCTTCAAACTGGCCGACTTGGCCAACTCAATTTATTTTTTCCTTTTCTTAAGGCTGACCTACTTCAAAGCTGTGGCACTCACAAAACAAGTAATTTAAATTTTCTTTTCTTGGGCCGACCTACTTTAATCATGGCCAACCTAAGGAAATATCTCACTTAGGCCGACTTAGCAATTTATATTTTAATTATTCTTATTCAAAATGGCCTCTTAATCATCTTGAAAACCCTCTTTTCTCCTCAATCAACCAACCTTCTTTAGATAGTTTTGGCGCCAATTTTAAAATTAAAGATTTGAAATTCCAAAGTGATTATTCTGAACAAAAGGGACATGTCAAATCCTCCCTTCCCGAAATTGCTTGTCCTCAAGCAATAGCAACCTGCAAAACACCGTCGAGAGACAAGTATCTCCATCCCATCAAATGTCCTGTGATCACACCAAACCTCAACCTGTGGCTGTAACTCCCAAGAAGGATATGAAGAATGCAATGCGAAGTGAGCTTCAGTGGCGAAAACCATACACACACGAACTCAACTCGACCCCATCCTCCGAAAAATGCAATACTATCAACCACAAGCACCAAAATCTCCAAGTCTCCAGAAGCTCTATCCATGAATGCAAAATCCATCAAAGGCCAAACACCATGCCAAATCCAAGCTCTGAAGAAAATTGTGCCTATCAACAAGTGATGAAAAATGTGAACTCTAAACACAACCACAAGTTTCCAAGCATCCTTTGCTCCACTCTGTCACAATCAACACCAACCCTCCATGAGTTGTGAAGCAACTCATCAAGACCCCAATGAAGTGATGCGCCACGCATGCCACCACTTGGATCCCAAATCACCATGTCATCACATACGGCAAGCATGAAGAGATGAAAGCAACTCAGAGTGCTAGCAACACCAAACATCACTCCAATCTTTGTAGACCGCCCCTATATGTGAAGAGTATCCAACATCAGTGGAAGAAAATGTATGACAACTCCTACATTGCTGGTATAGAACAGAACAGCAACCTCATGACTGAAAATCAGACCTATGTGGATGCAAATAATACTGCCAAGGCCATAGGATGATAGAGTATCAACCCTATGCCATTCTCCGATGATAAGAAGATGATGCAACTCTCCTCCAACCCCTCGAACAACCACTATCCTCAAGAAATTCATGTTCCATGAAATAGAACAACCGCCTCCTATCAAAGTATGAAGTAGTACTCCATAAGCTAGGGCTGAAGCGTCAATGCCATCAGGCTCACTTCCAAACCCTACATCATAGTCCAGCTGCAACACAAATATTAGTGACTCAATTTCAACTGCCATCGCAATGCTTCCATACCTAATGTCATAGTTCAATTCCATTCTCCCAAGTGCCTGCCGACAAAAGGCAAGTGTCACCATCAAAAATCTCTGAAGTAGGGTAGCTGCCAACTCTGCCAAGGAGTCACCAATATGATGAGACTCATCACAAACAAACTCTCCAAGAGCTCTATGAATGATCAACAACCAAATCAAATCTACATCATCCATATCTCTATCTGCACTAGTGGCTAACAACATTCTTCCAAGAATTATCAACACAGAAGAACTCTGGAATTTGCTCAAAATCTCCCTCCAATCCACTTGCAGGAATTCAAGTGAACTCATGAGATGATTGCAAAACGAGATAACAATAGTATTCTCATAGCTCCATGGTATGCTTCCTCCATCATTGTCAGTCACCAATAACCCACAAAGATGATTATTTGCATAGATACGTATCCCAAAAGAAACTCCACCATGCTGATGTTGCGCTACTCTGATCCTCATGTGAACTTCAACTAAAGTGTATATGATGATGCTTGAAACTTCAATACCCATGGTCTTCACCTCATCAAACACCAAACCACAATAGTACACCTCTCCTTGTGGTAAACCCACAAAGTCAAACATCAAACCATGATGATCCAATCCAATCAGGTTCACTGCAAAAAACAAACCATCAGCCAATTCAACATGTTCCACCTCATAGTTACACACCTCATCTAGATCCCACATCTCTCTTGTATTATCAAAATCAAGAGGTGCTCCATTATCTGACTCAAAGAGTGGATTATCAAAAGTTGTTTTAGGATCCATCTAAAACAACGGGTTATCAACAAACTGAATACTGTCATTATCCTCATACTCAATCCAGTCTTTCTACTGATCTAAACTTCCACATTCTAATCTCCTAGAGATATGTGCTAGATCAAACTCCTCTTGAATGTTTTCAAGCTCTTCCATCACTTGTTTGATTTCCTCAACGAACTTCTCATTCTCTTTCTTTTTGGATTGTTCGGCTACACAAAGCTGACTTTTTGCTTCTTCAAGGGCCATCTGTGTATTTTCCAAGGCCTCCTTAGTATCCCTAAGCTCCAAGGTGAGCTTATTAACTTCATCCTCTTTCGCTTTCAATGCATTAGCATACACTCCAGCAATCTTGAAACTGTGATCCCTCTCTAAAAGTAATTGCAAATAATTTGATTTCATTGCCCCCAAAGCTTCTTTGACTACCTACAAATCTGCAAGAGAAGTTACTCTTTCAATGTCATTTTGTCTCTTCTCAATCTGGGCCTTCCAGTAGAGGTCTTCAATGATCCCGTGAGTGTCATCAAAATGTACCAAGGCTGCAACAATCATGTCCTCTGTAACTTTCAGCTGATCCTTCAAACTACATGTCTCTGAATCATCATCTTGAATTGCATTTTCTAAATGGTCCACAAAAGCATGTTCCTCCCAATCAGCTTCCTCCATGGCCTCTTCTTCATGATACCCATGTGTAAAGACTAGACCATCATACTCCATCAAAGGGTCACCACCAAAGTAGTGGTTAGAATCTTCTACAACATGACCTTCTACAATGGCTGATCCAGAAAGAGTATGCACCGTTGTATCCTCCTTAACCACCAAATGATCCTTTGCGTCTTGCAATGTCAAATCAATCTTATCCGCTTCACTTTGTTCACCACATGTTGAATTTTCATTGGTATGAACAACATCCCACTCAAGGACATCCAAACCGCAACTTGATTCCATACCAACATGATGTAAAGGTGATGAAACAATGTTAGGCTCAATCAATAGAACATCACAAGAACTCAAATCCTCATGTAGCTGATCTAACATGGCAGGTTTGACAATCTCCAATGCAGTATCCTCTTCAATCTTCAGGTGCTCTTCATCTGTAGCTTCAATAGATGATTCTTCTTCAACCTTGTAGACATCTTGAAGTGTCCTGTACTCTTCAATGTGCTCTTCCCTATGACCCTCACTTGTAGCCTTGATAGATAAATCGTCTTCAATTGTGTCCTCATAGGGCTGAAACGAACTTGTGTCTACATCTCCTCTAGGGCTGCATGTTGACTGATTTTTGTTCTCCTCATGCAAGTTACAATCAAGTGATTCCTCTTCATTCACATGTTCTGTTATGAACTCTTCATCCACCAGCTCCTCATTAACCAGGAAGGGTCTCAGCTTCTTCTTACACTGAACAATCACTCTTCTAGCTAAGTCTCTTTTGACATGGTCATCCTCCCTGTTAGCCAAAAGAATAGATAGGAGTAATTGTGGTACAATATCACTCTCATTGATAGTCAAAGTCATGATGGTGTGCATGGATGCAACAACGTCATCAGCATGTTCTTTCCTGACCACGGCAAAGAAATGGAGAAACATCACGTTGATCAATTGATTCAATCCCAAATTCAACATGATAGTATGCAATCTGACCTTTGCAAAAATTTCAAGTATAGCAGCCCTTCTAAAGAAGTGAGTACATGTGATATCATCAAGATCCTGGAAACTATCCACCATCAGCTGAAATACCTCTTTCAATGTGTTATCATTGTAAGGAGCTTCAGGTGCCAAAATCCTCATGATTTCGCTCAAACATGAAGTAACAAGAAGTCTCACATCCTTATCATTGTGTCTTAACAACCTTTACTTAACCAAAGAAGATATTGCAAGAGTCAAGGCTGCTCGCACTTCCTTAGAAGATGACCGATCCAACATGTGAAGACATTCCTCTACTTCCTCCAAAGTGCGAAGAAGTGCATCTTTTGACTGGGATAGATTTTCAAGACTACTACCTGCTCTATGAAGCTTCTTTCTCACAACTTCTTCACTTGTAGATGTGGATGAACCAATATAGTGCCCAGATTGTCTTGAAAGGCAACCTTTGCCTTTAATTCTAGGCCTTGATGTATCCTTTCTATGCTCCATATACAGACTGAAGTTTATACATTCTTTGATGTTGTTCGGAAGTGCATCATACTCATCACATATGGTAGCCAACTCATCTACTAATAACGAAACAACCTCGGAACCCATGTAGGTGGATCTAACTTCAAATCTTATGCTCAAGAATGCTATTGGATAAGACTTGACTTTCGTCACTACCCAAATTACCCTCCAGGCTAGCAGGATCAAAGCTCTGATAGCACTGTCACGTCCCGTTCTAGGTTTTGAACAATATTTCTGAATTTTGCAATTTCAAATTGAAAACCCTAGGACTGAAATCTGATTTTTTCTTCTGCACTCTATCAATTTTACTTTATAAAACATGAAACTTCGCATAATACAATGATGGCAAAAGAAGTATATATCTGCTGCCCTTGTTATTGATGAATTACACCATGAAATACACATAAAGGATTAAGGAAAATGATGATAAACCAAGTCAGATCACTGCTGCTATGAATTCAATTTGTCCAAGTCTTCAATTACATCAAGTTGATGGCTCTAGCATAGCCAAATACATACACCAAGCTGCTGTTACAAAATCAGAGTGGAATGATGAATGGCAACATACCAATTTCAATGCCAATACAAAGAAGCGAATTTCTTCAAACAGATCTGCCTGCAATGAATAGATGCATGATGACAAGAGACTCCAAATGATGGAATGCTGATCTCCAGGTCATATACTGCTGGTCGCTAACCTCCAAGGCTGATCGCTGTCCAAGGAATGAAAGGATGTCTCTATAGCTGTTCGCTGCCAAAGGAAAATGCAGGTCTGAAGCAAACCGACCCTCTTTATTGCAGATCGCCTTCTTAAATGATAAGATATCGAATGTATGATGCCAAGCTGATCGTTGCTACTAATGATGCAATGCCATCTCAATATGCTGATCAATGACTCTCTACTGGCCGCTGCTATAAGGATGTGTCTATCGGCTACCACAAGATGCAAATCGGCTCCTCAATGAATATCCAAGGCTGCGCTCAGGGTTAGGGTCTGCTGATATGGAAAATCCAGCAACCACTCCTTCAAGATTATGTATCAAACAGCCACGTCCACTACCCAAACAATGGCGCTCCAAAGCAAAATGGTCTTCTATCAATCGGCGCTCAAGGTTGCAGACCAAATGAACTTCAAAGTCTTCAAACAAGTCTTCAACAAACTCAGATCTGCAATTATGATGAATCAATGATGCCCAAACAAATCTTCAATATTGGTCTTCAACCAAGTCTTCAATGCAACAACTACGAAATCTCCAATGAAGCACATTTAGACCTCCGTCATGAAGTCTTCACAAGCTGAGCTAGGTTTCCGTCCAACTCAACAATTATTCGCAAGGGTTTTCGTCCTTGGAATAGTGCAACAAGGTTGCAAATCCACAGAGGGATAAATCAGAAAATAAAGCTAGAACATAATGCTCAAAATGATCATCAATGCCTTCTTAAATACTCCCATTCTCTTTTCCCAATGCTGGCCGACTTAAAGAAGCATTGGCGCTCAAATCAAACCGACTCAATTTATTTTTTCCTTTTTTTAAGGCCGACCTACTTCAAAGCTTTGGCGCTCACAAAACAAGTAATTTAAATTTTCTTTTCTTGGGCCAACCTGCTTTAATCATGGCCGACCTAAGGAAATATCTCACTTAGGCTGACTGAGCAATTTATATTTTAATTATTCTTATTCAAAATGGCCGACTTAATCATCTTGAAAACCTTCTTTTCTCCTCAATCAGCCGACCTTTAGGTAGTTTTGGCGCCAATTTTAAAATTAAAGATTTGAAATTCCAAAATGATTATTCCGAACAAAAGGGACATGTCAATTGTTATTGGCCATTTTGGCTTGATCGGACCCGCCTGTTATCTGCCAGTGGCTTTGAGCACATATGCATACTTGTCCGTCGAAGAGGTGTTGATTTGCGTCGGCCATGCCGCCTGTATGCTCTAGTCAGCTATGCCACCTATTTACTTTTCCAACATTGTAATCATTTAGTTAGTGTTTCTTAACACTATATGCTCTCACCTTGCCCACATCACGATCTAGGTGATCCGAAAGTGTGAGGGCTTGCATTTGCATCATTCATATATTGTAAAATTTTCAAAAAATTAATTGTGACATTACATAATCTAGCTGATATTCAAGCACGTATCATCAATTAGTTACTCCAACTGAAAATCAAGAATTAATGAAGTTGATTTCTATGATGGAGTTAGCATCTATACCATTCTGGATGTAAGGCTCTTGGTTCTTTCCAAGCTTTCTAGGAAATCATCACATATGATCTATTAACAACAATGGAAGAGTTTGTATTCCACAATATATGAATAGGGGATTAATAATGTATTTGTTGCTTTTGTTCTAAAGAAACGACATGTTATTTATTTCGATGTCTTCTAACCTATTTCTATCTTCATGGTCTATAAGATTATCACCAAACTAATTGCTAATCGACCAGCTTATATTCCTTCCATCTATCATATCCCCAAAACAACCTAGTTTTGTGGCCAGATATCAAATATTGACCAAAACAACATTTTTGTTCTCTTAAGATTTCTAAGGAACAATGTGTCATGATAAAGCTAGTTATTACAAAATCCTATGATACTCTCTCATGATCCTACGAAAAGGCCATCATCCAACATTTTATCAATGGTTATCATAGGCATTTTGTTGTAGCTCCTCTACAACATTGCTTGTTTTGATGAATGAGACTCCTATGACTTTCTTTCAAGCTTCCCACCAAATCAAGCAAGAAGGCCCTTTCTCCATAGTTATTGTTGTTACTTAAGGATCAAGTTAGATATTGCTCAAGAACGCTCACTAGGCAACATTGAGCATAGAAAAACCCTCCAGGCTGGCAAGATCAAAAGCTCCGATACCACTGTAATATTCCCAATAGGATCTGCCCTAGAATTCTAAATTTCTGCCCTAATTTTCTGATTTAGTTTTCTGTTCAAACCCTAGGACTGAATTCTGATTTTATTTCTGAAGTATAAACACTTATGGCAGCCAATAAACATGTGTCAAACACGTAGACAACATCAACCATGATTCCAACCATGTATAACAACCATCCAAATGCCAAACATATGACAAACAAATCCGATTTCTGAATAAACAAGTCTGCTGCTCCAAATCTGCATATACTGATTTGGAATTACATCAAATTCATGGGCTCAAAATATGCCAAACATTGCCCAGATTTCTGCTCATACAAGTCTGACCTAAATTAGGTTTATACATACCACAAATATGCAAAAGTGTCTTCAAACATCAAACCCTAGATGGACAAATCCTCCATGGCAAGCGCTTAGGGTTTGCTGCTCCAAAAATTGTGAAATCGCCCTCCAAAATGGGCGCTCAAATCTGCTCCAAAGAATATGTCATGAATGCTCAAGAACTCCTCAAAATCTCCAATGAAGTGCAAGTGTGAGCTCCGTATGAATCCACCTCAAGATGAGTTAGGTTTTCGTCCAACCCACTAAATATTCCTAACGGTTTTCGTCCTTGGAATATGCTGAACTAAAATTGCAGCCAAGAGTAAAAACTCAATGAATAAAATCAGATGTGAATGAATGATGGAAATGACCTCCAAATGTCCTTTTATAGCCAATAATTGCCCAAACTAAACCTGGCCGACCTCCTCCTATCCGACCTCCTTTTGGCATTTATTTTTATTTTTTATGTCTTTTTCTCCCTTCACTTGGCCGACCTCCCTAGGTGTTCTTTTCTTTTATTTTTATTTTCTTTTTACTCTCTCCTAGGTCGCTCACCTCTTGGGCAATTTTCTTTATTTATTTTTAATTCACCAATAGGCTCACAAAAATACAAGAAGTCATTTCTCATCTCAAATTGGCCCAATAAAATTGGTTAAATATAGTATTTAACCAATTAGGTTATTCCCTAGCCCTTCTGGCTTAGCCTACGGGAATAGGATAGGCTAACTGACTCCGTTATGTGATCACTTGGAAAAAGGGGACATTACATCCTCTCTGTTGTTTCTATCTTTTTGGCACCTTCTTTTTGTTGCTTTCCTTCTATCCTTCCTCTCATTTCTACCTTTTCCTAGTGCAACTTCCCTCTTTTTCTTCTTTGCATAGTTTAGCTGCTCTTTATATGCTTGTATGTCTTTGTCAATTGCTTACATGTTCAATCTTCATCCTCTTGCCTAAAAGCCATGTGATTGCTTCATCATAGGTATGCAGCTCTTTTGGATCATCACTTCTATGCTAGTCTGCTACTGAGCAATGTTGTGGTTATGTGCAAGACATTGTTGGAACCTCTTTAGGTTCGTTGCGCCTCCTATGGACCTTTTCCTTCTAGTGCAAAGGGCTATCTTCATTGCCAACTCCATGCACAATCTATCCAAGAGCTTACAAGACGGTATTGACATTCAAGAAATTGCTACAACGTGGCAAATTGGCCCTAATCTCCTAGGATTCAAATAAATAGGAATATTGATATTCCTTCCAATGCAAATGCATTTACCATCTTGATAATGAGATAAATGGTGGTAATGTGTCAAAGAATGTGTTATAGTTGAGGAGGTCTATGAATGGCGACATTAAGATCTCAAATGTTAATCGAAAGGAGGATGTTGCAGATTGGCCTACTCATTCCTCTTCGAAAGGGAAACTAAAGGCAATTATAGAAGAGACACAACTAAGTAAAAAAGCTCACCTCTTGAGGGGCCCCTCACGAGAGAATACCAATCATCTATCCTCTTTCTTGACTCCGTGGACTCAAAATAATATTACCCAGAATTCTTTGATTGTGATAGTGCCAATGCTTCAAAATCTTGTGACCATTGGCAATGGTTATGTTCAAGAAACCAAAATTGAAAGGATGAAACTCCAAAATCTTACTTCTGCCATCAAAGATTTGCTAGAGAATGCAGATACCCAACTCTTCCAACTAAGCATGGAAGGTGACAGAAGAAGGGATATTATGGATGACCAGGCGGATACATTGAATACTATTAATTTTAACACAAGATACCTCAAGGATATGCATTATAGTCTCCGTACACTAGTTCAAGAGACAAGAGCCCCGGTGCAACAAATTCATCATCGACTTTATCATAATAGCTAGGGTCCGAATACAAATATGGAAAATCCAAACATTAAGCATGAGGAGGAGCTCAATAGCAAGTCTTAAGTTTTATGATTTGATCTACTCTTTGAATGTATTTCTTTCTATCACATCTCTGTAATTTACCTTGGGCCTCTTTGATTCTTGAATAAAAAATTTTAACTTTATGTTTTTATTTTGCTAGCCACAAATAAAATTATTAATAATGAATGGTAATTTTTCAAAACTAGAATCAAAAGTTATATATAATTATAGAATATTTTCTACTGTTTTCAAAACAAAAACAAAACAAAATATTACCAAAAATACAAACACGAAATAGTAAATAAATAGAAAGTAAGCCTATTGAAATAGTTATGTACTTTGGTAGATAAAATAATAGGTAAAACCATTGAAATAATTTGGTTCCATTTAACTATTTGAAAACTATTGAAATATTTATATATTTAACATAAGCACTAATGTAAATAAAAATAGCATAGATATCTATCTAAAAGATGCCAAGAGAAATTAGTATCAATATTTTTTATTTAGGACAAGAAGGCACCTCGAGACTCATATCTCTCAGTGTCTCTTAGATAGATGTATTTAAGATATATATGCTAGTTATACAATATTTAGTTGTTGTTGTGGATAATGTAATATATGTACAATGTGAATTATTATTGGAACAAAGCAACTCTATTGCATCTACTTAAGCTTTGTTCCTTGTCCAAATCTCAATTTTGAATTTTCTCTCGCAAATGCTCTTGGATCCTAATGATTAATTTTCTGATTGAATTGACTACTTGGATCCTAATGATTAATTTTCTGATTGAATTAACTACTTTATGTGTATTGTTACATCACACAAGGCTCCAAGACAATATTAAGACTATTATGAAACCCATATTATTAGTGTTTAAATTAATGAATCCGTTACATTACATTCTATATGAGTTTTAGAAGGCTCACAATACAATACACAAATTAGTTTTCAAATGTATTGGAATGACATTGACTAACTATTAGCAACACTTATTATTATTTCTACTTTCAAACATTTTGCAATGGCAGGGGCTAGCTGATAAATAAACTTAAGGTTTTCAATAATGCTAAGCCAGAAATGATGTACACATAGTCTCACCTTGTACCACAACATCAATTACAACCAGCGAGTACCAATTAATATTTGCTAGTCCTTTAACTAATTACTATAACTATACTTTCAACTATATTATAATGGTAGGAACTAGTCATTACAAAACACTTAATGTTGTTATTATTGTTATTGTTGTTTTTATAATATGCTTGGTCAATAGTCCTCTGTCCCCAAAACCCATCCCTACATCCCCCGTTCCGAAACTCCATGGAACAAAGGTAAAAATCCTATCGCGAGCTCCTCAATGTGCAGACAAAAATGAAATCCTTAATCATATTCAGATACAACTTACTCGTTCAACAAATAGATAGTCATCAAAGCAAGCAAATTGACACACATTAAAGCAGTTTTGCAAGTCATTCGAATCTACCATCTCATTCCAAGTCTTAACTTTTTCTTTTTTTTCAAAAGACCTACAATAACAGAAGAAATGGCACCTTGTAATGTGAGATGTGATTAATCCTCTCTTGGTGAGTTAGGGACTTATTCATCTATGTCCGGTTGTCAAGTTATCTTTCAATATCAAGCTCGATCAATCTTTATGGCTAGAGCATAACTCAAATAAGGTGCTACTGCTAGGGCATCTAGGCTAAACAAGAACTTGGACTTTGTTTTAGGACGCAATCGATTTCAACAATTTATTTTAGAATTAGAGCATGAAGAGACTAGCGTTGTAAAAATAAAATACCTCAACCACAAGAAATTCAGGCACACAGAGTCATATTTAGATCGACAACAAAGCGGTTAAACATGCAAAACAAAATGATAAGAGTGTGAGAGTTTGGCGAAGAATACCAAAAACATCGGAGATGAGAATGACTGCGGCGGTGGCGTCAGGTGAACCGGTGGCATAAGCCGTTAAGTCGTGGAAGGTGTCGAGCCGTCCAACGCCGACGGGAGGGTGGTCTCGGGATGGAGGCGACTCACAACACTGCGACCTGCCATTTTTCCCTCTCTCTTGGAAACCAGCTGTAAACTGCATCCTCTTTTTATCCCAAGCCATTTAAATATATCGTGCACCTTGTTATCGTTTCTCGCCAATGATGTCGTTATTACGAGGGAGTAAAAATTACTGATTCTAGGGGAGAGCACCCAGTAGTGGTACACCCTAACTTCACGCCTCTCAAAATTAGATGTGGCAATTTCTAATCATTTCAAAAAATTTACAGTAGTTTACTTGGCAATGTACCTGCTTATAACTAAGGTTTCAGGCCACATCAGCATGTTTTTTGTTGAGGTGTCAAATAGTTCCCCCAAAGAAGGTTGGACCAATAGGTGTGTATTAAGTCATGTTTTATTGGTGGGCTGATGTGGCATCACATGATTGGTTGTTTTTTAAATTTAAAGGGCACATTTCATTCAATTATTAGTATTTATAGTAACACTAACAACCTTAAAGTCACAACTACTAGTACTAAACTTCAAAAATATTGGACCTTAAATGCACATATACTAGTACTAAACTTGAAAAATATTAGGCTTTAAATGCACATATACTATCTCGGAACTATTTCACCTATTGGGTCCTTTCCCCTAGTTATGAGTAAATTCAAAACCATTGACTTCTATTTTAACTTCTTTATTATCTTCATCATCATTATTTTCCGATGTCGTCATTTTGAGGGAAAGCTATATCACCTTTCATCGAGTAATAACTATTGATAATATTTATGTATAAATTAAAAATTAATGATTTTTATATATAGTTGTGAGGGAAAATATACCTCCCTCTATAAAATGTCTAAGTCTAATTAATTAATCAAGGTAATAAATAAATTAGCATATCTATATTTTAAAAAATATATTTAAAATATGTTTGAGAGATATTTTTTTGATGTGTATATTCCATTTATATATGACAAAGGGATTTAAAAATTTATATATGACAAAAGGATATCTCTTGGCATATTTTAAATGTGCTTATTCCACTTATATATGATAAAGGGATTTAAAAATTTATATATGACAAAGGGATTTTTAAAAAATAGATGTTTCAAGAAGGATATCTCTGGGCATATTTTAAATATATTTTTTAAAATATAAATATGCTAGTAGCAACTACAATTGCAAGCTTAATTCAAACCCTAACCCTAATTCTAATCGAAACGCTAATCCTAATCCTAATTCAAAACCTAATTATAACCTTAACCATAATTGTAAACCTAACCCTATTTGAAACTCTAATTCAAATCCTAATTGTAACCCTAACCCTAACTGTAACCATAACCCTTTATTTATATGTAATTTTACGGTTAAGGTTATGGTTAGAAATAGGATTAGACTTAGGCTTAGGGCTAGAAACATATGTAATTTTAGGGTTAGGGTTAGGGTTAGAATTCTATGTAATTTAGGGAGTGCTAGGATTAAAATTATATCACTTAACTCTAAACCTAATCCTAATTCTAATTCTAACTCTAATCCTAACCATAATTCTAACCCTAACACTAATTCTATCCCTAATTTTAACTCTAACCGTAACTCTAATTCTAACCCTAACTCTAACCTTAATTTTCACTATAAACATAATTATAACCCTAATTCTAACTCTAAACCTAGCCCTAGTTTTAATTATAATTATAACTCTAACCCTAATTCTAACTATAACCATAAGTCTAACTTTAATTCTAACCCAACCCTAATAATCCTAACCCTAAACCTAATTGTAACCCTTTCCATAATTCTAACTCTAATCTTAACCTTAACACTAATCCTAACCCTAATCTTAACCCTAACCCTAATCCAAACCCTTGAACCATAACCATAATCCAACACCTAGCCTTATCTCTAACCCTGATTCTAAACCTAACTGCAACTTGAAGTATAAACCTATTTTTAACCCTAAGCCTAATTGTATCCTTAATTATAATCCTAACCCTGACCCTAATTCTAACCCAAATTCTAATCCTAACCCTAACACTAACTCTAACCCTAAACCTAAACCTAATTCTAACCCTAATTTTAACTCTAACCCTAACCCTAATTCTAATCATAACCTTAATTCTAACTCTAATTCTAACCGTAAACATAATTCTAACCATATTTTTCACTCTAACCCTAACCCTAATTCTAATTCTAATTCTAAAACTAACCCTAATTCCATCCTTAACCCTAACCTTAATTATAATTGTAACCCTAATCGTAACTGTAACCCTAACCCTATTTCTAATCCTAATTCTAACCCTAATTGTAATTGTAAATCTAACCCTAATTCTAACCCTAACCCTATTTCTAATGCTAATTCTAACCATAACACTAACCCTAATTTTATCCCTAACCCTAATTCTAATGCTAGAATTAACCCTAACCCTAATTCTAACCCTAATTTTTACTCTAACCTTAATCCTAATCCTAATTCTATTTGTAACCCTAATTCTAACCCTAATCCTAACTATAATTCTAACTCTAACCCTAACCATAATTTGAATTGTAGCCATAATTCTAACCCTACTACTTCTAATCCTAATTCTAATTCTAACCTTAACCCTATTTATATCTCTAACCCTAATTCTAATCCTCTAACCCTAACCCTAATTCTATCCCTACCCCTATTTCTAACCTTATTTATAACCCTAATTATATCCCTAACCCTAATTATAATCCTAACCCTAATAGTAATTCTAACCCAAATTCTAATCCTAAACCTAATTCTAACTTTAACCCTAACCCTAATCATATTTCTAACCCTAATTTTAATCTTGACACTAACCTAACTCTATCGCTAACCCTAACCCTAATTCTAACTCTAAATCTAATCATAACCCTTATTCTAACCATAACCCTGGTTCTGACCTTGACACTGACCCTAACCATAACCATAACCCTAATTCTAACCCTAACCCTAATTCTAACACTAAACTTAATTCTAATCCTAACCCTAATATTAACTCTAACTCTAACCCTAACCCTAGCTATAATTTTAATTATAAACCTAATTCTAATTGTAACCTTAATTCTAACCTTAACTGTAATTCTAATTGTAAGCCTAATTCTAATTGTAACTATTGTCACGAGGATTGCACCCTAGTTAAGCTTTAAACTCAACTATCCTATGAAACATGGGATCACCTTTAGGCTGTGGGTTGCCTATGGTGAAGGTGAACCTCCAGAGAGGGTTGATTCCCTGGTAAATCTCCTGAATCTTCTGTATTGGGGAGGAAAAGGGATAAAAAGATTGCTAAATAACTTAAAATTAGATCCTAGGAGGTGATGCACCGAATTTATAAGTCCTATCCTTGCTTATCTTGACTCACAATTTTCTCTCAAAAGGGCTTGTTTACACAACTCAACCTGAACAATACTCATATGTATTAATATTTGATAGGAAGGCTTGAACCTTTTCTACTTCTTTGAAGGAAAACTAAGAGCTTTCACAACCACAAAAGTTGAAAAAATGACTAACTCAACCTACAACTTGTATGAATCAATTGTTTTCTGTATTAAATTTCAAAGAATGAGACATGAAATTTAAAAGGATTTGTTTAAAATCACAAACAAACTTCTCATCAAGATCATTCAATAAATCACATAACACATATAATGCTTGAGAATGTAACACACTGCTTTGTTTGAGAAATAATAAGAGTGTCCTTACAAGAATATCTAAAAATGTTGTAAAAAATGTTGTTGCTTTATATGAAAAAATGTTCAAGAGTTACAATACAGAAGTTTTCTTTTCTGTGTGCAAAGGAAAACTAGAAAGAACTAAGAAAAAAATCCTGTGCCTTCTCTTTGACCACAAAAAACACTCTCCCAACTGTGGGGAAGTCAACTCCACTCAAACTGAACTCCTCCCCTGATGCATGAGATGGTTGGAAAAGATGTCTTCAACCAAATCAGTGAACTCCCAGTTTCTAGGCATGCAAGACAAAAAAGTCTATATTTGAGGGCTCCAAACTACTCCATAATGAGTGGTTTTAGTTTTGAACTTCCCTCATCTTGCCACTTGACCAAGTGGACCTCTAAAAATGGCATAATTTGACTAAAAAGTCCAAGTAAATTGAAACTCATCTCCTCTTTGCATGCTTTTACACACCCTGTTGACTTGGTCTTCATCTTCTCTTTGCATGATTTGAAGGTAATTATGAGTTTACTTTAACAAATATTAAGGTAATTTATAATTATTGACTTACCTTAATAAGTGTTGGAGTAACTATAATATTATTTTATTATTTTACTTTAACAAGTATTAAGGTAATTTATACTTACTAACTTACCTTGATAAATGCTAAAGTAAATAATGATTATTTTCTTGACCATGCAAAAAGGGATAAAGGTGAATAACGATTCTCTTGGTTTTCAAACATTAGAAAAGATCTCTCCATGGGCTCATGATGTTGTTTTCTGATTTCAAACGCTATATAAGTGTCTCTCCATGGGCTTATGATGTTATTTCTTTGATTTTTTCAAAAGGAGAAAAAAGACTTTTAAAGTCTTTGGTTGATGCTAACCAAGACTTAGGGCATGTTACTTTTGTCAAAAGGGGTTTGAAAACCCTAACATTGAGCATCGTTTTGCTCTTCTCTGCTGGCTCTTTTTGCTTTGTTGCTTGTGAGGGTGTCGCCATGGAGTGGGTCTGTTGCTTCTTTGTTGATACTTTGGGAAGGCAATGAATTGGTAAGTCTTCTCCTTCTTGTTGCTAACTTTGAGAAAAACTGTGAAAAGAAACTCTACTTTCTTTCTTTGTGGCTTTTGTATTTCTTGCATCGTGAAAGGATTGTGCTTCCTGGAAGACTGGAACTATTCTTTTAAACCTTTGACTGCTCCTTGGGGTTTTATTCCACATGCATTTGATGAATGTGGGCTTCTATGGTTGTCTTTGATCTCGGAATGTTGAAACTCATTTTATTTGATAGTCCTAAAATTGTTCCTTTTGCTTTGGTGATTGTTTTCTTCCCTAGACTCTGGCTGACAACTATCTTGCATATGACTCTGAAATACACTTGTGTGCCTGTCGAAAACACTTACAACCTTAGGCATGTTGCAAGTATGAGGTGAACTAGTGTTGTCATTGATGTCAACATACTCATATTGCTTTGACAAGAAGGATTGAATGCGCTGTGTGCTGAGAATATTGAGAAAATTAGTCTCAATCTGGAACAGTGAAGAACAGTGATGAGAAGAAGGCAAAAGTACTCAATAGGTTATGATTCAGAGGATGCAGATTAAAGGGTTTGTAGATATGTGTCTTGAGATGATCCAGTTAAGATTTCAGAGGTCCGCATGAAGATGTGAAGAAGTTGTGATTGATCAAGTGGAACCGGTTCCAGGAGATGCTCCGGAGTGACAAAGTGTTACAAAAAGGTCTGGTGAGATCCGAAAGTGCATTGTCCTATTCTGCGGATTGGATAGAGTGTTTGGGAGGTCCTTGTAATGTGTCATCTCGATTGGTATGTGGTTTGGAGGTCCGGAAGCACCTCTGGCAGTATGACAGTAGCGATAAACTGTGTTCTTGAAGTTCTGGATGAGGAAGAGAAGAGATTCCAGTGAGTAGAGGAAGTGTAGATGTACCTGGTCATTCAAGCAGGCTTGTGAAGGTTCTTGGATTGTGTTGAGGTTTTGTGGTTGATCCGCATTGGTGGTAGAGCCTGGAATTGAAGATATTCTTTCGGATGAAGTTCTTGTTCAGACTAGCCGACTGGATGAGTTGATCATGTTGCAAATGTTCTTGTGGTGGCCGACCGGATGTGTTATTCATCCTGTGGATGTTCTTATGGTTGATTACCGACTTAGATGATTGTTCCTAAGCTGATGTCTTGTATAAATAAAGGTTTGTGAGTTCATTTCAAAGTGTGAGGTGTGGGGAAGATGAGTGTGGTATAGCGAAAGAGCGAAAAGCAGAGTAGAAGTGTTTCAGGCTTAAATGGAACTGATCCAAAATGGTGAAGATGTCATTCTCCAGTTCAAGGTTGTGATCCTTATGTTCTTGTACACAATGTGTCTCTTTGTAGGCAATGTGCCTCCTTGTGAGCAGTGTGCTCGGGCAGTGAGCCCTAATTGGCAAGTGCCATTCATTTTATCTTATTCTTCTAACAGAGAATAATCCTTGGGTTAATCACCCCGTGGTTTTTCCCTTAACCAGGTTTTCCATGTCAAAAATCTTGGTGTCTAATGTGTTGATGTTTATCTGCTCCGGTGTTTATGCTTTCTGCTTTCATGAATGGTTGATTGATATGTTGTTAACTAATAAAGAAGAATCGAGTGTTTCAAGTAGAAGTAAGTTTTTATACAACTGATTCACCCCCCCTCTCAGTTGTGTGCCCTAGATCTAACAATTGGTATCAGAGCTAAGTTCCTCTGAAAGGAGCTTAACCGCTTGAGGAGATCCAGGATGTTGTCATACAAGAAGGATAGTCCGAAGTTCGATGGAACCAACTTCACTCTCTGGAAAGGTCACATGAAATGTCACTTGGAGTGTATGGGAAAAGCATACTTGGCCATGGTCTCAAAATCATATGTTCCTCCACAGGGTGGTCCGACAACTCTGAATGAAATCACAGATGTTGAAAACAATTTGCAGACCAAGGAAGCTCTTCTAAGCACATTGAATGACTCAGATCTCTCAAATGTTATTGACCTACCAACTGCATATGAGATCTGGACTAAACTGGAACTTCTGTATGAAGGAGATGAGTTTGTCAAGAGTGCAAGGTTGCAAAGTCTGAAAGGGAAATTTGAAAGATTGAAGATGAGAGATGATGAAAATATCACTACCTTTATGCCAAGAGTGAATGAGCTGGTATGTGGAATTAGAAATGCTAGTGGGACTCTGGATGAAATGAGATTGTTTGCAAAATTCTCAGATCTCTTCCTGCTGCCTACAAAATCAAGGTTGCTGCCATTAATGAATTCAGAGCCCACACAACTGTCACAAGAGAACAATTGGCTGGCAAACTAGCTGCATTTGAAATGACCGAGTTTGGAGATGATCCCCCCAAGAATGAATCTGCATTCAAAGCCAGTGCCTATGTGAAAGGCAAACAGAGATTTGATCCGAGAGAAAACTCTTCAAGGAAGATGTCATGGTATGATCAAGCAAGAAGAGACATGGAAGAGGAAGAAGCAGAAATAGCTCAACTTGAAGCCCTCATTGCAAAAAGACTACCAAGAGGATCCGGTAAGTATGAAGGAAAATTACCCTTTAAGTGCTTCAATTGCAATAAGATTGGTCATTTTGCTTCAAGATGTCTAGAAAGATCTACAAAGTCAAATGCTAACAGACAAAGGTTTCAAAAGAACTACTATTATGTTCATGAAGAAGATGATAATGAAGGAGTAACAGATGATGAATCAGAAATAGGAAGCAAATCTAGAAATGAATGGGTGTTTATTGCCATCAAGGAAGAAGATTCAATATCCTCTAAATCTGTCAATCATAAGGTTGTAGAAAGAGCTTTGGCTGCCCAAATTGAAGAAAAGGTTGATTGGGTTATTAACAGTGGATGCTCTCACCATATGACTGGTGACAAGAACAAGTTCTTAGATTTGGAAAAGTATGAAGGAGGAATGGTAAAGTTTGGTGACAATTCTGCTAGCAGAATCAGAGGTAGGGGAACTATTTTTTTTGATGGAAAGAGCAAAACCAGTAATGTACTATATGTTGAAGGATTGAAGCATAATCTTCTTAGTGTTGGTCAGTTAGTGGACAAAGGCTATGATCTCCAGTTCAAGAATGGAAGATGCAGAATCTTTACAAGCTCCAGAACTGAAATTGCATCCGGTACTCAAACAAAAGGTAATATCTTCCATCTAGTTGGTTCTAATAAAAGTTGTCTGTTTGTTCAAGTTGATCAGAGTTGGTTATGGCATAGAAGGATGTGCCATGTGAATTTTGATAACATCATCAAGAGAAGCAATACTCAGGCTATAAGAGATCTTCCTAAATTGGTGAAACCTACAAATAGTTTATGCAAAGAATGTCAGCTAGGCAAATAGAGCAGAGTCTCTTTCAAAAGCAAGGATCAGTCCACTACCGGATTGTTGGAATTAGCACATACTGATCTCTGTGGTCTGACAAGAATCAAGAGTATGCAAGGTGACAGATATTTCATGTTGCTAATTGATGACCATTCCCGGATGATGTGGGTTACCTTCCTAAAAGAGAAATCAGAAGCCCTTGAGAAGTTCAAAATCTTCAAAGCTATGGTAGAGAATCAAACCGGATTGAAACTAAAGTGTCTAAGGTCTGATAGAGGTGGTGAATTCACATCCGGTGAATTCATAGACTTTTGTGAGAAGCATGGCATAAAGAGACAACTGTCTGCTCCTAGGACTCCACAGCAGAATGGAGTAGTTGAGAGAAAGAACCAGACCATCCAGGAAGCTTCCAGGACAATGATGATGGAAGCAAATGTTCCTCAGATGTTTTGGAGAGAAGCTGTTAGCACTGCAGTCTACACTCTTAACCGAGTTCAAATCAGAAGCAACACCAGTAAGACTCCTTATGAACTTTGGTTTGGTGTAATTCCTACTGTGAGATACTTCAGAGTATTTGGTAGCAAATGTTATATCAAAAAAGATGAAGATTTAGGAAAGTTTGATGCTAGAAGTGATGAAGGAATTTTCTTGGGTTACTCCACTCAAAGCAAAGCCTACCGGTGTTACAATAAGAGATTGAGAAAGATGATAGAAAGTACAAATGTGAAGGTTGATGAAGGAATGGAGAAGCCCTCAAGATTCTATGAATGTGATGAAGATGATCAGAATGATCATCTGGTGCAAGGAGCCCCATCTTCCTCTAAAATTCAGATCCAGACTGATCCGATAAATCGTGAAAAAGAAGTTTGTCTGAATGAGCCTGATCAAGAATTAGTAGTGCAAGAAACTTCCAAAGTTCCAAGGTATGTAACTCTAAATCACTCTGAAGATCAGATCATAGGTGACAAGAGTAAAGGGGTACAACAAGGAGAAGAATTGCTCAAGATTCAAATGAATACTGTCTGATTTCAAAGATTGAACCTAAGATAGTTAATGAAGCTTGCAATGATGAAAACTGGACCAAAGCAATGGAGGAAGAATTGATGCAAATTGAGAAAAATCATACTTGGGATCTTGTTCCCAGACCTAGAGACAAGAATGTGATTGGAACCAAATGGGTCTTCTGAAACAAACTGAATGAAGTTGGTGAAGTAATCAGAAACAAAGCTAGATTGGTCTGCAAAGGCTACTCTCAAATAGAAGGAATTGATTTTGTAGAGACCTTTGCTCCGGTGGCAAGAATTGAAGCAGTTAGATTATTTCTTGCATTTGCTGCCTTCAAAGACTTCAAGGTGTATCAGATGGATGTCAAGTCTGCCTTCTTAAATGGTGATCTAGAAGAAGAAGTTTACATTGAACAACCGGATGGATTTCAATTGTCTGATAATGATGATATGGTCTGCAAGTTGAAGAAAGCATTGTATGGATTGAAGCAAGCCCCGAGAGCATGGTATGAAAGGTTGGATAAGCATCTTGTGCAGATTGGATTCAACAAAGGTACTGCTAACAGTAACTTATATTTCAAAATTGATCATGAAAACTTTTTGATTGTTGAAGTGTTTGTGGATGATATCATTTTTGGAGGAAGAGATAGTATGTGCAAAACTTTTGCAAATCAGATGAAAAGTGAATTTGAAATGTTTATGCTTGGTGAAATGAATTTCTTCTTGGGTCTGCAAATTACTCAAACAAAGAAAGGGATCTTCATTTCTCAGACCAAATATGTGATAGAATTGTTGAGGAAATTCGGTATGGAAGATTCAAAGCCAATGAACACTCCTATGGCAACCGGATGTAAGTTGAGCAAAGATGATGACTCTCCGAAGACAAATCAGACAAAGTATAGATCAATGATTGGTGGATTGTTGTATCTCACTCAGACTAGACCAGATATAATGCAGGCTATTGGTCTTGTGGCAAGATTTTAGGCTGATCCTAAAGAATCTCATGTTATGGCAATCAAGAGAATTTTTAGATATCTAAAAGGGACAGTGGAGTATGGTCTGTGGTATCCTAGAGATCATGATTTCTCTCTTCATGCTTACACAGATGCAGATTGGGCAGGAGATGTGGATGACCGGAAGAGCACCAGTGGTGGAGCATTCTTTTTGGGAAAGAGATTGGTTTCTTAGCTAAGCAAGAAACAAGATGCAATATCTCTGTCTACAACTGAAGCAGAATATATTGCAGCAGCAGGTAGTTGCACTCAAATCTTATGGATGAGTAGATGCTAAGAGACATTAAAGTTGAATATTAGGAGCCTATCACAATTTTCTGTGATAATTCAAGTGCAATTAATATTTCTAAGAATCCGGTATTGCATTCTAAGACTAAGCACATATCTATCAAGTTTCACTTTTTGAGAGAACAAGTGAACAAGGAAGAAGTCAGATTGGAGTACGTACCCTCCAAGGATCAGATTGCAGATATCTTTACTAAACCTCTTCCCAAGGGCTCTTTTGAGTATCTCCGGGAGAAGTTAGGGGTCATGGCCCCTCCAGTGATGAACTAGGATGCACTGATGTGCATCAGTCTGGTGGATATCACAGTCATATCTTGTGATCCGGATTGATGATGGGGAGCTGCTACTAAGGGGGAGCAGCTGGTATGATTCTGATGTGTTAGAATTGCAAGTATGAGCCCTTTGCCATTGATGTCAAAGGGGGAGAGAAGACATGTGAAAAACAAGTGGTTGATGATCAAAGGGGGAGCAGTAAATTAAAAGAAGACATGTGAAGAGTTGTTGTTGATAGGGGGAGCTGTGACAGAAAGAAGAAGTTCTTGTCTTGATGGTTTTTCACATCATATGTTGCCATCAATGACAAAGGGGGAGATTGTTGCAAGTATGAGGTGAACTAGTGTTGTCATTGATGTCAACATACTCATATTGCTTTGACAAGAAGGATTGAATGAGCTGTGTGCTGAGGATATTGAGAAAATTAGTCTCAATCTGGAATAGTGAAGAACAGTGATGAGAAGAAGGCAAAAGTACTCAATAGGTTATGATTCAGAGGATGCAGATTAAAGGGTTTGTAGATATGAGTCTTGAGATGATCCAGTTAAGATTTCAGAGGTCCGCATGAAGATGTGAAGAAGTTGTGATCGATCAAGTGGAACCGGTTCTAGGAGATGCTCCGGAGTGACAAAGTGTTACAAAAAGGTCCGGTGAGATCCGAAAGTGCATTGTCCTGTTCTGCGGATTGGACAGAGTGTTTGGGAGGTCCTTGTAATGTGTCATCTCGATTGGTATGTGGTTTGGAGGTCCAAAAGCACCTCTGGTAGTATGACAGTAGCGATAGACTGTGTTCTTGAAGTTCTGGATGAGGAAGAGGAGATTCCAGTGAGTAGAGGAAGTGCGGATGTACCTGGTCATTCAGGCAGGCTTGTGAAGGTTCTTGGATCGTGTTGAGGTTGTGTGGTTGATCCGCATTGGTGGTAGAGCCTGAAATTGAAGATATTCTTTTGGATGAAGTTCTTGTTCAGACGAGCCGACCGGATGAGTTGATCATGTTGCAAATGTTCTTGTGGTGGCCGACCGGATGTGTTATTCATCCTGCGGATGTTCTTATGGTTGATTGCCGACTAAGATGATTGTTCCTAAGCTGATGTCTTGTATAAATAAAGGTTTGTGAGTTCATTTCAAAGTGTGAGGTGTGGGGAAGATGAGTGTGGTATAGCGAAAGAGCGAAAAGCAGAGCAGAAGTGTTTCGGGCTTAAATGGAACTGATCCAGACATGGTGAATATGTCATTCTCCAGTTCAAAGTTGTGATCCTTATGTTCTTGTAGACAGTGTGTCTCTTTGTAGGCAGTGTGCCTCCTTGTGAGCAGTGTGCTCGGGTAGTGAGCCCTAATTAGCAAGTGCCATTCATTTTATCTTATTCTTCTAACAGAGAATAATCCTTGGGTTAATCACCCCGTGGTTTTTCCCTTAACCGGGTTTTCCACGTCAAAAATCTTGGTGTCTAATGTGTTGATGTTTATCTACTCCGGTGTTTATGCTTTCTACTTTCATGAATGGTTGATTGATATGCTGTTAACTAATAAAGAAGAATCAAGTGTTTCAAGTAGAAGTAAGTTTTTATACAACTGATTCACCCCCCCCTCAGTTGTGTGCCCTAGATCTAACAAGGCATACTTAATTGACATAAAACCTTCTAATAATCTTCATATATTTTCCTTCAAGACCTGTAGCATACAATGAGTGCCTTGATCATTGTCTTTAAACAGAACCTCAGACTTTTACTGCTATCTTGACTGTTACAGTACTCCTCTTTTATGGGTATCTACCAAGATTCAAGCTTCAGGAGTCTAGGGTTTTTAGAGTGACATGCCCTACATTGAGTAAGCTTCAATGTGATCTCTCACCTTTTTGCACACTACTGTTGTCGTCATTCCTATATGTGATCCTTAAGGCTACTTGTTTAATCCTTAAAACTATGACATCATTTTGATCATTGCACTCACTATCACTATTTTGTGTTTTGTGCTTATGCAGTCCTTAACTATTACAATATCCTTCTCATCTCACAACACTTCATTTGAACATCTGATAGGAATCCTAGATCTCGTGAGACCTTTGACAACAAATTTATCTTGAAAAGATAGTAAAGATATCTATGACTCTTGGACAAGACTCCCTGATGTTATGACTTTAGTAGGCCTTGTCTGTCTATTTGATCCTTTCCTCCTTTATGACATTGACTATTGTAGACCTCCTTTTGATAGTGACAAATGCCCCTACCTTGATATTAGCTTCTTTTGAAATGGCTTGACAAATTGTCTTGGGTTGTGTGGGCTTATTATTACAAACCTCATGCATGAGTGATGACTGTATTGAAAACATGATGAGTGTAGAAGCTTTTCATCTAATCATACAACTTGAAAAGGATCCTCTAGCATATCATATCAGTGTTGACTATACCTGAGATGTGATTGTCTTCTATTTCTTTTATCATTTAGTTGTTCCTCAACTTTGGGTGCTCATCTCTGTCAGAATCCTTGTGTAAAGCCTAAACTGCTAGAAGTTTGCTCATAAAGCCACTTTGTAGGCTTTCATCTCTGCATCTTTAGTTAGGGATCAAACATATTTAACAAGAATATCTATAAGGTCACTACTTTTCTTGTTATCTACTCCATCTCTACCACTGTATTTTCCTTGTGTAGACCCTATTGCTTAATGTCTTTGTTGTTGGCACAGTGTTCTTAGGAGTCAAGTTTCAAGATTTGCTAAGGTTATCTCAAGGTATCTTAGGAAGTCTCAACCTAGCACAAAGCTCTTGAATGTCGAGTGTTTTAGGCTTCCTTTATGAAGTCCTCCTATGCACTTGAGCTCCTTTGTTATAGGGTGAAGTCATCAAAAGGATGATGCAGATTTCAAAACCCTGCCAAAATTCTCACTGTCACTATTTTTATTGAGATACCTACTCTTATTTGCTTCTTTGCACATGATATTTGGTGGTTGTGACTATGCTTTTGAGTTTAGCAGACTTTGCAAGGAATGTTGACTGCTATGCCTGCTACTTCTTTTTTGAGATGAATGTTGCTCCTTCACATCTGCATACTGTTTCACTTTTGTGGTCTTTGTGGTCATTCAAGACTAGGTAGGCTTTCTAGAACTTGGTTGACTCCTATTTACCTTTTTCCATACACCTTCATGGCATCTCCTCATGCTATTATGATTTTTATCACTGTTGAATGACTGTTATAGCTTTGTTTGTTGCTCCTTTCAACAGACCTGTCAACATTTTTGTGGAGTCTTTGTATATGCTTGCTAGTTCACTTCTTTCAAACCTAAAAGACTTCAAAAGTGGATATGAATGTTCAAAAGGGGAAAATAGTGATACTTTGACTCTTTGACACGTTTCATGACGACTATATACTATTCTTTGTTGATAGTCATGATACCCTTCATGATTGTATCCTTCTTTTGACTATTCTATGAAATTTATCTCTCAATAATTGTTAGTCTCTTTGACTGTTGCTACTTTTGATGCTCTTAACTGATTGACTGTATCTTCATTATGCTTGGCTCTTTCCTTCAATAGCTTAAATTGCTCTTCAATAGCTTAGATTACTCTTTGTTATTTTCTGTCAAGGACAATCCCTTCTCTTGGACTGACTGGTCTGAATAGGATGTTGCAGTCATTGTTCTTCATGCCTTCATTTGGATAGATTTTTGTCTTTTACATTCTACAATAGTTATATCTTCACATACCTGCACACTCAGAACAAAAGTTAGAAATAAAAAATATAGGCAAGAGCCTCTTTTCTATTTATGTGATGTTCACTTTTGTATCTCCTTGTGGCTGCATGTTTGCATCTGGATAGTCCTTTATCTCTTTCATTTCTTGTTTGATGTTTCTGAAAAGGGAACATGTACATTTCATGCTCTTAATATATATAAGTGGAGGATGTCCTGAGCTCTAATGTGTATCTTTCTTCTTCTTGCATCTACTTCTAGAGGCTGAACTGGAGAACTCTTTAGATGGTGTAGCTACAAGTGGGGGGGGTTCATCTCACAGGCAATGATAGATCCCCTTCTCTTCTTTATGCTTCTTGCTTCAGATGTATATGTGTTCTTTTCATTTCATCACTTTATAGTCAATTCCCACGGCTTGTGTGGGAACTTTGAACAAAATTTCCTTGTGAATATAAGTAGTTGTTTTGTGCAATGACTTGTTTATTGTTCTTCTTTTGTAAAACTTTCAATTTCATAAGGAAAGAACATCTAAAACTTTATTGTTTAATATAGTTGCTTATAATCATAAGTGAAATTAATGAACTGTGTACCTTTATCATCTGGGACTTAAGCAAGTTGTAATGAATAGAGTTGAAACAACCTAAAACATTCTCCTGTTTGATGTTGAATGTCTCCTGCTCATATAGGATGTCCTTCCCATCTCTATCTGGACCCTGCATCAACTCTTGATGAGTTAATACATAATCCCAGTGAAGATGATAACTGGAATGGCCTCATACCTGGGTAGTAGGTTTTCTGAGATTAGCAGTGAGCTTTTCTCCTACATTATTCTTCTGACCTTTCTTCATGTGTTAGACACCTTATATAGATTTTTGTTTGTAGGTCTATCACTTCTTTTCTATTTTTGTTCACTGTCATCATGACTGTTGTCTTTATCATTGATTTAGGATGGTTTTAGTATCTTTTAGCAGTCATTTGTATCTATAGAAGCCCTTTTTCTGTCTCCTTCATGAGGTAAAAGTATAGTGTTGTCTCAGTTTTGCCTATTTGGGCTGAGGTGCACAAATAGGTAACATTTTTGTTGACCTCTACATCAATTTTGCCTACTAAAACTCATAGGACTAGATGCCTAGCATATCCATTGGGTAATAGAGTCATTTAGGCTTGAAAAGAGATCAGAAAACTCAAGGTACAACTGCTAGAAACATTGAACAACAACAACACACAACACAACTATGAAAAATAAGACACAAACGGTCCTCTAACAGGACAAACAGACTATGCACTAGTACTTATTGGAAACGAAAGACTCAAAAGACCTACCTACCTAAAACTAAATAAATGAAATAGGTTGTCTAAACAAATCCATTAAATGGCTCCACAAAATAGCTTCCTTTTTTGATCAGCTGAGAATGCTTTCCATGCTTGTAAGTAGCCAACAAGGGGTGAGGAAAGGGTGGGTATCTAATAAACTCATGTAATACCTCTTCAATAAAGAGAACAAAAACACACACCCACTTGTTTTGATTGAAAATATAGTTGCTTTTAGGTGGACAAGTGAGTTGATTCTTCTCTTCCTGTTGCTCATCTTCATGCTTTGAAACACACATGATAGGTAATGGTTTCTCCTTGTTGCTTTCCAACTAGATTAGATGCCGAATAGGACATCCTCTCGAAAAACCCATGCTCAAACACATAGTGTTGGTTTGATGTGTACATTCTGTTGTTCTATCATCTTGCTAATCGAAAACCTTTGGAAAAATAGTTATTTCCACTTGATGCTCTTGTTGTTTATGAACTTATTCTTCCTAAGATGTTGGTTTGACATCTAAATTGGCAAAAAAATCATCTAGCTCATCCCAAAAAAGGTCATCTTCAAGCTCTTCTTTACTATTTTGTATAGGAGCACTAACCTCAAATGTAGGACAACTCTCTTGAAGATTTGAGGAGACAAGAGGACCATCTTCTTGAAGTGTAGGTTTTGATTTGGTTTCCTGTTCAAATTGGTAGGTAGCCTTATCTTCATGCAAAACAATCTCATTAGACTCCAAAACAGGGTGCTTGTCTATGTGTTCTTGCATATGGATTAAGAGTTCATCCTCATCCTTGTCTTCATGAACCAACAACACATCATGTTCTCTCATGTCCTCTTGCTGCTCCAAATCAGTTGCTAAGGTGAATATTAGCATGCTATCCTCATCCTTGTTAACAAAACCAGGTAGTTGATCAAACAAAGAGACTGAATCTTCCTCCTCGTTTGGTTTCTTCTTCAATGAAACTTGTACAAGTTGTCTTTGCAACATAAGATTTTCACCTTGTAGCCCTTGCCTTTTGCTTTCATTCATCTCATGAACAACATTAGAAAAACCATCAAATGAATCAAAAAGTAAAGGATTCAGTCTTAAGCATGGACCAACATCCTCTACACATGCATGAGGAAGAATAGGATTTTGAATGGGTTGCTCATGACAAATCATAAATTGATCTTGCATTTGTAAGGGCTATTGTAAAAGATGAGAACCTTTAGAACTTGGAATCTTAAAATGAGGAGACTTACTTGTTGATTCAGAAAGCTTTCCCTGATTGAAACATGAGATTTTGAACCATGAAACCTCCTCTTTTAAGGGTTGATCCATGGTTGTAAGAGGAGTTTTTATGAAGTTGGGAACATAGGATATTGACTGAGATTCCATCCTTTAGATTTGGGCAAACAGTTGCCTCATTTGTTCCTCTTTTTCTGTAACTTGTTTAGCAAAATGCTCTTCTTCATACCATACTTGTGCCTCCATTTCCTATTGTTGGAGATAGGCTTGATAAACAAGCTCCTCCTGTTGCATGTTATACTCATGTTCTCTTTCAATAGCATCTAACTGCTTTTAAAAATCTAACAAAATGTCTTGAATGCTCATCCTCTCTATATCCTAAGGTTGGCTAGGAGGGTAAACATGCTGGTGAGGATAAAAATAGCCTTCCTGGGGATGATTATAGGTGTGTATAGGCTGCCAAGAAGGCTAAGCAGGGGTGGCTGGGAGGCAAACATGATGAGCATGCTTATATCCTGTTGTTACATGGCTGTTTGGGATGAAACCAGTAGCATTTTTAGTCTGATATGGCTGATATAAAGGCTTATAAACTATGTTTTTTGTGAAAAGGAGGTAAAGGAACATATTTTCCTTGATAGTTTGTTATGCTAGAACATGGAAATGAGTTGGGATTTCATGAAATATTCATTAAAAACAAGAAAAACCAGGTCTGAATTTGGAAAATAAACTCAAACCAGCAGACCACCAGGTGGTTTTGAAGGCTTCCCATGAAGGAAAAGGGCACAAAAAATCACCAAAGATGATCCTTGGTATTCTTTGAGCATTTGAACTACTTAAACCAATTGATTCTTCACTTGTAGAGTCACCAAGTATGTTCTATATCACCTCAAAAGGTAGAAATCACTATTGTACATACCAAAAATAGTGATGAAATGGAGAAAAATCAAACTGAAATAGTTCAATCTGTCCCACTAGGCATGCCAAAAACCATTGTCACAAGGATTGCACCCTAGTAATATTTAAAATCAACTATCTTGTGAAACATGGGATCACCTTTAGGCTATGGGTTGCCTATGGCGAAGGTGAACCACCAAAGAGGGTTGGTTCCCTGGTAAATCTCCTGAATCTTCTATATTGGGGAGGAAAAGGGATAAAAGGATTGCTATATAACTGAAAATTAGATCCTAGGAGGCGATGCACCAAATTTATAAGTCCTGTCCTTGCTTATCTTGACTCACAATTTTCTCTCAAAAGGGCTTGTTTACACAACTCAACCTGAACAATACTCATACATTAATATTTCATAGGAAGGCTTCAACCTTTTCTACTTCTTTGAAGGAAAACTAAGAGCTTTCACAACCACAAAAGTTGAAAAAATGAGTAACTCAACCTACATTATGTATGAATCAATTTTTTTTGTATTAAGTTTCAAAGAATGAGACATGAAATTTAAAAGGGTTTGTTTAAAATCACAGACAAACTTCTCATCAAGATCATTCAATATATCACATAACGCATATAATGCCTAAGAAGGTAACACATTGCTTTATTTGAGAAATAATAAGAGTGTCCTTACAAGAATATCTGAAAATGCTGCAAAAAATGTTGTTGCTCTATATGAAAAAATGTTGATGAGTTACAATACAGAAGTTTTCTTTTCAATGTGCAAAGGAAAACTAGCAAGAACTAAGAAAAAAACATCTTGTGCCTTCTCTTTTACCACAAAAAACTCTCTCCCAACTATGGGGAAGTCAACTCCACTCAAACTAAACTCCTCTCCTGATGCATGAGATGGTTGGAAAAGATGCCTTCAACCAAATTAGTGAACTCCTAGTTGTTGGGTGTGCAAAGCAAAAAAGCCTATATTTGAGGGCTCCAAACTACTCCATAATGAGCGATTTTAGTTTTGAACTCCCCTCATGTTGCCACTTGACCAAGTGGACCTCTAAAAATGGCATAATTTGACTAAAAAGTCCAAGTAAACGGAAACTCATCTCCTCTTTGCATACTTTTACACACCTTGTTGACTTGGTCTTCATCTCCTCTTTGCATGATTTGAAGGTAATTATGAATTTAATTTAACAAATATTAAGGTAATTTATAATTATTGACTTACCTTTCTAAGTTTTGGAGTAACTATAATATTATTTTATTATTTTACTTTAACAAGTATTAAGATAATTTATACTTACTAACTTACCTTGATAAATGCTAAAGTAAATAATGATTATTTTCTTGACCATGCAAAAAGGGATAAATGTGAATATGATTCTCTTGGTTTTCAAACATTAGAAAACATCTCTCCATGGGCTCATGATGGTGTTTTCTGATTTCAAACACTATATAAGTGTTTCTCCACAGGCTTATGATGTTATTTATTTGATTTTTTCAAAAGGAGAAAAAAGATTTTTAAAGTCTTTGGTCGATGCTAACCAAGACTTAGGGCATGTTACTTTTGTCAAAAAGGGTTTGAAAACCCTAATATTAAGCATCATTTTGCTCTTCTCTGCTGGCTCTTTTTGCTCAGCTGCTCGTGAGGGTGCCGCCATGGAGTGGGTCTGTTGCTTCTCTGTTGATACTTTGGGAAGGCAATGAATTGGTAAGTCTTCTCCTTCTCACTACTGACTTTGAGAAAAACTATGAAAAGAAACTCTGCTTTATTTCTCTGTGGCTCTTGTATTTCTTGCATTGTGAAAGGATTGTGCTTCCTGGAAGACTAGAACTATTCTTTTAAATCTTTGACTGCTCCTTGGGGTTTTATTCCACATGCATTTGATGATTGTGGGCTTTTATGGTTGTCTTTGATCTCAGACTATTGAAACTCATTTTATTTTATAGTCCTAAGACTGTTCCTTCTACTTTGGTGACTATTTTCTTCCCTAGACTCTGGCTGACAACTATCTTGCATATGACTATGAAATACACCTGTGTGCCTGTCGAAAACTCTTACAACCTCAGGCATACTTGAATGACATAAAACCTTCTAATAATCTTAATATATCTTCCTTCAAGACATGTAGCATAGTGTGAGTGCCATGATCACTATCTTTAAATAGAACCTCAGACTTTTAGTTCTATCTTGACTGTTACAATGATCCTCTTTTATGGGTATCTTCCAAGATTCAAGGTTTAGGAGTCTAGGGTTTTTAGAGTGACATACACTAGATTGAGTAAGCTTCAATGTGATCTCTCACCTCTTGGCACACTACTGTTGCAATCATTCCTATATGTGATCCTTAAGGCCACTTGTTTAATCCTTAAAATTCTGACAACATTTTGATCATTGCACTCACTATCACTATTTTGTGTTTTGTGCTTATGCAGTACTTAACTGTTACAGTATCCTTCTCATCTCACAACACTTCATTTGAACATCTGATAGGAATCCTAAACCTTGTGATAGCTTTGACAACAAATTTATCTTGAAAAGATAGTAAAGATATCTATGATGCTCTTGGACAAGACTACTTGATGTTATGACTTTAGTAGGCCTTGACTGTCTATTTGATCCTTTCCTCCTTTATGACAGTGACTGTTGTAGACCTCTTTTGATAGTGACAGACTCCTACCTTGATATTAGCTTCTTTTGAAATGGCTTGACAAACTATCTTGGGTTGTGTGGGATTATTATTATAAACCTCATGCATGAGTGATGATTGTATTGAAAACATGGTGAGTGTGGAAGCTCTTCGTCTAATCATACAACTTGAAAAGGATCCTCTAGCATATCATATCAGCATTGATTGTACCTAAGGTGTGACTGTCGTCTATTTATTTTATCATTTAGTTGTTCCTTAGCCTTGGGTGCTCATCTCTGTCAGGATCCTTGTGTAGAGCCTAAACTACTATAAGTTTGCTCATCAAGCCACTTTGTAGGCTTTTATCTTTGCATCTCTAGATAGGGATCAAACATATTTTAACAAGAATATCTATAAGGTCACTACTTTTCTTGTTATCTACTCCATCTCTACCACTATATTTTCCTTGTGTAGACCGTGTTACTTAATGTCTTTGTTGTTGGCATAGTGTTCTTAAAAGTCAAGTTTCAAGACTTGTTAAGGTTATCTCAAGGTATCTTAGGAATTCTCAACCTAGCACAAAGCTCTTGAACATTGAGTGTTTTAGGCTTCCTTGATGAATTCCTCCTATGCACTTGACCTTCTCTATTATAGGGTGTAGTCATCAAAAGGATGATGCATATTTCAAAACCCTGCCAAAATTTCTCATTGTCACTGTTATATTGAGATACCTAATCTTATTTGCTTCTTTGCACATGATCTTTGGTGGTTGTGACTATTCTTTTGAGTTTAGTAGGCTTTGCAAGGAATGTTGACTGTTATGCCTACTGCTTCCTTTTTGAGATGAATGTTGCTCCTTCACATCTGCATATTGTTTCACTTTTGTGGTCTTTCAAGACTAGGTAGGATTCCTAGAACTTGGCTGACTCCTATTTACCTCTTTCCATACACCTTCATGGCATCTCCTCATATTGTTATGATTGTTATTCCCTGTTGAATGACGGGTATAGCTTTGTTTTTTGCTCCTTTCAACAGGCATGTCAATATTTTTGTGGAGTCTTTATATATGCTTGCTAGTTCACTTCATTCAAACCTAAAAGACTTCAAAAGTGGACATAAATGTTCAAAAGGGGAAAAAAATGATCCTTTGACTCTTTGACATGTTGTTTCATGATGATTGTATACTATTCTTTGTTGACAGTCATGATGCCCTTCATGATTGCATCCTTCTTTTGACTATTCTATGAAATCTATCTCTCAATCATTGTTAGTCTCTTTGACTACTGCTACTGTTGATGCTCTTAACTGATTGACTATATCTTCATTATGCTTGGCTCTTTCCTCCAATAGCTAAAATTGTTCTTCAATAGCTTAGACTACTCTTTGTTATTTTCTATCAAGGATAGTCCCTTCTCTTGGACTAACTAGTCTGTATAGGATGTTGCAATCATTGTTCTTCATGCCTTCATTTGGATAGATTTTTGTCTTTTACATTCTGCAATAGCTGTATCTTCACATAACTACACACTCATAACAAAATTTAGAAATAAAAAATAGAGGCAAGAGCCTCTTTTCTGTTTATGTGATGTTCACTTTTGTATCTCCTTGTGGCTACATGTTTGCATGTGGATAGTCCTTAATCTCTTTCATCTCCTGTTTGATGTTTCTGAAAAGGGAACATGTACATTTGATGCTCTTAACATATATAAGTGGAGGATGTCCTGAGCTCTAATGTTTCTCTTTCCTCTTCTTACATCTACTTCTAGAGGATGAACTAGAGAACTCTGAAGATGGTGCATTTACAAGTGGGGTGATTTGTCTCATAGACAATGACATATCCCCTTCTCTTCTTTATGCTTCTTGTTTCAGATGTATATGTGTTCTTTTTGTTTCATCACTTTATAGTCAATTCCCATGGCTTGTGTGGGAACTTTGAACAAAATTTCCTTGTGAATATAAGCAGTTGTTTTGTGCAATGATTTTTATGTTATTCTTCTTTTGTAAAACTATCAATTGCATAAGGAAAAAACATCTAAAACTTTATTATTTAAGACAGTTGCTTATAATCATAAGTGAAATTAATGAACTATGTACCTTCATCATCTAGGACTTAAGCAAGATGTAATGAATAGAGTTTAAACAATATGAAACATTCTTCTAATTGATCTCGAATGTTTCCTGCTCATGTAAGATGTCCTTCCCATCTCTATCTGGACCCTACAACAACTCTTGATGAGTTGATGCATATTACTAGTGAAGATGATAACTAGAATGGCCTCATACCTAGGTAGTAGGCCTTCTGAGATCAACAGTGAGCTTTTCTCCTGCATTATTCTTCTGACCTTTCTTAATGTGTTAAGACACCTGATATAGATTTCCATTTGTAGGTCTATCACTCCTTTTCTATTTTTGTTCACTGCCATCATGACTGCTATCTCAATCATTGATTTAGGATGGTTTTAGTATCTTGTAGCAGTCATTTGTATCTGTAGTAGCCCTTGTTCTATCTCCTTCATGAGGTAAAAGTACAGTGTTGTCTCAGCTTTGCCTGTTTGGGTTGAGGTGCATAAATAGGTAACAACAACCTTAATTTTAACCCTAACCCTAACCCTACTTCTGATCCTAATTCTAAGACTAACCCTAATTCCACCTCTAATTCTAATCATAACACTTATTCTAATCTTAACCCTTATTCTAATCTTAACCCTTATTCTAACCCTAACCCTAGCCCTAATTCTTGTTGGAATTAGGTTTGTCATTGAGGTCAAAGAATATTGTTGTTATGGACTGTCAGTCATTGATGTCAAGTGATCAAAGGAGTTTTGTCTTTGATGTCAGAGATGATCAATCTTGTGCATGGTGTATGTTCTTCATAATAGTTGGATTGTCACAATGATAGTGATCAAAGGTGAGTGAATGGTAGGAGTTGTGGACATGTCTGCATCAGGAGGTATGTCTATGTCTGCATTAGGAGGTATTTCTATGTCTACATCGGGAGGTATGTCTATGTCTGCATCAGGAGGTATACATTCATGTTTCTGAAGAACAAACCTTGTCATCATCAGGAGGTGTGCATCAAGTTACCATGTTATCATCACGAGGTTTGTATCATGTAGTGAGGCATACACTAGGACATGCATTTAGTGGATTGATTGTTTGAGAGATATACATCAAAGATCAGGGACATGCATTTAGTGGTTTGATTGTTTGAGAGATATACATCAGAGATCAGGTTCAGTAGTCTTCAGAAGATCATGTGTTAAGGAATTCTCTGAAGGTTTTGGTTTGATGTTCTTGTCTAGAGTTCATATTCTCTTGATTAGGAAACCCTCCTTTATTCTTAACTTCATGGCATCTCTTTGTTTCATCCTTTCTTAGAGGTTGCAGAAATCACTTATAGATCAAGTTATTCTGACAATTTGGATGCATATTATTTTTATCATATTAGGGTTTGTCAATCCTTTGAAGACCTAGTTTTCTAAATCTTTAAAACCCTAAATCTTCCTAGAGCAAAGAGTTCATTTTCATATTCAAAGGTCTTCTTTTTACTCTGCAATAGAAGTCATTGACAAAGGTGCAGATTAAACAGTGTTATGTGATGCAAGAAATTAGGGTTTGATAAATATCTAAAGACCTAAACCCTAGCATTCAAGCACGGTGCAAGTTGAAAGTATTTTCAAATAACAATGAACATTCTGAATGATTAAAATTTGATGGGCATGTTGGTTTTTTCCCAGACTGGATGCTTACTCCTAGATTTCCCTACAAGGTAGCCATCAATGATCAACAGGATCTCTGGGCCAGGGGCCAACAGTGTAGGAGATAGACTCTATATTTTATCTCCTCTTCTTCTTCAGGCTCTGCAAAACCTAGGGGGTATTCCCTACTCAACACCCATGAGAATATGCATACTAAGGCTGGGATGCTGACAGAAAGCAGATAAGTCCTCCTGTAAGTAGACCAAAACTGAAAGATAAGAGCAAAGGGGCTAGCTTTGGGCCTATTTGCAGTTGTAGACAGAGGACTTGGATCCTAAAACTAATTCTACTGTCCTAATGGTTGTTTTAGATTTTGATTTTGATTTTATATTTGGATGCAAAGCTGCACATGGTATATAATACAGACACAAAGCTAGATTGGTGCCTATCTAGGGCCTGGAGTCAGTAGACAGACACCTGTGAATGATTAGCATGAACAACTAAAACTGGATTTCAGGGGGATACATATGATATCTGCCTTACAGATATCTCCCAATATAAAGTGTTAAGCTATCTATACTTATGGCATCCCTATTGTAGTATACCCTTCCCAATATTTAATCTGAGAACAATTTAATCTACCCCTTGAGCAGAAGTTAAGAGATCAAACATTCAACACAGGAATTCTATGTTCTAGAGTCTCAGACATTCCTTGAATACCTAGACTCAGAAGAAAGATACATGCAAAACTGGAGACAGAATTAGCATAACACATGCAAACATAGCATTATTCATATAAGATTGACCATGAAATCAGTGGATTCATGCAAAAAACATACAACAAGAGATACATAAACTCACAAGTTTTGCTGCACAGAGCAACCAAATCAGCTGTATTGCATTACAGAGCCAAAATGTTCAACTTTCAACAACCAAAAAATGGTAACACAATCTACCTATATCGGCCAGAAAGTGTACCTCAGCAATTAATTACATGATAAAATATCAAAATTCGCCAGATACAGATCCCACAAAGGAATGGTGCTCAGAAGTTAATGCTGCAGTAGACAAGGGAGGCCTCGAGCCTTGCGCCGCCATCTAGAAGTCTTCATTCACAATCAAGCAGTTTAATCGCTTGTACCATCGCCCATACCCCTGCACTGTCGCCATTGATGGCTCAACCACCCGTGGTCTACTTGGAAACCGTCACTGCGTTCAAAATGGAGCTTCCCGCCAAAATGCGCTTCACCGCAGGTTCAAAATTATGCAGGAAGAATAGTCCCACATGCACGCTGCCGAGACTACTTTAGCACTTTAAAAACATAGTTGCAAACATAAAAGGTCTCGAGTGCTTTTGCCGTGCTCGACACACGCCTCTCAGCCCAAAGCCCATCGCCAAGACCCGAACCGTCGGCCAACTCCCAAAAAACTCCTGCCGATCTCAATAGTCACACCGATGCCTATCTTTGCATTCCCCTGTATCAGCCAGAGATTAGTCTATCGGCCAACCCAAAAGCTTCCCCACCGATGAACAAAGTCTCACCGATGACCATTCCATACACGCCATCATCGGCCAGAGAAAGACCATGTCACAGCGATGTCTCCTTTGGCGAGACTCTCCATCCGTCGGGTTGAACCATTGAACCGGTTCAACAGCTAGGTTCAACCTGATGGTTCAACACCGACCGCTACATTACAATCCCCTCCATCGGCCGAAACCAAAATCACAAAGCTTTGAACCATTGAACCTTTGAACCGGTTCAACCCAATGGTTCAATGGTGAGGTTCAAACTGAAAGTTCAAAGACACAACCGGAGCACTCAAAAAACAAAACTTTCACCGATGGACAAAACATGATGACCCCTTCCTCAAGAAAGATGATGCGGATGCTGCAAAACACTGAAGGGGTGCCAAAACTTAAATTTTTTTGGATCTTTTGGGAAGGTGCCTGCATGAAAAATTGCTCAAAAATTGACAGTCAATTCAGGCACCAATAGTGGCTCTGTCTGAGGATGCATGCCTCTTGCAGGCATGGCAAGAACCATAGAAGTCTGGGATGCAGACCAGTCCCCTATCCATTGGGCACAGAGTCATGAAGTTACAATGATCTGCATCACCAATCAAACTTGATGGCCTAAGGCCACCAAGAAAAGGAAAACCAATATTTCCCCTTATCAAACACCTTGTTCACATCTGCATACACTGGGTCAAGCCTGGGAATGATGCCATGATCTGACCACAAACAAACCTGGTCATCTGCACATTCAACCCTCTGATTTGGCTTGTCACTGTCATCCCTGTGCAGATAACCTTTAGCATCCGGCAACAAGTGGATGTAGAATGTATCAAGCAATGAATACTCACATGGTATAGAACATAGGTTATCATCACTATGCATTACAAAATGATTTCCTAGCTGGACTGAAAATTGAAAGCACTCGAAGTCCACCACACAGCTAGGAAGATCAGGGCTCATTGTATTAGCTGGCCTCTCAAAAGAAAAGCTTTCAAATTCACAATTGTGCACATCATGCACACAACCAATAGCAGCACCAAACTAGAAAAGATCAGGCTCTGGCACCTCTTTCAAATCAGGCACATTTTTACAGTCACTTACTTGATGTATGTTGGTTCCTCTTTCATTAGGATGAGAAACAGAATCCAAACCAAAAATAGTGTCTAAATCTTCACCATACTCCGACAGATCCTCATCACCACATGTGTCATAAATGGGTGACCCAAGTGCATCAACTTGATCATAATATGCCATTTGTTCATGGGCAGCAGAGCACGCATCTTCATCACCAATGGATTCACTCTGTGGAGGAGTATCAGCCTGTGTGTCATAAGTAAAACAACCATCAAATGAAAAACAATCATGCTCTGCACTAGCACTTGTTTCAATCTCTGACTGCTCTTCATGATCTCCATGTGTTTGAAAGGAAGGCAATGGGTCACACATGGGACTGTTTCTCTATTTGCTTATATCTTCTTTGTCTTGAGTACAATACTCACAATTGTCTCCACAGGTCCATTCCAAAAGTTGCTCATTGCTGTCCACAACCTCATTATTATTTTCATGGCCAGCTGCCTCATCATTGCAATGGGAGTCCTCACTAGTCCTTTCATTGGCATCCTCAACTGGTGAACAATCTAGTTGAGCAGTATTGTTAGCATTATGTTCAAATACAACAGTCTCAACCTCTATGCTTTCATTTTCATTTTTATCTGCACATGATGCCTTAATTATTTGGTCATTTACAGCTTCACAACTATTTTTCACACCAAACCCTGGGGGCAGGGATTTCAGCAAGTGCTCACTTCTGATTTTTTCTATATTTTCTACGAACTTGTATGCCATCTGCATACTTGTCACCTTGAAATCCCTCAGTAATGCACTAGAGCCCTCCTCAAAAGCCTCAAAGAATATGCCAACACAGGCTGAAATATCAGGTCTGAAGACTTCTGGGATCTGTGAAAGGGCTACTGCAAATCTATGACTGAAATCAATACATAGCTCTTTATCTTGTTTTCTGATTTTCATCAATTCTGCAACAAGATCAGCAGGTTCTTTTGCAAATTCCTTTTTGAAACAGTCAGTAAGCTCATCCCAACAGGCAAAAAATCTCTTTGGAAAGCTCAAATACCAGTCTTTTGCTTTTGCATCAAAGGACCTAACAAAAAACCTCATCCACATATCCTTATCTCTGAATGAATGTTTTCCCATGAACTCATGAAAATTTTGGATATGTGCATTCCCATCACACACACTGTGACCACTAAATCTAGGCATCTGACAATATATCCTAGCAGGCATATTTTCTACTTTATAATCAACCCATGACAGGTCCAGTTGGTCATACAAAGGATCAAAAGGGCTGACAGGAGGTTTAGCTTTCTGACTGGCAGACACAACAAAGTTATCACTATTCAACTGAGCCTGCCTAGCCTCTAAGAGTATCAACCTATTTTTCATCTCTTCTATTCTTTTATCCAACAAATCATCTCCCTTTTGACTGAGTATGGGTCTATACATATTTGGATTCATGAAATTTCTATTTTCAGACATCTTTAATATTCCTAAGACCTGTAACCTCCCCTGGCATCTAACCTATGCAATAAAACAACAATTACAAGTAGGAAGCAGCAAGGTACCTTTTCTCATATAGATGCTGAAGTCTGAAAAGCACATTTTCTGTCACAACACACATCAACTTTTCATGTGCACTTGAATCCTTTGCAGAGTCGCCACCTCTCCAGAGAGGACAAAATTTACAGCAGTTGAAAGCTACTTTTCCAGGTTCATTCCACCAGCAAAGCATCATTTTGTCAATGACTCGGATGGGCTACAAATACATTCATTTTTATCAATCCATCCCTAGCAGAGTTGCCAATTTCTGTTGGTTTTTTCCCAGACTGGATGCTTACTCCCAGATTTCCCTACAAGGTAGCCATCAATGATCAACAGGATCTCTGGGCCAGGGGCCAACAGTGTAGGAGATAGACTCTATATTTTATCTCCTCTTCTTCTTCAGGCTCTGCAAAACCTAGGGGGTATTCCCTACTCAACACCCATGAGAATATGCATACTAAGGCTGGGATGCTGACAGAAAGCAGATAAGTCCTCCTGTAAGTAGACCAAAACTGAAAGATAAGAGCAAAGGGGCTAGCTTTGGGCCTATTTGCAGTTGTAGACAGAGGACTTGGATCCTAAAACTAATTCTACTATCCTAATGGTTGTTTTAGATTTTGATTTTGATTTTATATTTGGATGCAAAGCTGCACATGGTATATAATACAGACACAAAGCTAGATTGGTGCCTATCCAGGGCCTGGAGTCAGTAGACATACACCTGTGAATGATCAGCATGAACAACTAAAACTGGATTTCAGGGGGATACATATGATATCTGCCTTACAGATATCTCCCAATATAAAGTGTTAAGCTATCTATACTTATGGCATCCCTATTGCAGTATACCCTTCCCAATATTTAATCTGAGAACAATTTAATCTACCCCTTGAGCAGAAGTTAAGAGATCAAACATTCAACACAGGAATTCTATGTTCTAGAGTCTCAGACATTCCTTGAATACCTAGACTCAGAAGAAAGATACATGCAAAACTGGAGACAGAATTAGCATAACCAATGCAAACATAGCATTATTCATATAAGATTGACCATGAAATCAATGGATTCATGCAAAAAACATACAACATGAGATACATAAACTCACAAGTTTTGCTGCACAGAGCAACCAAATCAGCTGTATTGCATTACAGAGCCAAAATGTTCAACTTTCAACAACCAAAAAATGGTAACACAATCTGCCTATATTGGCCAGAAAGTGTACCTCAACAATTAATTACATGACAAAATATCAAAATTTGCCAGATACAGATCCCACAAAGGAATGGCGCTCAGAAGTTAATGCTACAGCAGACAAGGGAGGCCTCGAGCCTTGCACTGCCATCTGGAAGTCTTCATGCACAATCGGGCAGTTTAATCGCTTGTACCATCGCCCATACCCCTGCACTGTTGCCATTGATGGCTCAACCACCCGCGGTCTACTTGGAAACCGTCATTGCGTTCAAAATGGAGCTTCTTGCCAAAACGTGCTTCACCGCAAGTTCAAAATTATGCAGGAAGAATAGTCCCACATGCACGTTGCCAAGACTACTTTAGCACTTTAAAAACATAGTCGCAAACATAAAAGGTGTCGAGCGCTTTTGCCACGCTCGACACACGCCTCTCAGCCCAAAGCCCATCGCCAAGACCCGAACCGTCGGCTAACTCCCAAAAAACTCCTGCCGATCTCAACAGTCACATCGATGCCTATCTTCGCATTCCCCTGTATCGGCCAGAGATTAGTCTATCGGCCAACCCAAAAGCTTCCCCGCCGATGAACAAAGTCTCACCGATGACCATTCCATACACGCCATCATCGGCCAGAGAAAGACCATGTCACAACGATGTCTCCTTTGGCGAGACTCTCCATCCGTCGAGTTGAACCATTGAAACATTGAACCGGTTCAACGGCTAGGTTCAACTTGATGGTTCAACGCCGACTACTACATTACAATCCCCTCCATCGGCCGAAACCAAAATCACAAAGCTTTGAACCATTGAACCTTTGAACCGGTTCAACCCGATGGTTCAATGGCGAGGTTCAAACCGAAAGTTCAAAGACACAATCGGAGCACTCAAAAAACAAAACTTTCGCCGATGGACCAAACATGATGACCCCTTCCTCAAGAAAGATGATGCGGATGCTGCAAAACACTGAAGGGGTGCCAAAACTTAAAATTTTTTGGATCTTTTGGGAAGGTGCCTGCATGAAAAATTGCTCAAAAACTGACAGTCAATTCAGGCACCAATAGGGCATCTGGGTGTACACTGTGCAATACAGTTATTTTGATTAGGTTTTATAACTGCTTCCTTGAACCCGTGGATTATAAGTTTCATACTAAAGTGGAGATGATTTTTCTTGATGATTGTGTGGAGTCAGAGTGCAGTGATATGTGAGACACTTTGATATATGTATTTTTGATTAGAAATTTGATCTCTGATACAGATATATCAAAAATAGTTCGACAGAGGGTTTGTGTGTGTACTGTAAGAGCAACATGATGATTGACAGAGACTTGCACTGGTGTTGAAGGGAGATTATTAGTATCTCATTGTATGTCATCTATTATGAAAGACTTCATGAAGCTATAAAGTTATATATCTTGTGCAAGAATCTGTAAGGAAGGCGATGACTATGAGCCATGTTGTAAACAAAGAGGGCTGTATGAATGCTAGAGAAGTTATATGATAGGTAGATAAATCTTTTTGCAAAGAAGAGAGTTCTTGATTTAGGAGTGAATGTCTTTGGATTTAGGTGATCTTGTATTTTCCCATGATGCTAGTGTAAATAAAATAATGTACTTTTTTGATTGGATGTATGATGGTCTTGAAGAGTTATTCTTTTGAAAACTTGTAAAAGAAAAGTGTTATTAATGTATGCATGCCAATCTAGGAGAGATAAGGTATTTGAATAAAAGAGTTATAGAACTCATCTATAACCTATGGTATTAATGTAAACAGAGTAGTACTCTGTTTATCTTCATGTTTTGTCTTTGGAGTTGGTGCTCCTAGTTTGAGTGGAGTTGTTGCTCTTGATTGTGTAGAGTTGATGTTCTTGATGTAGGGATCGGTGTTCCTATCAAGATGTGATCAGTGAGATCCTTGCCAGTGAGGCATAAGTGTAATCAATGAGATTTTGGTCAATGAGACCTAATGAAGATTTTAGTGAGGTTGGATAGTGGTTTTTCCCTGTTTAGGGTTTTCCATTTTAAATCTTGTGTTATGGTTTCATTTGCATGACTCTATTGTTTTCTATGTCTTTGGCATGTTGGCACTAATTGCTTTTACAACTATTGGGCTGATGAATGAATTATTTTTATTAGATCACTAATTCACTCCCCCTCTCAGTGATCCATTGTATTCTAACAATTGGTATCAGAGTTGCAGGTTTCTTGCAGAAGTCTAATAAACTTGGATTGATCTTGGTGGTGGAATACTATGGCAAAAAGTAAAAGAAATAAGGGAAGAAGAAATGCTAAGCAAAAACTTGATCAACCAGCCTCAAACAAATCATTTGATAAATTTGAAAGAGAGGATAGTCTTGTAATTAAGCATGTTGACAAAAAAAAGGGACATTCTGTAATCTATTGTACTTGTTGGTTCTTTATTTAATCTTAATAGTGTTATTTTATTATTTTCATGTGTTCTTTCAGACTAGATGGAAGATGCAGAAGGGGTTTCAATTTTCTTGAGATGTGTTTGCCATAATCAACATAATATAGATAATGTAATGAAACCCAGAAAAGATACAATAGATATGAACAAATATCAATTCCTTAGATCATAAAATCACCAAACATGAATTACTATCACATACCCATATCAATAAATGCAACTTCATACATATGCTGTAGCTAGACCAACAAACCAGGTAGTGTAGAACTCCCCAAAATCACTCCAAATGACAAAGAGTTTGCAATACAAAGTTATCAACTATTCTACGACCCTAGATGCCCACTTGGAGAGCAATAATAGACATAACAATGAAGATTTCCACCTCCCACAAGAGCCATGTCCTCCTAGATACCTTGTACGACTTGACTGAAGCTTACCAATAGCAGCAAATAACACCAAAACCCTTTGAATATCTCTTATTATGATCTGTCTTTTGGAAATGAGGCTGAGCGACCAAGGAATAGAGATTAACATGCACAAACCCACTCAAAGAAGCCCCAAAGATGGTACGACCTGCCTATATATGGTACGACCAGCAAGGAAATGTATCATAGCTACTAATAACTCCTCTTCAACACTCAAATTTGTCCTTTTTTATCAATCTCAGCTGCATTCAAACTTCACATGAGATGTATCCATTTTGCCCTTTCAAATGCTACCCCAAATGAACTCTCCTGAAGCACACTTGCAAACACTGTATGTATTGCCTCAATACCACCTTTGGACAGTCTTTCATGCCTATAGAATGTTGTTACTAATGGAGGTTTTCATCTCCAAAATCCACCTAGGTTCAAATCTCTTCAAACCCTCTCAAAACCCTAGCTGAGCCAAAGCAAGCAATTTCACAATATTTAGCATAACAAATGAATCACTTTTTCCATCTTTTATTCTCCAAGAGAGGCATTGCTTTTTGTGAGGGAAACATTACATTTTAAAAACACTTTATTTTCCCAAGAGGTGGGCGCCCAAAGTCCCTTAAGTGCCCCTTTTTGATTTTTTCTTTATTCATGTCACTTTATTAAATATTACTAAAGTCCCATTAAATAATTTAATCAACTTTTAGAACTTAAAATGGAAGCCAAGATAATATCAGAATCCTGCATTCTTTAGCTCGCTAGAAAGGTCTCAACAAGACGCATCCACTCCAATACCGAGAATCTCAAAATAGTACCAATTCCCAACTTACTAAAAATAGCAACTATGGGCAATAAGTAAACAAAGACACCTCTAGAAAGTGCCAACTGGATCCCATTGAACCCAAAACACATCTACACCGCGGATAAACTCATCCAAGGTCATGCCAACCATGGTTCCCTACCTAGGTTAGTTAGTCTATGGGAACCCAATGATAGACTAACTCTATATAGAGAAAGGGGACATTACAGTTTGCCCTCCTTAAGATTGCTTGCCTCAAGCAATCTTAGACCAGGATGTGATAAAATCTGCTTTCTCTCCCAAGTAGCATCCTCAACTAGCAAGTTTTTCCATTTGATCAGATACTCCTTGATGATCCTCCTCTGCAAGGTACATTCTCTGGTATCAATAATAGATTCGGGTACTAAGATTAACTTCCCCTCTTCATCAAGAGGAGGCAACTCAGTAGAAGGTGTCACATTGTGCCCTAGTGCCTTCCTGAGGTGAGATACATGAAACACATTATGTACCCTGCTACCTGCAACTCCAACTCCTAAGCCACTTCTCCAACTTTCTTGGAGATCCTGAAGGGTCCATAGTATCATGGCTTAAGCTTCTATACTCCACTCTTCTTGAGAGTGGATTGTCTGTAGGGATGCAACATCAAATACACCATGTCACCAACCTCAAAAGAGCGCTCAATCCTATGCTAATCTGCATACTATTTTTGTTGATTCTACACTTTTTGAGTGTTTTGCTTCAAACACCTCATGATATCTTAACTCTCCTACAGAAGGTCTTTGGCCTTAGGTACTATGCTATCACCAAATAACAAATCCACAAAGCTTGGTGCCTCGTACCCATATAATGCCATGAATGGTGACATCTGAATGAACATGTGATAAGTGGTGTTATAATAGTACTCACCCATGTGAAGCCACTTTACCCATGCCTTTTGATGCCCTGCCATATAATTTCGAAGGTATCCTTATACCCATTTATTAACCATTTCCATCTGGCCATCTGTCTGTGGGTGGTAGCTGGTGCTGGGGGTGAGCTCTGTCCCTATCAACCTAAATAGCTCCTGCCAAAAATTACTTAGGAACTTGTTTTCCCTATCACTTATGATGTTCCACAACAACCCATGAAGATGGAATACCTCTAAAGAATAATTCTGCAACCTGAGTTGTAGTGTAGGTGGTTGGAATGGCAAAGAAGTGTGCAAACTTTGTCAATCGGTCCACCACCACAAAGATCCAGTCCTAGCCTTGGACTTTGGGCAAGTCCATGATGAAGTCTATCGAAAACTATCCCATTTCCTCTCAGGTATGGGTAGAGGCTACAATAATCCACCTAGAAATGAGTTCTCCTATTTATTTTGTTGACATGTCAGGCACTCTCTCACATACTTCAACACTTCGGTTTTGAGGCCCTTCCAAGTGAAATGCTCTCTCACTTGCCTATATGTTTTGAAGTAACCAGGATGACCAGCCATAGACAAATCGTGGAAAGCTCTCAAAACCTTCTGCTTCATCTCTAACCCTGGCACTAGAAGAATCATGTCTTTGTAAATGATCAAGTCATTTACTATTGTGTATATCTCATCTCTAATAGTGCCATCTATGATCCCAGAAGCCCATTTGTCTTTTGCATACTCGACAGATATCAACTATCTCCAATCTTTAGTAATAGCACCCAATGCACACAAATGAGGTCTCCTAGACAAAGCGTCAACAACTATATTTTTCTTACCTTTGACATAGACAATGTCAAAGTCAGAGGCCTGAAGTTTGTTGATCCACTTCTACTACCTATCATTAAGGTCCTTCTGTCCAAAGAAATATTTTAGACTGTTATGATCTATTTTTACCACAAACTTACTCCATACCAGGTACTGCTTGAACTTAGCTAGAGTGTGCATGATAGCTAACATCTCCTTGTCGTATATATTGTAGCGCTTCTCCACACCCCTCAACTTTCTGCTCTCGAATGCTATAGGGTGTTTATCCTACATATATACCGCACCAATGCCTTCCCTTGAGGCATCACATTGTAGCTCAAAAGGCTTGTTAAAATCTGGAATGGCCAACACTAGACAGGTACTCATCAACTCCTTAAACTTGTCGAAACACTGTTGTACATCACTAGACCAACCAAATGCATCCTTCCGCGTCAAATTGGTAAGGGGGGTAGTTGATTGTGAAAAAACCCTCATGAAGCAATGATAATACCCACATAGACCAAGGAATCCCTTAAGCTGAGATAGATTCTTTGGTGGCGGCCAGTCAATAATCACCTGAATCTTTTCCAGGTCTACCTTAACACTACCAGCACTAATAATGTGACCTAAGTATAACAACTTAGTCATCCCAAACTCACACTTCAACATCTTGGCATGTAATGACTCATGCTCAAGTATGCTCAAGACAATGTCTATGTGCTTCAAGTGTTCCTCCCATGTCTTGTTGTATATCAGTAAGTCATAAAAAAATATGAGCACAAATCTCTGCAACTTTTCTCTGAATACCCTGTTCATATAGGAATGGAATGTGGCTAGTGTGTTGGTCAAACCAAAAGGCATGACCAGAAACTTGAAATTCCCATAATGGCATCTGAATGATGTCTTCTCAACATCCTCCTCCTTGACTTGTATCTGATGATAACCAGATCTCAAATCAATTTTTGAGAAGTAGCATGCTCCGTGCAGTTTATCTATGAGCTCGTCTATATGAGGAATGGGTATCTATTTTTTATCTTTTTATTCAACTCTTGGCAATCTATACACATTCCGAGTGTTCCATCCTTCTTCTTCACTAGGACAACAGAAGAAACAAATGGACTCTTGCTCAACCTGATGTGCCCCATTTTGAGAAGCTCCTTAATAGCCTTCTCGATCTCATCCTTATACTTCTTTGTATGCCTGTATGGTGTGGTAATAATGGGTTTGGTACCCTCCTCGAGCTCAAAAATGTGCTCAATGCCCCTATCAGGGGGTCTACCTGGTGGTATGTCACTAAACACTTTGGTGTGTTTATTTAATAGAGCCTATATGTCAGGTGGATACTCATGTTTATGCTACTCTGTAACTGCAGGCATCACTATCACCTCTGCTACCCACTGAACCTGATCATGTCGTATCAACCACTCCATCCTCTCGAGTGAAACCACTCTCAATCCACCATCTGATATTCCCCTAAGCACATGTTGTCTCCCGTTCACCTCAAACTTCATTTCCACAGTTCTCAAGTTGAGAGTGAACTCCCCAATGTCATGTAACCATCTCATGCCCAAAACAATGTCCATCTCACCCACGCTAACCACATAAAAATTTGACTGGCAAGTATAATCATTCAACATAATGGTTAGGTTGGGTATTCTCCTGGTACAAGCGAGAACAAATCCATTTGCCACTCTCACCTTAAAACTCTCAAACTCTTCTATCTTGAGTCCTCTCTTAGCAACCAAGCCCTCGTCTATGAAATTGTGAGTAGCACCAGTGTCTAATAGAGTGATCACTCGCTGCTCACAAAGTACTCCTCTCATCCTGAACAAGCCCTCTCTCTAAATGCTGGAGAGATGTGCTGTAGGTAGGGTAGTCTTCTCCTCCTTATCCAATGCCTCAAATGAACCATATGACCCTGAGTCATTGGCTTCTAATTGCTGATCTAAATGTGGTTCTGACTCCACTGACTCATCTACAAAAAAGTATTCCAACTATTTTGCTTTCCCTTGGGCAGCACACTTGTGCTTAGGATCCCAGGGCTCTTGGCAATGAAAAAAAGTTTCTTTCTCCAAAGGTCATTCAACTGATCATTATCCAACCTAGGAGAACTCTTATGTTGCTGTCTAGATTCCTTCTAAAATTGTTTCTTGTCCTTATGCTTTTTGTGAATGAACCCTTTAGACTAAAATTTACTCCTCCATGCCGAGGACTCCATGTCATGGCCTTCTTCATGGCCTCTTGAAGAGAAGATGGATCTAGACCCTTTATCCAACTACACAAAGGATCTGATAGCCCGTTTATGAATAACATCATAAACCTACACTCTGAGATATCATAGACCATAATAGATAGCTCCTAAAACTCTAAGATGTATGAATCTACTGAGCCCACTTGTTTGAGTTGTGCTAACTCCTTAAACTACAACTCTGGATCCCTCTTATCAAATCAGTCAATCAATCTGGCAGTGAACTCAACATAAGAAGTGATATGATCATGGCCCAAGGTGATCTTCCCATTACTCCACCATTTGTGAGTGCTGCCCTCTAAGTGTAAAGTTGCATAAGTGATTGCATCGACTTCAGGCATAGGGTTGATCTATAGATAGCTCTCCAATTTCTGGACCCATGCTCTAGCAGTGGTTTTGCTTGAACCATCAAAGTAGGGCAAGGTCATCTTACTGACTTTCTTTTGGAGCTCCTAATTGTGTTGTCTGTTACCCCTATTGGGTCTATGTTTCATCCTAAGATTAGAATACTCTTTGAAAGTCATCTCAGCTCTGAACTCATCACTAGAAGCCTACCAGTCCCTCAAAATTACATCCTGAAACTCAACCTGTGTAGGCTCCTATTCAGGAACATTGTTCCTCGATGCAAAAATAGGTATACCAGGTCTGTCATCAGCGGTAAACTGTGTAGCTCCCCTATTATGGACTGATACTTCACCCACATTATCCCTATCTCTGTGCCTATCTCCATTGTTCTTGTCACCTCCAATGTTAATTCTGTTCTTGTCCCCATTGTTGTTTCGGTTCCTTTCATTATTGTTATTGTTGTGGTTATCATTATTGTTCCTAGCATCATCAGGTATCAAGCAGGTAAGGATCTGAGCCAGTTCTGTTTGTGATCTTTGCATCATGTCGAGCATATCCCACCGCCCTCTGGCTAGATCATTCAAGGAATACATCATGCTACTCCAATCTGGTCTACCCTCATCATACCAGTCTCTGTTAGACCTACCCTCACAATCACCCTTATTTTCTTAGATGGGTTCCTCTTCACTGTAAAACACTACTGGTTGTTCCTCTACGACTATCACCTCTATATCTATATCTACAAAAGGATCTATCTGGGGAACCTGTATATCAGTCTGTGATTTGTTTCATCTGAGATAATACTTGTGTACCAGGCTTCATGTCTCATTTCATCTTCTGCATGTCAGTATCTGACCTCACAAGATGGTAGGAAGAGTTGTGCTTTGATACCACTGTAATGTGCCATACCTATTGGTTCTTTGTTTATCTTAATAGTGTTATTTTATTATTTTTATGTGTTCTTTCAGACTAGATGGAAGATACAGAAGGGGTTTCAATTTTCTTGAGATGTGTTTGCCAGAATCCACATAATATAGAGCATGTAAAGAAACTCAGAAAAGATACAATAGATATTAACAAAATATTAGATACCCAGCTCATAAAATCACCAAACATGAATTACTATCACATACCCATATCAAGAAGTGCAACTTCATACATATGTTGTAGTTGGACCAATAAATTGGGTAGTGTAGAACTGCCCCAAATCACTCCAAATGACAGAGAGTTTGCAATACAAAGTTATCAGTTGTTCTAAGACCCTAGACACCCACTTTTAGAGCAATAAGAGACATAACAATGAAGATTTCCACCTACCACAAGAGCCATGTCCTTCTAGCTGCCTTGTACAGCCTGACTGAAGCTTACCAACAACAGAAAATAATACCAAAACCATCTAAGTATCTCTGATTATGATCTGTATGTTGGAAATGAGGTTGAGTGACCAAGGAATAGAGATTAACATGCACAAACCCACTCAAAGAAGCCCCAAAGATGGTACAACCTGCCTAGATATGGTACGGCCAATAAGGAAATGTATCACAACTGCTAATAACTCCTCTTCAACACTCAAATCTGTCCTTTTTCACCAATCTCAGCTGCATTCAAAATTCACATAAGATGTATCCATTTTGCCCTTTCAAACCCTAACCCAAATGAACTCTCCTGAAGCACACTTGCAAACACTGTATGTATTTGCCTCAATAACATCTTTGGATGGTCTTTCATGCCTGTAGAATGCTATTACTAATGGAGGTTTTCATCTCCAAAATCCACCTAGGTTCAAATCTCTTCAAACCCTCTCAAAACCCTAGTAGAGCCAAAGCAAACAATTTCACAATATTCAGCATAACAAATGAATCACTTTTTCCATCTTCTATTCTCCAAGAGAGACGTTGCTTTTTGAGAGGGAAACATTACATTTTAAAAAACCCTTTATTTTCGCAAGAGGTGGGTGCTCAAAGTCCCTTAAGTGACCCTTTTTAATTTTTTCTTTATTGATGTCACTTTATTAAATATTACTAAAGTCCCATTAAATAATTTAATCAACTTTCGAACCTTAAAATGAAAGGCAAGATAATATCGAAATCCTATGTTCTTTAGCTTGTTGGAAAGGTCTCGATGCGACACATCCACTCCAATATTGAGAATCTTGAAATGGCACCAATTCCAAATTTACTAAAAATAGCAAGTATGGGCAATAAGCAAACAAAGCCACCTCTAGAAAGTGCCAACTAGATCCTACTGAACCCAAAACACATCTACACCATGGATAAACATATCCAAGGTCATGCCAACCATGGTTCCCTACCCAGGTTAGTTAGTCTATGGGAACCCAATGATAGACTAACTTTGTATAGAGAAGGGGGACATTACACATTCATGTGAAGAAGAGGTCAAGTCTAACCTAGAAGGTGATAAAGAAGCAAGCAAAAGTTATGTCATGATAGATGAAGACCACATTGTGAGTGAATATGAACAAGAATATGATGAAGAAGAGTTTGAAATTGATTTTTAAGGTGAACTTATTTCTACCCTAAATGAAATCGAGAAACTCAGAAAGGAGAACCACAAATTAAAGTTACAACTTCAAGAAGAAATGAACATCAAGTCTAAAGCATTTTCAGATCTTGAAGAGGCAAGAAAACTAATTGTGGATTTAAGGGTACAAGTCGAAGAACCAAACGAATTAATCATTAGCCTAAAAATAGAGATTGAAGAGGTCAAAAGGATAGTAGATGTGACAAAGTCTGAATTTGAAGCCAAAACGATTGAATGCCAAAAACTAGAAGCAGAGATAGTCACTCTAAGAAAATATCTTGAAAATCTCAAGATTCAATCAGAGAAAAATCATAAATTTGAAGATAGCACAAGTAGGTTGAATGAGATGTTGAGCAAGCAAAAACATCACAAGGATACTACTGGCTAAGGCTATGAAAGAGGGTAGAGTTCTAAGGTTAGCTATGCTCCTAGGAAGAAAATAGATCTTAACTATCATTCTGCTACTCCTAAGACTAAAGACAAGGAGACAAAAGAAAGAAATCCTCCACAAGTCAACAAGAACAAATTTAGAAGGTTTTTCCATCAAGGACAACATCAAAACACCAGGTTTGAAAACTCTTTTCATGGTTATTGCTATTCATGTTATGAATTTGGTCACAGAGCAATAGAGTGTTGGATGCATGCAAGGAAAGTTGGATGGAATAAGAGTTCTTATGAGTTGTCAAATAGGAGAAGTAATGTCCTATGTTATAAATGCAACCATCTAGGTCACACTGCAAGGTTTTGTAGTACACTAGTAAGAAATGATGGTTTTAGATTTTTAAGAAGATATAATTCCTTTATTCCTTTGGTTGGTTACAATACCATTTGCTATGAATACAATAACATTGAGCATAAAGCACAACATTGTTGAAGTAGGCTAATGAAATCACCTAGACATAACAAGAAGATAGATACCCTAATCAAGAAGAAGAAAGAACCTATGAAAGTTTGGAGAAGAAAATAAGAGCAAGAGAAGGAAGCCCCTAAACTTGTGCATATTGCACAAGAGGCATCACCAATTGCATAAGAAGTAGCATGAGTTCAGGGGGAGATGATCATTGCCTTATCATTTAGCCCCAAGGAGAAAACAAGGAGGTTATGATAGCAGGAGTTAGAATGATCAATGTGCATCAGATGATTGTAGCAGTCAAGGAGCAAGCTTTTATGGAGATATGCTATCACAATGAGCAGACTGCATAAGCTATGAAGTTGCAACCATCGTGAAGTTAGACACATCTTGGGCATTGAGTGATATATCCCTACATACATTTATTTATGAGAGGCAAGATTGGTTGATTATGTTAGACATGTTTGGGTGTAGGCTCATCAGTTTTCTATCATTGTTATCAAGCCATTGACATTGACAGTTTTTATAGTGGAGACAGTGCTACATCAGATCTAGTTTGACAGAAGATAGTGTTGGTATTAGTCTAATAGATTTTACTATCAGACTGTTTGTATCAGTTTGCATCAGCCTTTTCTATAATACTAGCATTATGATCTTATTCTATGCAATGATTGTAGGATACATACAAAATATACTTGTTAAAAAGGCTTTAGCAATCTTCAAGGAAATGCAGTTGGTAGGTGTAAAAATAGATGCTGCAACCTTTGCTAGCATGTTTCCTATTTTTGTTCAAGTTTGACCTTTGGAAATGGTTGTGGACATACATCACAACATAATTGAAAGTGGATCTTTTTGTCAGATGTAGTAGTTGTAAATGCCACCTTCAATCATTGTTTATGGTTTCATGATGTTTATAGGGTCTGTAGAACAAATGACTGTGTTGACAGTATTAGTAAGGTATACATGACAGTTGTATTAGACTTGTATGCATGGTAGTCATTGACAGTGGTGTTGTCGTTGTGAGGACATTTGTGTGATTGTAATAGAAGACAATGATTTATTGGCTTTGTTGTTATCAAGAAGATAGTGATTTGGTGATGTGTTTGTGATTTGTGATAGTGTGTAGGACAGGATAGTGTTGTTTGTGATTTGTGATTGTGTGGTATTATAGTTCTTTATATCATTTTGTATCAAATAGATAGTGTTTCAAAAGACACAGTGATTTGCATACAGCACTTTGCATCAAACAAGTGATTTGTATCACTATAAAGTTTCCATTGTATTAGGACAGGAGTTTACTGTATCAGAATAGGATTTTATTTACATTAAACAAAAGTTGTAATGGTGGTCTCATGAGCAGAGGTTTGCAGTGTTTCATGTTAAATCACCTCCATCAGAATCAGTATATGATCAAAACATTTTACCTTGTGGCCGAGGTCAATAAGTTAATATTGTGTTATGGAATGTTTTGACATATTTATCATGGTCTTGTAAGTGCTCTAACTTATGGTGTGTTAGATGTGATTCTGATGGTCATTTGAATGCTTTGAATAGTGGTTTCTTTTGAGCACTTAAAGAATTGACAATGATAGAGAGGAGATGTTTGTCCAAGGGAGTGTTGTGTAGTGTTTAAGATCTCAATAAGCAGTTACAAATGTAGGACAATGCTTGGACTGTGTACCAATGTATTTGAAAATAACAGTGAAAGGGGTGTCATATAATATGATAGTATGCCCAATAATGTAACTATGTAATCGGACAGGGGGAGTTGTGTAAAGTTCATTTGTTTCAAAATAGATGCACTTATTGCATGCAAGACAGGGGAGCTTCATTAACTAGAAGATTATCTCATGCAAAAGGTATAAACCTTTGTCCTTGATGTCAAAGGGAGAGAGATTCAAGAGAGTTGATGGAGAGATTTTGCCATCAATGACAAAGGGAGAGTTTGTTAGAATTAGGTTTGTCATTGATGTCAAAGAGCATTGTTATTATGGACTGTTAATCATTGATGTCAAGTGATCAAAGGAGTTGTGTCTTTGATGTCAGAGATTATCAAGCTTGTGCATGGTGTATGTCTTCATAATAGTTGGATTGTCACAGTGATAGTGATCAAAGGTGAGTGATTGCTAGGAGTTGTGGACATGTTGTCTGCATCAGAAGGTATGTCTATGTTTGCATCAGGAGGTATGTCTATGTCTGCATCAGGAGGTATGTCTATCTTTGCATCAAGAGGTATACATTCATGTTTCTAAAGAACAAACCTTGTCATCATCAGGAGGTTTGTATCATGCAGTGAGGCATACACTAGGACATGCATTTAGCGGTTTAATTATTCGAGAGATATACATTAGAGATCAGGTTCAATAGTCTTTAGAAGATTAGGTGGTAAGGAATTCTCTGAAGGTTTTGGTTTGATGTTCTTGTCTAGAGTTCATTGTCTCTTGATTAGGAAACCCTCCTTTGTTCTTAACTTCATGGCATTTCTTTGTTTCATCCTTTCTCAGAGGTTGCAGAAGTAACTTATGGATCAAGTTATTCTAACACTTTGGGTGCATATTATTTTTGTCATATTAGGGTTTGTCAATCCTTTGAAGACCTAAGTTTCTAAATCTTTAAAATGCTAAAGCTTCCTAGAGCAAAGAGTTCATTTTCATATCCAAAGGTCTTCTTTTTACTCTGCAACATAAGTCATGGATAAAGGTGCAGATTAAGTGGTGTTATGTGATGCAAGAGATTAGGGTTTGATAAATATCTAAAGACCTAGTTTAAAAATACCTAAACCCTAATGACCTAAACCCTAGCATTCAAGCTATAAAAGTTGATGTATTGTCGGGTTGCACTTTATGTTTTATTTCATAGTTGACATGTTGTTGTAGGTATCCGTATCATGAGAAAATTGGCCCTCCCGACCTAGGAAACTGATGTCTACCGATATTACTTCGTCATCAAGCACCAAAAGGAAGATCAATGTTATTTGTTTAAAGTTTTGAGGGCATGAACAAGACAATCAACGGTGCAGGTTGAAAGTATTTTCAAATGACAATAGACATTATGAATGATTAAAATTTTATGGGCATATGGGCGTACACTGTGCAATACAATTATTTTGATTAGGTTTTATAACTGCTTGCTTAAACCCATGGATTATAAGTTTCATACTAAAGTGTAGATGGATTTTCTTGATGATTGTGTGGAGTCAGAGTGTATTGATACGTGAGACACTTTGATATATGTATTTTTGATGAGAAATTTGATCTCTGATATAGATATATCAAAAACAGTATGATAGAGGGTTTGTGTGTGTAATGTAAGAGCAGCATGATGATTGTTAGAGACTTGCACTAGTGTTGAAGGGAGATGATTGGTATCTCATTGTATGTCATATGTTATGAAAGACTTCATGAAGCTATAAAGTTATATATCTTGTGCAAGAATGTGTAAGGAAGGCAATGACTGTGAGCCATGTTGTAAACAAAGAGGGTTATATGCATGCTAGAGAAGTTATATGATAGGTAGATAAAGCTTTTTGCAAAGAAGAGAGTTCTTGATTTAGGAGTGAATGTCATTGGATTCAGGTGATCTTGTATTTTCCTATGATGCTATTGTAAACAAAACAATGTACTTTTGTGATTAGATGTATGATGGTCTTGAAGAGTTATTCTTTTGAAAATTTGTAAAAGAAAAGTGTTATTAATGTATGCATGCCAATCTAGGAGAGATAAGGTGTTTGAATAAAAGAGTTATAGAACTCATCTATAACATATGGTATTAATGTAAATAGAGTAGTAATCTATATATCTTCATGTTTTGTGTTTGGAGTTGGTGCTCTTGTTTTGAGTGGAGTTGGTGCTCCTGATTGTGTAGAGTTGATGTTTTTGATGTAGGGATTGGTGTTCCTATCAAGATGTAATCAGTGAGATCCTTGCCAGTGAGGAATAAGTGTAATCAATGGGATTTTGGTCAGTGAGGCCTAATGAAGATTTTGGTGAGGTTAGATAGTGGTTTTCCCCTGTTTAGGGTTTTCCACTTTAAATCTTGTGTCATGGTTTCATTTGCATGATTCTATTGATTTCTATGTCTTTGGCATGTTGTCACTAATTTCTTTTACAACTATTGGGCTGATGAATGAATTAGTTTTATTAGATCACCGATTCACCCCCCTCTCAATGATCCATTGTATTCCAACAATTCTAACCCTAATCTTAACCCTAACCCTAACATTAACTCAAACCCTAACATTAATTATAACCCGAACTCTAACCCTAACCCTAATGTTAATGTTAGGGTTAGGGTTAAAATTAGGGTTAGGGTTAGAATTAAATTTAGAATCAGGGTAAGGGATAGGATTAGGGTGACAGTTAGTGTTAGAATTAGGGTTAGGGTTAGGGTAAGGGTCATAATTAGGGTTAGGGTTAGATTAAGGGTTAGATTAAGGATTAGGTTAAGTTTAGCATTAGAATTAGGGTTATGGTTAGTGTTAAAGTTAGAATTCTAACCCTAACACTAATCCTAACCCTAATTCTAACCCTAACACTAATTGCAACTATAACTCTAACGTTAATTCTAACCCTAATTCTAATGCTAACCCTAATCACAACTTTTTTCTAACCCTAATCCTAATTATGACCTTAATATAACCCTTATTCTAACCCTTACTCTAATTCAAACCCTAACCCTATTTCTAACACTAACCCTAACCCTAATTATAACCCTAGCCTTCACCCTAACCCAAATTTTAACCCTAACACTAACCCTAATTCTAACCCTGACCCTTATTCTAACCCTAACCCTAATTCTTTATTTTGGATTAGATTTGTACTTGTGGAAGTAATTTAGATCACCTTTATAAGTACATAAATGACTCTTTTTCCCCTTAAAATCAAATTAAAAAATGGTTTTAATTGTTTTTTATTCAAGTGATTACTATGAGCCAACTTAAAGTGCAAAATAATTAAATTGCACGTTAAAATGTTGTATATATTTATTGAGGATTATATATATAAAGGATTATAGTATAGTATAATATTGTATAACAATATGGATTATATATATATATATATATATATATATATATATATATATATATATATTATATATATTTTTAGAGTATTGTATATATTTGAAATTTCTAAATAGAATTACAATGAAAAACTAAATGAAGTCCAATAAACATTTTGAATGGAAAATAATGTTATATTTAGTCCTCAATTTCAAATTCATTATTAAATGATATTTAGGTTGCAGTAAATTGAGCCAAGAGATGATGTCTTGACATTCATCCCCACAATTCTATTGTACTTTACATAGAACTAACTCATGAAACTATTAAGTTTCAAAAACTTGTATGCAAAAAACTTAAAAATTTAACTCTTTGTATCAGTTTTACATGCTTGAGTACCATTCAAACTAAACCTCTTGATCTATCAAACTAGATAATTCCCTTGACAACACAAAAAACATATTAAATATATAACCTTCCATGAAAAACATATATAACCAATAAAAAAGGAACAAATGAGGGTAAATCTGAATGGTTGAATTGATATAAACATAAAAAAGGCAACCAAGAAATTTCATAGTTGTTTTTATTTTACAACAAGTGCAATTTAAGAGTTAATAAGGGTATACTTCATTATTCATTTCAAATAACAATGAACTAATATGCTTCTCCATTTCTTGCTTTAATGTTAGAACCTCAATATAAAAAAATAAAGAAGGGATGCATTATGACCTACTGAAATGAACATTTTTAAAATTTTTAGATAAAAAATAATAGATGAGTGGCCATGCATATGGTTGATGCAATATGACTATTTGATGTCCTCCAAAAACAACACGATAAAATTAGCAGAAGAAAATTTAAAATGCGTGTCACAAGCAATAAAAACACCAAATACACATATATGCCCTTTGCTATGTGAGCATGAATGAATGAAAGATTTTAATTATGTCCATGAGACCAAGTAGTCTAAGGGACCCAGAAAGTGACTCCTCAAGGCATTTTCACTCTCTTTTCAATGTCAAATCTCCTACTATGAATCTTGATCAATAAACTAGTCATACTTTGAATCCGTGTCTCCTCAAATAACTCACCAAGGTTGTCCACCCTCCAACTATTTTCATTTTGGCTTCTAATATCCACATAGGTAGCACACTCAGTGATGAAATACCATTTAGTTTCAACCACCCCTTTGTTGCAAAAAATGTAGATTCTTTCAGCCCAATCTTCCTTGGGGATTATCTATCTACTAGTCTCACATCTAAGATGATGGGACCCGATCCTCAACTGGGCAATTAAAATCCTAGCCTCTCCCTTGAGTGCAATCCTCACATAGTCTTTTTCACCATGCTCCCATGTGGGATTGAACTCTTTTATATAATGATCTTTTTTTCGGCTAATCTGTTTTGTCCACATGGCAGTCTTGAATTTATCTAACACAAACTTTTTTTTTCCTCCTCATTATTAGGACAATCTTGCAAGCTAATGTCCCACTTGCCCATCCACTTGTTGTTATGCTTCATCCATGTCTTCTTCCTACGGTCTAATCTCTCCCCCACCACTATTTTGGGCCATCGATACGTATCCATAGTTTCCAACTTTTTAAAGTAGCTTAGTAGTCTTATTATCGTTGATGCCTTGAATAGGAAAGTCCTTGCTTCAGCTAAAAGAATCTCATAGGGAACCATTGATTTGACTTTAAAATTGTTGGTGATAAGATGTTTTTGAAATCTTTCTAATTGTTTCCACTTCTGATTTGACATGCTGCTCCCACACACCTCACACCCATAAAGGACAACTGGGGTGACCAACAAACCAAAAAAGGTTTTCTTGGTTTTCCAATCCCAAAGTTCAAACGTAATATATTATGTGAGAAAAAGACTAAGCGATGCTACTACTTATAGCTAGATTACTACATCTGAACAAGTAATCTCCTCATAAACCACTTGCTTGACCACTTAACATGGTGCCACTTGTTTGTGTTTTCCACTTGTTCTTTGTGCCTCTCCCCACTTATTCTCAAGGTATTCTTTTCCACCAAATTAATTTTTAACTCTTCTTTCCTTAGTCATGTAATCACAAAATTAATTTAATTAAAATATAAAAATGCCCCCATGCAAATTGCAATGGAAAGAAAAAAATATAGTAAGGGTGTGGTGAATTTGTGAGCTTCAAGGGTTTCCTTCCAGTCGACTCGTGTGTTGGCCACCGCCATAGCACCATTGAAAATGCAGAGGCCAAGGTGGATGTAGTGAGGTCTATCACATCCCACACTCAAGAAATATGAAGCCATGGATCAAACAAGCTATGCTCCCATGGATTTCACGCATTCATGCCCCTCCTAAAAAATGGAGTTAAAGCCATAGTTACTACTATATTAAAAATTAAATAATATACTTTAACATTAATATCTAAGTACTATATTAATATAGAAACAAACTCAGACCAAGTAAAATCCTCAACATCTCCAATCTTTAACAAATGACATTCTAGAGCAGCGTTGAAGACACAAACGGGGCCAATAGTAAGGATAACCCACATATCTAGTTTTCAAAATCTTCTTAGCCTTGAAGCCAAAGAACTACAATATCTTAAGGTCATAATTCTCTACACAAATACCTTAGCCATTTGAAATGAATCCTTAAACTTCTCGCTGTAAGTTCATTTGTGTAAGTTCATGATTTAATTCCCAATGTAATCAAGGAGAACATACTCAACCCTTCTTTTTTAAATAATGTTAATAAAAAATAATTTACCTCTGCTATTCCTACTATTCAATTCTCACCTATTGTTCTATTTGTTGGGTGTATAAAGCCCAATGGACATCTTGTCCTTTTCATTCTCTTTTGACCTTTTAATCTCTCTCGTTGGCGTTCTCTTATGTCTTTTGACATTCCCTCTTTTGGGTGACTTCATTCGAACTATGTAATTGATTAAATACTTCTGTTGAAGATTGTAATGGCTGTAGCATAAAGTATGACTATAAAAATAGAGACAAATAAAGATATTCCCCTTCTTCTTTTTGGACATAGCCGATAAGGTGAACCAAGTTAAAACTTGCATCTATTCTTCTCGTCTATGTGATTGTTTTATTATCTGCATTCTTGTGTTTTTATCTGCTTTCAATTCCCAACAATTGGTATCAGAGCTTGGTGAAGAAGCTCGATGAAGAATCTCGGTGGTGAAGCTGTTTTGGAAATCATTGTAGAATTTCCAGAATAATGGAGGAAGCGGATAAATGGAAAATTGAGAAGTTTTCGAGACAGAACTTGGATCGTGCTATTGCACTACAAGGGAAGACTAAGAAGATAGAGAATATGTCAGATAATGACTTGGATGTTTTGGATCAAAAGGCACAAGAAAAGGTAAAGCACAACAAAGCCAACACTGCTTATGACAAAGATGAAGTTGTTCTGGTTTTATCAGCAAGTGACACTACTGCGGATTCGTTGGTGTTGGATTCCGGTGCCTCTTTCCATGCTACTCCATGTTGGGAGGTTTTCACAAATTATCAAGAAGGTCAACTTGGAAGAGTTTTTCTTGGTGATAACAAAGCATGTGAAATAATAGGCAAAGGTGATGTGGTGTTACAACTGAAAAATAGAAACAAATGGATTTTGAGGGATGTCATACATGTTCCCACGCTGAAAAGAAATATGATATCCGTAAGCCAGTTGTATGCTCAAGGGTGTAATATCAATTTCTCCTTAGATTCATGGAAGGTAACCAAGGGAGCCTTGGTGATTGTAAAAGGAAACAAATTAGGTAGTTTATATGTGCTAGAGAATAAGGTTGAAGTGGGAGCTGCAATGACAGTTGTGGATAGCGGCTTAGAGATTTGGCATAAAAGGCTTAGACACATGAGCAAAAGGGGACTTGAAGTCATGCTTCAAAGGGATCAACTTCTAGGTCTAAAATCCATTGATTTGGAGTTATGTGAGCATTGCCTCTATGGAAAACAAACACGAACTGACTTCTTGACAACCAGTCATGACAAGAAATCTACACCTTTGGAGCTCGTGCACTCTGATGTTTTTGGTCCTACAAAGGTAACATCCATTGGAGGAGCTAATTACTTCATTACTTTTCTTGATGATTGTATTAGAAAAGTTTGGATTTACATGATGATTAGAAAATCAGAAGTGTTTTCAAAATTTAAAACTTTTAAAGCCATTGTTGAAAATCAGATTGGGTACAAAATAAAATGTTTAAAAATAGACAATGGGGGAGAATTTTGTTCTTCAGAATTTGATACCTTTTTGTGCAAATAATGGTATTCGTAGGATTAAGATAGTTCCATTCACCCCTCAAGAGAATGGTGCAACCGAGAGGTTGAACAAAACTATTCTTGAGAGAGCTTGATGTATGCAATCAAGCCCCTTTGTCTCAATTAGATTTTGATACTCCAGAGGAAAGATGGCTCAAGAAATGTATTTCTTACAATCATCTATGCGTGTTTGGCTTTGAAGCCTTTGCTCATGTTCCAAAGGAGCAGTGGATGAAGTTAGATCCCAAATCAAAAAGGTGTATATTCATCGATTATGATGAGGAACAATTTGGTTTCAGTCTTTGGGATTCGATTGCCAGAAAGTTTACTTGAAGTAGGGATGTTGTTTTCAATGAAAAGGTGTTCCCAAGTTTACAAAAATAGGGGACACAAGCAAAAGAGTATGTGCCTATTGAAGATATTGGCAGTGGCAGCGATATGTTTAAAAATTTATATCCAAATGTGGCACCAAACACATCCAGTGGGAGTGATTTGTGTTCTCGGCCTCTAAATTCATCTTCCACTCCATCTAATGGCTTGAATATGCCCTCAGTATCAGGTACATAGACAAATTTGAATTCTGTATGCCAAGTTTTGTTTCACCTTGTAATAGATGTATGGATACTTCACAATATTTTATACATCAGAGGCCATGTCAAATGTTGCAGGATCCTCTAAATCCTTTGGCCTCCTCCTTAATGCCTATGCAGTCCCAGATAATTCTAGCACACCCTTATTTGACTGATAATTATCAACCATTGGCATCGACAAATATTAATATGTAGACTTTACATTCTACATTTCTTGTTTTAAGCCCCACTCTGCCTACTTTAACTTCCATGCAACTTGCAGATTTTTCTCACACTTGGCAAGTGGGAAGTTATTTTAAAACAAATTTGTTGGCTTCAAAAAGTTCTACACTGCTTGTTAGAAGTTCTTCAACAGATTTGTTTCCTACGCTACCCTCGACATCCTCTATGCATCCTTTAGAATTTGTTAAGCAAGCTTTAAATCATCCATAGTCCTTTATAAGTCCCACGCATCTTCTAAAGACATCAACGTAGACTTCACCATATTTAGCGGTAGATTGCCAAAATTTGGCCCAATGATTTGCAATGAAGGATTTAGGGGCAGCAAAGAGGATTCTTGGCATGACTATAATCAGGGATAGACAAAAGAGAAATCGGATTGTCACAAGAGAAGTATATTGCCAAAATCTTGGATAGGTTCAACATGAAGAATCCCAAGCTTGTTAGTACTCCATTGGCTGATCACTTTTGTTTGTCATAAACAATGTGTCTAAAAACTCAAGAAGATCAAGAACACATGAAGAGTGTTCCTTATTCATCAGTAGTTGGGAATCTAATGTATGTCATGGTTTGTACTCATCTGGATATTTCCCATGCAGTGGGAGTTGTAAGTAGATTCATGAGTAATCTGGGTAAACCTCATTGGCAGGTGGTATAGTGGATATTATGGTACCTGAAAGGTACTTTAGATCATGTTTTGTGTTTTGGAGTACAGGGTACTCAATTGCGAGGTTATGTTGACTCCAATATGGCCAAAGACTTGGACAAACAAAGGTCTACAACGGGTTATGTGTTTACATTTGCTAGGGCTGCAATTAGTTGGGTTTCAAGGTTGCAACAGGTGGTTGCACTCTCCTCTACCGAGGTAGAATATATTTCTCTCATCGAAGGAGCAAAGGAGATGATATGGCTACAACTATTATTGGGAGAATTATAGTGTAAGTAATCTATTTTTATTTTATTTTGTGATAGCAACCCTATTCACTTAGCCAAGAACTCTGCCTTTCATAATAGAACCAAACATATAGAGCTACAATATCATTTTATTCAACATGTACTTGAAGAGGGTAAGTTACAGGTGGAGAAAATTGATACCAAAGTGAATCCAACTGATGCGCTAACAAAGGTAGTACCAAGGGAGAAGTTTGATTTTTGTAGAGCTTCTCTCAACATTGTCAAGATGTGACAATAAGATTGAAGTAGGGGAATGTCTGATATGTTACAACAGTTCGTTGGACTTCAAGTGGGAGATTGTTGGGTATATGAAGTCCAATGGACATCTTGTCCTTTTCATTCTCTTCTGACCTTTCAATCTCTCTCGTTGGAGTTCTCTTATGTCTTTTGACATTCCCTCTTTTGGGTGACTTCATTCGAACTATGTAATTGATAAAATACTTTTGTTGAAGATTGTAATGGTTGTAGCATAAAGTATGACTATAAAAATAAAGACAAATAAAGATATTCCCTTGCTTCTTTGTGGACGTAGCCTATAACATGAACCATGTTAAAACTTGTGTTTGTTCTTCTCATCTATGTGATTGTTTTATTATTTGCATTCTTGTGTTTTTTATCTGCTTTCAATTCTACAACACTATTTCCCTATCATTGTTGGTAGGAAGCTTGGGAAAGCTTTGGTTTCAGATGTCTCTGAGTGGTTCAAGGTGGAAACGAGGGCCATGGAACAAGACTTGAAAACAAAGAAACTAGCTCTACCAAAATTTCACTCAAACAACTCCGCTTTGGTTTTAGATGTCTGTTCTTTTGGTTTTTCCTCCACTAGAGAATTATCAAGGTGACAACTTGTTGATGATTGTTTTTACACATTCATAACAAAAGTTAAAATTCACAAAATGAACCTAACTGTCTTGAAAGATATGAAGAAATCAATTAAGAGTTCTTAATCCCAAGTTTCTGTATGGTCAGGTCTTGACCTTGTGGGCAATTCAGTAGGTTAATGTGAATCTATAATATGCAAGGGGCCTTCCTTGATTTAAGATGATTTATGATTCACTGGACTCAAATTATGCAAATTGTTGCAAATATCAACAAATTATCCATCTCTTTGCATAAATTTACTATTATATCACAAAGCTTTGTATGATTTATAATGAAACAAGCTTTTCTCTTCCAATTGATATGAAAATTGTCAAATATTAACACAATTGTTTATGCTTTTTCAAATGTAAGACAATTTCCTTTAAATCTCTGTGTTTAAGCTAATTATTTCAAATATTTGGGAAAAGTTAGAAAAAATCAAACTGAACATCACTTTACTTCAGGATCTAAATGTTCTGTTATCCATGTTGTAAGAAATACGTCAAACTCGATCAAATCCACAGATTAAATCTTTAAATGTGAAGCCCTGAGTATTTTCATGAACACACATCCAAGATTTCAAGCTTTTAAAGAAATAATACTTTCAAACATAAGTAAAAGTCATAAAACACTCATAAAATAGATGCGAAATCCCAAATTTACTTGTATTTGAAGTATATAGTCATGTATGGTTTACAGTGTATGAATAACTGGTTTGCTTCATTAATCAAATCAATAGAAAACTTACAAACGTCTTACAGATACAATAAGGAAGCTAGATATTCCACGCATTCCTCAGTGTAGACACATGCGACCTCCTTCTACTCTAAACTAAAATACTCCTCTATTAAAATGTTCCAACAAATTACAAGTGCAAGCTCTATTTCATAAATCCCTGTGTAAGTAATATACAAATAGCAAAGCCTCTTATATAGAGTTTGAAGCTGCATTTTGCTATGGCTAGAAAACAATCTTACAGTCAAGATCCTTCTATTATTGATCAAGGGTGTATATTCATCTCCAACCGCCTCTCAAAATATCTGAATGGTATCTTTTCCTTCTCAAAGGATGCTGTTGGAATCTTTTCAAAATAAGATTCCCCCTTTTCTTTGACTTCTGTCCGTAGATACTCTTTACTTGACCTTTTCTCCCAAAACTATTGGTCTGTTTACAATTTCTATTGCTTCAAATATGATTTGAAATTATTAATTACACCTTCTATAAAGGTGCGGTCCCCTCTTGGACTCTTTGTCCATACATACTCCTACATTGTAACTCCTTTCTTTAGTTTCTTTTCTTTGTTTTCTAAACCTTCACTCTTCTTCTTATATTTCTTTATTTTGGCACTTTCTTCCATCAATGAATCAATCATCTGTTTACTGAGATATGCTTCAGGACTTTCCATGCATGGTGTAAAAATAGCATTAAACTCTGTCAAAGCCCTCTCCAGTTCATACGTTGGTGCATCCATGCATTCATGATCTAATAATCTTTCCACTATCCTTTTATGCATTCTGATCATGTCATCTGCCTTTTCTTCTAAGTCCTGAGCAACTGTTATGCATTTTCTGATATTATCTTCTTCAAATTTTAGTTCTAACCTCACCTGTGGCACTTGATTTGCCATTGAAGGGGTAATTACTCCTTCATTTATTAGTTCTTCTGTTCTTTCTTCAATTTTTGTTAACTGTTCTAATTTAGATTTACATTCTTCCCTTCTAAATTAGCTATTATATACAAGCATGCTGCATTTATTCTTTTCTTTTGCAGCCAATTCCCACCCTTTTACTGCTTGTTTTATTACCTGCTCTCCTTCTTGTAGGAAATCCTTGAACCATTCCTCAAAAATATTGGCCTTAAACCTTTTATTTTCCATATGCTTTATTTCATCCTTGGATACAACTGCTATCTCACTGGGCAATTCTGGCACTGTTGTATTGGGATCAAATATTCCCTTAATAAATTGTTGCAATTGGACAATGTGTCCTTTCAAATATTCCTCTTTATCTTTATCTTTTCTTAACATTTCTGTTGTCACCTGGTGCATGTCTTCCCACTCATTTATGTGTTGGTCTCTTGTTGTATGCCCCAAGTCAAAATTAAGTATTTTATACTCATCTATAGTTATTTCTCCTTTTGCTTTTTCCTTTTGAGGTATGGTCAAGTTCAGTGTCCTAGATCCATCTGGACCTCTTTGTATGGCTGACATTGTTCTGGCCTTTCTTTTTTCCTTCCTTGGCGTGGTATCACCCAATAAACTTTTGATATCAATGGGTACCAATTGTACATCCTTCTTTTCTTTCCTTAGCTCTTCCCCTAACCATGCAGGAATCTCTTTTGTGCTTTCTACAACTTTTTCTTCATCAATTACCTCTTCCCGAGGCTTTTCCACTTCTCCCTGTTCCTGTGGTTGTTGTTGTTGTTCCTGTTGTGGAGGATGTTGTTGAAGGACTGTCTCTTGTACCATGGGGTCATTCTGTTGTTTGGACTCACCTTCATTTTCTTCTTCTTCAATTTCTGTGTCTCCTCTCGCTTCATATTCTTCCTCAGGACCCTCTACCTTTGATGATTCCTCTTTTTGATCTTCTTCCTCATGTGCTTGCTCTACATTTGTCTTGTCTATATCCTCTGTTTGTTCTTCAATTTTACCTTCATCAATGTTCTCTGTATGTTCTTCACCCTTAGGTTTTTTGGTTGCATCCTTTGTATTTTCACCTTCTTTTTGTTCTTTTTCAAACCTACTAATTTGCTCTATATGTGCAGGTGATCTTACCACTGTATCATCCTCTTTTGCTTCCTTTTCTTGTTCCTCCCTACTTTCTATGTTCTTTTCTTCTTCACTCTGCTCACCATACATATTAAGAATATTTAATACATCCACACTCGAGGTGCCCATACCTGTTTCTTCTTTTGTTTGAGTAGGCTTTTCTTTTATTGTCTCCTCAGATGCAGCCTCCTTTTAAGACTCTTCAATTTTATGTGCTTCCTCTTGCACATCTTTGATTATTTCAGGAGACACTAGGGTATCAAATGGATCTACTGTTCTTGATTCTTCCTATACCCTTTCTTTTTCATACTCTGGGCCTTGTTCACTTTCCATCTCGGTCTAAGTGTTGTGCTTCTCTTCTTCACTTAAGAATTCACTAGATTCTTCTGTTTCAATTTCTTTTCCTGCATACATTCCCCTTTCCTCACTTTCACTGTTGTCACTTCTAATGTGAACAGTCTCAGTGGTTTGTTTGGCTTCATGTGCTTTTGACCCTTGCAGCATTTCTGTAGCCAATTCTATCTTCACTTGAGCATATACTTGTCTCTTTTCTGTTGGGGTGGAAACCTACATGTTGTGCTCCTATGACTTCACTTGTTTTTGAAGTCTTCCCTTTTGATATGCTTATTGGTATTGCTTTTCTAACTTTTGGTCCTATTATTTCCTTAGAGGTCTGGGCTTCTTCCATACTAATATCATGGCTTACTGATTTTGCTTCCACAAATGTACTGGTTGACACTGCTACTGTCACTCCCAATGCATAGGGATCCATCAGAGTAGCATTTTTATCTTTTTCCATAATTCTAGCTTCCACAATTTTTCTCTTCTTCTCATAGAAGCATTGGAGATCATCACTATGCTCTATTACTCTCTTTTTCCCTTTCTTAGGATATGTGATCTCCTTCCCTTCAGCTTTGATCTCTTCAATCCTATCCTTTAACCATGTTTTTGAACACAATATGACTGGTTTGGACAATGTGTCCAAAGAAGTATTCCATGGTTGTGACCAATCAGACTCTACAATAGGAGCAAGCCTGGCATCTGCATAACTGTGATGCAGCAGTTTATCATCTTCTTTAACTTCTGGAGGAACATATATATCTCCCATAGATTTCATTTGATCAACTATTAGCCTTTTATGAGCCCTTTTTCTTACCTCTCTATCATTTTCACAATCTGACCAAAAATCTTCAATATGTATTTGATGTTTAAACTTTTTATCAATTGTATTTTGAATCCTATGGAAGGGGTCAAACCTTCTGGCCAACTCAAATTCTTCAAATCCATAATACCTCAATTCTTGCTCTGAATAACCAGCAACCTCTTCACTGTAACAGGAGTATCTACCAATGGCCCAAGGTAATTTAAGATTTCCTCTGCTAAACCTTTTCTTGTACATTTTAAAGGCATTTAAATTCTACCTTGAAAACTCTAGAACAATCAATTTACCAGAAGGATACCTAGGTAACATGAAAGGCTTTCCTTCAAATCCTTCAGTTTTGATGTAAGTAAAATGCTCAAATTGAATATACCAAGAACTATGTAGCCCAATTGTATCCTCTGCATCTTTAGATATCCTCTTGTCAGGCTCTTCCCTTAAAATTCTAACCATATAGGTATAGAATACATCATTAACTAAAGCATACTTCTTCAATGCATTCTCTTCCTGCAAATCAGGATAATGCTCCTATACTAATTTCTGACCTGGACCATTGCCCAAGGTTCCAACCCTGTCTATTCCATGTATGAATGGTCTAACCTCTTTTGCACATGAATACAATACGTATGAAGACAAATATAAATGAAACAACTTTTGCTTCCTTAGCATGGCTTGCTTCCATATGGCCGTGCTTATGGTTTTCACCTAGTGAATATGTCCCTACTCTTTTCCTGCTTCTCTTATGAACTCAATGACAGTAAACATCCAGGGCTCACACTTAGTGCCCTCTCTCAATCCTACCAATCTACTTAGCATTGTAATCATCAGGTAAATTTCTTCTTTGAAGTATATTCTCATCAGATTGTTGTGAGCTCTTGCCACAGCCTTGGGTTTGTTTTCTGGGCTGTACCAACTGTAGAATATCGTGCCCCTGCAATCCCTTTCATTATTATGAAATCCTCATTATATTGATCTATGTCAATATCCACCATTTTCTCATTGATCTCCAGACCGAATGTTCTTGCAATGCCCTCTGTAGATAAATCTGCAATGAGTCTATCATGAAACATTATTTTCTTGGTATTCAGATCATACAGGTATATACAATCTAAACACAAATCCTTAGCTTCCATAGCTAATGGAAACCTTGCAGCTCTGTACAGTCCACTCTCCCATATACACTTCATATCAGATGTAGCGTTTGCCGCTGTGATTTTCTGCAAAATGTCATTCGCATCATAATTTCCTATACTTGTGTCTGTTCCCACCCCACTTGTACTGATTAATGACGAATATCCTCTGTGTAATGGCAACTCTTCCTTTTCCACTTCCTTACGTGGCTTTCTTTCTTTTTTAACCTTTCCACCTATATCTACCTTTTTCTATTTTGGAGCCATCTTGTAGAAAAATGCATCGTTTAACTTTTCATTTTACTCTTTTACCTAGGGTTTTACTACGAATTTTTTTGTTTTTTACCATTTTACCCTAACCCCTGTTTGTCCTTTTCATTTTGACTTTCACATTTGCTTAACTCTACCCAGCTAATTAACAATTAAACTAGTAATTTTAACAAATGTTTGCATTTCACAATGAAATTACTGAAATTTACTTACATTTTCATTAACTAAACTGTAACAATGTTTTAGATAAATACCTGTATCTCTTGACCACTTAACTTTCCATCGTTGACTTACTTTACCATCTCTTACTCCGTCTAGCTTCTGTAATTCCGTCGCTTTTGATGAATTCTGTTCGAATTTTCCTGTAGTCTTCTTTCTGCAATTTTAATTCGTGACAATGTATATCTAAAAGAAAATGACGCTAAATTTACCCTACCTCCTTTGAATTTTACTCCTTTTGGTGTTAGCTCAGCATTAATTACAACAATTAATGCACCTAAAGCTTCGGCTTTCTATTTCAGTGTTTTGGTTTTGAACCTTTTTTATCCGTTAGTTTATTTTTGCATACATCACGTTTTCCTTGTATCTTTCCTTTTATGTTATTCTTTGTATGTTCCCATTGTATCTTTTCAACATACAAACATATATGCAACGAACCATAACTAATGTTATTTCCCTTTTCCTTTTTATTTGTACTTGTATCTTTGATTTGTATATCACTCTTTGTATGTTTCATTAGATACAAGCGCATATACAATGACCCATACAAACCTCCTTTTACCTTTATCTCTCGTGATGTCTTTTATTTCCTTGTATATCAGATATGTATATCATTAACATGCAATTGCCTCAAACATACAAAGACTTTTCTTTATTTAACTTCCCTTCGAATCTGTCTTGCATCTCCTATTTGCATCTTTTCGTGTATATTGGCTTGTATATCAGAGATATACATTGCTAACATACAAGCCCAAGATACAATTGGTGGGACCCACTTTATTTTCTACGTGCATCTCCGTGATACAACAATACTTGTATCTATCCTTAGATACAAACCCTAATACATGCAAACTCATTTGTATCTTTCTTTCAGACGTCTCATCTTTTATAAACCACAGTTCATAATTCCTCGGCTCCACATGCATGTATATAAAGTGAAATGCATCTTTCAATATGCGGTAAAGTACGATACATCACTTATACCAGATTTTAACTCTTTTTGACTTCTAGATTATATGTATATCAAAATGTATGTATCCAAAGCATACAACATACAAACCGCGAAACATACCTTGATAAAACCAAATTTAATATTTTCGTCAGGTCCATGACATGTATACCATGTTGTATATCCCTTGTATCTTATACCATGTTGTATATCCCTTGTATCTTTACTTTTCGCCCAACATACAAACCTAAGATACAACCTGCGGACTTACCCAATTATCCGTTCTACCTCTGAATCCCGTTGGGTCCGATTTGTATGTAAAGAATAAAACATTAACAATGTACATACAAGTACCGAGATATAATAAACCCGACAACTCTTTTATGCGACTAATAAAAAGACTCGACATACAAGCAACTTTGTATATGCGACATACAAACCTTACTATAGTGCATTTTACCAAGACACACATATCTTGCAAAATATTGAGAATTTTAAAATGGTTAAAAAAGAAACCCTTACTCATTTTTGACAAGGAATTCACCCATACTCTGCTCTGGTACTTAATGCTTATTTTTCTATTTTTTAAACAAAGGTTTGTAACATTTACCCTCTTTTCCCTTTTACCACCAAACAGACCCACACACAAGTGAAAAACCACAGCCACAACAGGGGTCCTCATTTTGCTAAGAAGTAAAATGGGGCTTGTTGTGAGCATCAAAACACAACTCTTGCATACGCCATGAAGAGATCAAGCAAGCCACCTTGCTTTTCATGGATCTAGGACTCTTCTCCCATTTCTTCAATACATTTTCAATTTATTAAGACTGCGCAAAGGCGGGGAGGAGAAAGATAAAAATAATGGTAGGCTTCATCTCTGTCTATATTTAGGGGTAAATCTAGGAGATTCCAATCCTCCTATTTTTAAAAAGTATGTCATAGTAACTCCTTGCATTTAAATGTATATCCAATACAAAATAAAAACTGCCACTTGAAACTGAACTGCCAACAAATTTTTTTCATTTTTATTTGGTTTATTTTAGTTTTAGATTTTTAAAATCTATTTATACAGTAAACAATTGAACTCTCACCCCCACCCCACCTCGGCTATAACTGTTTTGGTGTAAAGACTCACTCTACTTAAATATCATCCATTTTAATGGTCAAACATTTAATAGCAATTTTACAGCTCATCCATAACCAAAAGTGATAAATATTTGTCCTACGTTTATTGGCCAAAATTGACTTTTGACTATTCAAGTGGATGATGTTTAAGAATAATTGTAAAGACTTAGATATTTTTGAGTTGAGAACTATAATCAATGAAATTAAATGTAGAAATAAATTAAATTAAATGTATGGATATTGGTTTTGAAAATAATAAAAATGTTTCTAATGATTGTTATTGACCTCGAAATCTAACTATGTACCTCTCTAGTTCATTTTTGCACTTGCAAACCTGATCTCCACAAGTGTGGGCTTGAACCTGATGCACATATCTAAACTTTAACTTGCAAGATTAATGAGGAGTGGGAGGAGCTATAGCTTCTTAATCCTATAATGAAGGCATGCCCAGGAAGAGGCCGTAGGCAGTTGGGAAATAAAGAGCTTTCTTAAGTTCAAACTTAGTGTGCTTTTCAGGGAGAAAGAAAACACGAATAAGAAAAGATAGGAGAAGGTAAAAGGAATAGATACTACAGAGAGTGCAAGAAGAGAAAAGAGAGAATAGCGAGCAAGAATTGTTTGTCTACGTGATTGTGGAAAAATATCCTCAGGTGGAGGTAAGTGTAAGTCATTATTTTGGGTGTGTTTATGCTTATAGCATTCATAGAGAATGTCATGGATTGTCGAACAATTTGTGTGTTTGAGCATAAAAACTAACTGTCTTACTAGTCACTCAATAGTTAATAATGGAGGAAATTGTATATATTGGTTGATAACCTGCACTATATTCCTTTGGTGTCGTGGTCTCATGGCCAAGATTTTCCTTGATTATTAAGATCTTTATATGCCTGTTCTAGTCGATAATGAGTGTTAAATATTGTTGAGAAACTTAATACTTAGGGAAAAGGAGATACATAGTACATCTTTACTCCATCTCTACGCTAGTATATATTTTGTTTCATAGTTGATATCATATGTATATTTTGTTATGCTTAGACCGAGCTTTATATCCTCATCTAGGTATATTCTGCTAAGCTCAGACTGAGTTATAAATCTACAACCCTGTATATTATGCTAAGCTCAGACTGAGTTATAAATCTACAACCCTGTATATTATGCTAAGCTCAGACTGAGCCATTTAACTATTCTTTTCTATATGAAAGACTTCATTAAGGCAGAACCATTTCTAACCTTATGTATTATTAAATACTATTGAGCATAGTAAAACTGTGGTTGATAAACTATGACTTTTATGTTTCCTTCTATTTTCATTTTTACTCACCCTAGAGGCCAAGAAAGGCTGAAGTATATATTTTCCAAACTCAAACTTTAGATTTGTTGTGTTGAAGATAGAAGCCATTTAGAGACCAATTTAAGGTTAGAACTAAAAGGCTATATCTATTTCTTTGTTCATTGTTTAGTTGGTCCGTAACCATAAGGGGAATAGATTTTAAGTTATATCTTTATGATAACATTGAGAAAACAAGAATTCTCTTTTACTACTTTTATTCTGGTTAAGAGGAGGGCCATTATTTTATCTTATATTATCAATATCTTGGCCAAGATTGGTCATTCGATTGTTGTGAATTACATATACCTTACTATGGAAGTAATAAATCCATTTTATATAGCTTATTGTTATTAATGAAAATATCTTCCTTTTGGAATTCTCATCTTGATATACAAGTGAAAATATATCAAACAAGATGGAATAAGAAGTTTATTGTTTACTTCAACGGGATAATAGTCGAATATAAAATCATAGACTAAGGCAAATATATCTTAGTGGCAAGAGTCTTAGAAGTCTATAGTTGTCAAAATCAATGACTTTATGTCAGAATCAAGTATACCTTATATATCGAACTTATTTAAGAGCTTGAGAATGGGTTGACTAAGACATTGAGTAGATTGACAGAATTGTCAAAGACCCGAGATTGCAAGGATACAAATTAACTTATTTAAGAGCTTGAGAATGGGTTGACCAAGACATTGAGTAGATTGACGAAATTGTTAAAGACCCGAGATTGCATGGATGCAAAGAGGGGCTCAGTGCATGTTTTTTATGTCACCTAGGCTCTTCCTTATACCTATTTTATTGACTAGTATTGCAGAGTATACTTTATGTCAAATAACAGATATAGGATAAGCATATCAAAGTATGTTGATATTTATTAATCATTGAAATGAAAGAATGTTGTATCCAAGTCGAGAAAAGAGTGTGAACATATGACTTATTATATAGAACTTTGGCCAAAGTAATGCAAAAGTCAATGCTTGCATTGTTGGTTCACTGTATACCAGATAGATGAACAATCAAAGTGGGTTATACATAGCTAGAGCTAGACTAGAGTTGTAAGCCCGATTGTTTTTAGCTAGGACATTGCACTAGTTCTTAGATGGCACAAAGAATCAGTTGATTCTCATTATCTATACCCTTGTGAAGGGAAGGGCCACTTCCAGAAGGAAGGTGTGTGGGGGACCGCCAGTCTGTGGTTGGAGGAAAAGCACCAGGGTGATGCTCTCTCTTTCTCTCTCTCACAGTTGACTGTCAAAGACTTGTGAACAAGAAACATTACTTATTATGTAAATGAAAATGATAAATATTGTAAGTCACAGGGAATGCGACCATCTGTTATTTATTCTTGATAAAGTGTAAAATTTATAACTCTCATGTGAAGCGACCATCAATTGAAATTATATATTGTACTTTGAAATTGCAAATGTATTATTATTAGATTTTCTTATAAAAAAAAGAAATGAGATTTTTGCATCTATTGTATTTATTTTATTTAATATTCTGGTTGGGATGTTACAATTGCATTTGGTACACTCTAACCAAAGTGGGCCCAAAACATAAGGGAAAAAGGCATGGGTATGCAATTTTCAACATTATATTTTGCCCCCACTTTGACATGCATTCAAACTAGTAGATAGATGCATATCAAAGTAAAACAAGAAGTCAACATGTATTAAATATTTTTTGACACTCAAAGGATATGGAGATCTATGTAGAATAATAAATTATTCTTGAATTTTTCTTATAATGAGCACTCCATAGAATCCTACAAAATAGAAAAAAGTAGTTAATGAGTAGCATCTTCCAAACATTTAAAAATGATTATAATCACAACTTGCTTAAAGGAACTAACTGCAACAATATTAGAAATAAAGGATAAGGATGAGAGATTCTTCCTATTATGGAAAGTGATAAAAGCTCTAACTATGTAGAAAGGAACCTAACCACATGGAAGAAAGATTTAACTTTGTCGATAGTTTAGTAAAAGCTCCCTTAAGGTGGGAATGACTAAGTCTATCATTGCACAACACACCTCATAGAGGAATTTTAGTGACATATATGCCCTCCCTCTAATTGGTTGTATTAAAAAAATGCAAGGAATTGGAGGAAAGGAGAAAAGACATTGTTGTGACCTCTCACAACATGCCCCTAATTTGAACTAAATTGGGGACCCTTATTTTGTCGATGATTCTTGAGTCACAACTAGTTGCTTTGGTATATATGGTTTGGTTGGTGGAATGGTCTTTTGTCACATCTTGTTACTTTGTCGCCATGTTGCATGTTTGCATCTTGGCACTTTGTCACAATTTTCCTAGTGTCGCATGTGGGTCGTTAGGCAATGTTAGGTTTTGTTCACTTTGGTGAATGTTGTCGTAAGTTGCATTTTTGTTCATCAATCACCTTTTGGTTCGCCTTTGCCACACTTTGTCACACTTGTCTTATTTATCATTTTGCCACACTTCATTGATGTGTTGCATTTTCACATTTTGGGTGACTTGGTGCATTTGCAATAGTGTTGTAATTTTCCTATTGAATGGGTTTCCATTTTGGCATCATGTGTTTGATCGCTCTACTTAAATATCATCCATCTCAATGGTCAAATAGTCAATAGCAATTTTACACCTCATCCACAATAAAAAGTGGTAAATATTTGTCCTACTCTTATTAGTCAAAATTGACCTTTGATTATTGAAGTGGATGATGTTTAAGAATAACCATGTTTGATTTTGCTAGTTGCATATTATAAAAGAGGATTCAAGTTTTGAATATTAAAATGTTTTAATTTCATTATGTTGAATTTAAACTCTTGAATTTTAAAGTTTAAATTTGAAAACATTTAAATTTAATATTTAAATTTTGAATTTTGATTTGAATTTCCATTTGTGATTAAATTTTATTTTATTTTTAATATTTTTTTCCGAAGAAAATTGGAAGGAAGTTAACATTAGAGTTTTTAAATTTTCATATTTAAAATTAAAAATTTGAATGTGATTTAAATGTTAGGTAAAAGGCTTGGCCTTTGGCTGGAAATTTGCAAATGAACATCCCAAATACCAAGAAGGTGAAACAATGCCATAAATATTTCAAACACCACCAACTATTTGTTCAAATGCCTCAAAGATGTGAAGCTGCAAGGAATGTCCACGAACTGTTTGACATGATGCAAACAAAAATAACATCAATCCATCTTCTTTTCAAGTTTCCATTCTCTAGATCTTGTTGATAGGCCACTTAATCAACCATTCTTCTTGCTCTTGCTAGTATCAATGGCACATTGAATCGGTTTAGTGAAGGAGACACATTTATTTCTGATGTGATTTCAATACTTGTGCGGCATAACAATTCACATGAAAAATTCTTCATGGTTACATGCCTTTTGATGAGAAAAGCATAAAGGTAAAGGCAATCTACTCCAATTTTTTTTTTCAATGATTGCTTGGAGGTGTGGCCTTGAGGAGGAACAGACCATGCACGTTAAAGTGTTTGATAAAAAAATTGCGCTGCTGCAACTACGAGCAAGTCAAAGATATGGTGGGTCGAGTCTAATATATGAAATTCAATTTCAATGTCGAGAAAAAGATTAAGGATCTATCAATGTATGATGGAATTCTTTGAATTAGTGGAGATGGTTTGTTGGAGAGTTATGACTTGGAAAATGCAATAAAGATGCCTCTTGGAATTGTACCAACTTCCACAGGCAATGGTATGGTTAAATCTTTGATGGGACATGCCAATGAACCTTGCATCAATGCGAATGCAACTTTTACTATTATTGAAAGTCACAAGCAAACATTAGATGTGGGTATTGTTACACATGGACAACTTATATGGGGTCTTATAATTGATATTGATTTTGAGTATGATAAGTATCAATGGATGAGGAGCATGTGTATTGACTTTTATAGCACCAATAATCCCGCCCTTTGTTGGGAGGGGGTATGTTGTTCAAACAAATTGCTACAACAATGCGAACAAAAAAAAAACACAACATAAAAAGAGAGAGACCAGAAGGAAGATTCAAAAATAGGAATTTATATGTTTTCCTTTCAAAAATACATTCAAAACTTGATACAAACTTAATGCAGAACTGCTGCTCTATTTCTGATTTGCCCCTATCTCTGGAGCTGCTATTCATTCCATCTCTGGAGCTGACTATGCATACTTTGTGTTACGACACACAAACCTCTGTTCACTGTTGCACATACACCTTCTATTCTCTGATATTCTCTTACACATTCTCCTTTTGTTGCTGTAGGGTTTTCTTTTTCTAAATTCTATCTGTATCAAATCTCTTCTTTCTATTTTGTCTCATTCTATTTCCTTGCCAAAAAGTGGCGCTCAAAACTTTCAAACTCACCTACCAAATTAATTGTTGGCATGACAAATGGTTGCAAGGGGCAGATTTAGGAGATCCTCAGATTTGATGCCGGGGTAAGTGCATTAACTGCACCGACTGAAGATTAAATTCCAACACTCCCCCTTAATCTGAAGTCAGATGTGTCATTCAACAATTTTCTTTCCGGAACTGATCTCTGGAGTTAGACCTTTGTATTTGCCTTTCTGGAGCAGATCTCTAGAGTTGTTCCCGTCATTCTGAACCACCTCTGAAGCACCTTTCTGCATCTCTAGAGCTAATTTCCTGCATCTTCAGAGCTCCGTTTTTGCATCTCCAGAGCACCTCCAGAGCTGCATTGACTTTCTAGAGTTGAACCTTTGGAGCTCTATTGTAACTTCGGAGCATTTCCATAGCTCTGTTGTGACTGTCTTCTTTTCAGAGCTACACCTTTGGAGTTGTCTACAATTCCAATCCTAACTCTTAAGCGTTCAAAGGAATCTTTGGCAATGCTTTGGTAAAAATGTCAGCGAGCTGCTACTCGGATCTACAATATTGAAGTTCAATATCACCATGTTCTACCAACTTTCTTATGAAGTGATAATGGATCTCAATGTGCTTTCTTTGGCCATGGAAGACTAGATTCTTTGCCAGGGCTATTGAAGAAACATTGCCACAATGAATGGTTGTACCATCTTCTTACCGCTCTTTCAAGTCTGCAAGGATTCTTCTCAACCAAATATCCTGACATGCTGTTGCATTTGCTGCAATACACTCAACTTCTGTTGTGGAGAGAGATAATGGACTGCTTGTTGGATGCCCATGAAATTGCTCCTGAACCCATGAGAATACATATCCCGATGTGCTCTTCCTGTCATCTAGATTACCTGTCCAATCACTATCCATGAAACTAGCCAGCTTAAACTCATTGGATGCACCATACAAGATGCCATAACCTGTTGTGCCATTCACATATCTTAGGATCCTTCTTCCTGCTTGCCAGTGTGTGTCCTTAGGTTTCTCCATGAACCCAGCAATCAGACTTACTACATACATCAAATAAGGTCTAGTAGCTATCAAGTACATCAAACTTGCAACCATTCTCTTGTAAAGGGTTGGGTTCACTTCCTTGCTGCTGTCCTCTTTACTCAATTTCAGACCTATAGCTGTTGGTGTTGGGGCAGGTTTGCTATTCTCCATTTTAAATCTCTTCAAAATCTGTTTGACATAGTTAGTTTGCGAAATAAATATGCCATGCTATATTTGTTGGACCTCAATGCCAAGAAAATACTTCAGCAAACCTAAGTCTGTCATCTCAAACTCATTCTTCATTACCTCTTTGAGATCAACAATGAAGAAGTCACTATTTCCAGTAAAAATAAGATCATCTACATACAAAACAACAATCAAAATCTCGTGCCTTGAGCTGCTTTGATGTAAAGTGTGGGCTCACTACTGCTTTTGCTAAAGCCATTACTCACTAGATATGAGTCTATTCTGTTGTACCATGCCCTAGGTGCTTGTTTCAACCCATAGAGGGATTTTCGGAGCCTATATACTTTGTCCTCTTGCCCTGGGACTTCATAGCCAGGTGGCTGCTCCACATACACTTCCTCCTTTAGCACTCCATTCAAGAAGTTTGACTTCACGTCCATTTGATACACCTTCCAATTGTGTTGGGCTACTATTGCTATGACTGCCTGGTCTGATTTCACCCTTGCAATTGGTGCATATGTCTCATCATAATCTTTTTCAGGCTACTGTTTGTATCCTTTAACAACTAGCCTTGCCTTATGTCTTTCAATCTTACCCTCAATAGTACACTTGGTCTTGTAGACCCACTTAACTCCACTCACTTGTTTACCCTTGGGTAAATCAGTTAGCTACCATGTGTCATTCTTTTTTATAGCATACAACTCTTTATCCATGGCCTTACACCATTTCTCTTCTTTCACAAGCTCCTCAAAATGCATTGGATCACTATAGGAAAATAAAGCAAAATCCATATTTTTTTTTTAATCAAAATCAGGATACCTTGTGTTGTCATAAATCTCCCTCATGCTCCTTGTCCTCCGTGACATCAATGAAGCAAGTGTAGGGTCTAAATTATCTCTGAAGCTGCTGCTATTCTAACCTTCGGAGTTGTTGTACTGCTAATCTCCAAAGTTGCTGGTTTGCTGAACTTTGAAGCTGCTGATCTCTGAAGTTGCAAACCTTCGGAGCTGCTGCACTATTATCTACCTATGGAGCTGCTATTTTCCAAGGCTCTATGGTAGTTTCTCCCTAATCTGCTACTCTCTGGAGCTCTTCCAGAGTTGTTGTCCTCCAGAGCTTCTTCATCTTCAATGGGTATTGTGACTGAAATACCTGTGGTCCTGTCCATTGTTCCATCCTATGCTTCATTCTCAATGAACTCTACATCCCTACTGATCACAACCTTTTTGGTGATGAGGTTATACAGTTTGTATGTTTTTGACTCTTCACTATAGCCTATAAGATACATTTTTCACCTCTAGATCATCAAATTTCTGTCTCTTCTCCTTTGGCATGAATGCATATGCCACACAACCGAAGATTCTTAGGTGTTCCACGCTCCATTTACTATTTGTCCATGCCTCTTGTGGAATCCTATCACAAACAGGATTTGTAGGACACCCATTCAATAGATAAATTGTTGTTGCTACAACTTCACCCCAAAAATCATGTGAGTCCTTTTGCTTTCAACATTCTTACTGCCATCTCTTGAATGGTTCTGTTTTTCCTTTCAGCCACTTCGTTTTGTTGTGGAGTATACCTAGTTGTAAATTGTTTTTCTATGTCTATATCCCTACAGAAATTTAGAAATTCCTTGGAGATATACTCTCCCCCTCAATCCATTCTTAGGGCTTTGATGTAGTGGTTGCTTTGCTTTTCAGCTGAGGCCTTGAACCACTTGAATTTCTCGAAGGCTTCTGATTTATTTTTTAAAAAATAAACCCATATTTTTCTACTGTAATCATCTATGAATGTCATGAAATAAGTATTTCCAACCAAGGTGTGGGTTTTCATGGGCCCACACAAATCTAAGTGCACCAACTCCAATGGTGCTTTTTCTCTTATAGAATACCCTGATTGAAATGGATGCCTATGCTACTTTCTTAATATGCAGGCTTCACATTTCCCATTGGGCTCTACAATAGATGGTAGCCCTCTAACCATGCCTTTCTTTGATAATAAACTCAAACCAAAAAAACTTAAGTGCCCATACCTTAAATACTAAAGTTTGGATGGGTCTTTGATGACTGTCCTAAAGGCAGATTGTTGTCCCACTACTGTGAGCATCATAGATAGTGGTGGAAACTGCACCAAAGATAGCACTAGAGACTCTATATGCATCCTAAGAGGAAACATTCTGTTTCTTATCATCTGCATTGGTGCAATCACTTCCTTGCTGCCTCCTTTGTCAAATATCATGCACTCTCCATTCTCCATCAGAATTTTATAACCATTTTGGTCCATTTGTCTAATGCTCAATAGGTTATGATTTATGCTAGGGGCATAATAGATATCCTAGATCTTCCTCCTCTCACCATTCTTGGTTTGGATGTTGATTGTATCTTTTCCCATGACGAGAACTTTCTCATTGTTTCCCATTTTGATTTCAGTTTTTTATGTTGCTATCTATGTAGGCAAAGAAGTTTTTGTTACCACTCATGTGGTTGCTACAAGCGCTATCTAAGTACTATACTTTATCACTACTCCACCCAGCAAGGTTGCAAACAATAAATACATTTGACTGTTTTTCATTTTTAAACTTGTTCTCATTTGCTACATTGGCATTTTGACTTCCATGGTCACGTTGTTTCTTCCTACACTCACTAGCATAAAGACCAAACTTATGACAATAATAGCATTGAACATTGCTTTTGTCATACCTCTGATTGGAACTGATGTTCTTCTTGTCTTGGTAGGATGGTTGTGAGGTGCTTGCCTCCTCTTGGCTGTTTGAAACTTCTCTTCTAGAGTTGCTTCTTCCTCTACCTCTTTGACCTCTGCCTCTGCTATTTCTTCCTCTTCCCCTGCCTCTTACATTGGTTTGAGCCTTGAAGGCTTGCTCTAGGGAAGGAGTAGATCTATTGAACTGATGCTCATGGGTTTCTAGTGAACCCATCAACTCATCCACCATCATCTTGGATAGGTCCTTAGCCACTTTAATGGCTATGACAATGGGGTCAAATCTAGAAGGTAGACTCCTTAGGATTTTTTCAATAATTCTTTGATCTTCCATGGTTTCTCCATTTATCCTAACTTGATTAATCAAGGTAGAAATCCTAATGTGAAAATCAGAAATGGACTCACTGTCCTTCATTTGCAAGGTCTCAAAATCTCTCCTTAGTAGCTAGAGCTTTACCAATCTCACCTTGTCAGTCCCCTTATAACTATTTTGGAGTATTTCCCATGCCTATTTTGAGTAGTTTGTTGCTGCAATGTGGGGGAAAATAGCCTTTGTCAAGGATGCCTCAATCAAACCGAGGGCTTTTGCATCCTTCATCCTTGTTTTGTTCAACTAGTTCCTTTGTGATGCAGAGTGGCATAAGGGAAGCTTCTAGTTTTACTCTTCTCTACCCACTCACCCACTTCACTACTTCATCCAACCAAAGTCACATCCAAGGGCATATGAAGGATTTGTCAACTAGGCTATTGTTCAATCCTCAAGACTCCTTCCACACCTTAAGACAGGCCTACAAACACCTTCCCCACAGTTGGTTTGATCCCCAACTTCTCACAACTCTCCAACCCTTACTTGGCCTAGTGAGGCTACTAGCCCTCCTAATCCGGTTTTCACTACACAACTTTCAAAAACCCTTAAAGGTCAGGAAAACAAATGGTGGATTCTAATACCCTTTATGGAACTCTAACAGGCCTCCAAGTCTCCAATTCCAACTCTATTCCTGCAACTCAACACACCCACTAGGTCTCTAGGCCTAATTGATCAGTTTAGGTCTAGGTTACAAAGCAAGTGGTCTAAATTGGGATCATAAAACTGGGACAGGAACTTGGATTACTTCCACAACACCCAAACATCTCAAAACCACCATCCATTCACTCACCCTATCAGGATTTTGTCAATTACATCACCAAATTGCATAATTTTAGTCAAATACATAGAGATATTTGACCTAGGGCATAACTCCAAAAATCGAGGACAGTCTTTCCCAACCAAATGCTTTTGGAATCATGTAGTATACATCCCTAGCCTGCATTTCACCGAGTGGCATGAAGTTTCACCAGTTAGAATGCATTCTAGGGCAAGTTTTGTATGACAAACCCTAGGAATGAGGGTTTTAGACCAGTTCTACTTCAAAATGCAATATCTCCCTAGATCACTTCAAAACCTCAAACTTGATGCATTGGAATCCAGACTCAACCTAGTTTCAGAAAAACCACATTGATCCACTCTGCCAATCCGTACAGGCCGTACAACAACAGAAATTCAGGGGAAAAACAGTCAGTTTGATTAGTTTTTGTGCCCAAAACTCCGTACAGAATCCTCTCTCTCCAACTGGAGCAAGAGAATAGCAATATCAACTGATCCAAGTTGGTATGCAGCTTCAAAAACAGTTTCAACCATCCAAAGTGAGTTGCAACCGCCCAAATACATGACAACATTAACAACTATGGCATTTTTGCCTTAACACAAGGATCTTGATTGGTTTTGCTTGTCCAATGGAGTCCAAAACAACTACCATACTCCCTAAAACATGACAAAACATCAAGACTACCAACTAGACTCAAAAAATCATCATTAGACCTTCTAGGCCTAAGTGACACAACTAGGGTCCAAATGGACTAAGAAGGATTTGAGGTTTATAAGATTACCCCAAATCTCTTGACCATACAGAGTAGACCTTACAACCATGGCTAGAAAGCCTTATTACAACACACATTGAACAAAATCTCAAAATGTTGAACAAAACCTCAAAATGCTCTTAGGTGCCCTGCACCACTTTGGGCATTTGTTAGGGCTGCATAGGCTGCTTGATATGTAGTATAGATATGAAACCGTTGATAACCACCTCCCATAGGTCATTTGCAACCAAGATTGTCTTCATTTTCTTAGCCCAGATATCGTTCTGCCCATCAAAGTTTGGTGGCTGCTGCCAACCTTTGTTGTCCCTATCTGCCATTCTTCTCAAACTGAAGAAGACTGTTAATGCCTAGAAAATCTAGGGCTTTTCCAAAGCACCCACAATATATTGCCTCTATTCCAAGCTTCCCAGAAAAATAGGGCTCTAATACCACTTATTGGCAGGGGGTATGCTAACCAAACAAATTGCTACATCAATGCAGACATAAAATAAACACAAAAAGAGAGATCAGAAGGAATATTCAAAAATAGAAATTTATATGTATATTTTCCTTTCAAAAATATATTCAAAACTTGATACAGATTTAATGCAGAGCTGCTGCTCTGTTTTTTATTTGCCCCTATCTCTGGAGCTGCTATTCATTCCATCTCTAGAGCTAACTATGCATACTCCGTGCTACTGCACACAAACCTCTGTTCACTGCTACACATACACCTTCTATTCTCTACTATTCTCTTACACATTCACCTTCTACTGCTGCAGGGTTTTCTTTTTCTATATCTAACTATATCAAATCTCTTTCTATATTTCTCATTCTATTTTCTTGCCAAAAAATGGCACTCAAAACTTTCAAACGCTACCAAATTAACTACTAGGAGGCCAAATGGTTGCAAGGGGCAGATTTAGGAGATCCCCAGATCTGACGTGGGCGCTGGTGCATTAACTGCACTAACTAAAGATTAAATTCCAACACCCTTGTGATTCACTGAGACTAGTGACTGATGGGAGAAGAGGAATGGTTTGAGGCATTCAAATAATCAGACAATATAAAGTATAGTTTCATGCCAATGAATTGTGTTAAATTCAATGCTGCCAAAGGAGGAGGAAAGTCTGCTGCTCAAATTGTGCATTCAATTTTTCAACAATGAACAATTTGTAATGCTTCTATCAGCTGCACTGCCAAGCATGGTTTAAATAAAAAGGAAAAAGGGATCGATAAAGCCTACAACCCACATTATTTATCTGGGGATTGCAAACAACTAAAAATTCAAATTTCATTCCTCGCCATCCACATTAGACTCAAAATGAATCGACGAAAGTAACTGTTAGAAAAATATGCAATGTAGAATTGAAATAAACAATGAAATAGAAATAAATCACACAAATAGACAACACAGATTTACGTGGAAAACCTGGTTTATACAGCATGGACAAAGATCTCTATAATTTTATTCTTAGAAGTAAATTCACTGTTTTTTTTTATCAGTAAGGATTTTTTATGCATCATAATATATTAATAATAAGGTTTACAAAATACAAAAGGCCCCTGATGGCCAACATCAGTACAATGAAACTCATGAGAAAAGAAAAGCTCACCAAGATAAGACAAAAGGCCCCAAATGGCCAAGATGAATACAGTGAAAAACAAGAGCAAAAATAGTTCACAGAGATATGACAAGAGAGCCCAAGAGCTGGTAGGAAGGCAAAAACCCAACGATCACTAACTCAAGGATTGCCAACATTCAAATCTACCACTTTAAAACCATGAAAGGCTGCTGTGTCATCCTCCTCAGCAAGAACTACATCTCCCTCATTGTTAAAAGGCGGAGGAGGTGGTTGGAAATGCACCATAAATCTCCAAGCAGTGAATACATCCTCCATTTGTTCCCTTTTAACTTTGCCAAACACAAATTTATGGGCTTTCAAAGAGCATTCAAACAAATCATTATTATTGGTTTGCAGACTGGAAATCATTGCTTGAAAAATACAGTTAACCGGAGGCTTCTTCAATACATCAAAACGGAGGAAGAGTCCCCCAATTTTTGCAGTACCTTCATGGAGATTATAATTACCGAAGGCTTCATGGAGCTTATCCTCAGATAATAAGAAATCACGAATGAAATTTATAGCTATTCCTTTGACCAGATCAACATTTTGAAACAAATCCACTGTTACAGACATATGTTTGCATTCAATCTTGACTGACTTAAAAAAGTCACGAAAAAACATTCAATTAATCATGCACAATCTGAAGAAGGATTTCCATGCATAAATCATGCTAGTGGCACTTCCGCATGCACTTTTGCATGACAGGGGGCTACATGCAACCCCCTATGACCCCTGCCCTTCAACCTTCAACCGTGCCAAGCGCATACGATTCACATGTGGAATTGGTTGTCAACTGGTTAATCAATGCTAGAATAACCGACTTCTCATGATAACAACAACTAATGATCTTGCCACTGTGAAGCAGTAGTAGAAGAGTGGGTGGGGATTCTCTGTAGTCCTCCCTGTTCATCTTCAAATCCATGCACACTAATGCTAGCTGAAGAAAAATTGAAGGCTGAGAAGATAACTCTGTGTCATCCAAGTCAGAACACTGAAGCGTTGAAGTCTAGTGATAAGAATATTCATAAATCTTTCAAAACATGTAAAGACAAATGGAGATTTCTACTAATAAAGGCCATGAATCAAGATGGAGTCACAACACAGATTGTGACCTGCTCAAGATAATGTTCAACGCAGGTTTTGCTGCAACTTGTTTAGAAGTTCTTTTTAGAACTTTGAATGCATCACGTCTGGAAACAATGACATCTGCAAAAGATATGGATAAAGACACATGGATTGTTTGACAAATGCTCTAATAGAGAAGGCATATGGGCTATTTGACATAATGGCATCAAAGGTTGGTTGTAAATATGGAGCCTTTCGAGCAAAAGCCACAACTCAGTGGTAAAGAATTTTTCTATTCAGAGTCAGTTTGCCATTCTACAAGTCCAAATTGCATCTGACTGCATTGAGATCACTCTACTTAAATATCATCCACTTCAATGGTCAAACAGCCAATAGAAATTTTACACCTCATTCACAATAAAAAGTGGTAAATATTTGTCCTATTTTTATTGGTCAAAATTGACCTTTGACTGTTGAAGTGGATGATATTTAAGAATAGCCCATTGAGATTGCAAAGGAGCCGAAAGCAGTCATGGCAAGTGGAAAAGCGAAATCAAAGAACTTAATGGGAATACATTCTTGAAGAGAGCTGTGAATATGTGTAAAGTGGAAGAACAATTTCAAAATTATATGGAAATTGAGGATGTGTTATTGTTTTAAATCAATATAAGGGGATGAGTTCAAGGTCTATGACAATGTGTAGAAACGAATAAGTTTAGGTAATTTTCTGCATCAGAGAGGTTCCAATCTATGTGCAAATGCTCCAGTTTTGTGAATTCTCTACTTTTGCCATCCAGCTTATCAATAAAACAAAATAATCCAAGAGTGTAAGCATGGATGCAATCTTAAAATACACATTTATCTGATGTAGACATCACTTCTAGAAACAAAATGCAGGTTAGTTTGCTTATAGGAAAATAATGTGATGCTTGGAGGAGAGAAGAAAATTGATGACAATTTAAAGAAAATTTACTTCAAAATTGTTTTAAGGATGGAATATTTTTTTGAAACAAATAGAAACAATTGGAGGGAAAAAGTTGAATGCAAAGAGTCAATACACGACTCATATTTTTCTCATTTTTTTTTGATGGTTTTGGAGGGAAGGGTTGTTTACTTTCCCATCCAAAGTGCCTAGATAAATTTGTGCATTGCTCATTTGTAGACATTGGAAAATCCTTTGAGTTTGGAAGCCTTCAAGTTTGAATAAAATTCTTCATTTTCTGTATTTTCTTCTAACCAATATGGTTTTCTAAACTCCAATTTTTTTTCTTTTCCGTTAAAACCTATATATTTAATTTAATTAATGTCAAAGAACCTTAGCATATGTTGATACCATTGATGTCCCACTGATGCTAGGGTGTTCTGTGTGGTCAACTAAACACATTTGTGCACGTTCTGATTTGCCATTTTTCATGCATGGGATTTCTTCCTCAAAGATTGCACCATTTCACATTGGGATTGTGGCAACAAGTCCAATGAAGATTGGTTCCAACTGAGTTTGTCCATTTATGGAATGGTGCATAGGGAGGATTGGGACAGGTTTGGATTTTTATTTTCCCTTCACTTCCCCCTTTTCTTTTTATAATTTATAACATCCAATGGTAAATTAGTTTTGATTTCAGTTTTTGATGATTGATTTTAGTCATATACGGCAAAAAATTAAGTTGGTCTTTTCAACTTTCTACAATGAAATTTCACAAATTCCAACATATTTCATCACTGCCCCTAAAATTTTAGAATTTAATTAAGTTAAAATGGACAAATTTTAATGTAAATTTCTTGTTTTAAAATTTGATTTTGAGGGAAAATATTATTGTTTTTAATGTTTAATCAATATCAAAGCAAAATTAATGTGAAAATCAAATTAAAAGAAGTCAAACAAATTAAAATTACAAAAATCATTAATTTAGTTTTAAAATGAATTTGAGGTTTGCATGGCTATTAGTGACAAATTCACTAAGTAAATCTTGATTCTAATTGAATGATTCCTGATTACTAAATGGAGCCCCTTGAACAGACCAGCCAAAGTGCTTTTTGGCTAAACGATTCTAGCAAACATCACAATCAAATTCACGAAGACTCTTGAGGCTAGCGAACTTCCAAGGAGGGGAACCTTTGTCATTCCACCATGTGTCTTCATGGTGCACATGTAAGTTAGTGTATCAAAAATCACATCAACATAGATGGTGCTAGGAGGGTGAACAATAAGTAGTAGGATAGTTTAATTTGTTGATTTTCATGTTAAATTTCCCTTCTTTGAATACTATCTGTAATGCCCACCCTAGTGTACGTTCGGTGTTCTTTCTAATTCATGTGTTCTATGTTGTATTGTGTGTATATCAGTGTATTATGTGATTCTCCTACTTTGATGCATTGCACCGAACTTGCCGATGAGGTCTATTATACCATCAAGGGGTACTAAGGGTGTATTCTGGATGACCATCAAGGTGTTTTCAATGGGGTTTTGCATTGACATTTGATTTCCAACTATGAATTATGGGATGCATGTTGTGTTTGTGTATGCTAGATTATTGCAATGCTTCATCTTCATTGCTTTCACTATACCTATTATGGTTGTGACTATCGTATTATTCCTGCATTGTGAAATGTTGTCGTTTATGCATCATGTTCCTGAATCATGCTAGTTGTCAATGATTATAGTGGATGTGATTATTGTATATCATGTATGATTATACCACGTTGGAGTGGATTATGTTGCTTCGGCTATTATATGTGGAGCAAGTACGCCTAATGGTTGACTTGAGCGTGCAGGTAATTACAGGTGTTAACTAATGTGGGAAATGTCGAGAAGGTTGACATGGGACGCTAAGCTATCTCACCCTTATCCTTATGTTGTGGAAACCCATAATGTGTGCTTGAAGTCAATTGCATGTGTTACCTTAGCATTTTGCACTTTATTTTAAATTGTTTCAAAAAATGTGTTTTCCATGTTTTCATATTATTTTAATAATTTTAAATTGAAAATTATTGTTTCTGTTAGAGTGGTGAGGATACTGAGAGGGGGGTGAATCAGTATCCTGGATTATTTTACTTTTAGTAAACACAATTGCAGATTTTGACTTGCAAGATATTTTCAATAGAATTGATCATATGCCCATAAGATAAAACAAACTGTATAATTGTATATAGAAAACTAAAATATTCAACAACAGATTGAAAGCATACCACAGAAATGAAAAACACAGTGATTTGTCCTGAGTGGAAAGCCCCTGGCATAAAACCACTCGAAAAAATGCCTCACTGGCTTAGAATAGAATCTCACTAATTACAGGCCTCACTGGCTTTACAATATTGCCTCACTGGCATCAAGACTGTCTTAAGAAAAAATTACATACAGAGGGATACTCTGTTTCACTGCATTCCTTACTAATATAGTATCAACAATGCACGAACAACACTTGTACACTCTGCATTATTCATACTATATCAGTAATCTATTTATATATCATGTACAAGAAAATAACATATTTTGTGTCTCTATTTTTCAGGTAAAACTGCTTTTTGGAGGTTCCATAACTGTCACACAGTTTTGCTATGGAAAACCCATTTTGCCATCAGTTATCGATCATAACAGAATAGGATATGTAACCAGAGTTTGTAAATGTCTATAGAATAGAATAAACATGGAGTGTCTTAATCAAAACCCTAACCAGGGTTGTAACCACAAAATACTGCAATTAAACCTCAAAACTCTGCCATTAAATTCATTAAAAAAAATCTTTCCATTTTGAAACCCTAACCAGAGTTGAAACTCTGTTTCACCTTTCATAAACCACAGATGTCTAGCGGCAAAAGGAAACAGTATATATTCTTTACAAAAAAAAAACAGATCTCAAAAACACATTTCCTCTTTCGCGACAGCTTATAACTGTCAAAATAAAAACCATATGCAAGAGCAATCATAACTGCCAAAAACAAAGGGAAATCATAATAGTATCACCTGCTGCCTAAAGTCAACCTGATTGCTGTGGAATCCAAACCTTTTCTCCTCATCATTTCTGCGTAGGGTATGAAACCCTAAATATAAAATGTATATTCGAAGCTCAATCCTTATCAAATAAAGAAATAACATCATAGAATGCCTTTTTCCCACTAGAGATCATGTAACCGGAGCTGCAAGTAACCCTAGGAGGACCAGTGACTTTTACCTTGCATTTTGCCATAAGAAAAACTTAATAAACCTGTTCGGGAGGTCAACGTTTAAGTGTATGCCACTGAAGAGTATATGTAACATGTAGTGCTACTAGGAAAATATTATAAATTACACTCAACTATGGTGAACAACTTTGCAAACCATAGACCTTAGCTCATCGATAGAAATAACAACTGTTGCCATGTGTGCCAAATGACACAACAATAGAGCTTCATCATAAAGAATGTGAATCTGATTAGAGAAGCCAACCGATACACTGATCAAGACGTTAGTGCACAAAAAAATGTCTTATAAAAGAAGTCAATCTAAGCAATATGAAACATGAACCCAAGACCAAAGATTGTTGGTATGATAATGCAATGTCAATAAAAACATAGTGCTGACCAACAATACATCAAAACCTGGTATTGTAGAATGAAAAATCATAGAAGCCATATGGTCAAAACATAGAAGCCATATGGTCAAAACCTGTAACAATCATCAACGAACTGTTATACAAACTGTAACAAACCACCAACAAATGTGTTTCTTGAAAAGAAACTTGTGGGATCAAGCTGTCACAAATGTGTCAATATCATATCATGTATACCATAGACCGATGTATACCATAGACCACAAAGGCAGGATATCACAAATGTGTCAATATCATATCATCAGAGAAGTCCACAAAACTGGAGTCCACAAAACCAACATGTGGAGGCCTCAAAAACCAACCAAACCATGTGTGTTTGAACATCAGGACAACAGCGAAGGAGAAGACCAACAGTTTCTACCTTAGCAAAAATGTTTATTGCATCATATTATGGTAGAGGAATAAATTTGAGTGATTTTAATTTATTTTTGAAATTTAATATTCTTCCGTCAAAAAGGTAGAATTACATTAATTTGGAAAATGGAATTCCTAATATGGTGTGTTTGGACTTTTTGGAATGAGGTTGAATCAATTAGCAATTACCTGTTTGGAATAATTGAGTTTAGTTGGTTAACTATTTTTTTATTAATTTAAGTGATTTGTTTGAGAGTATTTAGTGAAATTAGAAAAAGATTTAAAAGAAATGAAATTAGGGCTTTTGTATTAAAGGGAAAAAGAGACTTATTTTTCATAATTTTCATTCTATTTTTCTCCTCTCTCTCTCAAACTCTCTTCTTGAAAGAATGGAAGGAATTTCTCCATGGATGTATTGGAAAGAATCTTGCTTGCATGGTTGAAGGAATGGATTCATGAATGCTTGTGGATGCTTGGTGTGAATTTGATCAAAGTTTGCTTTCAACTCTTCATGTTTGGATTTTAGCTTGATTGGGAAAGGTATGTTTCTTCAATCTCTCCATGGTTTTCATTCTATGCTTTCTCTCCTTTCCATGCCACCAAGAGTGGTTTGTATTGGCTTTGTTAGTAGGATAGAGAAGTAGAATTTAATTTCAGCTGTAATTTATTTTATTTTCATGTGTTCTTGCTTTGGAAACATTGAAAAACAAATAAAACTCTACAAAAATTTTCCTAGAATCACCCAACTCAATTTTATTGGATATTTGGGATGTTGTTCACATTTGGGATGATGGGTAGTTGTCAATTTTTCATTTGGACTTGAAACCTAGGAGTTAGAAAAATGCCCAAGGTAGCAAAGGAAGATTTAATCCAATGGATTTGGGGAATTTTTATAGTTTTATGCATTGTTAAAAATATGAATTTTGCATTTTAGACCCTATATGATTGATTTGAAATGTGGGATGAGTTGTCTCCCTTATGTATGCATGTTTTGCATCTTTTTATTTCATGTTGTGATTTTTGTCACCTTGTTTTCCGTGCCATGCCCAATTTGTCAAATTGGTGCCTTGGACATGTAGGAAGAGGTATAGGGGTAGGAGAGGAGTGACTATCACCATACACCGTAATCCGAAGTGATCGTTGGAATTAGTGAGTGGAGAGTTTAATCAACTTAAACCTTAATCACATTGGGGAAAAAATTAATAATAAGATTATCTACACCAAACAACATTTTGTGGTGATACAATACCCAGTTATGGGTTTGGATGTAAAGAGCATTTCATGGTGATACAATACCCAATTATGCTATGAGGAGGTAGTGGAAAATACCCTTGTATTGACACTCCTGGTCCTAGCCTACTATGTCTCTCTTCCTTTTCTTACCGTCTGAGTTATACTTGATGTGTGTTGTGACCCTAGCATTTTAATGTGCATTGTGGTGCCTGATTCATGCTTGTATATGCCTATGATGGACTATGATTTATGCCTTGTTTGGCATGCATTGAAGGTGTGATTATTTTCCTTATGTTTGAATGCTATGATGTCATTCTATTATGCTCTTTGGCAAATGTGCCACATGTTATTTATATACATTGTATGGTAGTGGTACCATGCATTATTTATATGCATTAAATGGTAGTTGTACCATGTGTTATTTATATGCATTCGATTGGTAGTTATGCCTTGTGTGTTGTGTTAATTTATTGGTGTATATGCCATATGTTTCTATGTATACCCTATATTGTGTGAGATGTTCTTAGCTGGTTTTCCATGATCACCTTCTCCATAGCTCAGGGGTTGCCTAGAGTTGCGTAGATAGCTATTGCACTCGACGATGACAATATGGTTGGGAGGCGAGATACATTTCCCCATTGGTCCTTTGTGATGATTTTTAGGTGTTGGATGGTTTTCTTATCTTCTTTTCAAGTTGAATATGCTGCGCTTCACGTCTTGTTACACCTTGGAGGGCATGTTGGATTTATATTGTTTATTGCACTTGTATTATTTCATATTGTATATTGTAATCTTTGTAAAGTTAGTCTTTTGAGACCTTTGTAATATGATTTTATATGATGTTATGAGGTATTTATGAAGTTGGTTGTGATGTATTTATGTTAAGGGTGAAGCCCTTTGAGTGTTATAATAATTGGATTTAATCTAGTATTTTTCCACGCCTTAGTTTTTGAGGACGTTGGCATGATTTGATAGATTTTCATATGTTGGAATTTCGCTATGTTAGCATGTTAGACTCAATTTTTATGATGTCATAATTGATTTTTTTGGATATGTTAGTAGTGGATCATATTCTTCGCACATAGGTGGTGATGACCCTATTGGGACTTGAAAAACCTGTCCCCAAAATGCCCCATTTTGCCCCCAAATTTCATCTGAATCCCACTTGAACCTATAGTTTATAACCGATTAGAGATATCTTTCATATGTTTTCATATGTGTACCTTTTGAAAAGTACAAAGGAAAAGCCCAAAAAATGACTAAGTCAAAAATTCTAAGTGTTTCCTTGTGTTTTTTTAACCTTTGTTGGGGTTTCGGAGTTCAAAGTTCATGTCTTCCATCTTGCTCTATCTATCGACTCTGAAATCAGGTTCTAAAAATTTATTTAAGTGTGGCGGACTTCAGAGTTTTGAGCTTCCTTCTTCCATCTTACTTTCCCTCTTGGCTTTGATGTCCTCCAAGGCTAAATTTGACTAAGTGTTAAGTTATTGAAAATTTCATCTAAGTGTATCAGAGGTCAGAGTTCAGGCCTTTTGCCTTCGGTCTTCTATAAGGCAAGTGTCAGGGAGAAGTCCTAGGGTCTGAAGTCTGATAGGTTTACTTGTTCCAATTATTCTAAGTATGAAGTGGGCAGTGGTGCTCGAAGGTTGGCTCTTCTTTCTTCCTTTTTTGGAAGGCAAAATGAGGAAGGCCCAACGACCGACCCCCAACAAGTATTCTTTCTAAGGCATTCCACCATTCTATTGAGCCTTTTAGGTGGACCCACGGCAGGCTTGTGGAACCACGAAAAGAGGATGCGTGGCAAGTTCAGTGGGTGGGAGTTACCTCTTTTCTCTTCTTTCTTTTGTAAGACAGAAGGGAAAAGGTTCGGTGGCCGATCCTCGATGGTTTCAAAATTGCAATAAGTGTTGCAGGCATCAGTAGGCAGGTGTTTCTCTTTCCTTTCTTCTTCCTTTTGGAAGGAAGAAGGCATAAGGCCCAAAGTTCTAAGTCCACCGAACTATTCAATGGCATCTATGTTTTTCGGTGGCTGACTTCCTTTTCTTCCTTCTTCCTTTTAGAAGGTGGAAGAAAGAAGGCCCGAGGCCCGACCCCCAGTGCTCTTCATTTGTCTAAGTATTTGGGGTTGGGTGTTCTCTCCTTTTCCTTTAGAGTGCATAGTGCAAGGAAGAAGGCCCAAGCTCTGAAGTTTGATTTGTTAGAGCTCGACTTCTTGGCCCTCGTTCTTTTAAATGCTCTGAAAACTTCTCAGATCGCCACAACTGCAAAGTGGGTGGCTAAAATTAATGCTTTTAATGTGGTTGGTGGAGTTGGTGAGATTTTCCCTCCTATTTTGCCTTTAGATTGGATTGAAGCATTCTATAAATAGAAGATCAAAGCTCTTTTCAAGGGCTTGGTCGCTGAACCAATTGTCTGGTCTGGAATCACCCAAGGAGGATTTTAGGGCATCAAATCACACCAGTCTGGTCTGCAAGTGAAGGGATGTATCCAATAGAGTGTAGGAAGGATGTGTAAAGTAGATCTGTATGCATTAGTATGTCTCCATGGGAGTTTGTAATGATTTTGGCGAATGTATAATCATAGTTGTATGTTTTTCCTTTCCACATTTGCTGGCACGATTGTAACTGGGATTTGGAGGTGTGTGACAACACCCAAGTTAATACAAGGTTTTATATTTTCCATTTCTTTGTTGCTCATGAATCATTGCAATTCTATCCTAGATTATAAGTATGTCCATTGCATAAAGATCCATTTATGATATATATGTGAATGTATGTTTAGTTCTGTTGAACCCCTGCTGTATATTTTCTTTAATCCTTACATTCTATAACTTAGTTGCCCAATGGAGTAGGCACTGGTCCATATTAGGGATGGATCAATCTTCATTTTAATCAAGCCCTCTTCTATTTGCTATAGGGGTAGGAGTAGGTTTAGTTAAGGGTTGTACATGTTTTTCATGGTTCTGTTTTATAACCAGGGATAAATTTGAAGTAATGCAAAACAAACTGAATCATTTGTGAATCATGAGCATGTATGCATGCACTATGTATCTTGTGTATGAGAATCTTAGAAATGGATTAATTTTAAGGAGTATAGTATTGCCATGTTTGGGTTGAAATGCATAGTGCAGTAATCAGCTTAATACAGAGGCATCTGAAACCAGTTTGTCTTGACCTAGTGACAGCTTTGGGGGTCAAGTGTACATTAGGTATGTCTATCTATGTTTGTTTGTGTTTTATTTCATGCCTCTAGGAATATTCCTCCTAGGTCTAGGTGAGACTGAAGTGCAGAGGAGTATACCCACTCCTGTTAATTGGCCAAGATCACCCTTGACTTGTTGATAAACCTCTTTCAATCACCTCGACGACACCCCTGGCCTTGGTGATTGTGAAATGTTTTAGGGTTTAGGGTTGCAGCTATTTTGGGGCCTAACATACCCTACCCTTTCTTTTGGCATGTGTCGATGTTGGTGTTGATCACGCATGGAATTTTTTATCGATTTGTATTTTCTGGGTGATTTGGTAATGTTGGTTTTATGTCTTCTTTCATGTTTGATAGTTGGGGCTTCATGTCTTGGTGATCCCTAGGGTATCTAAATCATGTTTTGAGTCTATGGTGAGACTTAGAAGAAATTATAAGTTTTTCATTAGTTTTGGACTTTATGCCTTGTTTCTGGATGCTACCAGGACAACAACACCTAGTGCTAGAGTCCAGAAGATGACAGCGCCCAACACTAGTGTCCTAAAGACTACAATGCCTAGCATTGACATCCTAGGCAGAGAGGTCTAGATTTGGTGTACGAGTTTGTCTCTAGTTCCCATTCTATCTGTTCTACCCTCTGGTGAAACCAGATGTCGAAAGGTGCTCTTTTGACCACATAAGTGTATCCATGGTGCCAGTTCCATGATGTGATGTGCATCCTTGGATTGTCCTCACTTTTATTTGGGAAGCATTCCTTTTTGATAAGATCAATTGATGACCATTCTAAGTGGTTGAGGGCTTGTACCTCCTAGTTGATCCATCCCGTAGGTGAGTTTTACCCTATTGTGTTTGGGATGTCTTGAGTAGTCCTGGAAAGGATTTCTCGGTGACTGTTACCCTCATCCTACTGTATGTGTTTGCAATGGAGTGAGGTCGTGGACGTGTATCTGATCCTCGTCATGGAGTGAGCTCCACCTCTTGCTTGGTCATCGTGGTGAGTTTTCACATGATGGGTGAAGTCTTCCGCTTGTGCCACCTAGCTTAGTGCAATGGTGATTTCATCTTAGGTGTTGTTGTGCTTGTTACGACACCTTGTGCGCATGTGAGTGTAATGCGACATATAAACGTCGCACTTGCAAACGTGAAAAATTTGTTGGTTCAATGTTTGTTCGACTAATGTCCTCGGTGAAAACTTGGGGCATTACATTTGGTATTAGAGCCCATGTTGCAACATTGGGAGCTTTGGGGTGTGTGTTCTTCTTGGCTTGTTTGAGCATGTGTGGGGTCCTTATGTGTTTGCATGCTGCGAGTAGCATGCGTTTTCTTTTTGATATGTCTTCCTTGCATGTGTGTGGTGAGGAATACATTGTTATGGGGTTTGATAGACCCTTTTGGTTGCTGAGAAGTTGCTTTTGTGTATTTTGCCTTCTTTTTGTCCTGTATGCTTGGCAGGATCCCTTGTAGTGTGTGTGAGTTCTTGAGTGACCTTTGTAGGGTCATGTTAGTGCTTGTGTGACCACTTTGATGGTGGAGTAATGGAAACCTTTGTGTGAAAGGAAATACCATGTTCTTGAGTGTTGATTGAACCTGGTGAACTCTTTTTAGAGTTATACATTTATTTGTTAAAGAGATGGTGTTCTGATCATATGTGTGGTATTTGAAGAAGAATGTTGTGGTAATGCTAGTTTAAATTAACCTTGCATTGTGCACCTTGTTGTGTGTATGTAGGTTACAAGAGTAGCATACCCTCTTATTGTTACACATATGGTTCCTAAGGTTGTCATTGATGTCAACACTGTCATGAATGTGTGATGGTGTTCATGGTTGGACGCCATGTCCTAAAGAAGATATATTAAGATGGGAATTAAAAGTTCATGGTTGGATGTCATGTCCCATCAAGCAGAGAAGATATACTTCATGGTTGGATGCCATGTCCCATCCAACAGAGAAGATATAGTTCATGGTTGGATGTCATGTCCCATCTAGCAGAGAAAATACAATTCATGGTTGGATGTCATGTTCTTGAAGTTCTTGGTCAGTAGAGACTGTATTCATTAAGTATGTTTGTTGATATCAAAGAAGACATATTAATATGGGAATTAGAAGCACTAAGATGAATGATGATACATTAAGCTATGCTGAGGATAAAAATATGTTGTTGATGGCTTGTGTCATGTTGATTGATCCTTCTTGTTGTTCTCAAGGGTGTATATGCTGTTATATGAAGGTTTTGGTCTCTAGAAGTGGGTGAAGGTTTCTGCTGCAGAGAATTGTCTAGAAGACTGTCTGGGAGATTGCTCTGCAATTTCATGCTTTTGATGGTGTATCTCTGTAGAGTGGAAGATAGCCTCATATAGTGTCAAAGTTTGTATGTTCTAAGTTTCATATTTTTTAGACTACTAGAAGAGTGTTTTGCAATTGATAGTTTGGAGACAATGTTGTTCCTAAAGAAGGTATTCACAATACTGCAATGTTTGGCTCTGCATTTCTTTGCATTTGAAGATAAGGACTTGCAGTTTAGAAGTTAAGTTCAGTGTCTGATGAAGGTGCTAAATCCAAAAGTTTAGATTGTTTGTCCCTTCGCAGTGAAAGTTATGAGAGATAGAGTTCCAGTCTATGCTTTGGCAGAATTAAGTAATGAAGAATATTGTTTGGAATGCTCCACATTCCTCTACAATGATAGATATGGCTGTGCAGTTTTGAGGACATGTTCACAGAAGGGTATGAGTGCATCCACATGAGTTTCAAGTGTTTTGGTGCTCTGCAAGGTCAGTTTCTCAATGACAGTGTGTTACAATATGTTTTGGATGGTTGTTTGATCTCAGTGTGCATGTTTTAAGGTATGCGGTAGAATGTATTTGATGTGCAGAGTTAGAGGTGTATCTGAAAGTGTTGTATGATTCATAAAGACTCATCTAGAATAATTTCATGAAGATCTTTTCTGTTTCCAGTACTCCACAAGGTTTTCAAGTGGTTGTGATGGTTATACTTCAAATTTCACATCTTCCTGCTTAAGGATGTCCTATTTCAAATGAGCGATGTGTGCGAAGGTGATTCCTTGAAGAACAATATTGTGAAGAATGCTTAGGACTAGGATAAGCATGTATTGGGATCCACAAAGCATGTGGAGTAGTGTGTAGTTCATGATAGGGCTTGCCCTATGCATGTTTCATGTTGTGTGATCTCTGGCCGACTTGCAAAATGTAATATTCTTGTTGTATTGGTTGACTTGTAATGAAATCAATGTAATGTCATGTATATATTGTAAACCTAGTTGGTCTAGGTGAAGTATGATTGCGAAGATGAACATGTGAGTGTGTGAAGAGTAGAATATGAAATCACATGGATTGTGATGTCTGACTGAAGGAGATAGAGCAAAAATGTTAGAAGATGTCCCGATTCATCTTGAAGATATTTTTGTGATAGGAGGGAAGTGTAGAGTGTGCCTACCTAATCCAATCATCAGAAGAAAGTGTGAAGAGGTAGAATTTTAATCATCAAAGGTGTGAGCTTCAATGTCAGTTTTCAGACAGTAGAAGGACTGCGATACTGTAATCTTTCTTGAGTTCATTCTCAGTTTAGGGAGTAGTTGCTTCCTTGGGTTTTAGCCCTAAAACAAAGTCAATAGGGAGTTGTATCTTCCTTGGGAGTGACCCTAAATCAATTTTTTTAGAGAGTAGTAGCTTCTTTGGGTTGTAGCCCTAAAACAAAGTCAGCAGGTAGTAGCTTCCTTGGGATGTAGTCCTAAAACAAAGTTATTATTTTTTAGCTTCATGTATTGTGAGTTAATGTTCACTGTGGTTTTTCCCTTCTTGGGTTTTCCACATATATCTTGTCTTATGTGTTGATGTGCATTGGTTGATCTTTCATGTTTATGTTAATGTTGTAATGATTAAGTTTTAATATGCTTTAAAGGTTTTGAAGTTTGTTTAGATATTGATTCACCCCCCTCTCAGTATCCTGGTGTGTTCAACAATTGGTATCAGAGCCAAGTTACTAAGAAGAAGCTTAACCACTTGAGGAAGGTCTAAGATGGCTAATAATGTATGGAAGCTAAGGTAGCGGAACAATTTCCTACACTAATCTTGAGAGGACGGTAATGCAAAACTTTACAGATCTTTAATAGTTACAGAAACTTAAACAAAAATAAACATAGATATCATGCATACCACAACATAGTGATTTACGTGGGGAAAACCCTTTCGGGAGAAAAACCCCACACTCCAAAAGTTTCCCAATATATTATTTAGAAATCACAATGATTACAATATACTTGTAAAGAAAGCTTCTCACAGAAGTATCACCACCAGAGATCTAGAGAAAAAATGACCACTATCAAACTCTTAGAATACATCAAGATACCACAACTGTAATACAACACCCTCATGAAATAAGGTTACCTTCTAGGGCAAGAAAAGCCAACAAAATATCTACCATCAGATCTAAAACCTAATAATGAATGGTCCAGATTTACATTATATCATTAATTTAATGTATGTCATCCGTTTAACAGTTTTTGATAACAAAAAAATGTTAACACACATCCCACTCCACCCCATGCTCCCATTGTATACTATCAGTGTAACTAGGAAATATATATAAATATATATATCCTATCAACAATAAACCTTATATAATTGCAAGGTTGAGACACATTTTCCCAACAAATCTCCCACTTGTCAAACACCTTACAAGAGCAACGGGAGGGAGTAAACATCATCTCTTAATTGCTAGGGGCCAAAAGGTCCATAGTCTTTGAACACCATCTGAACTTTTTTGTGCTCACAGGCTTATTTAAAGAATCAACAACATTCATCAAAGTCTCCACCTTAACCAGCTTCACCGTACCATCTTTGACCATATCTCTAACAAAATGATATTGTACATCAATGTGCTTGGTCCTGTCATAAAATGTCAGGTTCTTAGCTAGATAGATCGCACTATGTTGTTGTAATAAATTATCACTGCACCTTGTTTTATTCCAATATCTGAACAAGGTCTCTTAAGCTGAATGGATTCTTTGAAAGCATGAGTAGCTACCATATACTTAGCTTCACTAGTGGACAAAGCAACCACAACCTATCACTTACTCATCCAACTAATTACACCACCAAATAAAGTAAACAAATAAGCATTGGTGGATCATCTACTATCAATATCACCTGCCCAACCTGAATCCACATAACCATGAATATCAAGGGAATTATCGTCTTCAGTCAAATTACTATGATAGTACAAGGAATACTCTGAGGTACCGTGAAAATATCTGAAGACTCTTTTAACTGCATCCCAATGAACTCTACCAGGATTAGACATATATCTTTAAAGAACTCCCATTGCTTGGGCAATGTCTGGTCTAGTACAAACCATAACATACATCAAAATTCCAACTGCACTTTGGTAAGACACTTTGCTCATCTCTTCCATCTCTGATGGAGATGTTGGACAATCTGAAATAGATAACTTTGTTCCAACTGAAAAGGGAACACATAATGGTCTACAGTTCTGCATGTTAAACCTCTATAAAATTGAATTGACATACTTACTTTGGCCAAGCCATAGCTTTTTGTTCACTCTATCTCTTCTAATTTCCATCCCAAGAATGTGTCTAACTGCACCAAGGTCTTTCATTTCAAATTTAGTAGCAAGTTGAGATTTCAGTTCTGAAATCATACCTTTCCCTTTACCAATAAATAACATATCATCAACATATAATGCAATAAATAGGAAACAATCACCATTAGTTTCATAATAAGCACAATGATATGATTTAGAATGCTCAAATATCAAACTCAACACATATGTATTAAATTTATGGTACCACATCCTCTGACTTTGTTTTAGGCCATACAAAGATTTCTTCAATTCACAAACCAAATTACCTATACCTTTCACCACATAATGCTTTGGCTGTGTCATATAAATATCCTCCTCCAAGTCACCATGAAGGAAAGTAGTTTTCACATCCATTTGCTCAACCTCTAAATCATAAGCAACAACAATAGAAAGTAAAAATCTAATGGATGTCCTTTTACAATAGGAGAAAATATCTCACCATAATCAACACCCTCAACTTGAGAGTAACCTTTCGCAACCAACCTTGCTTTGTACTTCTCAATACCTCCATCTGAACCAATCTTTTTCTTGAACACCCATTTGCAACCAACATGATTTCATCCTTTATGCAATGGTACAAGATCCCATGTATCATTCTTTTTCAAAGATGCCATTTCTTCATCCATAGCAATCTTCCAGAATTTTGCATCATTCATACCTAATGCCTCTTCTACAGATTTGGATTCATCCATGTTAGTATTCAAAGCAAAAATACATCTCCCATCATCGGGTGAATACATTTCAGGTGGTTGTCTATGCCTTGTAGACCTACAAACAAGCTGAGTTGGAGGTCCTTCCTCCTCTTCTGAAGATTCAAAGCTAGGTGAGCTCTCCTCAACATATTGTCTATCCATGGGCCTTGATTCAACTTTCTCAGGTGTAGAAGGAAATTGAATCACATCTTCCTGTTTACTTTGTTCTGGCTGCAATGTAATAGAAGAAGGCTTAGTTTCTCTAAAAATAACACTTCTACTATATATTACCTTCTATGCAACAAGATCCCAAAGCTTGTATCCTTTCACACCATAACTGTATCTGATGAATATACATTTCACATACTTGTTCTCCAAATTTGTTTGCTTCTCCTTTGGCACATGTGCATATGCCTTGCAACCAAAAACTCTAAGATGTCTTAATGGAGGCTTGTGACCCAACCATGTCTCTATAAGCATATTATCAACAAGAGCTGATGCAGGAGACCTATTAATTAGGTAACAGGTAGTGGAAACAACTTCAACCCAAAACCTTTGTTCTAAACCAGCACCACTCAACATACTCCTAGCCTTCTCCATCAGTGTCCTGTTCATTCTTTCTACAACTTCATTCTGTTGTGGAGAATACAAAGTTGTCTTTTGTCTATGAATACCACATTCTTTACAAAATCTATCAAAATCATTAGAGAAAAATTCACCGCCATTATCACTCCTCAAGCATTTTATTTTCTTTCTAGTTTGCAACTCAACCATTGCTTTAAATTCTTTAAATCAATTGAAAACTTCAGAGTTACTCTTTAGAAAGTATACCCATGTCCTTCTACTATAGTCATCAATAAATGAAACATAATATGTGGATTTTCTAATTGAAGGAATATCTACAAGACCAAACACATCAGAATGAATAAGATCTAATGTACCACAAGATTTATGAGAACTTGAGTAAAACTGAACGCGATTTTGTTTTCCATAAATGCAATGCTCACAAAAATCAAACTCAAGATTACAATATGACAATCCTTCAACAAGGTTTTTATTTTTCAAGGTCCTTAGACCCTTTTCTCCAATGTGGCCAAGTCTTTGGTACCATAACATAGTTTTCTCTATAGGTAACTTTGATTAAGAAGAAAGAGCATCCTTGGGTACCTAAAAGCCATGACCATCTGCTAAAGATGAAACCCTCACCTCTTCCATAGACTTGCTTTTCATAGAAGTACTATTACAGTCAACATTGCATGCATCAAGCTTATATAATGTGCCATATCTGACACCTCTAGCAATCACCATAGCACCTCTAACCATATTGCATCCTACATCATAAAATACTACATGCATACCTGCATCTATTAGTTTTCTCATAGATAACAAATTTCATGCTAATCTAGGGATATGCAACATACCATTAATCCTTTTTATTCTGCCATCAAGAAACCTGATTCTAACTTTACCATGGCCAACAATATTTAAATAAGAATCATCACCCAAGTACATCTTACCTCCATCAAATTCTTCATATTCAGAAAACCAATCTCTATTAAAGGTCATATGGAAATATGCACCTGAGTCAATTAATCATGCACCATTACCTGCACGAGTTGCCAAAGCTACAATGAATGCATCACCATCTTCCTTCTCAGACTCAGAATCAGAATTAAATCTCTTCTTTTTCTTCTTCTTTTCTTCTTTGCAATCCTTATGAATATGTACAGGCTTACTGTAGTTCCAACAAACAACTTTGGACCTTTCAGGAGATTTGGATCTCCCCTTGGACTTGGATTTATCATGCTTCTCATTCTTCTTTCCTTTTTCCTTAGGTCTTCCACGAATATTTAGGGCCTCTTTGGCACTGACGAGTACCTTCCTCCTCATCTCTTTAGAAAGAAAAGAACCCACCACATCTTCGGTCTTTAATATAACAGAAGTACTCCCAATAGCAATAACAAGAGAATCCCACGAATAAGGCAAAGAACAAAGCAATATATGACATTTCTCTTCCTCATCCATTTTGACACCAACTAATGCCAATTGAGCCACCAGCATATTGAATGCTTCCATGTGGTCTGTAATTCATCCACCCTCTTCCATTCTCAAGGAATATAATTTCTTCCTCGAGAAAATCTTGTTCACTAAAGATTTGGCTTGATACATCACACCAAGCTTCGTCCATAGTTTCTATGCAGAGGTCTCTTCATGGACATTGATTAAAATAGAGTTTTCCAAACAAAATCTAATTAGACCTCAGCTTTATGGTTTATAACATCATATTGAGCAACCAAAGTAGGATCTACAGTCCTTGAAACCTTCTCATCAACTGCATCCCACAGATCTCGATCTATCAACAGATCCTCCATCTTTAGCTTCCACATTTCAAAATTATTTCCAGAAAATTTATCCACCTCTATTCTCCCTGATGAACTAGCCATCTAAAAATTCTTGCAATAAGAACACAAAGTATCTTCTACATAAGCTCCCACTCAAATCTAGATTAGTTCAAAAAACCCAACAACCCATAGTTGAAACCAAAGGTGATTAGGCTCTGATACCACTTGTAAGGAAGCTAAGATAGCGGAAAAACTTCCTACACTAATCTTGAGAGGAGGATAATGCAAAACTTTACAGATCTTTAACAATTATAGAGACTTAAACTGAAATAAACATAGATATCATGCATACCACAACACAGTGATTTACGTGGGGAAAACCCTTTGGGGAGAAAAACCCCACACTCCAAAAGCTACCCAATATATTATTCAGTAATCACAAAGATTACAATATACTTGCATAGAAAGCTTCTCACAGGAGTATCACCACTAGAGATCCAGAGATAACACGACTGCTACCAGACTCTTAGAATACATCATGATATCGCAACTGTAATACAACGCCCTCATAAAATAGGGTTACCTTCTAGGGCAAGACAAGCCAATAAAACATCTACCATTAGTTCTAAAACCTAATAATGAATAGTCCAGATTTACAATATATCATTAATATAATGTATGTTGGCCATTTAACAGTTTTTGTTAACAAAAAATGTTAACACGCATCCCACTCTACCCCATGCTCCCATTGTATATTACACCTATCGGTGTAACTAGAATATATATATAAATATATATATATATCCTATCAACAATAAACCTTATATAATTGCAAGGTTGAGACACATTTTCCTAACAAATAATGGATCTCTCAAGGTACCTATGTTTGATGGAACAAATTATTCCTTTTTGAAGCTAAGGATGGAAAACTATCTATCTTCTCTAGGGTATGGCATTTGGCAATCAGTTAAGAAGGGTTACACTGTTCCTGCTAGTGATCCTACAGATGCAGATGAGATTAAGTTGTATGATAACAATGCCTAGGCAAAGAATGCTATCATGAGTGGGTTAGCTAATTCAGAACTTGTGAAGGTAATGAGTTGTACATCTGCTCAGGATGTCTGGAATAAACTTAAAAGTATTTATGAAGGAGATAGTAAAGTGAAGCAAGGCAAGATGAAAATTTTCAAGAGCAAATTTGAGACCCTACGAATGTCAAAAGATGAAGACATTATTATTTACATGCTCCGGGTGGATGAAATAGTCAATGGCATTAGAGGTCTTGGTGGGGAAGTAAAAGAAGATGAGATTGTAAAGAAGGTTTTGAAAACTCTTCCTAAATCTTATAGTCATAAGGTGTCTACCATTGAGGAATCTTAGGATTTGAATACATACACAATAGATCAATTGTTTGGCTCTCTCACAACTTTTGAAATGAGAGACTTTGACAAAGGTGCTCCAAAGAAGGAAGCAACATTCAAAGCAAGCAAGAAGACAGAAGATGATGTAGCTGATCAAGATGATGACCTGAATGAGGTAGAAGCAAACTTTGTAAGAACTTTGAAGAAAGGCACATGAAAATACAGAGGTAAGTTACCTTTTAAATGTTTCAATTGTGGGAAAATTGGTCATTTTGCTTCTAAATGCCCTTTCAAAGAATCAAGGGGTAGTAACAAGAGAGACAAGTTCAAAAGAAACCTGTATTCCATAAAGAGAAGTTGTTCTTCAGAAGATGAGGATCATGATGATTCAAATGATGAAACAGTTTTCATGGCCTTGAATGTTGGTAACAAAAAGGATGATATATAAAAATGTGAAGAGACTGATACGTTGCAAGATGACCAAAATAATGATAGATCAATGGTGGTATGGATTGCCTTTCATGCAAGAGAAGAAGCTAAGGCTTGGGTAATTGATAGTGGTTGTTCTAATCATATGACTGGTGACAAGGAGAAGTTTATCAGTCTTGACAAGTGGAATGGTGGAGCTGTTAATTTTCATGGTGATGAGTCAACACAGATCTATGTAAAGGGAGCTATAACTATTGATGGGAAGAACAGGACTGAGGATGTTCTCTATGTTAAAGGACTAAAGTATAATCTTCTCAGTGTCAGTCAGATGTGCAGTAAAGGGTACAATCTTACCTTTCATACCAAAGGTTGTGAAATCAGGAAGGTAGGGTCTAGAAAACTTGTTGTAGAAGGCATCAAGTCATATTGTGATATCTATCATCTAAAGGAGGTAAATGGAAGAACATGCTTATTGGCTCAATCTAGTGAGTGTTAGCTATGACACAAGTGAATGGGACACAACAACTTTGACAACATGGTAAAGATCAACTCTATTCATGTGGTGAGAGACATGCCTAAGATAACCAAGCCTGCATACACATTATTGATGCAGAGCCTGCAACGAAGCGGTGAAAATAGATTAAAAACCCAAAAGTATTATTGTGGTTGAACCTTTGAACCACTTGAAACCTCCAAGTTCATTGAACCCATGAACCCGTCGAACCAAATGAACCGTTGAATCTACAACTATCGGTTCAATGTACTTCCATCGTGCAGTCTTAACACTGTCGGCAACTATCGGTTGAACTTCTGAACTGTTGAACCAATTCAACCATCAGTTCAACTATCGACAACCCTTATTACTATCGGTGATGAATCCGCTGCACCCGTAGAACCATTGAACTAGTTCAACCGTCGGTTCAACTATCGGCAATACATGCTCTTTGTCCAACTCTAAATTTCTCCCACCGATATCCACTTACTCTGATGAACCAACGAACCTATTGAACCTTTGAACCTTGAATTGGTTCAACCATTGGTTTAACCAAACATTTTCAACCCGATACTCTCAACTTCAAATATGCACTGCTTAACCTTCTATTCGCCAGTCAGCAAATGAATCTTCATACACTTTGACCGCTACAGCTAGTCGACACTTATATCCACAGAAGGTGAACTTTCGTCACACTCTCACTGAATTGTATATTCGCATACAGTTGTGATATACACAAGAAATATACCTCCAGTGAAATAACACCAAAATCTAACGCCGAGGATGCCCTCTGCAACCAAACTCGCAGTCTATAGTCTGTTGAGTCCTAGCACATAGAGATGCTAGGTTCTTTATTGCGAAAACTTTTCCAGAGATTGGATCCTCTGTTCCATTCCACTAGAAACACAAACAAAAAGAAAACAAAGTAGAAAACTATGTATAGAATCTATTCTACTGATTTCACAGAAATCCACCAGTGGAATGGTCTCAATCAGGCATCTTCGACAACAGAAAATTAGATTATATACAGAACACTTTGACATAGAAAATATACGCAGAGCAATTTGATACACAGGAAATTTACACAGAACACAGAACTTGTAAAAACAAACTGACATAATTTTCTATTCCTCCCTCCAATTTCATCCCCCTCTTCTTCTTTCCAGAAAAATGTTTATATCTCTCTCCATTCAGTTCTAACCGGAACACAAGAAGTTGGAGTCCTTACAACTTCCAACCGGAATACCAAAAATCTAACTGATTATATGACACATGTTTGCATGCGACATGACATGAACACATTAACAAGACACCTAAACATAACACACTTGATTTAAACATCCACATACCCCAATTACCCAAGATGTTCAAATTGGCTTATTAGGATGCCAAATTTGTAACACTGGTTCACATGATGGGGTTTTATTACAAACATGAAATCACAACACAAGTCCCATAGGACAACATAAACAAACATAGAAATGCATAAAATATGATAACACATTTATACCTTAGTCTTCTCCCTCAGATGTATATTTGGCTTGTTGAAGGGGTGCTCTTGCACCAATTATGCAAGGAATGTCAAATGGGAAAGTAGACAAAGACAAGTTTCAAGAGCAAGGAGTGCTCTTCTTTAATGCCACTGGAGCTAATTAATACTCACCTATGTGGCCCTACAAGAGTAAAGAGTTAAAAAGGTGAAAGGTATTTCATGTTACTTATTGATGATTATTCTAGAATGACTCAGGTTACTTTCTTAAGAGAAAAATCAGATGCCTTTGATATGTTTAAGGTTTTCAAAGCTATGGTTGAGAATGAAATGGATACTAAGATCAAAATTTTAAGGTCTGATAGAGGAGGTAAGTTTACTTTAAATGAATTTGATAAGTTTTGTGAAGATCATGGTATTAGGAGGCATTTTTCAACTCCTAGGACCCCTCAGCAAAATGGGGTAGTGGAAAGAAAGAATAGGACTCTGCAAGAGATGGCTACAACAATGTTGAAGGATGCAGATTTGCCTAACATGTACTGGAAGGAAGCAGTTCACACTGTTGTCTATTTGACTAACAGAGTACATTTAAGGGTCAATAGCATTAAGAGCCCTTATGAGCTATGGTATGGAAGACCTCTTACTGTCAGATTCTTTAGGATCTTTGGCAGCAAATTTTATATTAGAAGAGATGAAGAAGACCTAGGAAAGTTTGATTCAAGAAGTGATGAAGGGATCTTTCTTGGTTACTCAACCAAAAGCAAGGCCTATAGATGCTCTAACAAGAGATTGGGAAAGATGATTGAAAGTACAAATGTCAAAGTAGATGAAGACTTGTATCAGATCTCACAAGAATCAGAGGACTCTGAATCTGATATCTTTCCATGCATTGAAGATGAGGTAGAAGAAGGGAAAGAAGAAAATGAACAAGAACCAGAGCAGATACCTAGACTCCTGCAAAGTATGTTTAGAAGAACCATTCAGCAGATCAAATCATTGGAGACAAGAATAAAGGTGAGCTGACTAGAAAAAGTCTTGTAAAAGCATATGAGCAAGTAAACTTGTGTTTATTATCAAAGGTAGAGCCCAAAACCTTTGCTAATGCTAGCAAAGATGATGGATGGATAAAAGCAATGGAAGAAGATTTGGATCAGACCAAGAAGAATCAGACATGGGAATTGGTTCCTAGACCAGTAAAAAAGAATGTCATAGGAACAAAGTGGGTGTTTTGGAAAAAGATAGATGAAGAAGGTGAAATTGTGAGGAACAAAGCAAGATTGTTGTGTAAGGGCTATTCTCAAGTTGAAGGCATTGATTTTGAGGAGACTTTTGCTTTGGTAGATAGGATGGAAGCAATCAGAATGTCTGTTTCCCTTGCTCCTCACAAGAACTTCAAGGTTTATCAGATGGATGTGAGGTCAACATTTTTGAATGGTTATCTAGAGGAAGAAGTCTACATTGAGAAACCAGACGGTTTTCAGATATCAGAAGATCTAGACATGGTGTATAGACTCAAAAAGTCTTTGTATGGTCTCAAGCAAGCACCTAGAGCTTGTTATGCTAGGTTGGATAAGTACTTACTTTAGCAAGACTGCAAGAAAGGTACTACAGATAGCAATCTTTACATCAAGGAAGAAGGAGATATGATATTGATAGCTGCAGTATATGTTGATGACATCATATTTGGTGGAGGAGATGATATGTGTAAGAGGTTTGCAAAGGAGATGCAAAAAGAGTTTGAGATTTCTATGATTGGTGAGATGTCTTTCTTCCTTGGACTTCAAATTGCTCAACTAGATGATGGTATCTTTATTTCTCAGGCTAAGTATGTTAGAGAGATGTTGAAGAAGTTTGGTATAGAGGATTCAAAACTAGTGAGTACTCCTATGATCACTGGATGTCACTTAGGCAAGGATGATGAGTCTCCGAAGGTTGATCAGACTTCCTATAGATCTATGATTGGAGGATTGTTGTACTTAATTGTTTATAGACCTAATATTATGCATGTAGTATGTGTGTTTTCCAGATATCAAGCTAATCCAAAGAAGACACATGAGAAGGTAGTGAAAAGAATATTCAGATACTTGAAAGGAACTCCAGATTATGGTTTATGGTACCCAAGAGGCAATGAATTTGATCTAAGTGCCTACACTGACGCTGATTGAGCTGGTTGTGTTGATGATAGAAGAAGTACAAGTGGTGGTGCTTTCTTTTTAGGAAGCAGATTGGTTTCATGGCAGAGCAAGAAGCAAGATTCAATGTCCTTATCAACTGTAGAGGTAGAGTATATTGCAACAACATCCTGCTATACACAAGTGTTGTGGATGAAATAAACCTTGAAGGATATCAAGGTACTGTATGATGAGCCCATTCGTATTTTGTGTAATAATATAAGTACTATCAATATTTCCAAGAAACTAGTGATGCATTCTAGAACCAAGCATATAGCAACCATTTATCACTTTTTGAGAGAGAAAGTTGCAGATAAGGAAGTAAGGTTGGAATTTGTTCCAACAAAGGATTAGATTGTAGATATTTTCACAAAGGCTCTTGCAAAGGACACTCTTGAGGATCTCTGATAGAGGTTAGGGGTAATTGCCCCTCCTTCTTGCTAGATACATAGTGGTGCATCTATCCAGGGGGAGTGGTTCATGTTATATCTTATTCCTGGACTGATGGTGGCTACCTCTCATGGGGAGCATGTAGTGGTTTCTAATGATAGGGGGAGTCTGTTTGTTGCAAGAAGAAATTATATCCTAAGGGAGAAGTTTCCCTTTGTCCTGGATGTCAAAGGGGGAGAATGAGCAGGTGTGTGTAACATGTGTGTTTCCATCAATGCCAAAGGGGGAGATTGATACACATATGGTTCCTAAGGTTATCATTGATGTCAACACTATCATGAATCTATGATGGTGTTCATGGTTGGATGTCATGTCCCATCCAATAGAGAAGATATAGTTCATGGTTGGATTTCATGTCCCATGCAGTAGATAAGATATAGTTCATGTTTGGATGTCATGTCCCATCCAGTAGAGAAGATACTGTTCATGGTTGGATGTCATGTTCTTGAAGTTCTTGGTCAATAAGACATATTAATATGGGAATTAGAAGCACTAAGATGAATGATGATACATTAAGCTATGCCGAGGATGAAAAGATGTTGTTGATGGCCCATGGCATGTTGATTGATCCTTCTTGTTGTTCTCATCAGTGTATATGCTGTTATATGAAGGTTTTGGCCTCCAAAAGTTGGTGAAGGTTTCTGCTGTAGAGAATTGTCTGGAAGACTGCCTAGGAGATTGCTCTACATTTTCATGCTTTTGATGTTGTATGTTTGTGGAGTGGAAGATAGCCTCATATAGTGTCAAAGTATGTATGTTTCAAGTTTCATATTGTTTGGACTACCGGAAGAGTGTTTTGCAGTTGACAGCTTGGAGACAGTGTTGTTCCTAAAGAAGGTATTTGCAGTACTACAATGGTTGGTTCCAAATTTCTCCATGTTTGAAGATAAGGACTTGCAGTTTAGAAGTTAAGTTCAATGTTAGATGGAGGTACTAAATCCAAAGTTTTAGATTGTTTGTCCCTCCATAGTGAAAATTATGAGAGACAGAGTTTCAATCTATGCTCTAGCAGAATTAAGTAATGAAGACTATTTGGAATGCTCCGCATTCCTCCACAATGATAGATATGGCTGCGCAGTTTTGAGGACATGTTCATAGAAGGGTATGAGTGCATCCATATGAGTTTTAGGTGTTTTGGTGGTCTGCAAGGTCAGTTTATCAATGATAGTGTGTTACAGTATGTTCTGGATGGTTGTTTGATCTTAGTGTGCATGTTTTAAGGTATGCAGTATAATATATTTGTTGTGCGGAGTTACAAGTGTATCTAAAAGTTTTGTATGAGTCATAAAGACTCATCTAGAAGAATTTCATGAAGATCTTTTGTGTTTCTAGTACTGCACAAGGTTTTCAAGTGGTTGTGATTGTTATACTTCAAATTTCATGTCTTCCTGCTTAAGACAATCCTATTTCAAATTAGTGATGTGTGCAGAGGTGATTCCTTAAAGAACAATGCTGTAAAGAATCCTTAGGACCGTGCTAAGCATGTATTGGGATCTACAATGCATGTGGAGTAGCATGTAGTTCATGATAGGGCTTGCCCTATGCATGTTTCATGTTGTGTGATCTCTAGCCAACTTGTAAAATGTACTATTCTTGTTGTATTGGCTAACTTGTAATGAAATCAATGTAATGTCATGTATATGTTGTAAACCTAGTTGGTTTAGGTGAAGTATGATTGCAAAGATGAACATGTGAGTGTGTGAAGAGCAGAATATAAAAATCACATGCATTGTGATGTCCGACTGAAGGAGAAAGAGCAGAAGTGTTAGAGTCTGTCTTGATTCATCTTGAAGATATTTTTATTAGAGGAGGGAAGTGTAGAGTGTGGCCAATCCAATCATTAGAAGAAAGTGTGAAGAGGTAGAATTGCAAACATCAAAGGTGTAAGCTTCAATGTCAGTTTTTAGATAGTAGAAGGACTGTCATGCTGTAATCTTTCCTGAGTTCATTCTTAGTTCAGTGAGTAGTTGCTTCCTTGGGTTGTAGCCCTAAAACAAAGTCAATAGGGAGTTGTAGCTTCCTTGGGAGTGACCCTAAATTAAATTTTTTAGGGAGTAGTAGCTTCCTTGGGTTGTAGCCCTAAAACAAAGTTATTGTTTTGAGCTTCATATATTGTGAGTTAATCCTCACCGTGGTTTTTCCCTTCTTGGGTTTTCCATGTATATCTGGTGTTATGTGTTGATGTGCATTGTGTTGATATTTCATGTTTATGTTAATACTATAATGCTTAAGTTTTAATCTACTCCGGAGGATTTGAAGTTTTTTTAGATACTAGTTCACCCCCCTCTTAGTATTTTGGTGTGTTCAACACTTATTACTTTTCATATTTGATTTATTAATTGCCTCTGTATGGTGATTTGAAATGCTTGCATGAAATACATCTTGCATTGTATGCTTGAGAGTTTGCTCCTGTGTGTGAATTAATTATGCAGGTGTAAGAAAGAAAGTTGCATTGCATTACTATAATTGATTATTTAGGTAATGAATTATGTCCCCAAATTGCATTCTTCCCTAGGATTCATGTGGTAACTTGGGTGTGATTATTGCATTGCACTATGTGAAAAGTTAGAGAGAAAGAAGGTATTCCAAGTATGTGCCTGACCAGCGTTGTCATTGATGTCAACATATTAGTGTTATCATTAGTGTCAACTGTGCTCTTATTTTGATGCTTGTTTGTAATGAGTTAGATGCTTTGTATTTGCCTATGTAAGTATTGGAGATCATGATACTGAGGATATTGAGAAAATTTGCTCCTCCAGTGGAAATAGTGTGTTGCAGAGTATCTTTGTTTACAACAGAACAGTCTAGTAGATTGAAAGTCATTAATTTTCCACAGTCCATGGTGTTGAATATCTAATGATTTTGGATTTGACTATGATGAATGTTTTTCCCTCAATGTTTCAAATCATGCACAGTGATTCATCATCACAAGAAAAAATGAGCAAGAGAGGAGAAATAGAAATGATAACTTGTCTTAAGTCTATTAAGTGGCTCTTTCTTCTCTTGAGTGGCCTTGGTTTCCGCATTCCATCACCCCCAATCCCTCCCTCTTTTTTTGTTTAGCCTATGTCTACAAGTTATCATTTCTATTTCTCTTCTCTTGCTCATTTTTTCTCCTGATGATGAATCACTGTGTGTGATTTGAAGTGTTGAGGGAAAAACATTCAACATAGTCAAATCTAGAAGCATTAGATATTCAAGTCCAGTAGATTGCTCTACATTTCTTGTTGAATGAATATCTTTGTCTACATATTGGAAGTTGTTTAGAGGCATGTTTGAAGATGCTATGCTCCAAGTTTGAGCCTCCAATATGAAGATTTGAGTGAGTTATGTTCACTAGAGTGATAATTGCTTCTTCTGAATATTCGCTGGTGACAGAGATTGTATTATGCTCCGCATTCTTCCACAGTTAAGTATTTCAGTTTGTGGTTCTAGAATCAAGTTGGCAATAATGATAAGTGCCCTCAACTCCAATGGTTCGTGATTTGGTGGTCCGCAAGCAATCCTTTCTTTATGACAGTGTTGTTTAAGTGCTCCGGTTTGAAGAATCCTTTTGACAAATTGGCTAGAGGTTGTGCATATGCTCTTGGTGATTACAATGTGCTTGTGGATGTCTCCTGATCATGTTCTTATCTTTGGATTGGTCCGCAAAGAAAAATTGGGATTGTGGATGAAGATTGTTCTTAGAAGACTTAGTGTTAATACCAGTCTTAGTTGACTTGGTTGTTTTCACTTCTTACAGAGATGCATTGAAGATTGTAGAAGCATGTCGTGGCATGGAAGATTACATTTGAGTCCCAGCTAAGGCATGGCATGATTAACATACATATTTACATCTTTTCCTTAGCTAATGTTGTTTAGGTCCAGACCTATTTTCATGTATGTTTGTAATGCTGACCTTGGAGATTGTTGCAATGGTTGATGAATGCAATGTCGACCTTGATGTACATTCCAAGGATGATGAATTGTATAAAAGCATGTAAAGTAGTTGCAAAAAGTGAGCAAAAGTGTCAAAATGAAAAGATAAGTGCGAAGGTGTAAAAGAGAAGAGCAGAGGAGTATTATTGTGCTTCAATGGAACTAAACCCAGGCATGGAGTAGATGCTATCAAATCAATTCACCAATCCTTGGTAGTGAGCTGATCTTGGCAGTGAGCCTCAACATTTGCAGTGAGCATATTGGGCAGCGAGACTCTATTTTTTGGTATTATATATAACATATATATTTTTGTGGGCTAACACCCACTGTGGTTTTTCCCTTTTAGAGTTTTCCACATAAAACTTAGTGTCTCATGTGTTGATGATGATATTGTGTTAAGCTTTTTATTTTCATGCTTTCATGATTAAATCTGAATAACAGTAAACATGTATTTGATGTGTTAATGTTCAAAAGTAGTCAAAGTTTTGAAGACAACTGATTCACCCCCTCTTAGTTGTCTAGTGTATTTCAACAACTGATATCAGAGCAAGGTTCCTCGGAGGTAAGCTTAACAACTTGAGGTATATCCTGGATGTCTTACAAGAAGGAGGCTCTACAGTTTGATGGAACAAATTATGTGACCTGGAAGATATGAATGAAAAGCCATCTGCTTTGTATTGGTTATAGAGTGTGGAAAGTGACAGAGAATAAATACACCATGCCTCTGAATGGTCTGACAACTGAAGATGAAATCAAAGAATATGAGTTAAATATAAAAGCTAGAGATGCTTTGTTAAGTGCATTGCCTGACTTTGACTTGATAAAGGTCATAGATTATGAAACTGCTCAAGAAGTCTGGGAAAAGTTGCAAAATATGTATGAAGGAGATGTATCTATAAAGAGTGCCAAATTGCAGGGACTGAAAGCTAAATATGAAGGTTTAAAGATGGGCGAAGAAGAAAACATAAAATCCTACATGCAAAAGGTTGATGAACTGGTCACTGGAATCAAAGGTATGGGAGGAACTATTGAGGAGAAGAAAGTTGTGATGAAAATTCTTAGGTCATTACCTAAATCCTATAGTCACAAAGTAGCTACAATTGAAGAAGTAATGACTGTGAAAGAGGTCACCAAGGATCAATTGCTAGGAAAACTTATAGCCTTTGAGATGAGAGAACTTGGTGATGCTTTGCCGAAGATTGAGACTGCTTTCAAAGCTAGTACTTTAGAGAAGATCTACAGAGCTGAAAAATAAAAGGTAGAACCTAATAATGAGCTTGATGAAATTGAAGCAAACTTTGTTGATAGATTGCAAAAAGGTTCTGGTAACTTCAGGAAAATTACCTTTAAAATGTTTTACATGTGGTAAGGTTGGTCATTATGCTTCTAGATGTCCTGAAAGAATTGAAAGGAATAGAAAAAGATTTGAGAATAGACCTAGGGTTCCAAAGAAATGCTACTATGTTAGAGATCTTGATGATGAAGGTGTGACAGATGATGAATCTAATGATGCTAATACTAGTGCAAATGAGTGCTTGTTTATTGCAATTAAAGAACCTGTGTCTACTAATCCTGCTAGCCGCATGAAGGAAGAAAACTAGTGGAAGAAAGTGCTTTGGCTATTCAGGTTGAGAAAGATAAGGATGAATGGATTATTGATAGTGGATGTTCACATAACATGATCAGTGACAAAAGTAAGTTTGTGAATTTGGAAAAATATGATGGAGGACTGGTTAGGTTTGGAGACAATGCAACTGAGACAATGCAACCGAGATAATGCAACCGACAAGATTTGTGGAAAAGGATCTATTTCTTTTGATGGTAAGCACAACACTGATAATGTCTTATATGTGAAGGTTTGAAGCATAATCTTTTGAGTATTGGTTAGATGTGTGACAAAGGTTATGATCTGAGATTCAAAGACAATGGGTGCAAGATCATGGAAACCTCCAGAATAGTGATTGCTACCGGTAAGAAGATTAGAGGTAACATTTATCAATTAAGAGGAACTAATAATTATTGTTTATTGGCTCAGACATATGAGATTTGGCTATGGCATAGGAGGATGTGTCATATCAATTTTGACAATTTGCTGAAGATAAGCTCTGCACAGGCTGTAAGAGATCTGCCTAAACTTGTGAAGCCAACTAACACCATTTGCAAGGAGTGTCAATTTTGGAAACAAACAAAAACAAGTTTCAAAAGAAAAGAACAATTCTCTACTGGATTACTGGAGCTAGTACATATAGATTTGTGTTGTCCCATAAGAACAAGAAGTTTGCAAGGCGACAGGTATTTTATGTTGCTTATTGATGACTATTCTATAATGACGGGTTACTTTTCTAAAAGAAAAATCTGAAGCCCTAGACAAGTTCAAATGTTTTCAAGGCAATGGTTGAGAATGAGTTAGAGCTGAGGATCAAATGCTTGAGGTTTGATAGAGGAGGTGAGTTCACATCAAATGAATTCAATATTTTTTGTGAAGAACAAGGGATAAAGAGACAATTGTCTGCACCTAGAACTCCTCAGCAAAATGGAGTTGTTGAAAGGAAAAATAGGACAGTTCAAGAGGCTTCTAGGACTATGTTGAAGGAAGATAACCTACTAGAATTGTACTAGAGAGAAGTCATACATATTTCTGGGTACATCCTAAACAGAGTTCAAGTTAAAGGTAATAGTGCTAAAACTCCTTATGAATTATGGTATGGAAAAGCTCCTACAGTGAGATATTTCAAAGTTTTTGGTAGTAAATGTTATATCAGAGGAGAAGAAGATCTAGGCAAATTTGATGCTAGGTGTGATGAAGGAATCTTCCTTGGATACTCTACCAAGAGTAAGACCACCGGTGCTACAATAAGAGATTGGAGAAGATCATTGAGAGTGCTAATGTGAAGGTTGATGAAGACAAGGAAAGAATATCAGATTTGAGTGGCTATGAATCAGATGAACTTGCTGCTATAACAAATGAGGAAAAGTTGAACAAGAAAATAGTCAAGATGAAGAAGAAAAGGCTCCAAAAAGTGCTGCTAAGACTCCCAGGTATGTAAGAATCAATCATTCTAAAGATCAGATTATAGGGGACAAAAGAAAAGGGGTATTGACAAGGAAAAGAGCTACAGAAGAACAAGTAAATTACTGTTTGCTTTCAAAGTTTGAATCTAAAACTGTGAATGAAGCATGCAATGATGAAAATTAGGTGAAAGCTATGGAAGAGGAGCTGATGCAAATAGAAAAGAATCAAACTTGGGAACTAGTTCCGAGACCTGTTGATAAGAATGTGATTGGAACCAAATGGGTTTTCAGAAACAAGATGAATGAGAATGGAGAAGTAGTAAGCAACAAATCAAGATTGGTATGCAAAGGATACTCTCAGGTTGAAGGAATAGATTTTGAAGAAACCTATGCTCTTGTGGCAAGAATTGAAGCAATTAGAATGCTTTTGGCATTTATAGCATTCAAAGACTTCAAAGTGTATCAGATGGATATTAAGTCTGCATTTTGGAATGGTGAGTTGGAAGAAGAGGTCTACATTGAGCAACCAGAAGGATGTCAATTATCAAAACAAGGTAATATGGTGTGCAGATTAAAGAAAACCTTGTATGGACTGAAGCAAGCCCCTAGAGCCTGGTATGCAAGGCTAGACAAGTATTTGTTGCAATTAGGATTTAGTAAAGGCACTGCAGATAGAAATCTATATTTCAAAATCAATGATAATCGGATCCTAATTGTTATAGTCTTTGTTGATGACATTATCTTTAGAGGGAATGAGGGTATGTGCATGAAGTTTGTAGGTGAAATGCAAAATGATTTTGAGATGTCTATGTTTGGTGAAATGAATTTCTTTTTGGGTTTGCAAATTAATCAATCAGATAAAGGAATCTTCATATCTCAGTCTAAGTATGTGAAAGAGTTGTTGAAGAAGTATGGGATGGAAGACTCTAAACCGGTATGTACTCCCATGGTAACTAGTTGCAAGTTGAGAAAAACTGATGAATCACCCAAGACTGATCAGAAAAGGTACAGATCCATGATTGGAGGATTGCTTTATCTAACTCAAGCCATACTTGATATAATGCATGCAATTTGTCTTGTTGCAAGATTTCAAGCTGATCCAAGAGAGTCACATGTGATGGCAGTTAAGAGAATCTTGAGGTATTTAAAAGGCACACCAGATCATGGATTATGGTATCCAAAGGATAATGATTTCACTCTCAATGCTTATAGAAATGCAGATTGGGCTGGAGATGTTGATGACAAAAAGAGTACAAGTGGAGGCACTTTCTTCTTGGGTAATAGATTGGTTCATGATTGAGCAAGAAGCACAATTCAATCTCTTTGTCAACTGTAGAAGCAAAGTATATTGCAGCAACATGCTGTTGTACTCAAGTATTATGGATGAAGCAGACTTTGAAGGACATAAGAGTTGTATATGAAGATCTAGTTGCAATCTTCTGTGACAATACAAGTGCTATAATCATTTCAAAGAACCCAGTGATGCACTCAAGGACAAAGCATATATCCATTTACACTCAAGGATCAGATTGCAGATATTTTCACTAAGCCTCTGCCTAAGGATACTTTTGAGTATCTTAGAGAAAAGTTAGGGGTCATTACCCCTCCTTCTATGAACTAAGATGCATAGGAATGCATTAGTCCAATGGTGCTCAAAGTCTCATTCTTTGATCTAGATTGATGTTTTGAGGGCTACCTCTCAGGGGGAGTAGTTAGATATTCCTGATAAAGAAAGTGTTGATAACATAGAAAGTTTAGTGGATCAGAGTAGCAACATGCAAGTATGTGCCCTTTGATGGTGATTGATTGTCATTGATGTCAAAAAGGTGTTGAGTGGATTGTATGATATAGAAGAGTATTCATGGTGTTCAAATGTCAAGAGTTGTATGCATTCACATGATGTTGTTGCTCATCAGTTATTTAATTGATATATTGAGTTGATATATTTAGTTGATATGTTGCTCATTAGGTGTCAGTTCTATCAAGGATGTGTTTGATCAGGATATCTTCAAGATTGTCTCAAGATGGTTTCTCATGTTCATATTGATCTTTGGAGTTCTTAGTTTAGTGTTAAAATGTTAAGTTGGTTGATTATTATGTTATGATGTTGAGTTGTTTGATCATCATCTTCTTTCATGGTGGCAACATGACATAGTTACAATGTGGGCTTTCATGCTTCTACCTCAGTTAGTTATCATAGCTATTACTTCATGGTTGGTGATCTTGTTGGTAATGTGTTGAGGATAGTCTTGTGGTTCAGATGTTGCTCATACAAGAATTCATGGTTCACATGCATGAAGCATGTTTATGTTCAAGCAATGATGATGCAGTTCTCATACTTCATGTCAGGGTATCATGGATCATTCATATGGAAGTAATAGTTTGTGTTGAGGAAGATGTTCTAGCATTGCTTGGCCTTGTCCCTTAGGAGAATGTCACATTTGGTAGTTGTTATAGCTCTTCATCTGAAGGATGTGATGTTCATTTGTGTGGTGTTCATTTGTCAAAGAATCAGGATGCCTTCGATGATTTAGGAGTCATGACATCATGTTGATGTTTGTTTATGTGATGAGGAGTTTGTCTTAGAAAGATTTTAACTCTGCTAGTGATCTCATTTTGTTATGTTCTCTCATACTCCAAGGTTTTGTATGTCTTAATACTCTAAGAAACCTAGAACAAGTTTATTTAAGCTTATAGCAACCGTCACATAAAGAAGTTACTTTTTGTTCTATTTTCTCAGTGACCGGCTAGTGCAGGTCAACAATGACTTAAGTGATCAAAATAAGGGGTTGATCCATGTTCTTGACCGACCCCTTCATATTTCTTCACCGATACCATCGGTATCTTCTTATGTGCAAATGAGCGCCAAGTATCAATCGAAGGCTCAAATTTAAAATGGTAAGAGCGGCTTTTTGAAATTGAAGGCCGACATTTGAAATTGGATCTTTTTCCTGTGCATACACTTTGATGTGCAGATAAAATGTCATAGTTGTGTTAACTACAAAGAAGGCTTTGTAAAAGTCTATTTATAGCCATTTAAATAGGCAGATCTTTATGTGATTTAAATGTATTATTTTAAGAAGATTTGTTTCTATTTTTTTAAGATCTATTTGTGGAATGTAATCTATTAAGGTGGAAGATTATAAGGGCAGTAGTATTAGTTGTTTTAATGCCTTTTTATTAAAAGATGTCTGGGGATTTTTTTTGTGAGTTTTTATCTTCTTTATGCAGAAGGATTTTGAAGAAGAGGATTTGAGTATGAAATTTTTTTTATGCAGATGTCTAAAGATGATAAGGAGATGAAATTATTTTGTTCAAGGTTGATTTTTTTTGTAAATCTTTTTATTTGCAGATTGAGGAAGATTGACAATATTTTATTGAAGATTTTTATTGTAGAAAATCAAAGGTTATTTGCAGATGAACATAAAGTTTTGACAGAGATATTTTTTAATGAAGACTTTATACAAGGGACAATATTTTTGAAGAATATCAAAGATTGAAGAGATTAATGGGGAAGATGAATAGATTGGAGAAGAGAGAAAAATGAATTGTATATTTAGAGAAGAAAAGACAATGAAAGATCAAGGATTATTTTATTTTTTAGATGATTTTTTTGTAGAAAAATATGAATTGATTATACAGAGAAAAGAGAGATATGAAAGGTCATGTTATTTTTCCTTCCAGGAGAAAAGTTGAATGTGAAAGGTCTTTTTGTTTGAAATCTATATATATATACAGATGATGAAAATAAGAGTGAGTGTGAATTGAAGACATCCTTGAGAAGATACATATGATTTTTGTATGTATGAGATCATGTTTTGTAGGGGTAAATATAGAGAATGAAAAGTTGATGTGAGGATCATAATACAGAAATGATGATCTCCTTGTTGCAACATATTTTCAAATTGAACTTTGAAGACAATGATGGTGTATAAGGTGAAATTGTTATGCAGAGATAATCAGGTGAATGAATTGTGAATTGATTGAACAAAGATAATGAGACTAGTATGCAGATTGGTCCAAATCATATTGAGAAGCAATCATGTCTTGCACATTATTTTGATGAGGACAATTGAATTGGTCAGTAAGGCTTGTGGTCAGTGAGACCTTCCTATGCCAGTGAGGCTTGCGGTTAGTGAGACCTCTATATGTGCCAGTGAGGCATCTTGTAAAGCTAGTGAAGCTTCTGTGTCATAATTTGTCTCTATGTGTGCATATTTGTGTTTTTCTTATAAGTTTTTGGTTCACATCTTTCACTATTAGTCTTGTGCATATGAGCTCAACAAATCATTACTGTCTTCCTTTCTATTTATCTTGTAAGATAGAGTTTGCAAAAAGTTAAGAATTTATACAACACTGATTCACCCCCCCTCTCAGTGTTGTCCTCGACTCCTACGATTGGTATTAGAGCCAAGTTCCTTGTTATAGTCTAGTCAGCTTGGGTAGATCTTGGAAGTGGAGTATAATGGGTAAGTGCAAAAGAAATAAGAACATGAGAAATGTCAAGTCTCATTCTGATGAGAAGGTGCAGTCTATATCAATTCCAGATGTTGATACATTATCACTTGATAGAAATGTCTCACAAGTTGAAGAGAAAGTGTTTTCAGATGTTCCCTTCTTTGATGGTTCAGACTTTCCTATTTGGTGTTTTAGGATGCAAGCATATCTCTTTTCATTAGGATATGGTGTATGGATGTCTGTAGAGAATGGCTATTTTATTTCTTCTCTATCACCTAATGATACAACTTATACAGAAGCTCATGAATATAATGACATTGCAAAGAAGGCTATTTTATCTAGATTATCTAATCATGTTCTCTGTAAAGTTATGAATTGTGTTACAGCTCAGGATATATGGAGAGAATTGAAAAAAATTTATCAAGGTGATGATAAAAAAGAGGACAACTTGTTATCTTAGAAGAATAACAATGATAGAAGACATTCACATGAAGATGTTGAGGTCCACTCTCTTTTAGAAGAAGCTAACATCATAAGTGATGATGATCAGGAATATGATGAACAAGATTGTGAGATTAATATGGAAGGTGAGCTCATATGTGCTTTGAGTGAATTCAAGAATTATGAGAAGGAGAACCAATAATTAATGTTGCAGCTACAACAAGAAAGAGACTGCAAAGACAAAGCACTCTGTGATCTTGAAGAGGCAAGTATTCATATTGCAAATTTAAGGACACAAATTGATAACTCAGACAATTTGATTATCAGTCTGAAGATAGAGGTTGAGGAAGCTAAGAGGATAGGAGATGTTTCAAAATCTGACCTTGAAGTTAGAAGGATTGAGAATCTAAAATTAGAGGGTGAAATTATTAATCTGAGAAAAAATTATGAAGTTCTCAAGATTTTGTCCAAGAAATATCAAGTGTTTGAAGATAGCTCAAACAAGTTGCATGAGATGTTGGGCAAATAGAAGCATCATACAGACACTACTAGTTTAGGATTTGAAGAAGGAGAGTGTTCAAAAGCCAGAGAAACTCTTAGAAAGAAAATTGATCTTCATGTTGTTGCTCCTGAAGGCAAAAAGAAGTTAGAAGTTGAAATGAATACCAAAGATGAGTTTGTAATGCATAATCAAAGAAGAAATTTCAAGAGATCTGCTCCTGTAAGACAAGCATACATGTATAGGTATAATTATTCATTTAATGGTTATTGTTATACCTATAATCATTTTGGACATAAAGCAGTTGATTGCAGAAGGAATACTGACCTTGTATGTTACAAGTGCAATAATGCTGGTCACATTCAAAGAAATTGCAAAATGAATAGAAGGTATGATTATGCTCAGAAGTATAACATAAATACTCAAGGGATGTTAATAAGGTATTATCAATCATTTGATTATGATTACAGAATAATTTGTTATAATTGTAACTCTCTTGGTCATAAAGCACATAGTTGCAAGAAAGTATCTCCTGATCTAAAAAAGTGGAAAAGAAAAGAAGCTAAAAAAGTATGGAAGAAGAAAGAACCTATAATGGTTTGGAGATTGAAGCAAAAACAAAGTGAAAAGAAGATAGATTCTAAACTTGTGCATTTTGCACAAGTTACTTCTTCCGTTGCATAACAGATAGCATGATGTGAGGGGGAGTTGTTCATGTCCTATCAATTATCCCCAAGATGTCTCAGGAGGAGATCATTTGATGCTTATCAATACAATGATCTTGTTTTGTTTATTATGCTTGCCTGATAATGGTTGAAATGAAGTTCTGAGTTTTAGTTTATGTCAGTAATACAAGTGTTCATGATTAGTGACATGTTCATTGGATGCAAGGTGTTGATAAGTTGTTGAAGGGTTCAATGCAAAGAGGTTGATAAGGTTGAGTATCTTATCCTGTTTATATTATGTTGGTACTCACAAAGATTGAGTTGTTAGGATATTGCAATTCAAATGTTATTGATATTAATCTTATTGTTTTTTATTCATGTGTTTTTGATCTATGTGTCTTGCATGAGAATTGAAGCCTTCAGGTGGATTGGAGTTTGTATCAAAAGAAGATGGTGGACTAGATGTCAAGTCATGCTCATATGGAAGTGTTCTTGATGTGATAATCTAGCATGTTTCTTTGATGGTTTTAATCATTAATATGTTTCAGAGAGGTATGTACAAATTGTGTGGTTCTAGTTTTGAAGTGGTATAAGGTATGTGCTTCATGCTATGACATCTAGAGATGCTTATGAAATTGATGGTGGTGCCTTATTTCTCTTCAAGTTCATCAGTTAATCAGAGGCAAGTAAAGGTCTTGAATTAGTTATAGTAGATGGTAATGATAATGTTCAAGTACTAGTTGGACAGTGCTCTTTTGTGCAGATGGTGCAACAATGATGTTTGTTCTTATTAGAGATTGGCAGTGACATTTTGAGCAGAAATTTGTCAGTACACTTCAACACATGAGGAGCAAATTGATTTGAGTCTTTGTCATCAGATGTCAAAAAGGGTGAGAAAGAGAAATTGAATAATGAAGTTTTTCCATCAATGACAAATGGGGAGATTGATGGTGACTGATTGTCATTGATGTCAAAAAGGTGTTGAGTGGATTGTATGATATACAAGAGTATTCATGGTGTTTAGATGTCAAGAGTTGTATGCATTCACATGATGTTGTTGCTCATCAGTTATTTAATTGATATATTGAGTTGATATATTTAGTTTATATGTTGCTCATCAGGTGTCAGGTCTATCAAGGATGTGTTTGATTAGGATATCTTCAATATTGTCTCAAGATGGTTTCTCATGTTCATATTGATCTTTGGAGTTCTTAGTTTTGTGTCAAAATGTTAAGTTGGTTGATTATTATGTTATGATGTTGAGTTTTTAGATCATCATCTTCTTTCATGGTGGCAGCATGACATAGTTACAATGTGGAATGTTACAATATGGTCTTTCATGCTTCTACCTCAATTAGTTATCATAGCTATTCCTTCATGGTTGGTGATCTTGTTGGTAATGTGTTGAGGATAGTATTGTGGTTCAGATGTTGATCATATAGGAATTCATGGTTCACATGCGTGAAGCATGTTTATGTTCAAGCAATGATGATGCAGTTCTCATACTTCATGTCATGGTATCATGGATCATTCATATGGTAGTAATAGTTTGTGTTGAGGAAGATGTTCTAGCATTGCTTGGCCTTGTCCCTCAGGAGAATGTCACATTTGGTAGTTGTTATAGCTCTTCATCTGAAATGTTCATTTGTGTGGTGTTCATTTGTCAGAGAATCAAGATGCCTTCTATGATTCAGGAGTCATGACATCATGCTGATGTTTGTTTATGTGATGAGGAGTTTGTCTCAGAAAGATTTTAACTCTGTCAGTGATCTCATCTTGTTATGTTCTCTCATACTCCAAGGTTTTGTATGTCTTAATACTCTAAGAAACCCTAGAACAAGTTTGTTTAAGCTTATAGCAACCGTCACATAAAGAAGTTACTTTTTGTTCTATTTTCTCAGTGACTGGCTAGTGCAGGGCAACAGTGACTTAAGTGATCAAAATAAGGGGTTGATCCATGTTCTTGACTGGCCCCTTCATATTTCTTCACTGATACCATCAGTTTCTTCTTATGTGCAAATGAGCGCCACGTATCAATCGAAGGCTCAAATTTAAAATGTTAAGAGCGAGTTTTTGAAATCGAAGGCCGACATTTGAAATTGGATCTTCTTCCTGTGCATGCACTTTGACATGCGGATAAAATGTCACAGTTGTGTTAACTACAGAGAAGGCTTTGTAAAAGGCTATTTTTAGCCATTTAAATAGGCAGATCTTTATGCGATTTAAATGTATTATTTTAAGAAGATTTGTTTCTATTTTTTTAAGATCTATTCATGGCATGGAAGCTATTAAGGTGGAAGATTATAAGGGCAGTTGTATTAGTTATTTTAATGCCTTTTTATTAAAAGATGTTTGGGGATTTTTTTTGTGAGTTTTTATCTTCTTTATGCAGAAGGATTTTGAAGAAGAGGATCCGAATATAAAATTTTTCCTATGCAGATGTCCAAAGATGATAAGGAGATGAAATTATTTTGTTTAGGGTTGATTTTTTTTGTGAAGATTTTTATTTGCAGATTGAGGAAGATTGACAATATTTTATTGAAGATTTTTATTGTAGAAAATAAAGGTTATTTGCAGATGAACATAAAGTTTTGACAGATATTTTTTAATAAAGACTTTATACAAGGGACAATATTTTTGAAGAATATCAAAGATTGAAGAGATTAATGGGGAAGATGAATAGATTGGAGAAGAGAGAAAAATGAATTGTATATGCAGAGAAGAAAAGATAATGAAAGATCAAGGATTATTTTTTTTTTCAGATGATTTTTTTGTAGAAGAATATGAATTGATTTTTGAATTGATTATATAGAGAAAAGAGAGATATGAAAGGTCATGTTATTTTTCCTTGTAGGAGAAAAGTTGAATGTGAAAGGTCTTTTTGTTTGAAATCTATATATATATATATACAGATGATGAAAATAAGAGTGAGTGTGAATTGAAGACATCCTTGAGAAGATACAGCTGATTTTTGTATGTATGAGATCATGTTTTGCAGGGGTAAATATAGAGAATGAAAAGTTGATGTGAGGATCATAATACAGAAATGATGATCTCCTTGTTGCAACATATTTTCAGATTGAACCTTGAAGACAATGATGGTGTATCAGGTGAAATTGTTATGCATAGATAATCAGGTGAATGAATTGTGAATTGATTGAATAGAGATAATGAGACTAGTATGCAGATTGGTGCAAATTAGATTGAGAAGCAATCATGTCTTGCATATTATTTTCATGAGGACAATTGAATTGGTCAGGAAGGCTTGTGGTCAGTGAGACCTTCCTATGCCAGTGAGGTTTGTGGTTAGTGAGACCTCTGTATGTGCCAGTGAGGCATCTTGTAAAGCTAGTGAAGCTTCTTTGGTCAATGAGATCTTCATGTAACCAGTGAGGTTTTGAATAAGCTAGTGAGGCAACTTTGAGTGGTTTTTCTACCCCGAGAGGGTTTTCCACTGTAGAAATTTTTGTGTCATAATTTGTCTCTATGTGTGCATATTTGTGTTTTGCTTATAAGTTTTTGGTTCACATCTTTCACTATCAGTCTTGTGCATATGAGCTCAACAAATCATTAATGTCTTCCTTTCTATTTGTCTTGTAAGATAGAGTTTGTAAAAAGTTAAGAATTTATACAACACTGATTCACCCCCCCTCTCAGTGTTGTCCTTGACTCCTACACCCTTTGCCATTGATGTCAAAGGGGGAGAGAAATCATGTGAAAAACTTAGAGAAGAAAGAATGTAGATGTGTAAAGAGAAAGAGGGAGAATCTTGTCTTGATGATCTTTACAGTTTTTCACATCATATGTTGCTATCAATGACAAAGGGGGAGATTATTGCAAGTATGTGCCTAACCGGTGTTGTCATTGATGTCAACATATTAGTGTTGTCATTGGTGTCAACTATGCTCTTGTTTTGATGCTTATTTTTAATGAGTTAGATGCTTTGTATTTGCCTATGTAAGTATTGGAGATCCTGATATTGAGGATATTGAGAAAATTTTCTCCTCCAGTGGAAACAGTGTGTTGCAGAATATCTTTGTTTACAATAGAACAGTCTAGTAGATTGCTCAACATTTCTTGTTGAATAAATATCTTTGTTTACAGATTGGAAGTTGTTTAGAGGCATGTCTAAAGATGCTATGTTCCAAGTTTGAGCCTCCAGTATGAAGATTTGAATGAGTTATGTTCACCAGAGTGATAACTGCTTCTTTTGAGTATTCACTAGCGACAGGGAGAATGTATTATGCTCCACATTCTTCCATAGTTAAGTATTTCAGTTCACGATTCTAGAATCAAGTTTGTAATAATGATAAGTGCCCTCAACTCCAATGGTTCATGATTTGATGGTCTGCAAGCAATCCTTTCTTTATGACAGTGGCTAACAGTGTTGTTTAAGTGCTCTAGTTTGAAGAATCCTTTTGACAAATTGGCTAGAGGTTGTACGGATGTTCTTGGTGATTACAATGTGCTTGTGGATGTCTCCTGATCGTGTTCCTACCTTTGTATTGGCCTGCAAAGGGAAATTGGGATCGTGGATGAAGATTATTCTTAGAAGACTTAGTGTTAACACCAGTCTTGGCCGACATGGTTGTTTTCACTTCTTGCAGAGATGCATTGAAGATTGTAGAAGTGTGTCGTAGCATGGAAGATTGCATTTGAGTCCCAGCTAAGGCGTGGCATGATCAACATACATTTTTACATCTTTTCCTTAGCTAATTTTGTTTAGATCCAGACCTATTTCCATGTATGCTTGTAATGCCAACCTTGGATGAATGCAATGCCAACCTTTATGTACATTCCAAGGATGATGAATTGTATAAAAGCATGTAAAGTAGTTGTGAAATGTGAGCAAAAGTGTCAAAATGAAAAGATAAGTGCAAAGGTGTAAAATAGTAGAGTAGAGGAGTATTACTGTGCTTTAATGGAACTAAACCTAGGCATGGAGTAGATGCTATCAAATCTATTGACCAATCCTTGGTAGTGAGCCACCCCTTGGCAGTGAGTCTCAACATTTGTAGTGAGCATATTGGGTAGTGAGCCCTAAGGCAGTGAGCCTCTATTTTTCGGTATTGTTATAACATATATATTTCTATGGGCTAACACCCACCATGGTTTTTCCCTTTTAGGGTTTTCCACGTAAAATCCTGGTGTCTCATGTGTTGATGATGATATTATGTTGAGCTTCTTATTTTCATGCTTTCATGATTAAAGTTGAATAATAGTAAACATGTGTTTGATGTGTTAATGTTCATAAGTAGTCAAAGTTTTGAAGACAACTGATTCACCCCCCCTCTTAGTCGTCTGGTGTATTTTAACAAAAGGGGTTGTGAAAAGGGTCATTTGCATAGTCCTTGTGATGTTTGATGAGTTAGAATCAGGAGTGAAGTAGCAAACCCTACATCTTGTGATTTTGAGTTATAGTCCCTCTATTGTAATGTGTGTATTTAGTATGCTTTCCATCATGTTGTGGAGAAATTTAACATTGTGTGAATGGAACGTTGGTTAATACCTTGAATCCCAACCTAATTCTCCCTCTTGTTTTGATTTGTGTGAATCTAAATGTTGCATTAATGCATTGTTCATATGATTGGTGAAACCCCGTATGATGAGAAATGTTAACCGCTCCTTGTTGTGAGAGTGATGTGTTTAGATATCTTGGTTTGTGAACTTGATTTCTGTCCTAGCTTATCTTTGTTGCTAGATGTTTGCTAGTGTATGACTATGTGTGTCATTGCATGATGATTGTGATTCCCTTGAATGGTATGCAACTTTTGTTGCTTGGCATATTGAGTGATTTTTCTTTCATTAAGTGGAAATGATCTCATGTTTTGACGTGATTGTAGTCTCAGAAGACTTGATTATTTGGCATGATTGAGTGTGTTTTCTTACTTGCCTTGGATTTTGGAATCTAGGTATAGTGTAGCATTGTACCCCATCTCTTGTGGCTAGAAATAGCCACGTAGTTCATGTAATGTGTAACTTTTGAATTTTGATACTTTCCTTCTTCGATTTTGATGAATTCACCAAATGTTGTAAGGGTCAGCATTGAATTTTTTATTCTTGTTTATGAATGAGTGTAGCCATCAAATTTTGATATTTATTTATCTTGTGATCTTTATGGTTATACTCGATTTACTATTGAAATTGAGCTCATTTTATGTCTTATTGTTGGAATTGACTTTTCTTCCACTTTGGTATTTTATTTATTTTATTATCTATGGCTATGCTTGAATGTTTTAAACTGATGGTTATCTATCATGTTATGTTCTCTATCATGTCCATGATGGGCCTCTGATGGATTGTTTAAAGGAGTAGAATGCAAAGAATGTACTAGTTCTTGGTGTGCATGTTACTGGAACTATGGTAGATTTGATTCCTTGATTTATTGTTGGATGCAAGTGAATATTGTGTGAAGTGTTGAGAAGTTTTGAAATAGTTTTGTGTTGCTATGGATCACTTGATGTGAGTTATCTTTCTGATTGATGCATTTGTCATACCTAGATAGCATTGAATGATGTGAAATTGAATTCTTGTATGAGCTTAAACATGTTGATTCTTGACTGTGTCTATGTGAATGAGATATATAGAGAACTTTTTTCAATTTGAATCTTTCTTTTAGTAGATTGCTTATGGTTGGGTGTTGACTTAGTCCACCAACTAGGGTTGTTCTTGCTTGTATTGTTCTTGTTATTCTTGGATGTGATACCATGCCCCCTAGTGTTTCGACATTAGTGGAGTGTATGATGTTGTGTCTAGATGTAAATGCCATGTTAGAAAATAACTTGAGGGTGTCGTTGTGTTGTTTTTATGTGAAGTTCCATAACTATACTCATGTTTGACATAGTGTAGGGTATGATGGATCCTTAGTTAATGCATGAGCATGCATTATTTATATATTTATTGTATTATAGTTGTTTTCTTACTCTTGTTGAGTTGTCAACCTTGTGAATTTGGTTGCTTCAGGAGTTTTTCCTTAGTAGTTTTTGTTTGGAGGTTTCCTAGCTTGATGCTAGAAGGGATGCAATTCTTGAGTGAAGAAGTTGATGTCCTATGTATTTCATTTTTATGGATACTTGGTGTTTAGGCCACGAGGAAGTCTTGTGTTGCCTAGTTAATCATGAATTCATGATTGTGTTGTGTTGGTTGACCTTTTGGCCTAGGATAGTGAGCATTGAAGTGTGTTGAGAGTAGTTTTGCACCTTTTTTTTCTGTGTGTTGTTGTCGCCTTAGATGTGAACTCCTAGTGAGAAGTTGGTTGCTAAGCCTTGATAGTTGGAAGTACTTATGCTTGTAAGAGGATGTGGTCTAGATTCTTCCCTTTGAGAACCTGTGTGGTTGATCCTAGTTTGGTGGTCTAGCGATAGAGTGTTAGTAGAACCCTCCCTTTTAAGAGTGGAAAGTGAGGAAGTACCTCATGTAGTAGAACCATGTCTGGGGATGAGGCATGCTTTTGGTAAGGATGTAGGTGAGGTAGTGATGCCTATATCCTTTAAGAGCTATTTTCCTTTACCCTTGAGTTATAGCGTTGTGGGTAGTGTCCAAGAAAGGAGTGTTGAGAGTGTAACCTTGTGTTGGAAATTCTTCATAAGAGTGGAATTTGCAACACTATGAGATTTCCTTAGGCTTAGTTGAGAGCTTGAGAGGTTATCCAAGCATAGTTGTAGTACTAAGTTTTACAGAATTGACTTGCTTGTGGTATGTTGTACCTTTTGGCTAGATCCTCTTCTCATTGTGGTGGCAATTGGAGGATGCAGTGATGCAGTCTTAGAGGAGTTTGTATAAACGATGGTTGGTTTTGACCTAGTTGGTGCACCTTTGGAGAATAGTTTCATTTTTTTGAGACCTTGACTTGGTCATGGTTAGGAAGATTGATCTTTTGAGATCTATTATGTTGCAAGGGATTGTGTACTAAGGGTACTTCATCCTTGTGTTCTTGCAAGCTTCTAGGAGTAAGCCTAGACCTAGGGGAGGATGTAATGCCCACCCTAGTGTACATCTAGTGTGCTTTCTTATTCATGTGTTTTATGCTGCATTGTGTGTATATCAGTGTATTATGTGATTCTCCTGCTTTGATGCATTGCACCAAACTTGCTGATGAGGTCTATTATACCATCGAGGGGTACTAAAGGTGTATTTTGGACTACCCTTGAGGTGTTTCTGATGGGGTTTTTCATTGACATTTAATTTCCAATTATGTATTATGGGATGCATACGTAGTGTTTGTGTATGCTAGATTATTGCGGTGCTTTAGCTTCACTATTTTCACTATACCTATTATGGTTGTGACTGTCGTATTATTCTTGCATTGTGAAATGTTGTCATTTATGCATCATGTTCCTAAATCATGCTAGTTGTAGATGATTATAGTGGATGTGATTATTGTATATCATGTATAATTATACCACGTTGGAGTGGATTATGTTGCTTCGGCTATTATATGTGGAGAAAGTATGCTTGATGTTTGACTTGAGTGTGTAGGTAATTATAGGTGTTAACTAATGTGGGAAATGTGGAGAAGGTTGACATGGGATGCTAAGCTATCTCACCCTTATCCTTGTGTTGTGGAAACCCGTAATGTATGCTTGAAATAAATTGAGTGTGTTTCCTTAGAATTTTGCACTTTATTTTAAATTGTTTCAAAAAAATGTGTTTTATGTGTTTTCAGATTATTTTAATGATTTTAAATTGAAAATTAATTTTCTACTTTAGAGAAAATGTTTATTGCATCATAGTATGCTAGAGGAATAAATTTGAGTGATTTTGATTTATTTCTGAAATTTAATATTTTTTCGTCAAAAAGGTAGAATTGCATTAATTTGGAAAATGGAATTCCTAATATGGCATTTTTAGACTTTTCAGAATGAGGTTGAATCAATTAGCAATTACCTATTTGGAATAATTATGTTTAGTTGATCAACTATTTTTCTATTAATTTAAGTGATTTGTTTGAGAGTATTTAGTGAAACTAGAAAAAAATTTAAAAGAAATAAAATTAGGGCTTTTGTATAAAAGGGAAAAAGAGACTTATTTTCATAATTTTCATTCTATTTTTCTCCTCTCTCTCAAACCCTCTTCTTGAAAGAATGGAAGGAATTTCTCCATGGATGTATTGGAAGGAATCTTGCTTGCATGGTTGGAGGAAAGGACTTGTAAATGCTTGTGGATGCTTGGTATGAGTTTGACCAAAGTTTTGTTTCAAATCTTCATGTGTTTGGATTTTGGCTTGATTGGGAATGTATGTTTCTTCAATCTATTCATGGTTTTCATTCTATGCTTTCTCTCTTTGCCATGCCACCAAGAGTGGTTTGTATTGGCTTTGTTTGGTAGGATAGAGAAGTAGAATTTAATTTCAGCTATAATTTATTTTATTTTCATCTGTTCTTGCTTTGGAAACATGAAAAAACAAATAAAACTCTGCAAAATTTTTCCTAGAATTACCCAACTCAATTTTATTGGATATTTGGGATGTTGTTCACATTTGGAAGATGGGTAGTTGTCCATTTTCATTTGGACTTGAAACCTAGGAGTTTGAAAAATTCCCAAAGTAGCAAATGAAGATTCAATTGTGGATTTGGGGATTTTATGATTTTATGTGTTGGTGCTTAAATATGTATACGAAAGCACCTTCCCAAAAAATCTAAAAAATTCTAAGTCTTTGGGCCTCCTCAGCATGTTTCAATGTCAGCATCATTTTTTCTTCCGAGGAGGTCATCATCATCATATTTCTGGTTATCACCCTAATGTTGCTTGTGAGGGTCATCATATTTTCTGCCAACCTGATCTTCTGCTCGGCGGGTGATATTTTAATATCGGGTGATCTTAGTTAAGATCATCCTGATGTTGTTATTGCAAAGTTCCAAGTATGACCCGATCTTCTGCAGGGTCATGATATTTGAACATCGGGTGATCTTGGTTAAGATCATCTTGATGTTACTTTATCACTTCATGTTCTTTCATCACCTGATGCTGGTGATGTCATATTCTTGTCAAGGTAATATCCACTTGTCTAATCAGCTTCATCATATTCCAAGGAAGGGGGTGATGTTTTCAAGTATCAGTCATATTCATACATCACCCCGATCTTACAATGGAGCTACAGTGCACCCTGATATTTTTTGGGGGGGGGGGGTGATATTTCTAAATATTCAGTGATCTTTTGAATATCACCCCAGCGCCGATTTGATGGTGACATCATCTGGATATGAGGAGGTGTGTGGTATGCAGATGTGATGGTGACGTCACCAGGATGTTCATCGGCAAGATATGTGATGTCGGGAGGACAAGCAAGTGGTTTGCCGATGAGGAGGGTCTGGCTGATGGAAGATGATGAGGTTTATACTGGTGTTGTCGGGAGCAAAAGCACCGACATCATATATGCTCGTGGCCTAGTATATAAAGTGTTGAGGGGGTCACCGCGGGGTGCATGTGGGATAAATGGTTCCTACATAATTTGAAATATCAGGGTGATAAATCTTGGCGGGAAATGGTTGAGATGCACAGTATGATGTTTTTCCCAAGGCCGCGAGTTAGTGCGCCATTGATGGTAGATCTTACAGGGTATGGGTGAAGACGTGTACGAATCAGGTACCCGTTTGAAGTTGTACATCCACGGGCGGCGGCGCAAGGCTCGAGACCTTTCCCTGTCTCCTCTTCCACCTGCTGCATTGAATGTTTGAGCGCCATTTCCTCAGAATGAACTATATCTAGCAGACTTTTGAGTCACCCAATGATTAATGCTGAGTACCTGCCTTGCTGTATATAGCAAGCTGTGTTGCTCATTTGTTGGTTGTTGAAGGCCTGGGGCATTTTTGTGTAAATAACGAAGAACAGGGCATGATCCTGGTTGTTTTATCCCATTTTGGAGTTTATGAGTTGCAACATGAATGTATTTTGCACATATGTTCAGTTTCAATGTTGATTTTATATGAGAAATGCTTCATTGCATGTGTTTATCTGCTTGTCTCCATTTGCTGCATGTTATTCTCCTTCTTCTGAATCTGGTTGCTAAGGGTTTCTCAGGTTCTAGGGTATGGTTTTCTGTATCACATGTTTGATCTCTAACTTCCATTCAAGGAGTGGATTAAATTGTTTTAGGTTGAGCATGGGGAAGGTTGCATGTCAGCAGGGATATCTGTAAGTAGAGGCAGCTAAATACCCATCCTTGGGTGATGTTTATAAGGCAAGCATCAAGCTCAACCCCTTGAAACTTCAATGACAAGTTGCAAACCATCTGTTGTATATGTCTAGTTGACTCCTTGCCCAATGGATAGGCACCAGGTTGCTCCTGGGTCAGTAGTTATGAGCCAAAACCCCTTGTCTTGCATCTAGGACATTATGTCCACCCATTTCATCACTTCAACCTGTTAGTTGTAGGAGTAGGATTAGGAACCCCCTACATGCTCTCATACCCACTAGACAAATATGTCCAAGAATGTTGCCAACCTTGTGATCTACGATGCAGATCTTGGTCCAGACATGAGAGTATTCTGCCTATTGCTGTCAAGCTAAATCTATCAGTCATTGAGCAAGTCAAGGTCACATCTTTAGTTATAGGGACACCCCCCTTGGTGCGGTAGAACCAGAAGTGAAGGGGAGGAGCTCACGCAACCTCCTATATTAGTTGGTTGAATCTGCCCATGCATTAGAACTGGCAAACCCTAATGTTGATTCAGAAGAAAAACCAACAAAATGGTGACTCTGCTGGGGACGGATTGATGAAAAAAGAATATATTTTATCCATCCGAGTCACCAACAAAATGGTGACTCTGCTAGGGACTGATTTGAAAGTGTTATCCTGCAATCTCTGGTGAAGTTTGCCTTGCTCTACTGGTGGAATGAACTCAAAAAAATATATGGTAAGCTTTTAGCTGTTGTAAATTTTGTCCTCTGGAGAGGTGGCGACTCTGCAAAAAAGATTTAAGTGCACATGAAAGGTAGATGTATGTTGTGTGATAAAAGATGTTCAAATTTCTATATCTGGATGAGAAAAGGTACCTAGCTTCTTCCCCTTTATATTGGTTGTTTGCTGCATAAATTAGATGCAAGGGGGAAGCCTTAGGTCTTAGGCAGACAAAGGATGTCTAAGAGTAGAATTTTTATGAATCCAAATATGTATTATCCCATACTCAGTCAAGAAGGGGGTGAAATGTTGAATAAAAGAATAGAAGAAATAAAAAATAGGTTGATATTCTTAGAGGCTAGGCAGGCCCAATTAAATAGCAGTAACCCTGTTGTGTCTGCCAGTCAGAAGGCTAAACCTCTTCTTAGCCCTTTTGATCCTCAGTATGACCTTGAGATCATGGCATCATGTGAAGATAAAAGTGAAAATGAAAAGATATCAGTTGAGGATGCCATTGAAAGGATCATTGATGACTCCCATTGCAAGGTTGAAGTGTCTAGTTCTGAAAATAATGATGTGGTTATGGACATAAATGAACATCTGTTTGAATGGGTTTGTGGAGATAATTGTGAGTATTGTGCTCAGGATAGAGAAGAAATAAGCACACAGGTTGATACTCCTCCACAAAGAGAATCCATTGATGGTGAAGATGCATGCTCTGCTGCATATGAACCAATGGCATACCACAATGAGGCTGAGACACCTGGATCACCCATTTATGACACATGTGGTGATGAGGATCTGTCTGAGTATGGTGAGGATCTAGACATTGTTTTTGATTTGGATTCTATTTTTCATCCTGATGAAAGAGAGGCCAACATACATCATGAGGCCTGTTGTATAGAGGTGCTAGAGCCTGATCTTTTCCAGCTTGGTGTACTAGATGATTGTGTGCATGATGTGCACAACTGTGAATTTGAAAGCTTTTCCTTTGATTGGCCAGCTGATGAAATGAGCCCTGATCTTCCTAGCTGTGTGGTGGACTCTGAGTGTTTCTAGTTTTCAGTCCAGCTAGGGGATCACTTTGCAATGCATACTACTGATGCAGATGATGATAAGTATTGTTTACTATTTGAATATGCATTGCCTGATAAACATTGCACCCACATGTTACATGATCCTAAAGGTTGTTTGCATAGGGCTGATAATGACAAGCCAAATCAGAGAGTTGAAAATGCAAATGACCAAGTTTGTTTGTGGGTGGATCATTGCAGTATCTCCGAGCTTGATCCAGTGCATGCAGATGAAAACAAGATATTTGACAAAGGGAGATACAGGTATTTATTTTCTTGGTGGCCTTAGGTCATCAGGTGTGTTTGGTGATGCAGGTTAGTGTAGTATTTGACTCTATTGCCCAATGGATAGGGGACTGGTCTGCATTCCAGAGATCTGTGGTTCTTGCCATGCCTGCAAGAGGCATGCGTCCCTAGACAGAGCCTGTGTTGGTGCTTAAATATGTATATGCAAGCACCTTCCCAAAAAATTCTAAGTCTTTGGGCCTCCTCAGCATGTTTCAATGTCAGCATCATTTTTTCTTCCGAGGAGGTCATCATCATCATATTTCTGGTTATCACCCTAATGTTGCTTGTGAGGGTCATCATATTTTCTGCCAACCCGATCTTCTGCCCGATGGGTGATATTTTAATATTGGGTGATCTTAGTTAAGATCATCCTGATGTTGTTATTGCAAAGTTCCAAGTATGACCCGATCTTCTACAGGGTCATCATATTTGAATATCGGGTGATCTTGGTTAAGATCATCCTAATGTTACTTTATCACTTCATGTTCTTTCATCACCCGATGCTGCTGATGTCATATTCTTGTCAGGGTGATATCCACTTGTCTAATCGACTTCATCACATTCCAAGGAAGGGGGTGATGGTTTCAAGTATCAGTCATATCCATACATCACCCCGATCTTACAATGGAGCTACAGTGCACCCTGATATTTTGTGGGGGGGGGTGATATTTCTAAATATCTGGTGATCTTCTGAATATCACCCCGACGCCAATATGATGGTGATGTCATCCGGATATGAGGAGGTGTGCGGTATGCAGATGTGATGGTGACGTCACCAGGATGTTCATCGGCAAGATATGTGATGTCGGGAGGACAAGCAAGTGGTTTACCGATGAGGAGGGTCTGGCCGATGGAAGATGATGAGATTTATATTGGTGTCATCGAGAGCAAAAGCACCAACATCATATATGCTTGTGGCCCAGTATATAAAGTGTTGAGGGGGTCGCCATGGGGTGCATGTGGGATAAATGGTTCCTACATAATTTGAAATATCAGGGTGATAAATCTTGGCGGGAAATAGTTGCGATGCATAGTATGATGATTTTCCCAAGGCTGCGAGTTGGTGCGCCATTAATGGAAGATCTTACAGGGTATGGGCGAAGACGTGGACGAATCAGGTACCCATTTGAAGTTGTACATCCATGGGCGGTGTTGCAAGGCTCGAGACCTTTCCCTGTCTACTCTTCCACCTGCTGCATTGAATGTTTGAGCGCCATTTCCTCAGAATGAATTGTATCTGGCAGACTTTTGAGTCGCCTAGTGATTAATGCTGAGTACCTACCTTGTTGTATATAGCAAGTTGTGTTGCTCATTTGTTGGTTGTTGAAGGCCTGGGGCATTTTTGTGTAAATAACGAAGAACAGGGCATGATCCTGGTTGTTTTATCCCATTTTGGAGTTTATGAGTTGCAACATGAATGTATTTTGCACATATGTTCAGTTTCAATGTTGATTTTATATGAGAAATGCTTCATTGCATGTGTTTATCTGCTTGTCTCCATTTGCTGCATGTTATTCTCCTTCTTCTGAATCTAGTTGCTAAAGGTTTCTCAGGTTCTAGGGTATGGTTTTCTGTATCACATGTTTGATCTCTAACTTCCATTCGAGGAGTGGATTAAATTGTTTTAGGTTGAGCATGGGGAAGGTTGCATGTCAGCAGGGATATCTGTAAGTAGAGGCAGCTAAATACCCATCCTTGGGTGATGTTTGTAAGGCAAGCATCAAGCTCAACCCCTTGAAACTTGAATGACAAGTTGCAAACCATCTGTTGTATATGTCTAGTTGACTCCTTGCCCAATGGATAGGCACCAGTCTGCTCCTGGGTCAGTAGTTATGAGCCAAAACCCCTTGTCTTGCATCCAGGACATTATGTCCACCCATTTCATCACTTCAACCTGTTAGTTGTAGGAGTAGGATTAGGAACCCCCTGCATGCTCTACCCACCAGAAAAATATGTCCAAGAATGTTGCCAACCTTGTGATCTACCATGCAGATCTTGGTCCAGACATGAGAGTATTCTACCTATTGCTGTCAAGCTAAATCTATCAGTCATTGAGCAAGTCAAGGTCACATCTTTAGTTATAGGGACACCCCCCTTGGTGCGGCAGAACCAGAAGTGAAAGGGAGGAGCTCACGCAACCTCCTGTATTAGTTGGCTAAATTTGCCCGTGCATTAGAACTGGCAAACCCTAATGCTGATTCAGAAGAAAAACCAACATTATGCATTGTTTAAAAAATGAATTTTGCGTTTTAGACCCTATATGATTTATTTGAAATGTGGAATGAATTGTCTCCCTTATGTATGCATGTTTTGCATATTTTTATTTCATGTTGTGATTTTTGTCACCTCATTTTCTGTGCCATGCCCAATTTGTCAAATTGGTGCCTTAGATGTTTAGGAAGAGGTATAGGGGTAGGAGAGGAGTGGCTCTCATCGTGCACCACAATCCGAAGTGATTGTTGAAATTAATGAGTGGAGAGTTTAATCAACTTAAACCTTAATCACATTGGGTAAAATAAAAATTAATAATAAGATCATCTACACCAAACGACATTTCGTGGTGATACAATAACCAGTTATGGGTTTGGGTGTAAAGAGCATTTAGTGGTGATACAATACCCAGTTATGCTATAAGGAGGTAGTGCCCTCATGTATACTATGAGATGGGAAAATACCCTCGTATTGACACTCCTAGTCCTATCCTACTATGTCTCTCTTCCTTTCCTTACCATCAGATTTATACTCAATGTGTGTTGTGACCCTAGCATTTTAATGTCCATTTGTGATGCATCATTCATGCTTGTATGTGTCTATGATGGACTATGATCTATGCCTTGTTTGGCATGCATTGAAGTTGTGATTATTTCCATTATGTTTGAATGTTGTGATGTCATTCTATTATGCTCTTTGGAAAATGTTCCACATGTTATTTATATGCATTATATGGTAGTGGTACCATGTGTTATTTATATGCATTGTATGGTAGTTTTACCTTGTGTTATTTATATGCATTGGATTAGTAGTTGTGCCATGTGTGTTGTGTTCATTGATTGACATGTATGCCATATGTTTATATGTATACCATGGATTATGTGAGATGTTCTTAGCTGGTTTGTCATGATCACCTTCTTCGTAGCTCAGGGGTTGCCTAGAGTTGCATAGACAGCTATTGTGCTCGACGATGGCAATATGGTTGGGAAGTGAGAAACATTTCCCCATGGGTCCTTTGTGATGGTTTTTAGGTGTTGGATGGCTTCCTTATCTTCTTTGCAAGTTGAATATGTTGTGATTCATGTCTTGTTGCACCTTGGAGGGCGTGTTGGATTTATGGTGTTTATTGCACTTGTATTATTTCATAGTTGTATATTATAATCTTTGTAAAGTAGGTCTTTTGAGACCTTTGTAATATGATCTTATATGATGTTATGAGGTATTTATGAAGTTTGTTGTGATGTGTTTATGTCAAGGGTGAAGCCCTTTGGATGTTATAATCATTGGATTTAATCTAGTATTTTTCCATGCATTGGTTTGTGAGGACGTTGGCATGATTTGATAGATTTTCATATGTTGCAATCTTGCTATGTTAGCATGTTAGAATCAATTTTTATGATGTTGTAATTGATGTTTTTGGATATGTTAGTAGTCAATCATATTCTTCCCACATAGGTGGTGATGAATCTACCCTTGCTTTTGGCGTGTGTCGACGTTGGTGTTGATCATGCGTGGCATTTTGTATCGATTTGTATTTCTGGACTATTTGGCAATGTTGGCTTTATGCCTTGTTTTCGTGTTTGATAGTTGGGGCTTCATGTCTTGGTGTTCCCTAATGTATCTAAATCATGTTTTGAGTCTATGGTGAGACTTAGAAGAAATTATGAGTTTTTCATTATATTTGAACTTTTTGCCTTGTTTCCGGATGCTACTAGGACAACAACACCCAGCGGTGGAGTCTAGAAGATGACAATGCCCAGTACTAGTGTCTTGAAGATTATAGTGCCTAGCATTGGCATACTAGGCAGAGAGGTCTAAATTTGGTGTACGGGCTTGTCTCTAGTGCCCCGTTCTATCCATTCTACCTTATGGTGAAACTGGATGTTGAAATGTGCTCTTTTGACCACCTGAGTGTATCCATGGTGCCAGTTTCGTGATGTGATGTGCATCGTTGGATTGTCCCCACTTTTGTTTGGGATGCGTGCCTTTGCACGAGATCGACTAATGACCATTCTTAGTGGTTGAGGGATCATACCTCTTGGTTGATCCATCTCGTAGGTGAGTGTTACCCTGTTGTGTTTGGGATGTCTTGAGTAGTCATGAGATGGATT